>OX155908.1:10278107-10933107 GCA_944588485.1 Phosphuga atrata | reverse complement strand
GTTACAATAAGAAGTGGAAATGAAACAGGAAAGTCCGCCGACTTGATAAGTTATATAAACGGACATCTTATTTGTTTATTTTGTAAAGTACAATGCCGGCTCTCCGCTTTCGCACTGAGCCGGTTATCTTAGTCTATTTTACTAATGGCTAACATGCTACTAACATAAGTTTATCTGTAACTAACCTAAGGAGCCTAAACTAAATTAAGCCTAAAACTAACCTAAGCTATGCTACGGGGAATGGTGAGGGGGAGGATGGGATGGGGTAGGATGGGTATGATAGGGATGTAGGTGGGGAAGGTGTGCAGAATGGTGACAGATTATATACTTTTGTATCACCGTTTGGTGTGGCCTAGAGAGAAACCTAAAAGAAATCGGGTAGGTAAAATAAATTGACGCCAGTACTTTTATTTAATATACAATCTGGGAGGGGCTTGGGGGGGGTCTGGTGGGGTCCGTGATGGTTTGCTTCTTCTGTGGGGCGGGGGTATCAGGGCAGGTCGTGGTCCAGTCGTGTGAGGCGTCGGGCGCAGCTGTCGAACGTCTTCCACCAGGTCTTGTGTAGCTCTGTGTCCTTGATTTCTTCTTCTCTTCTGGGCCAAGTGCATCCGGCGTTGAACATGGCGATCTCTGTCTGGTCTCTCCATTCTCTGGTCATCGAGCAGCTGAATAATACATGGGCATCGGAGTCCACCTCACCACAGCCGCAGGCCGGCGACTCCCTCCTTCCAATGCGATGGAGGTAGGAGTTGAAGTTCCCGTGTCCCGTGATGAGTTGGACCGCTTGGTGTAAAAGGGCCAGGTCCATTTCCATCCACTCTTTGATCGATTGGATGAAATTCCTGGTCCAGCTTCCGTTTTGGGTGTTCTCCCAGTATATCTGCCATTTCCTGAAAAAGAAGAGAGAGATTCTGCTCCTCACATCTCTGTGGGATACTTTATTAAACATAACAGGAAGCTGAGTTCCTGGCTCCTGAGGAGGATCTATACCCGAGGCCAGTCTAGCCAACGAATCTGCTCTCTCGTTGCCGATTAAGCCTTTATGAGCTCGCACCCAGTGCCAGCGCAGTTCTATTTGCTGCGTTATCTCGCGCGCGATCTCTCACGTTTCAAAAAGCAGCTCCGTGGGAGCTGACAGGTGTTGTAGAGCTTCTAGAACGGATCTGCTGTCAGACAGGATGGAGCATCCGACGAAGTCGTTAATGTTGGTTCTAATATACACAAGCGCTCGGTTTACCGCGATTAATTCGGCCTGAAATATAGAGCAGTGGTCTGCGAGCCGCAAGCCTTCGCAGTGTATTTCAGTTTCGTCTAAGTACACCGCGAAAGCCGCACCGACTCCCTGTTCCCACTTTGAGCCGTCTGTGAATAACGTGATAGCTTGTGCATTTTCTTCACCCTGTGTATATTTTATCAACCCGATCTCCGCGGGGTGCACCACCCCTTGAATGCAGACTCTAGATTCGATTTCGTCCGGAGAGATTGTGAGGCCCGTGACCCATTTAGTTCGCGCAGCAGATGTTTCTTTGTTAGATCTGCCGCTCGCAAGTCTGCCGGTAAGAGCCCTGATATGACGCAGGCAGCGTCGCCCGAGACGGTTTTGTACGCTTTCGCGGCCCTTAGTGTGCAAACGCGTTGCACACCAAGGAGCTTTTTCCGTTCTCGAACTCCGTATGCGCTGTACCATACCGGTGCCCCGTACAGCAGACAGGGTTCGACAGCTACCTTATATTTAGTGGACATACCAAGTGCCCACCTACCAAGACCTCACTCTTTCATTGACGCGGCGCTAAATCTGAAACCGATCTGCTTTGCTTTCCCGCACGCCTGAGTGACGTGTTCTTTGAATTTCAAAGACCTATCAATATATATGCCCAGATATTTGATGTAGGGAGAGCAGTAAATTGATTTGCCACCTATTTTGAAGACTGGATTCTGTTGGTTAGGCTTTTTGCCGAAGAAAATGGCCTCTGTTTTTGCCGCATTCAATTTAAGTTTGGTCTCGGCGGACCATTCGCTAAGTGTCTCCAGCGCGCGATTTACTGAGTTTCTGAGCCCTTTATACGTGGTTATATAAACGGACAGCATTGTACATTGTATGCAGATGATACCAGTTTTATTATAACTGGAAAAAATATAAAAGAAAATGCAGACAAAGCTAATTGAAGGGCACAGGAGAAAATCCACGGAAGTCCATTTTTTGTCAATATTTAACTGGTGCTGCCATATGCTACTACTAGAAGTGTACTTTATGTTCCACTGTAAAAGATTGGGGAAAAGCATAAAACTGACATTATAAAATAGATATCCAAAGTCCAAACTTTAAATTTCGTTTTTCTCAAAATGAATCTGAGTGGACATGCGTGGTTTTTCCCATGTAACCTTCAATTTATTACTAGGTTCAATCAACACTTGGTTCTCAGCAAACAACCTTTTTCTTTAATAAAGAAAAAACAGAGTATGACATTTTTCAGACAGCTGTTAAACCACTGTTTAAAACGAGCTAAAGAAGCAAAGTTCCTAGGAATCCACTTGGAAGAGCATCTCCTCTGGACAACCACCATACAAACAATTATTCGGTTACTACATCGGAAAACATTCCAAATAAAACATCTACGCAATCTGGTGAACAAGGATGATCAGCTAAGTTGGTATTTTGCCGAGGTGCAATCAATGGTATTATTCTATGGAGAGCTACATCACTTCTATAAGAAATATTTCTAGCACAGAAAAGAATTGTCCGAAATATAGTATGAATGAAAACAACAGAATCGTGCAAACCACATTTTAAAAATTTAAATATCTTGACAGTAGTCAATTTATATATACTGGAAGCTGGCTTATACATCCACAAAATCCGCGATACTCTCCAAAAACACAAAGATATCCATACACATGACACAAGAGGAAAACACCACCTTATACCAGGAAAACAAAATTAAACTTGTGTTCAAAAGGAATTGAGAATCAAAGTTTACAATAAAATACCAAACACAACAAAAAATGAATTCTCACTTAAAAAAATAGAAATAATTTGAAAAAAGTTCTATTAATGAACCCGATGTACTGTCTTAATGATTTCTTTAAATTTAACTAACTTATTACTTTTACTTATTGTAATATTGTATCATAATTATTTTTTGACATAACCTATAGATATTTCTTGTATCTCAGTTGGTAAATAAATAATTTGAATTTGAGAGATCTGGACGTGTTGCACTTATTCTTGATTTGTAGACAAACCAATAGACAAAGAAATATCTGCACTCGTTGGACTAATACTTGATTTATAGACAAACTCATAGTCAATGAGAAATCTGGACTCGTTAGACTAATTCTTGATTTAAAGACAAACCAACAGACATAGAAATATCTGCTCTAGTTGGTCTAATACTTAATTTATAGACAAGCTCATAGTCATTTAGAAATCTGAACTTGTTGGGCTAATTCTTGATTTGTAGACAAACCAAAAGACATAGAAAAAGCTGCGCTAGCTAGACTAATACTTGATTTATAAACAAACTGAAAGTCATTGAAAAATCTGGACTTGTTGGTCTAATTCTTGATTTGTGGACAAACCAATAGAAATAGAAAAATCTGCACTAGTTGGACTAATACTCGATTTATAGATAAACTGAAAGTCAATGAGAAATCTGGACAAGTTGGACTAATTCTCGATTTGTAGACACACCAATAAACATGGAAAAATCTGCTCTAGTTGGACTAATACATGATTTATAGACAAACTGAAAGTCATTGAGAAAATTGTACTTGTTGGACTAATTCTTAATTTGAAGACAAACCAATAGACAGAAAAATCTGCATTAGCTGGACAAATACTCGATTTATTGACAAACTCATAGTAATTGAGAAATTATGTCCTCTTGGACTAATTCTTGATTTGTAGACAAACCAATAGATATAGAAAAAATTGCAATAGTTAGACTAATACTTGATTTATAAACGAACTCATAGTCATTGAGAAATCTGAGCTGATTGGACTAATTCATGAATTGTAAACAAACTAATAGACCCCCTGAAGGGTCTTATCAAAATTATCGATTTTCTGTCGAAATTCTCCTCGAAAGCAAAAAATTCCATGAAACCCAGAAACTTCCACAGATAACATTCCATTTCCGACAAACAACCGACACAAACGCGCAGCGCAATTTACAGCCACTTCCGCCCTCGTCACGCTTTGATCTACTCTCAATGCACCCTTACAACTAATTATCATCCAATCTCCGTATTTTTTTCCCAAAATTTATTGACCTAACTACATCCAGGTAGAACACACAAACAACTCGACTTGAGTGCACTTAACTTTTAGTGCACTAACACAGTTTTTCTATAAATAATAAAAACTAAAAGAATAAAGATAAGCTAGATTAGACGGACTAGGCTGACTAGACGGACTAGACGGACGAGAGGGTCTAGACAGATAAGACTGGGCAGATAAGACTGGGCAGACAAGACTGGACACACAATACTAGAGAGACAAGACTAGACAGACAAGACTAGACAGACAAGACTAGACAGACAAGACTAGACAGACAAGACTAGACAGACAAGACTAGACAGACAAGACTAGACAGACAAGACTAGACAGACAAGACTAGACAGACAAGACTAGACAGACAAGACTAGACAGACAAGACTAGACAGACAAGACTAGACAGACAAGACTAGACAGACAAGACTAGACAGACAAGACTAGACAGACAAGACTAGACAGACAAGACTAGACAGACAAGACTAGACAGACAAGACTAGACAGACAAGACTAGACAGACAAGACTAGACAGACAAGACTAGACAGACAAGACTAGACAGACAAGACTAGACAGACAAGACTAGACAGACAAGACTAGACAGACAAGACTAGACAGACAAGACTAGACAGACAAGACTAGACAGACAAGACTAGACAGACAAGACTAGACAGACAAGACTAGACAGACAAGACTAGACAGACAAGACTAGACAGACAAGACTAGACAGACAAGACTAGACAGACAAGACTAGACAGACAAGACTAGACAGACAAGACTAGACAGACAAGACTAGACAGACAAGACTAGACAGACAAGACTAGACAGACAAGACTAGACAGACAAGACTAGACAGACAAGACTAGACAGACAAGACTAGACAGACAAGACTAGACAGACAAGACTAGACAGACAAGACTAGACAGACAAGACTAGACAGACAAGACTAGACAGACAAGACTAGACAGACAAGACTAGACAGACAAGACTAGACAGACAAGACTAGACAGACAAGACTAGACAGACAAGACTAGACAGACAAGACTAGACAGACAAGACTAGACAGACAAGACTAGACAGACAAGACTAGACAGACAAGACTAGACAGACAAGACTAGACAGACAAGACTAGACAGACAAGACTAGACAGACAAGACTAGACAGACAAGACTAGACAGACAAGACTAGACAGACAAGACTAGACAGACAAGACTAGACAGACAAGACTAGACAGACAAGACTAGACAGACAAGACTAGACAGACAAGACTAGACAGACAAGACTAGACAGACAAGACTAGACAGACAAGACTAGACAGACAAGACTAGACAGACAAGACTAGACAGACAAGACTAGACAGACAAGACTAGACAGACAAGACTAGACAGACAAGACTTTTTTTTTTTTTAATTAAAATAATAATAGAAGACAACAAGACTTCAAAAAGTTAAAAAAAAAAAATATTAAAAAAAGGAGAAGATACATCCCGGAAACCGCCCCTAGGCATTACTTCAGGATGATTTATCCCTCCTCGTTTCTAAATTCGGTTTTCTCTTTCGTGTTTCTCTTTTGCTTTTATTATATCCCTCATCATTTCTGTTATTACGTTCCAATCTGCTTCTGTTCTTAGAAGCAATTCTGCCACATTAGATGTTGATATGACTGTGCCGCATAATTGATTTGCTGTTTCACGAAGGTCCATCCATCTGACACAGTGAAAAATTGTGTGTTCGGCTGAATCAATGTCCGGACAGAACCAGCAGATTGGGTTTTCTTTTTTTTTAATTTTGTAAAGGTATGTTCCAAATACAGCGTGCCCAGTGAAGGCCTGTGTAACATAGTAATCCACTTCACCCCACTTTCTCCTGCTCCACAATCTAACGTCTTTTATAAGATTTTTGGTCCAACCATTATATTCTCCCCATCTTTGCTGCCACTCCTCTATGCATTTATCTTTAGCATCAGACCTACTGTTTTTTCCAAGTCGGTATATGTAAACCATCTCCATGGCTCTCAGTTCGAGAGGCGGCAGTGAGGCGATAGCGGTTGCCGCAGCAGTGGAGACAGTTCTATATGCCGAAATAACTCTTGCCATTTTTCGGTTTAGGGCTTCTAGTTTATTCTTATATAGAGAATGCTTAAGCGCTTGCGTCCAGATGGGTGCACCGTACAAGATGGCTGAAGACGCCGCGAACATTAGTATTCGACGTTTTCTTTCGCGCGGTCCCCAGATGTTTGGAGTGATCCTAGTCAGATCCATTAGTGACTTCTCGACTTTCTCGCATTTGATTTTGATGTGGGTAGTCATACGGGTATTTCTATCTAAGTATACCCCCAGGTACTTGATTGTCGGCTTGCTCGTTATTATGGCGTCGCCAATTTTTACCGACAGAATCTTAAGTTTTCTTCTACCCACAAGGATTACCATTTCCTTCTTCGCGTGTGCCATTTTAAGCCCTAATTCTGTTAGATGTTGGTGTATTATTGCTACGGCATTTTTCGCGGACTCTTCCAGTTGTGACTTATTTCTACCGAAAACAATCACTGCTAGGTCGTCAGCGTATGCAACAGAGGTAACTTTTTTTCCTAAGTCGAGTTCTAAAATGCTGTTGTAGAAGATGTTCCATAATGTAGGTCCTAGAATGGAGCCCTGTGGGACACCGCATGTTGTTTCTATTTTTGAGCCTCTGTTTGTGATGACATATCGATTGCTGAGGTACGACTGGACCATCTTAATCAGATATGGGCTAATTTCCGCAGTTTTTAGTGCGTCAATTATGAGGTCCCACGGAGCTGAATTAAAGGCATTTTCTATGTAATTTTGTTAGGTATCTCCATGACTTTGGATAGGGAATCTATCGTTGACCTGCCCGCTCGAAATCCGTATTGTCTGTCGTGTAGAATTCCTTTGCTTTCTAGCTCGTTTTCCAGGAGTGTCTTAACTAACATTTCTAATAGTTTACCTGGAGTATTTAGAATACAAATCGGCCGGAATGATGTTTTATCGGCCGGATCTTTTTTGGGTTTTTCAATGAGTACTAGACGTGCCTCCTTCCAAATGTCTGGAAATTCTCCTTTAGTTAGACAGCTGTTCATAACTCTCAAGACGATTTCAGGTCTCCTGGTAGCTATTTCTTTGAGCACATCTATGGGTATACTATCTGGACCTGGAGTTTTTCCGGTCTTGATTCTCTGCGCAGTTTTTACAATATCTCCCAAGTCAAAGGTCTTTATTTCAGTTACTACTGGGACCATCCAGTTGATTTTGGGTTTCTTCGGGAACAGTTTTTCTACCTGGCTACTTATCTCTTCCTCGCTTAGGCTAATGTTTGGTCTAAGATTTAGTTTGCCTGATATAATTTTAAAACCTTGGCCCCATATATCTTCCTCTAATTGATTGCAGAGATCCTTCCACAGCTCTTTCTTGCGTGCGTATATAGCAATCTTGAATTCTTTTTTGGGAGTTACTATATTCGATTCTAGCCTCTTGTTTATGTTCATCAGTTGCGTTAGATTTGTTCCTTCTCACCATCACTCTTCTCTTTTTGAAGCATGCGGCTCTCTTAGCGGCAATCGTTGTAGTCCACCAGGGGGTAGATTGGTGGCGGTGTTCTGGTCGACGTCGTCTTGGAAAGCATTCATCGCACAGTTTGGAAATATATTCGGCAAATTCTACAGGACTATTAACTGCTTGCGTATGGTCTTCGGGTGGTTCGTTGTTATGATCAGATTCCGAGTCTAATTTTGATTGTAATCTAAACCATCCCTCGGCTGTCAGTTTCCAGCCTCGCTGTTTTTGTGCTTCTTGGGCACGAGTTGTGTGTGGAAATTCCCGAACCTCGAAAGTAATTGTGCGGTGATCGCTTAGGTTTTCATGTTCTTGATCTACTTTCCATTCGCTATTTTTTTTGCTAATTGACGTGGTCGCTATTGTTATGTCAATCAGGGAAGAGCCATTGTGGTTTGAGAAGGTAGGTGTGTCTCCTTCATTAATAACTAAGAGGTCGTTTGCCTCAATCCACTCTACTAGGATCATCCCTTTGATATCTTGGACTTTTGATCCGAAGATACGAGCTTTTGCATTTAAGTCACCTCCCAGAATGACTTCCTTATCTGCTGAATTGGCTTTTAGGTGAAGTTCTAGGTGTTCTAGGTATTCTTCGAACTCCTTGGGTGTTTTCCTTGGCGATTGATAACAAGAATAGACGTAAAATCTTGATAGTTCGACACAGACAAAGCCTTTACAGCTATTGTAAGACAACACGGTCGCTAATTTGTTAATGCGAATAAAGCTATCCCCGTCTAAGTCGAGGAAGGAGTTATCAGCCATGTGTCTATTTGGCTCTTGACCTATAACAATATCTATGTTTTTTTCGAAGATTGTTTGTTCAAGTAAATTATGTGCTGCTTTACAGCGATTTAGGTTTAATTGTAGGATTTTTAAATTTGTTGGATAGATATTATTTGCGCTTTGGATATTAGGAAGATTTAAAGATAGGTTATAGAACGTAGGTGGGAAGTAAGAGCGAGTTATTTGCTTTTGTCCGAGGACGTTGTGTGACCCTGGTTCCTGGGTCTTCCTCTTTCCCATCCTTTGGTTTTAGACCTGACCCAGTCTTTCTTGGGATCTGGTTCCGGTTCAGATGTGTCGTCCGAGAGTGAAGATGCTCTGGTGGCCGGTGGACCACCTCGTTTTCTCTTGTCTTTTTCCTTCCTACCTTTTGGGGCTTTGAATATATCTCTTGTCTGTCTTGTGTCCCTCCTCGATGGTTCGCTGCCATTATCCTCTTGCGCGGAAGGTGATGGAGTCTGTTTCCTAGTTGCTTCCAGAGTCTTTTCTACTATGGTTGGTGTGGGAGCTGAGATTTCTGGAAGGTCAGTGTTTCCTTGGAAAATGTCTGGACGAATCAAACTTCTTAGGGAGTCCATAATAGCGGGAATAAGGGCTGCAGCCAGCTCCTTTACATCGAACGGTGCGGGTCTTGTGGGAGTCGAAACGGCATTTGCATATGTCCTATTTTTTATGGGTGTGGTTAAAATGATTTTACGTCTTAGTTCGAAGTATGAATTTGTTTCTTTTGTTTTAATTTCTTGGATAGCTGCTTCCTCCTTATATTTCGGGCATAACCGAGCGCTTGCCAAATGGTCTCCACCACAGTTGGTACAGGTGGGTGAAACACATATACCCTCGTGAGGAGGTTTTCCGCAGGAACATATTTGTGGGCTTGAACATCTGATGGAACTATGGCCAAATTTTTGGCACCGGAAGCATCGCATTGGGCTTGGAATGTACTCCCGCACCTCTAAGTTGTAAAAAGCCACTTTGATGTATTTGGGTAGAGTAGGTGTATTGAATGTTAAGATTATAGATGGAGTGTTTTTAAGCTCTCCCTCTCTCTTAGTTTTAATTCTTCTTACTTCGCAGACATCTAGGCTTTTTAGTTCTACCAAGATTTCTTCCTCTGGAACATTTAGGAGGTCCCTACAATATATAACTCCCTTGCTAAAATTTAAAGTTCTGTGGGTAAGAACTTCTACCGGATACTCGCAGAGATTTTCAATTTCCATCAGCCTAGTAGATTGCTTATTAGATTTCGTTTCAATAAAAAGGCCTTCTCTAATTTTTTTTTTTTTTTTGACAAGACAGACAAGACTAGACAGACAAAACTAGACAGACAAGACTAGACAGACAAGACTAGACAGACAAGACTAGACAGACAAGACTAGACAGACAAGACTAGACAGACAAGACTAGACAGACAAGACTAGACAGACAAGACTAGACAGACAAGACTAGACAGACAAGACTAGACAGACAAGACTAGACAGACAAGACTAGACAGACAAGACTAGACAGACAAGACTAGACAGACAGGACTAGACAGACAAGACTAGACAGACAAGACTAGATTGACAAGACTAGACAGACAAGACTAAACAGACAAGACTAAACAGACAAGACTGGACAGACAAGACTAGACAGACAAGACTAGACAGACAAAACTGGACAAGCAAGACTAGATAGTTTAGAATAAGTGAAGATGGTTTCTCGGGCAATAAAGTTTAATGAATCTATTGAGTTGTAACGAGTTCACTAGAAACATGTAGTCAGCATGGCAACAGAGAGCGTAATTAATACGTAATGCCAGCTGAAACCAGGCAGGAAATACGCGTGATGCAAATGTTTAGTTCGCTGTTTATTTTTGCAAATTACCTGCATAAAACTATTAGCACAAACTATTTATAATAAATAGGAAAAACCAGATAGTCTTGTTTTTGTAATCTTCTTTGTCTATCTATTCTTGCCTATCATGTTTTGTCTAGGCTTGTCTGTCTAGTCTTGTCTGTCTAGTCTTGTCTGTCCAGTCTTGTCTGTCTAGACTTGTCTGTCTAGTCTTGTCTGTCTATTCTTGTCTGTCTAATCTTGTCTGATTAGTCTTGTCTGCCTAGTCTTGTCTGTATAGTCTGTCTAGTCTTGTCTATCTAGTATTGTCTGCCTAGTCTTGTCTGTCTAGTCTTGTCCGTCTAGTCTTGTCTGTCTAGTCTTGTCCGTCTAGTCTTGTCTGTCTAGTCTTGTCTGTTTAGTCTTGTCTGTCTAGTCTTGTCTGTCTAGTCTTGTCTGTCTAGTCTTGTCTGTCTAGTCTTGTCTGTCTAGTCTTGTCTGTTTAGTCTTGTCTGTCTAGTCTTGTCTGCCTAGTCTTGTCCGTCTAGTCTTGACTGTCTAGTCTTGTCTGTTTAGTCTTGTCTGTCTAGTCTTGTCTGTCTAGTCTTGTCTGTCTAGTCTTGTCTGTCTAGTCTTGTCTGTCTAGTCTTGTCTGTCTAGTCTTGTCTGTATAGTCTGTCTAGTCTTGTCTATCTAGTCTTGTCTGCCTAGTCTTGTCTGTCTAGTCTTGTCCGTCTAGTCTTGTCTGTCTAGTCTTGTCTGTCTAGTCTTGTCCGTCTAGTCTTGTCCGTCTAGTCTTCTCTATCTAATCTTGTCTATCTAGTGTTGTCCGTCTAGTCTTGTCTGTCTAGTCTTGTCCGTTTAGTCTTGTCTGTTTAGCCTTGTCTTACTAGTCTTGTCTGCCTAGTCTTGTCTGTCTAGTCTTGTCCGTTTAGTCTTGTCCGCCTAGTCTTGTTCGCCTAGTCCTGTCCGTTTAGTTTTGTCTGTCTAGTCTTGTCTCCCTAGTCTTGTCTGCCTAGTCTTGTCTGCCTAGTCTTGTCTGTCTAGTCTTGTCCGTTTAGTCTTGTCCGCCTAGTCTTGTTCGCCTATTCCTGTCCGTTTAGTTTTGTCTGTCTAGTCTTGTCTCCCTAGTCTTGTCTGCCTAGTCTTGTCTGTCTAGTCTTGTCTCTCTAATCATGTTTGACTAATTTGTTAACTTTAAATAAACTTGGCAGTGAGGAGATATAGTGAAGGCCGATAGCCTTCACCTTGTTACATTAAACGAGTGTGTTTTTCGGCTGTAATAGTCGAAGTAAACAGTGCGCATCTTTCGATTGCATGTACCTCCGCTTGGTAGATACTGAAGATGGATTCGGAGTATTTGATTTTATTACGAGCCCCAAACACTCTTGCACCAGTACCTTGCTTCGTCTTCGATCCATCTGTATACCACTTGATGAACGAGATTGATGGACGAGATTGAACAAGATCTGGGCAATGATCTTGTTCAATTTGGAGGATATTCTTCGCTTTCAATATTAGATTTCATAGCATAGTTTGCATGACAATGATCCAAGACACTTCGCTCAATGTGATATGCTGAGGATTCGTCGCTCCATTGGGCTTTAATGCTACACATTGCTTATAGATCTTCTCGAAATGTAGATTAAGGCCTAGGCCGCAGTACGTCTAAACCGCCGCGGTTTTTAATCGTGTAAACCAAATAAGGCCTAGGCCGCACTACGGCTAAACCGCTGCGGTTTTTAGTCGCGTGATTTTGTGACTCGATAAGCTAATACAGCGGCCTCACTCAACGCGGTTTGCGGTTTTTTCACTTGCGGTTGCGGTTGCGAATTATTTATTACTGTATTTTTCAAGCGGTTTCGCGGTTATAGCGTTTACCGCTCGAGGGAAAAAACCGTAGTGCAGCTTCGACCTAAGCTAATACAATCTGCCTCACTTGCGGTTATTTCCCGCGACTGATTTTAATAGCAGAGTGAGTGCTTCTCGAGCGGTTTCGCTGGAAAAAACCGTAGTGCGGCCTCGAGTGTAATAGATAATTTAGTGCATTAGCTCCAGTGTAAATTTGAACATTCTAGCTCGCCAAGTTACCTTTTCATTGTAAGTTTTTTTTTGTATTTGGTCGATAGCCTTCGGATTCATTCAGAAATAAGTGTAGAGTGATATTGTTGGGTGGAAGGTCGAGTCGTTTGTAATGCGAGGTGAGAGAAATGGTGCGGCCTCAAGACGCGAGTCCTCTGTGCAGTTACCTTTCGGTTGCAAAGCGACGTTCGCCGTAAAAATAAGCGCAGGTGCCAAAAAGCGAGTGAAAAAATATTCGCGTTTTCCGCGTAATTTAAAATTAGATTTTGCGTCGATTTGAGAGCCGTCTTCGCGGAAAATGTTGGTTTTGAAGATTGTCCAAATGGAACGGCCTAATAGCTTCTCGAGAAAGATAAAGTTGTGTTTTCGTGGGAAAACCTGTCACAGACGTTTTGGAAATTTTCTGAAACGTTGACGTTTGAGTCAAGAAACTTCACTGGAAAACCGAAAATATGGGTCGAGTTCTAATTTCAAACAAATTTCCAACTTTAGTCTAGCCCTCAACAACGCGAAAATTAAATGACCTAGTATGATAAAATCCACAAAAGATCAAGCCTTTTCTTTCTCATCAACCTATGTGGGTTCATGGGGAAAGCCCTTAAAACACAGCGGCCTAACATATTTCCCCACAGTGTTCCATTCATGCAAATAGATCCAGCCCCTGTATTAGGCCTAGGCCGCACTACGGCTAAACCGCCGTTTTGTGACTCAAGTAAGCTAATACAAGCGACATCACTTGCGGTTTTTTCTCGCGACTGATTTTTCCCATAGCGTACTGTGTGTTTCTCGAGCGGTTTCGCGGTTATAGCGGTTACCGCTGGCGGGAAAAAACCGTTGTGCAACCTCGGCCTTAGCTCTAGTAGTCTATCTGCCACGTTCTTCACGTGGATCTCTTTTCCTGTAATATGTCTTCTACGTGCAATTATAAAGCTTATATGGGAGGCAGTTTCATCCTGCTCATAGCATAGATGGTTCATCTTTCCAGTTCCCCATTTTGTGCAGATGTTCTCGTAGATGGCAATGTCCTGTGAGTAAGCCTGCCACAATTGTAATTGTTTCCTGCAATCTTGCCAGTTGTAGGATTTCAGCAGTTAAAGGTCGATTCCTATATGCGCGACACTCGCGACGTCGTGCGACATCGTATGTCAAATAATGATTAAATTGTTGTAAGAAGGCACGTCGCGTACCTGTCGCGTAGCCATAGTGAGAACGTGCCCATTTAAAACAATGTAATCATTACTTGACAGGCGATGTCGCGTGACGTCGCGTAGCTGAGTGTCCAGTATATATGAGTATCCGAAGAATTTTAAATGGGCACGTCGCGTAGCTGTCGCATAGCCATAGTAAGAACGTGTCCATTTAAAACAATGCAATCATTATTTGACAGGCCATGTCGCGTGACGTCGCGTAGCTGAGTGTCGCGTATATGAGAATCGGCCTTAAAGCGTCGAATCATTCGTTTGCTGGGTGTCTGAGCATTCTTCAGACAAGACAAGCTTAGTTGATACCCATCTAAAGATTCCATTTCGGGACTTGGTTTTGATAATGTAGAAGTCACTGTTAGCACCGATATCTGCTTTGTTAGCACCATCTTTTGCTAACTTGTCTGCCATTTAAGTCCCCTTTGGCTCGGTACCGAAGCAAGTGTGACCTTGTGTATCGCCTGAGCCTTAAGGTCGATTCTTATATGCGCGACACTCAGCTACGCGACGTCGTGCGACATCGCCTGTCAAATAATGATTACATTGTTTTAAATGGCTACGTCGCGTAGCTGTCGCGTAGCCATAGTGAGAACTTGCCCATTTAAAACAATGTAATCATTATTTGACAGACGATGTCGCGTGACGTCGCGTAGCCGAGTGTCGCGTATATGAGAATCGGCCTTTAAGGTTCTGAAGGCAGTTCCATGGTTTAAATTTAATCGCACGACACGCCAAGGCATTTATAGCAGCCTGACTGTGCGTGAAAATGCGGACGTTTCTACTGTTGCAGTCCATCTTTAGATTTACACAGATGGCAGGCAATTCCGCTTGAAACGTCGTGGCATGTGATCCAAAGGGCACAGTTACACTAGGTCCTCGGGGATGGTCCATAGATTCCTGCGCCAGTTCCACTGTCCGTTTTGAAGCCGTCTGTATACAGGAACAGCCAAATAGACACGCGCTTGGTCTCTTGCTTTCTAAGCCTTTTAAGCATTTAGTCTGGTTCTTAGCCTTCTATCCAACGTAGTTGCGTTTTGAATGTTAGATCGAATGATAGCCTTTTTAGCATTGAGTCTGGTTCTTAGCCTTCTGTACAACGTAGTTGTGTTTTGAATGTTAGATCGAATGAAAGCCTTTTTAGCATTGAGTCTGGTTCTTAGCCTTCTGTACAACGTAGTTGCGTTTTGAAGGGTAGATCGAATGAAAGCCTTTTAAGCATTGAGCCTGGTTCTTAGCCTTCTGTCCAACGTAGTTGTGTTTTGAATGTTAGATCGAATGAAAGCCTTTTTAGCATTGAGTCTGGTTCTTAGCCTTCTGTACAACGTAGTTGCGTTTTGAAGGGTAGATCGAATGAAAGCCTTTTAAGCGTTGAGCCTGGTTCTTAGCCTTCTGTACAACGTAGTTGTGTTTTGAATGTTAGATCGAATGAAAGCCTTTTAGCATTGAGTCTGGTTCTTAGCCTTCTGTTCAACGTAGTTGTGTTTTGAATGTTAGATCGAATGAAAGCCTTTTTAGCATTGAGCCTGGTTCTTAGCCTTCTGTCCAACGTAGTTGTGTTTTGAATGTTAGATCGAATGCAAGCCTTTTTAGCATTGAGCCTGGTTCTTAGCCTTCTGTCCAACGTAGTTGTGTTTTGAATGTTAGATCGAATGAAAGCCTTTTTAGCATTGAGTCTGGTTCTTAGCCTTCTGTACAAAGTAGTTGCGTTTTGAAAGGTAGATCGAATGATAGCCTTTTTAGCATTGAGCCTGGTTCTTAGCCTTTTGTCCAACGTAGTTGCGTTTTGAAGGGTAGATCGAATGATAGCCTCTTTAGCATTGAGTCTGGTTCTTAGCCTTCTGTACAACGTAGTTGCCTTTTGAAGGGTAGATCGAATGATAGCCTTTTTAGCATTGATCCTGGTTCTTAGCCTTCTGTACAACGTAGTTGCGTTTTGAAGGGTAGATCGAATGATAGCCTTTTAAGCATTGAGTCTGGTTCTTAGCCTTCTGTCCAACGTAGTTGCGTTTTGAAGGGTAGATCGAATGATAGCCTTTTAAGCATTGAATCTGGTTCTTAGCCTTCTGTACAACGTAGTTGCGTTTTGAAGGGTAGATCGAATGATAGCCTTTTAAGCATTGAGTCTGGTTCTTAGCCTTCTGTACAACGTAGTTGTGTTTTGAATGTTAGATCGAATGAAAGCCTTTGTAGCATTGAGTCTGGTTCTTAGCCTTCTGTCCAACGTAGTTGCGTTTTGAAGGGTAGATCGAATGATAGCCTTTTAAGCATTGAGTCTGGTTCTTAGTCTACTGTACAACGTAGTTGCGTTTTGAATGTTAGATCAAATGAAAGCCTTTGTAGCATTGAGTCTGGTTCTTAGCCTTCTGTACAACGTAGTTGCGTTTTGAAGGGTAGATCGAAAGATAGCCTTTTTATCATTGACTCTGGTTCTTAGCCTTCTATCCAATGTAGTTGTGTTTTGAAGTGTAGATCGAATGATAGCCTTTTATGCAATGAGCCAAGTTCTTAGCCTTCTGTCCAACGTAGTTGTGATTTGAAGGCTAGAGTGAATGATAGCCTATTGGGCATTGAGTCTCCTTCAATATTGAGGTTTGGGTTTGATATTACATTTGTTATCTTGTGTGCCGTGACCACGCCAGAGCCTCACAAGTGGTATTACACCTGCGTCTAAAGGCTTCCATCCTTGCCTCGCTCATGATAAAGATATCTACAGGAGGAAGGCCTATCCTGTTTCTGCACGGTTTAAACTTGCGAATTCAATCCAGGAAGTAGGTTTTCAGATCGGAAATTACCGCGAATTTGCCCGAATAATCGCGTCTATACCAAACAAAAAAACTTGGAAATTACAAACAAAATTTGATCAAAATTAGTCTAGATTTCCGGTTAAGATATCTTGGCAAGTAATTATCGCAGCGACTTCCGGTTTTCATTTCCTGTTTCAGCACAGTTTAAACTTGCGAATTCTATTCAGGCAATTGGTTTTGCGACCGGAAATTTCCGCGAATTTGCCCGATTAATCTCGTCTATTCCAAACAAAAAACTTGGAAATTAGAAACAAGATTTGCTCAAATTAGTCTTGGTTTTCGGTTAAGATATCTTGAGAACTAATTATCGCAGCGACTTCCGGTTTCCATTTCCTGTTTCAGCACAGTTTAAACTTTCGAATTGTATCCAGGAAGTTAGTTTTGCAACCGGAAATTATCGCGAAGTTGACCGCTCAAAATTAGTCTTGGTTTCCGGTTAAGATATCTTGGGAAGTAAATATCGCAACGACTTCCGATTTTCATTTCCAGTTTCAGCACAGTTTAAACTTGTGAATTCTATCCAGGAAGTTGGTTTTGCAACCGGAAATTACCGCGAAATTCACCGATTAATCCCGTCTATTCCAAACAAAAAACGTAAATTACAAACAAAATTTGCTCAAAATTAGTTTTGGTTCCGGTTAAGATATCTCTAGAAGTAATTATCACAGCGACTTCCGGTTTTCAGTTCCTGTTTTAGCACAGTTTAAACTTGCGAATTGTAACCAGAAAGTTGATTTTGCGACCGGAACTGAACGCGAATTTGTCCGTTTAATCGCGTCTATTCCAATCAAAAAACTTCAAAATTAGTCTTGGTTTCCGGTTAAGATATCTTGAGATGTAATTATCGCAGCGACTTCCGGTTTTCATTTCCTGTTTCAGCACGCTTTAGACTTGCGAAGTCTATCCCGGAAGTTGGTTTTGCGACCGGAAATTACCGCGAATTCCACCGATTCATCGCGTATATTCCAAACAAAAAAATTAAAAATTACAAACATAACTTGCTCAAAATTAGTCTTGGTTTCCGGTTAAGATATCTTGGCAAGTAATTATCGCAGCAACTTCCGGTTTTCATTTCCTGTTTCAGCATAGTTTAAACTTGCGAATTGTAACCAGGAAGTTGGTTTTGCGACCGGAAATTACCGCGAAATTCACCGTTTAATCACGTCTGTTCCAAACAAAAAACTTGGAAATTACAAACAAAATTTGCTCAAAATTAGTCTTGGTTTCCGGTTAAGATATCTTGGGAAGTAATTATCGCAGCGACTTCCGGTTTTCATTTCCTGTTTCAGCACAGTTTAAACTTGCGAATTCTATCCCGGAAGTTGGTTTTGCGACCGGAAATTACCGCGAAATTCACCGTTTAATCACGTCTGTTCCAAACAAAAAACTTGGAAATTACAAACAAAATTTGCTCCAAATTAGTCTTGGTTTCCGGTTCAGATATCTTGGGAAGTAATTATCGTAGCGACTTCCGGTTTCCATTTCCTGTTTCAGCATTGCTTAAACTTGCCAATTCTATCCAGGAAGTTGGTTTTGCGACCGGAAATTACCGCGAATTTGCCCGAATAATCGCGTCTATTCCAAATAAAAAACTTGAAAATTACAAACAAAATTTGCTCAAAATTAGTCTTGATGTCCGGATAAGATATCGCGAGAAGTAATTATAGCAGCGACTTGCGGTTTTCGTTTCCTGTTTCAGCACAGTCTAAACTTGCCAATTCTATCCCGGAAGTTGGTTTTGCGACCGGAAATTACCGCGAAACTCACCGTTTAATCACGTCTGTTCCAAACAAAAAACTTGGAAATTACAAACAAAATTTGCTCCAAATTAGTCTTGGTTTCCGGTTCAGATATCTTGGGAAGTAATTATCGTAGCGACTTCAGGTTTCCATTTCCTGTTTCAGCATTGTTTAAACTTGCCAATTCTATCCAGGAAGTTGGTTTTGCGACCGGAAATTACCGCGAATTTGTCCGAATAATCGCGTCTATTCCAAACAAAAAACTTGGAAATTACAAACAAAATTTGCTCAAAATTAGTCTTGGTTTCCGGTTAAGATATCTTGGGAAGTAATTATCGCAGCGACTCCCGGTTTTCATTTCTTGTTTCAGCACAGTTTAAACTTGCCAATTCTATCCCGGAAGTTGGTTTTGCGAACGGAAATTACCGCGAAATTCAGCGTTTAATCACGTCTGTTCCAAACAAAAAACTTGGAAATTACAAACAAAATTTGCTCCAAATTAGTCTTGGTTTCCGGTTGAGATATCTTGGGAATTAATTATCGTAGCGACTTCCGGTTTCCATTTCCTGTTTCAGCATTGTTTAAACTTGCCAATTCTATCCAGGAAGTTGGTTTTGCGACCGGAAATTACCGCGAATTTGCCCGAATAATCGCGTCTATTCCAAACAAAAAACTTGGAAATTACAAACAAAATTTGCTCAAAATTAGTCTTGGTTTCCGGTTAAGATATCTTGGGAAGTAATTATCGCAGCGACTTCCGGTTTTGATTTCCTGTTTCAGCACGGTTTAAACTTGCGGATTCTATCCAGGAAGTTGGTTTTGCGACCGGAAATTACCGCGAATTTGCCCGAATAATCGCGTCTATTCCAAACAAAAAACTTGGTAATTACAAACAAAATTTGCTCAAAATTAGTCTTGGTTTCCGGTTAAGATATCTTGGGAAGTAATTATCGCAGCGACTTCCGGTTTTCATTTCCTGTTTCAGCACGGTTTAAACTTGCCAATTCTATCCAGGAAGTTGGTTTTGCGACCGGAAATTACCGCGAATTTGCCCGAATAATCGCGTCTATTCCAAACAAAAAACTTGAAAATTACAAACAAAATTTGCTCAAAATTAGTCTTGGTTTCTGGTTAAGATATCTTGGGAAGTAAATATCGCAGCGACTTCCGGTTCCCATTTCCTGTTTCAGCACGGTTTAAACTTGCGAATTCTATCCAGGAAGTTGGTTTTGCGATCGGAAATTACCGCGAAATTCACCGTTTAATCACGTCTGTTCCAAACAAAAAACTTGGAAATTACAAACAAAATTTGCTCCAAATTAGTCTTGGTTTCCGGTTAAGATATCTTGGGAAGCAATTATCGCAGCGACTTCCGGTTTTCATTTCCTGTTTCAGCATAGTTTAAACTTGCAAATCCTATCCAGGAAGTTGGTTTTGCGACCGGAAATTACCGCGAAATTCACCGATTAATCTCGTCTATTCCAAACAAAAAACTTGGAAATTACAAGCAACATTTGCTCAAAATTAGTCTTGGTTTCCGGTTCAGATATCTTGGGAAGTAATTATCGTAGCGACTTCCGGTTTCCATTCCCTGTTTCAGCATTGTTTAAACATGCCAATCCTATCCAGGAAGTTGGTTTTGCGACCGGAAATTACCGCGAATTTACCCGAATAATCGCGTCTATTCCAAACAAAAAAACTTTGAAATTACAAACAAAATTTGATCAAAATTTGTTTCGATTTCCGGTTAAGATATCTTGGCAAGTAATTATCGCAGCGACTTCCGGTTTTCATTTCTTGTTTCAGTATAGTTTAAATTTGCGAATTGTAACCAGGAAGTTGGTTTTGCCACCGGAAATTACCGCGAAATTCACCGTTTAATCACGTCTGTTCCAAACAAAAAACTTGGAAATTACAAACAAAATTTGCTCCAAATTAGTCTTGGTTTCCGGTTCAGATATCTTGGGAAGTAATTATCGCAGCGACTTCCGGTTTTCATTTCCTGTTTCAGCATAGTTTAAACTTGCGAATTGTAGCCAGGAAGTTGCTTTTGCGACCGGAAATTACCGCGAAATTCACCGTTTAATCACGTCTGTTCCAAACAAAAAACTTAGAAATTACAAACAAAATTTGCTCCAAATTAGTCTTGGTATCCGGTTAAGATATCTTGGGAAGTAATTATCGCAGCGACTTCCGGTTTTCATTTCCTGTTTCAGCATAGTTTAAACTTGCGAATTGTAACCAGGAAGTTGGTTTTGCGACCGGAAATTACCGCGAAATTCACCGTTTAATCACGTCTGTTCCAAACAAAAAACTTGGAAATTACAAACAAAATTTGCTCCAAATTAGTCTTGGTTTCCGGTTAAGATATCTTGGGAAGTAATTATCGCAGCGACTTCCGGTTTTCATTTCCTGTTTCAGCAAAGTTTAAACTTGCGAATCGTAACCAGGAAGTTGCTTTTGCGACCGGAAATTACAGCGAAATTCACCGTTTAATCACGTCTGTTCCAAACAAAAAACTTGGAAATTACAAACAAAATTTGCTCAAAATTAGTCTTGGTTTCCGGTTAAGATATCTTGGGAAGTAATTATCGCAGCGACTTCCGGTTTTCATTTCCTGTTTCAGCATAGTTTAAACTTGCGAATTGTAACCAGGAAGTTGGTTTTGCGACCGGAAATTACCGCGAAACTCACCGTTTAATCACGTCTGTTCCAAACAAAAAACTTGGAAATTACAAACAAAATTTGCTCCAAATTAGTCTTGGTTTCCGGTTAAGATATCTTGGGAAGTAATTATCGCAGCGACTTCCGGTTTCCATTGCCTGTTTCAGCATTGTTTAAACATGCCAATCCTATCCAGGAAGTTGGTTTTGCGACCGGAAATTACCGCGAATTTACCCGAATAATCGCGTCTATTCCAAACAAAAAACTTGGAAATTACAAACAAAATTTGCTCAAAATTAGTCTTGGTTTCCGGTTAAGATATCTTGGGAAGTAATTATCGCAGCGACTTCCGGTTTTTATTTCCTGTTTCAGCACGGTTTAAACTTGCGGATTCTATCCCGGAAGTTGGTTTTGCGACCGGAAATTACCGCGAAATTCACCGTTTAATCACGTCTGTTCCAAACAAAAAACTTGGTAATTACAAACAAAATTTGCTCCAAATTAGTCTTGGTTTCCGGTTAAGATATCTTGGGAAGTAATTATCGCAGCGACTTCCGGTTTTCATTTCCTGTTTCAGCATAGTTTAAACTTGCGAATTTTAACCAGGAAGTTGGTTTTGCGACCGGAAATTACCGCGAAATTCAGCGTTTAATCACGTCTGTTCCAAACAAAAAACTTGGAAATTACAAACAAAATTTGCTCCAAATTAGTCTTGGTTTCCGGTTGAGATATCTTGGGAATTAATTATCGTAGCGACTTCCGGTTTCCATTTCCTGTTTCAGCATTGTTTAAACTTGCCAATTCTATCCAGGAAGTTGGTTTTGCGACCGGAAATTACCGCGAAATTCACCGTTTAATCACGTCTGTTCCAAACAAAAAACTTGGAAATTACAAACAAAATTTGCTCAAAATTAGTTGGTTTCCGGTTAAGATATCTTGGGAAGTAATTATCGCAGCGACTTCCGGTTTTCATTTTCTGTTTCAACACAGTTTAAACTCGCGAATTGTATCCCGGAAGTTGGTTTTGCGACCGGAAATTACCGCGAATTTGCGTGATTAATCACGTCTATTCTAAACAAAAAACTTGGAAATTACAAACAAAATTTGCTCAAAATTAGTCTTGGTTTCCGGTTAAAATATCTTGGGAATTAATTATCGCAGCGATTTCCGGTTTCCATTTCCTGTTTCAGCACAGTTTAAACTTGCGAATTGTATCCAGGAAGTTGGTTTCGCGACCGGAAATTACCACGAATTCGCCCTCAAAATTAGTCTTGTGTCTTGTCTTGTCCAGTCTTGTCCAGTCTTATCTAGTCTTTATAGTCTTGTCCAGTCTTGTCAGTCTTGTCTAGCCTGTCTAATATTGTCTAGGCTTGTCTAATATTGTCTAGGCTTGTTTAGCCTTGTCTACTTTTGTCTAGTCTTACTTATTCTAGTCTAAATCCAGCTAGTCTTATCTAAGTCTATCTAGTCTTGTCTAATCTAGCCTAGTCGTATCAAATCTAAATCTCAGATTCGATTAAAGTTAATTCTAAACCGCGTAGGAAAAGCAGCGCGACGTCGGTGGAACTGCCTGCCGTCCCAATTCCTCCCACCACTCCCACCTCCACCTGCTATATAAGCCCCCAACAAGCCCGAGATCGAATCATTCGCCAACTAGTCGGCACCGCGTTCGCTATACAAAGTAGAACAGTTTTAAGTGCACTAAAAGTTAAAAAAATTAAAGTGCACTCAAGTTTATTAAATCCTTAAGTTCACTAGAAACCTTTAAGTTTACTTAATTGTAAGTGAGTTTGTGTGTAAATTGAAGATCTTAATCTCAAGGTAATTGAAGAGCAAGTTATCTAAATTACAAGTTAATTAAAGATCTAATTGTCTAAGTTTCAAAGATAATTAAAGATCTAATTGTCTAAGTTTCAAAGATAATTGAAGATCTAATTGTTTAATTTTCAAGATAATTGAAGAACTAATTGTCTAATTCTCAAGATAATTGAAGATCTAATTGTCCAAGTTCCAAAGATAATTGAAGATCTAATTGTTTAATTTTCAAGATAATTGAAGATCTCTTTGTCTAAGTTTCAAGACAATTGAAGATATAATTGTCTAAGTTCCAAAGATATTTGAAGATCTAATTGTTTAATTTTCAAGATAATTGAAGATCTCATTGTCTAAGTTTCAAGACAATTGAAGATATAATTGTCTCAGTTTCAAGATAATTGAAGATCTAGTTGTCCAAATTTCAAGACAATTGAAGACCAAGTTACCCAAGCATCAAATATCAAGTTATCCAAATATCAAGTTACCCAAATATCAAGTCACCGAAGTATCTAGTAAGCCAAATATCAAGTTTACAAAATATTAAGTTAACTAAATATTAAGTTAAATAAATATCAAGTTAGCTAAGTATCAAATTAGCTAAGAATCAAGTTAGCTAAGCATCAAGTTAACTAAACCTCAAGTTAGATAAGCTTCAATTTAACTAAGCTACAATTGAACTAAGTATCAAGTTAACTTAGCATCAAGTTAACTAAATACTAAGTTAGATAAGTATCAAGTTGGCTAAGTATCAAGTTAACTAAGTATCAAGTTAACTAAGCATCAAGTTAACTAAGCATCAAGTTAACTGAGCATCAAGTTAACTAAGCATTAATTTAACTAAGCATCAAGTTAACTAAGCATCAAGTTAACTAAGTATCAAATTAGTTAAGCATCAAGTTAACTAAGCTACAACATAACTATCTTACAAGTCAACTGACTTCCAAGTCAACTATTAATCTCTTGTAGTGAGTTTTTGAAGATGCCTACAGAAATCGCTATCAACCTTCCGTCGACGTACTTGCCCAAACCGTCGGAGTCTTCCCCGTTAAGCACGGAGACGAAGAGCGGGAGCATCACGCTGGTCAGCCCGAACGGACGTCGGCAGGGTGTGAACGTGATCGTCTACCAGACGACGCTGGAGCACTTCGCCGTGCTGTACCCGCAGAAGAAGATCTGCCGGCCGCTGGGCGTGATCAACCTGAAGAACACGAAGATCGAGCGGTTCTGCGAGAAGCAGGCGGGGTTCACGGTGCGACAGCAGGGCATCGACACGCCGATGAGCCTGAGCTTCCTGTGCGAGACGCGCGATCTGGAGAGCTGGATGAGCGCGTTCGCGTCGCGGGGGCATCCGACGCTGCGGCACCAGTCTTCGCTGCCCTGCGTCGAGGAGGACGACGAGGCTTAAGGGCTTCCGCGGCGGCGTTTTATTTTTTTATGTTTTTTTTCGGGATCCTGCGGGAATCTGTGTTGGATGAAGAGGCGCGAGCAGAGGCGAGGCCGACGGGTTTTAATTTGTGTTTCGTACTTTGAGGACACGCCTGTCCAGATTTAAGTACGTCGGGAACAACAAACGAAGAAGAACGTCGTTCCTCGAAATATTAGTTTAGAACAAATTTATCTTCGTCGAGGAAGAGACGCTGTCTTTGAAGAAACTCTATTTTGGATGCAACTTTGTCTTTAACTAGTTTAGAACGGATTCTATCCTTGGTCTAGATTCCTAGAAGAAGGTTTACCTAACAGGAAGATTTACCTTGGAACAAGATTTACCTTGTGAGAAGATTTACCTTGGAAGAAGATGTATCTAAGAATAAGATTTACCTTGGAAGAAGATTTATCTTGCAAGAAGTTTTTTGTCTTGGAAGAAGATTTGCCTTGGAAGAAGATTTGCCTTGGAAGAAGATTTACCTTAGAAGATTTATCTTGCAAGAAGATTTGCTTTGAAAGAATATTTGCTTTGGAAGAAGATTTACCTTGGAAGAAGATTTGTCTTTGAACAAGATTTTCCTTGTAAAAAGATTTACCTTTGAAGAAGTTTTGTCTTGGAAAAAGATTTGCCTTGGAAGAAGATTTTCCTTGGAAGAAGATTTACTTTTGAAGAAGTTTTGTCTTTGAAGAAGATTTGCCTTGGAAGAAGATTTGCCTTGGAAGAAGATTTTCCTTGGAAGAAAATTTACCTTTGAAGAAGATTTAACTTTGAAGAAGATTTAACTTTGAAGAAGATTTTCCTTTGAAGAAGTTTTGTCTTCGAAGAAGATTTGCCTTGGAAGAGGATTTGCTTTGGAAGAAGATTTACCTTGGAAGAAGATTTGTCTTTGAACAAGATATTCCTTGTAAGAAGATTTACCTTTGAAGAAAATTTACCTTTGAAGAAGTTTTGTCTTGGAAGAAGATTTGCTTTGGAGAAAGATTTACCTTTGAAGAAGTTTTGTCTTGGAAGAAGATTTGCCTTAGAAGAAGATTTTCCTTGGAAGAAGATTTACCTTTGAAGAAGATTTAACTTTGAAGAAGATTTACCTTTGAAGAAGATTTACCTTTGAAGAAGTTTTGTCTACGAAGAAGATTTGCCTTGGAACAAGTTTTGCCACGGAAGATTAACCTTAGAAGAAGCATTTCCTTGGAACAAGATTTACCTTGGAAGAAGATTTGAATTTGAACAAGATTTTCTTTGTATGAAGATTTACCTTTGAAGAAGATTTGTTTGGAAGGAGATTTAGCTTCGAAGAAGAACTTAGAAGAAGATTTACCTTGGAAGAAGATTTGTCTTGGAAGAAGATTTGCCTTGGAAGATTTGCTTTGGAAGAAGATTTACCTTAGATGAAGCATTACCTTGGAACAAGATTTACCTTGGAAGACGATTTATCTTTGAATAAGATTTTCCTTGTAAGAAGACTAGTTTGGAAGGAGATTTAGCTTTGAAGAGGATCTTGGAAGAAGATTTACCTTGGAAGAATATTTGTCTTGGAAGAAGATTTGCTTTGGCAGATTTGCTTTGGAAGAAGATTTACCTTGGAAGATGCATTACCTTGGAACAAGATTTATCTTGGAAGAAGATTTGTTTTTGAACAAGATTTTCCTTGTAAGAAGATTTACTTTTGAAGAAGTTTTGTCTTGGAGGAAGATTTGCCTTGGAAGAAGATTTGCCTTGGAAGAAGATTTGCCTTGGAAGAGGTTTTGCCTTGAAAGAAGATTTGCTTTGGATGAAGATTTACCTTGGAACAATATTTACCTTGAAAGGAGATTTGTCTTTGATTAAGATTTTCCTTCTAAGAAGATTTTTCTTTGAAGAAGATTTACCTTTGAAGAAGATTTGTTTGGAAAGAGATTTAGCTTTGAAGAAGATTTATCTTGGAAAAAGGTTTACCTTGGAAGATTTGTCTTAGAAGAAGATTTGCTTTGGAAGTAGATTTGCTTTGGAAGAAGATTTAACTTTGAAGAACATATTATCTTGAAATCAGATTTACCATGGAAGAAGATTTAACTTACAAGCAGCATTTACTTTGGAAGAAGATTTACATTGGAAAGTCTGGATTAGTTGAAGATTTACCTTGGAAGATTTACCTATGAACACCTTGGAAGAAGATGTACTTTAGAAGATCTGTGTTTGGTGAAGATGGTTTAGAAGCAAATCTATCCTTGGCCAAGACGTATGTGGTGCGAACATAAGGAAAATCGTTGGTTAAAGAAGTTTGTTGAAGATTGGTAAAGAGGTCTTGAAGATACCAGGAGGTCAATTTGAAGGAAAGCCTTTGTTGAAAAAACTAGAAGAATTTTGTAGCCACAAGGTAGGTCTTCTATGAAGATTTGTGCTGGAAAATCTGGTTTGATGGAATCTATTGCTGTTGAAGAAACCAGAAGAGTTTTGAAGCCACAAGGAAAACCTCCAAGGAAGATTTGTGCTTGATTGAATGTTTGTCTTTCTTGAAGAAGCCAGAAGAGTTTTGAAGATGGAAGGAAAAGCTTCAAAGAAGATTCCTTTTGGATAAACTAGTTTGATTGGTAATTATCTTTGTTGAGGAAACAAGAGGAATTGAAGTCACAAGGAAGTGCTTAATGGAATGTTGGTCATTATTGAAGAAGGCAGAAGAGTTTTGAAGATGGTAGGAAAAGCTTCAAAGAGGATTCCTTCCGGAAAATCTAGTTTGATGGGTAATTGGTATTTGTTGAAGAAACCAGAGGAATTTTGAAGCCATGAGGAAGTGGTTCATGGAATGTTGGTGATTCTTGAAGAAGACAGAAGAGTTTTGAAGATGGCCGGAAAAGCTTTAAGGAAGATTCCTTCTTGAAAATCTTGTTTGATGGGTAATTGGTCTTGGTTGAAGAACAGATCTATTATCTAAGTTTCAAGATAATTGAAGAAGAAATTTTCCAAATTCAATGGTAAATGAAGATTAAATCGTCTAAACTTAAAGGTAGTTGAAGACCATATTGTCCAAATTTCAAGGGAACTGAAGAGCAAGTTTTCCCAAGCTCAAGATTTTTGACAAAATTGTCTTAATTCCAAGATAATTGATGAAGAAGTTGTTCAGATTCCAAGAAAATTGAAGAAGAAATTTACCAAAAGTCAAGAAAATTGAAGACAAAGTTTTCCAAAGGATCTTGACCTTTTTTTTAATTGTGGACCAAGAAGAATATTTAAGATTTACCTTTGAAGAAGATTTTATTTTGGAAGAAGATTTGCCTTGGAAGAAGATTTACCTGGGAACAAGATTTACTTTGAAACAAGATTTACCTTGGAAGAAAATTTGTCTTGGAAGAAGATTTACCTCAGAGGAAGATTTATCTTACAAGAAGATTTACCTTGGAAGAAGATTTACCTTGGTAGAAAATTTACCTTGGAAGAAGATTTACATTGGAAGAAGATTGCCATTGGAAGAAAATTTGCCTTGGAAGATGATTTACCTTGGAAGAAGATTTGCCTTGGAAGATGATTTACCTTGGAAGAAGATTTACCTTGGAAGAAGATTTACCTTGGTAGAAAATTTACCTTGGAAGAAGATTTACATTGGAAGAAGATTGCCATTGGAAGAAAATTTGCCTTGGAAGATGATTTACCTTGGAAGAAGATTTGCCTTGGAAGATGATTTACCTTGTAAGAAGATTTACCTTGGAAGAAGATTTACCTTGGAAGAAAATTTACCTTGGAAGAAGATTTACATTGGAAGAAGATTGCCATTGGAAGAAAATTTGCCTTGGAAGATGATTTACCTTGGAAGAAGATTTGCCTTGGAAGAAGATTTACATTGGAAGAAGATTTGCCTTAGAAGAAGTTCTGGATTTGGTGAAGATTTAGCTGGGAAGCAGATTAACCTTACAGGAAGATTTATCTTGGAAGAAGATGTAATTTGGAAGATCTGTGTTTTGTGAAGTTTGGTATGGAAGCAAATCTATCCTTGGTCAAGACTTATATGGTAGAAGAACAAGGAAAATCGTTGGTAAAGTTTGATGAAAATTGGTAAAGAGCATACCAAGAGACCTGGTTTGATGGAGAGTCTCTGTTAAAGAAACTAGAAAAATTTGAAACCACAAGGAAATCTGGTTTCATGTATTTTTATGTGTTGAAGAAACCAGAAGAGTTTTGAAGCAACAAAGAAGATTTATGCTTGATGGAATGTTGGTCTTTCTTAAAGAATCCGGAAAGTTTTGGAGATGGCAGATGTAATTTGAAGAAGAAGATGTTATTTGGAAGATTTGTGTTTTGTGAGGATCGGTATGGAAGCAAATCTATCCTTGGCCGAGACTTATATGGTAGAAGAACAAGGAAAATCGTTGGTAAAACAAGTTTGATGAAAATTGGTAAAGAGATCTTGAAGATACCAAGAGATCTGGATGGATGGATAGTCTTTATTAAAGAAACTAGAAAAATTTGGGAGCCACAAGGAAATCTGGTTTCATGTGTTGAAGAAACGAGAAGAGTTTTGAAGCTACAAGGAAAACCTTCAAGGAAGATTTATGCTTGATGGAATGTTGGTCTTTCTTGAAGAAGCCGGAAAAGTTTTGAAGATGGCAGATGCAATTTGAAGAAGAAGATGTTATTTGGAAGATATGTGTTTTGTGAGGATCGGTATGGAAGCAAATCTATCTTTGGCCGAGACTTATATGGTAGAAGAACAAGGAAAATCGTTGGTAAAACAAGTTTGATGAAAATTGGTAAAGAGATCTTGAAGATACCAAGAGATCTGGATGGATGGATAGTCTTTATTAAAGAAACTAGAAAAATTTGGGAGCCACAAGGAAATCTGGTTTCATGTGTTGAAGAAACGAGAAGAGTTTTGAAGCTACAAGGAAAACCTTTAAGGAAGATTTATGCTTGATGGAATGTTGGTCTTTCTTGAAGAAGCCGGAAGAGTTTTCAAGATGGCAGCTTCAAGGACGATTATTTCTGGTAAATTTAGTTTGATGGGTGATTGGTTTCGGTTGAAGAAACCAGAGGAATTTTGAAGCCACAAGGAAGTGCTTGATGCAATGTTGGACATTCATGAAGAAGCCAGACGAGTTTTGAAGAAAGCAGGGAAAGTTTCAAAGAAGGTTCCTTGTGGAAAATCTAGTTTGATGGGTTTATTGGTCTTTTTTGAAGAAACCAGAGGAATTTTGAAGCCACAAGGAAGTGCTTGATGGAATGTTGGTGATTCTTGAAGAAGGCAGAATAATTTTGGAGATGGCAGGAAAAGTTTCAAAGAAGATTCCTTCTGGAAAATCTAGTTTGATGGATAATTGGTCTTTCTTGAAGAAACTGGAGGAATTTTAAAGCCACAAGGAAGTGCTTGATGGAATGTTGATGATTCTTGAAGAAGGCAAAATAATTTTGAAGATGGCAGGAAAAGTTTCAAAGAAGATTCCTTCTGGAAAATCTAGTTTGATGGGTAATTGGTCTTTGTTGAAGAAACCAGAGGAATTTTGAAGCCACAAGGAAGTGCTTGATGCAATGTTGGTGATTCTTGAAGAAGGCAGAATAATTTTGGAGATGGCAGGAAAAGTTTCAAAGAAGATTCCTTCTGGAAAATCTAGTTTGATGGATAATTGGTCTTTCTTGAAGAAACTGGAGGAATTTTGAAGCCACAAGGAAGTGCTTGATGGAATGTTGGTGATTCTTGAAGAAGGCAAAATAATTTTGAAGATGGCAGGAAAAGTTTCAAAGAAGATTCCTTCTGGAAAATCTAGTTTGATGGGTAATTGGTCTTTGTTGAAGAAACCGGAGGAATTTTGAAGCCACAAGGAAGTGCTTGATGGAATGTTGGTGATTTTTGAAGAAGGCAAAATAATTTTGAAGATGGCAGGAAAAGTTTCAAAGAAGATTCCTTCTGGAAAATCTAGTTTGATGGGCAATTGGTCTTTGATGAATAAACCAGAAAAATTTTGAAGCCACAAGGAAGTGGTTTTTGGAATGCTGGTCATTCTTGAAGCAGGCAGAAGAGTTTTGTAGCAAGCAGGGAAAGCTTCAAAGAAGATTCTTAGTGGAAAATCTAGTTTGTTGGATAATTGGTTTTTGTTGAAGAAACCAGAGGAATTTAGAAGCCACAAGGAAGTGGTTTTTTGGAAGAAGGCAGAAGAGTTTTGAAAAAGCTTCAAGGAAGATTCCTTCCGGAAAATCTAGTTTGATGGGTAATTGATCTTGATTGAAGATAGCATACGAATTTTAAGATAATTGAAGAAGAAATTTTCCAAATTCCAATGGTAAATGAAGATTAAATCGTCCAAACTGTAAGGTAATTGAAGACCATCATGTCCAAATTTCAAGGGAATTGAAGAACAAGTTTCCCCAAGCTCAAGAGTTTTGACAAAATTGTTTAATTTCCAAGATAATTGATGACCGAATTGTCCAAATTCTAAGAAAATTGAAGACGAAATTTAGCAAAAGTCAAGAAAATTGAAGACAAAATTTTCCAAAAGGTCAAGATAATTGTGGGAGAAGATTTTTGAAGATGGCAGGTAACGTTTCAAGGAAGATTCCTTCCGGAAAATCTAGTTTGATGGGCAATTGGTCTTTGTTGAAGAAACCAGAGGAATTTTGAAATCACAAGGAAGTGATTGATGGAATGTTGGTCATTCTTGAAGAAGGCAGAAGAGTTTTGAAGATGGCAGGAAAAGCTTCAAAGAAGATTCCTTCTGGAAAATCTAGTTTGATGGGTAATTGGTCTTGATTGGAGATAACAGACGAATTTTGAAGATCTGTTTCTTAAGTTTCAAGATAATTGAAGAAAAAAAATTTCAAATTTCAAGGGTAAATGAAGATTAAATCGTCTAAACTCTAAGGTAATTGACCATATTGTCCAAATTTCAAGGGAATTGAAGACCAAGTTTTCCAAGCTCAAGATTTTTGACAAAATTGTCTAAATTCCAAGATAATTGATGACCAAATTGTCCAAATTCCGAGAAAATTTAAGACGAAATTTAACAAAAGTCAAGAAATTTAAAGACAAAGGTTTAGATAATTGTGGGCCAAATTGTCCAAATTTCAAGGGAATTGAAGTCCAAATTGCAACCAAATTCATGTTGGAGGAACAAACTTTGAAGCCTTTAAGTTGTTGGAAATCCACGAAAAAACTCAAATTTTGAAATATCTTCAAGATTCATCTCGTTGGAAGAAGATTGTGCTTGTCGGAAGAATATTGCGAGTGAGATACGGACGGGAAGTGATTAAGCGTGTGCCCTTGTGCGAGTGCGATTAAATTAAGCGCGCGCGGATAAAAAAGTGATCATCCTTGGCGTCTCGCGTTGGGTTTCCGGAGGAATCGATATCAAGGTCCCCACTCCCCGGCGGCTGGAGTCGCGTAGCAACTGGCGGGACGGCTCAGCGAGCAGACTGCGTGGTGCCACAGCCCACGCCATCCGACCAAATACACCTTTTCATTCTCTTATTGTTAGTGGACACTCTACATTAGAATAGACCACATATTATATAATATAACATTTTGGACCAAAAACTAGTACATATATATATAAACTTATAAGTTTAATGTTTTTTTTTTTAATTATTTATTAAATTTTGTTTGTAAAATATTCTTGTGCTCTTTTATGTTTTCGTTCGTGTTGCAAAACTTCGAGAATTCACAGAGTCTTAGTCTAGATCAGTGGATTGTGGCACAACCTATGACAAACAAAACCTATGGCACGCGTGGCACAGCTGTACGCTAAACCTACCGCTGTACGCTTATAACTAGACAATTATTTGGGTCGCGCGTTTAAAAGATTGAGAAACGCTGGTCTAGGACAACATCCAAGAGCAAATAGACAAACTTTAACGATCAAGATTTTATAATTCAAACAAACCTCGACAGTCACAGTTTCATAGATAGACAATATCCTTATTAGACAAAACTAAATATGTAGGCCTTGATTATTTAGGTTTGGTGGCGCAGCCTAAATAGACAACAGTAGTTTATAGTTTATTAGTTTGTGCATGAGTTGCGAAGTTTTAAACTTCCACGACAGTAGTTTATGATACGAGTGTGTGAAGAAAGCCGTTTGTGCATGAGTTACGAAGTTTTAAATTCGTGCACAAAAAGCCCTAGTTACACAAAAGCCTTTCACACGCGTGTATCATACATTATTCCAATTACAAAGCATGTTGATTGTTTCTTACCGGCAGTATTGACTAATTGTTGACAGACAACAATATACAGTACACAATTTTGACAGACAACGAAATACTTCAAACCACTGACGCAGAAGATTAGAACGGTCATCGCCGCCGTGACAAAAACTAGTAAAAACGCACAGTGACGGGAACACTATTTGCTCGTTGTCGATGTGTTCTAGGTTAACCCAGATGTAATCTAGATTAGGTTGTGGTTAGGTTAAGTTATATTAGAGCCAGATATATCCAGACTGAGCGAATTTTCGCTTAAAAATAAGAACAATTAATTCAATTTCAATTCAATTTTAGACGTCAGGTACGTTCAGATACGTCAGAAACGTCACTACGCCTATGTTTTTTGTTTAGTGACGCGAGTTGTTGCCATAGTAACAACCAAGAAAAATCGTTTAATAATGAGACTCCGTTTGATTCGCATTGGACTTTTACGCACGTTTTGGGCTCTTTTACACACGATTATAATAATGGCATGCTTCACATACAATAATTTACTTATTAATGTGTTTATTTCGGTGTGCGAGTAGATACAGAATTAACGTCAACTTATCAATATTAAGGTTTAATAAATAAAAGTTACTAGTCAGGGTTCGGTCTATTGCAACACTGGATTAACCAACCTGAATAGTCAATGTTTGCTAATCAAGATTGGAGCAATTGGAGTAAATGTACCTACTAGGATGAATGAACTACGTATATTTTCTAGAGAAAAAGCAATAAAGAAATGTAACCTAACCTAACATTACTTGAATGTAAGCGCAAAGTTTATCGCGAAAAATTCGACTGTTTTCAGGGCTGTCTTTAATCCTTAAACTATTCTCACATTTCCGTTTCAGTTCCGATCCTACTTCCGGTTAATCCGAACCCTGCTTACATTGTCTGTGATAATTTGAAACCTTTCAAACTGGTTTTTGAACGATCTTTAATAAAACTTACTTCCAAAAACTACGCACGTGTTTCATTTTTTTCCAAATAATCAACATCTACCGTTCCTCCGCACGTTCTATTGTCTAAGATGGTTTAATACCTAATCTTCAGACAATCAGAATGTCTTCAGACAATCAGACTATGCATTCTGATTGTCTGAAGATTAGATACACAAACCTTACTTGTTTAGACTAGATAGACAAAGTTTAAAATTTCATTCCAGTTAGACAAACTTCAATTCGCATGGATGGAAGACAAACAGGATAGTTTATATAGACAAACATTGATAATCAAGACAAGTTAGACAAACTCGTTAAGATTCTCGTTAAGATTGTCTGTTAAGATTTAAATAGACAAATTTTGTTGCTGAAGAATTTATAAACAAACGTTGACGTTCAAGACGACATAGTCACAATCTGATTGTCAAGATTAAATGGACAAACCTTAATTGTTTAGACTAGATAGACAAAGCTTAAACGTTCATTCCAGTTGGACAAACTTCAATTCTTATGGACGGAAGAAAAACAGGATAGTTTACATCATATAGACAAACATTGTTAATCAAAACTAGTTAGACAAACTCTGTCTGTTAAGATTAAAATAGACAAATTTTCTTGCTCAAGAATTTATAAACAAACCTTGACTGGCAAGACGACATAGTCATATTCAGATTGCCAAGATTAGATAGACAAACCTTCATTGTTTGGACTAGAAAGACAAAGCTTAAACGTTCATTCCAGTTAGACAAACTTCAATTCTGATGGATGGAAGACAAACAGGATAGTTAACGTCATACAGATAAACATTGGTAATCATGACTGGTTAGACAAATTCGGCCTGTTAGGATTTAAATAGACAAACTTTCTTGCCCAAGGATTTATAAACAAACCTTGGCGGCAAGACCGCATAGTCACATTCTGATTGTCAAGATTAAATAGACAAACATTGATTGTTTAAACTAGATAGACAAAGCTAAAACGTTCATTCCAGTTAGACAAACTTTAATTTTTATGGATCGAAGACAAACAGGATAATTAACATCATATAGACAAACATTGATAATCAAGACTAGTTAGACAAACTCTGTCTGTTAAGATTTAAATAGACAAATTTCTTTGCTCAAGAATTTATAAACAAACCTTGACGCTCAGGACACGCATCCCTCGATGGGACACTTAAACGGCTTCTCTCCTACAAAACTAACCAGCTAGGTATAACCCAAGGCTCAACAATACCTACAACATAGGTGCCATCAGAAAGATAACCGATGTGACTCGCAAGATGACCGATAAATCACACAAGATGACCGATATGTCAGACAAGATGACCGATGTGGGCCACAATATGACCCTTGTGACCCAGGAGATGACTCATTCAACATCAGTGATCTTGTGAGCCACATCCTTGTCTTGTATTCGGACAAAACGGTTCAGTTTTTTTCATGAAAGACATGAAACTAGATGACTCATACAATAGCATTACTGAGCGTGTTTATAGACCTCTAATAATCCAAATCCAATGTATGGACTTAAGGTGCAGTCAGACTATGCAAGCGCAAGCGACTCCTCAAGGTACCATAATAGCGCCTTAATGACTCCTCAAGGGGAACTTGTGAGACACATCGGTGATCGGTCAAGACGGCCCAGTTTTGTCAAGTCATGAATGAAGTGAGAGAAGGTGACTTATACAATAGTCTTACTGAGTGTGTTCATAGACTTCTAATAATCCTAATCGAATGTATAGACTTAAGGTGCAGTCAGACTAAGCAAGCACTTTCTTAATGACTCTTCAAGGTACTATAATAGCACTTTAATGACTCCTCTAGGTGCTACAATACTCCCCTCAAGGTACACTCATAGCGTCTTCATGACTTAAGCTGCCATAATAGCGCTTTAAAGACTCCCGAATGTTCTATAATAGCGCCATATGACTCCTCAATGTATAATAGTGCCATAATAGTGCCTTAATTCTATAATAGTACCTTAATGACTCCTCAGGTTCCCTAAGAGCGTGTTAATGACTCCTGAAGATGCCATAATACCGCCGAAATGACTCAAGGTGTCATAATTGCGCATTAATTAATCCTCAAAGTGCAATAATAGCGTAATAATGACTTCCCAATATGCAATAATATTAGCTTAATGACTCTTTAAGCGACAGCATAACGCCAAAATGACTCCTCAGTGTGCCATAATACCGCCCTAATTACTTCTCAAGGTGCTATAAACTCATCAAGGTGCTATAATGGTGCATTAGTGACTGATCAAGGTGCCATAATAGTGACTCAAGGTGTTATAATAGCGCCTTAATCACTAGTCAAGACGCCACAATAGCACCGTAATGACTACTTAAGGTGCCATAATATCACCTGAATGACTCTGGCACTATGCTATAATTGCACCTTAATGACTTCTCAAGGTACAATAAACTGAACTAAAGATGCTATAATAGTGCCTTAGTGACTCCTCAAAGTGCCATAATAGCGCCCAAATGACTCTAGGTGTCATAATAGCGCTTTAATTACTTATAAAGGTAGCAAACTAGCATCTGAATGACTCCTCAATGTGCTATAATAGCGTCTGAATGACTCCTCAATGTGCCATAATAGCGCCTTATTGACTCTTCAATGTGCCGTACTAGTGCTTTAATAACTCCACAAGCTGCCATAATAGCGCCTCAATGACTCAAGGTGTTATAATAGCGCCTTAATTACTCCTAAGGTGGCATAATACCGCCGTAATGACTCCTCAATGTCCATAATTGCGACTTAATGACTCCTCGTGGCGGCATAATAGCGTCATTATAACTCCTCAGTGTTATAATAGCCCCTTAAAGACCCCTCAAGGTGGCATAATAGCGCTTCAATGACTCAAGGTGTCATAATAGCACCTTATTTTCTGCTCAAGGGCCATAATTGCGCCTCAATGACTGCTCAATGTGCCATACTAGCGCCTTAATTACTTCTCAAGGTGCAATAATAGCGTCGGAATGACTCATCAATCTGCCATAATAGCGCTTTAATGACTCTTCAAGCTGCAATAATAGTGCCCCAATGACTCTAGGTGGCATAATAGCGCCTTAATTACTCCTCAAGGTAGCAATACTAGTGTCTGAATGACTCCTCAATGTGCTATAATAGCGCCTTATTCAACTCCTCAATGTGCCATACTGACGCCTTAAAACTCCACAAGCTGCCATAATAACGCCTCAATGACTCAAGGTCTTATAATAGCACCTTAATTACCACTCAAGGTGGCATAATAGCGCCGTAATGACTTCTCAATGTCCAGAATTGCGAATTAATGACTCCTCATGGCGGCATAATAGTGTCATAATAACTCCTCAGTGTGTCATAATAGCGCCTTGAAGACTTAAGGTGTCATAAAAGAACCTTATTATCTGCTCAAGGGATCTGCTCCACAATAGCGCCTCAATGACTGCTCAATGTGCCATACTTTTTGCGCCTTAATTAATCCTCAAGGTGCAATAATAGTCACAATCTAATTGTCAGGATAAGATAGACAATCCTTAATTGTTTAGACTAGATAGACAAAGCTTAAACGTACATTCCAGTTAGACAAACTTCAATTCTCATGGATAGAAGACAAACAGGATAGTTAACATTATATAGATAAACATTGATATACAAGACTGGTTAGACAAACTCGGTCTGTTAAGATTTAAATAGACAAATTTTGTTGCTCAAGAATTTATAAACAAACCTTGACGGGCAAGGCGACGTAGTCACAATCTGATTGTAAAGATTAGATAGACAAATCTTAATTGTTTGGGCTAGATAGACAAAGATTTATCGTTGATTTCAGTTAAACAAACTTCATTTCTTATGGTTGGAAGACAAACAGGATAGCTAACATAATATAGACAAACATTGATAATCAAGACTAGTTAGATAAACTCGATCTATTAAGATTTAGATAGACAAATTTTGTTGCTCAAGGATTTATAAACAAACTTTGACGGACAAGACTTATAGTCACATTCTGATTGTTAAGACTAGATAGACAAACCTTAATTATTTAGACTAGATAGACAAAGCTTAAACATTCATTTAAGTTAGATAAACTTCAATTCTTGTGGATGGAAGACAAACAGGATAGTTTATCATATAGACAAACATTGATAATCAAGACAAATTAGACAAACTCTGTCTGTTAAGATTTAAATAGGCAAATTACGTTGCTCAAGAATTTATAAACAAACCTTGACGGGCCAGACGGCAGACAATTTTTAAAAATTGTAAATAAAAAAAGCGTCCCCACGGGGAATCGAACCAGCGATCCACGTACTATGAACCCGAACTCTTACCGCTGCGCTGACCGGCCATTGAAATTTAAGCTAACATAGCGGACTTATGAGTTGTCATTGCTTATGAGTTTTTTAACGCTTGGCCATCTGGCCCTCCCGCTTGCGTCACTTTCATTTATAGTCAAGTCCTACATATATTGTAAATTTGGGTCAAATCGGTGATGACGAGTTAACAGGGCCTCCTTGTAAGACTATATAGGTAAATGTTGGTAGATAAGATTTGATATTAGATTGAGTAGTCTTAATAGGCAATACTTTGTTGATGATGAGAGGCAAACTTGATGGTCAAGATTAGTTAGTCAAGCCTAGATAGACAAACCTTGATTTGAGTTGATGATTAAGCCTAAATAGACAAGACTTCAATAATCAATATATGATAATCAATATTTGAAACTCAACACTGGAGCAGACTAACCTTGATAGTCAGGATTTTTTAGACAGGACTAGATAGACTAACTTTGTTGGAGTTGAATTAAGGATTCAACTCCAGTTGAGTCTAAATAGACAAAGCTTGATTGAAACAATATTTGATATTCTAGACCAGCATAGACAAGCCCTTGAATATTAAGAGTATTATAGACAAAACTGGATAGTCTAGTGTACACGAATAAAACTAGGTAATCAAGTTTTAACAAACAATTTTTTGAGTGCGTATCGTTTTTAGTTGGTTTTGTATTAAGACTGAAGCAGTAAAGACACAGTTTTCCTTAAAACATTAATAAAAACTACGTATATTTTCGAAGAGAAGAGCAATAAAAAGAAGAGTAAGCAAGAAATGTTTTAGAAACCAAAATAGTGAGAGGTTTTATTAAAAAGCAGCCGGCAACATAGGTTTTAAACCAACCGCACAGAATCTCTGATAGACACAAAAAGGTTGGGAACCCCTGCCTTACTCTACAAGTTACAACTATAGTCAATTTTTTTTAAGAATGCAGTATCGAGGAGAAGTTTACACCGGGGATATTTACTTCATCTCCATCTCCATCTCTCTCTTTTCACATATATTTGCAGTCACTGGCGTAGAATTTGGTAATATGTGGCGCCAATTCCTTTGATGCGTGACAGAAAACCGACAACCCTATGGCCAGCCGCCAATGCATATGCCAACCTCCAGCAGCCCATTCACAAGCGCCAACTTTTTCATCCACACATTGGCCATGTGACGTATGCCACATTACATGGCCAATGTGTTGAGGCGGCGCGCCAAGCACCACCCGTGGCCAAAAAGACAACTTCGTCTCCGATAATGGTGTATAAAAACAACAGGCAAAAACAAAAAATAATAAATTTAATAAAACATGCAATATCTCACTATACATTAAAATATCCTATTGCGCATTTTCGGAAGATTTCACACTGTCATAACTTTTGAAGGGCTCAGCACAGAGACATCTAGTCTTAGCCAATCGATTCAGCGTCGCAAAATTAGTCGGAGAACGTATATAATATTGCCCGGGAAGCTTTCAGTTAAGAAATACATCGACACGGAAAGTCTAGGTCGCGGAAACGACGAAATGCGAGAAAATCGATTTTGTCAAAATCGTTATTTTTTGAGTCACAGCAAAATTTAAAAACGTTTCTAAAAGCATTTTTGCTGCTGATTACAGATATGCAATTTATATTTCGCTAGCTCTTTCGGTTCACTTTCGTCTGCAAAAATTGAAGAAATTTTTAAGAAATTTTGGCGCTCGAGTAGGGATCTCGGAAAGTTGCGAATTTCGAACGGACAATCTTAGTTTACGAACAGGAAAATGACCTTCTGAAAACGATGCCGTAATCCGGTTTTGATTATCTGCAACGGTTTCTGAGAGATCTCCTTAGAAAATCGAGAATCGGATAAATTTCAGTTTGAAATCTCTCAACGAATTATTGAATCTTTCGGGACAATTTATACATCAACTTGTTCGTCTTGTCGTGTAGTTTCTGTGTGCCAAAAATTATTTCGCTGCTTTTTAGCGTTTTCGAAAAAATCGAAAAAAACCGAAAAAACCATGTATTTTTCGAACGAAATGATGGAAATTTTTGGTTAAATTTTTTTTGAGATTTTTTTTCGCGATTTTTTTTTGGTTATACGAAAGAAATCGAAGTGCTGAAAACGGTTTACCATTTCATTTCGCCCTAAAGTTGCAAATAAACAAATTTTCTATATTTTTTCGCTTTACACAATCACGCATTTCCGAATGTCATAACTTTTGAACCGCTCGCCACAGAGACTTCTAGTCATCACCAATCGATTCAGCGTCCCAAAATTAGTAGGATAACGTATATAATATTCCCCGGGAAGCTTTCAGTTTAGAAATACCATCGACACGGGAAGTCTAGGCCGCGGAAACGACGAAATGCGAGAAAATCGATTTTGTCAAAATCGTTATTTTTTGAGTCACAGCAAAATCTTACAACGTTTCTGAAAGCAATTTTGCTGCTGATTACAGATATGCAAATTATATTTCGCTAGCTCTTTCGGTGCACTTTCGCCTGCAAAAATTGAAGAAATGATTAAGAAATTTCGGCGCTCGAGTAGAGATCTCGGAAAGTCGTGAATTTTCCGCGGACGATCTTAGTGTATTGATAGGAAAATGACCTTCTGAAAACGATGCCGCAATCCGTTTTTGGTTGTCCGCAACCGTTTCCGAGATATCTACATAGTAAATCGAGAATCGGGTAAATTTGAGTTTGAAATCTCTCACCGAATTATTGAATAATTCCGGACAATTTATACATCGACTTGTTCGTCTTGTCTGTCGTGTAGTTTCTTTGTGCCAAAAATTTCACTGCTTTTTACCGTTTTCGAGAAAATCGGAAAAAACTATGTATTTTTCGAATGAAATGATGGAAAATTTTTGTTGAAAATTTTTTTGCAAATTTTTTTCGTGAATTTTTTTTTCGTTACACGAAGGAATTCGATTTTATTATCGATTTTAAACAAATCTTGGCGCTCAAGACACGCACCCCTCGATGATACACTTAAACGGCTTCTCTCCTACAAAACTAACCAGCTAGGTATAACCCAAGGCTCAACAATACCTACAACATAGGTACCATCAGAAAGATAACGGATGTGACTCGCAAGATGACCGATATGTCACACAAGATGACCGATATGTCAGACAAGATGACCGATGTGGGCCACAATATGACCCTTGTGACCCAGGAGATGACTCATTCAACATCAGTGATCTTGTGAGCCACATCCTTGTCTTGTATTCGGAGAAAACGGTTCAGTTTTTTTCATGAAAGACATGAAACTAGATGACTCATACAATAGTATTACTGAGCGTGTTTATAGACCTCTAATAATCCAAATCCAATGTATGGACTTAAGGTGCAGTCAGACTATGCAAGCGCTTTTTTAATGACTCCTCAAGGTACTATAATAGCGCCTTAATGACTCCTCAAGGGGAACTTGTGAGACACATCGGTCATCGGTCAAGACGGCCCAGTTTTGTCAAGTCATGAATGAAGTGAGAGAAGGTGACTTATACAATAGTCTTACTGAGTCTGTTCATAGACTTCTAATAATCCTAATCGAATGTATAGACTTAAGGTGCAGTCAGACTAAGCAAGCGCTTTCTTAATGACTCTTCAAGGTACTATAATAGCACTTTAATGACTCCTCTAGGTGCTACAATACTCCCCTCAAGGTACACTCATAGCGTCTTCATGACTTAAGCTGCCATAATAGCGCTTTAAAGACTCCCGAATGTTCTATAATAGCGCCATATGACTCCTCAATGTATAATAGTGCCATAATAGTGCCTTAGTTCTATAATAGTGCCTTAATGACTCCTCAGGTTCCCTAAGAGCGTGTTAATGACTCCTCAAGATACCATAATACCGCCATAATGACTCAAGGTGTCATAATTGCTTCTTAATAAATCCCCAAAGTGCAATAATAGCGTAATAATGACTTTTCAATTTTCCATAATATTAGCTTAATGACTCTTCAAGCGACAAAATAACGTCAAAATGACTCCTCAGTGTGCCATAATAGCGCCCTAATGACTTCTCAAGGTGCTATAAACTCATCAAGGTGGTATAATAGTGCCTTAGTGACTGCTCAAGGTGCCATAATAGTGACTCAAGGTGTCATAATAGCGCCTTAATTACTACTCAAGACGCCAGAATAGCGCCGTAATGACTACTTAAGGTGCCAAAATATCACCTGAATGACTCTGGCACTATGCCATAATTGCGGCTTAATGACTTCTCAAGGTGTAATAAACTCATCAAGATGCTATAATAGTGCCTTAGTGACACCTCAAAGTGCCATAATAGCTCCCAAATGACTCTAGGTGTCATAATAGCGCTTTAATTACTTATCAAGGTAGCAAACTAGCATCTGAATGACTCCTCAATGTGTCATAATAGCGCCTTATTGACTCCACAATGTGCCATACTAGCACTTTAATAACTCCACAAGCTGCCATAATAGCGCCTCAATGACTCAAGGTGTTACAATAGCGCCTTAATTACTCCTAAGGTGGCATAATAGCGCCGTAATGACTCCTCAATGTCCATAATTGCGACTTAATGACTCCTCGTGGCGGCATAATAGCGTCATTATAACTCCTCAGTGTTATAATAGCCACTTAAAGATACCTCAAGGTGGCATAATAGCGTTCAATGACTCAAGGTGTCATAATAGCACCTTATTTTCTGCTCAAGGGCCATAATTGCGCCTCAATGACTGCTCAATGTGCCATACTAGCGCCTTAATTACTTCTCAAGGTGGTATATTAGCGTCGGAATGACTCATCAATCTGCCATAATAGCGCTTTAATGACTCATCAAGCTGCAATAATAGTGCCCCAATGACTCTAGGTGGCATAATAGCGCCTTAATTACTCCTCAAGGTATCATACTAGCGTCTCAATGACTCCTAAATGTGCCATAATAGCGCCTTATTGACTCCTCGATGTGCCATACTAGCGCATTAATAACCCCACAAGTTGCCATAATAACGCCTCAATGAATCAAGGTGTTATAATAGCGCCCTAATTACCCCTCAAGGTGGCATAATAGCGCCGTAATGACTTCTCAATGTCCATAATTGCGAATTAATGACTCCTCATGGCGGTATATTAGCGTCATAATAACTCCTCAGTGTGTCATAAAAGCGCCTTAAGATCCCTCAAGGTGCCATAATAGCGCCTCAGTGGCTCAAGGTGTCATAATAGCACTTTATTTTCAGCTCAAGGGCCATAATAGCGCCTCAATGACTGCTCAATGTGCCATACTAGCGCCTTAATTACACCTCAAGATGTCATAATAGCGTCGGAATGACTCTTCAATGTGCCAGAATAGCGCCTTAATGACTCCGCAAGCTGCCATAATAGTGCCTCAATGACTATAGGTGTCACAAAAGTGCTTTAATTCCTTTACAAGGTATCATACTAGCGTCTCAATGACTCCACAATGTGCCATAATAGCGCCTTATTGACTCCTCAATGTGCCATGCTAGCGCCGTAATAACCCTACAATCTGCTTTAATAACGCCTCAATTAATCAAGGTGTTATAATAGCGCCTTAATTACCCCTCAAGGTGGCATAATAGCGCCGTAATGACTTCTCAATGTCCATAATTGCGAATTAATGAATCCCCATGGCGGCATAATAGCGTCAAAATAACTTCTCCTGTGTCATAATAGCGCCTTAAAGATCCCTCAAGTTGCCATAATAGCGCCTCAATGACTCAAGGTGTCATAATAGGACAATCTGATTGCCAAGATTGGATAGACAAACCTTAATTGTTTACAGTTATCTAACTAGACAAGTCAAATTTAGCAGAAATATTAAAGCAAATTTGTTTTTGTTTTGTGCGACGTTTCATTGATTTTTGCAAATCCGCTCGTCCGTTAAAAGAGCAACACGAAAGCAAGTCAGAAGACGCGATGAATAATTTTTGGACTCTTCTGGAATTCGCAATTTACAATCTGCGATTTCCAAAATTCGCTCAGTTATTAAAAACAGTTGAAAGTAGATAATTGCGAATTCTTAAACATTTTTGAACACCCGCCTGTTTGTAATAGACAATTAACCAGATAGTGAACTCGTTGAAGAAAATTTGAAAATTTGTTGCAAATTTAATTATTTGCAAGAGCTACAGTTATCTATCTAGACAAATCAAATTTAGCAAAAATATTAAAGCAAATTTGTTTTAGTTTTCTACGAAATTTCATTAATTTTTGCAAATCCGTTCGTCTGTTACAAGAACAACACGATAGCAAGTCTAAAAACTCGATGAATAATTTTTTGGCTTTTCTAGAATTCGCAATTTAAAATCCGCGATTTCCAAATTTAGCGCAGATATTAAAAACAGTTGCAGGTAGATAATTCCGAATTCTCACAACATTTTTGAACACCCCTTATCTCTGTAAAAGACAATTATCCAGAGAGTAAATTCGTTGAAGAAAATTTGAAAATTGGTTGCAAATTTAATTATCTAGCCAGACAAGTCAAATTTTGCAAAAATATTAAAGCAAAGTTCCTTTTGTTTTGTGCGAAATTTCATTAATTTTTGCAAATTTGTTCGTGTTTTACAAGAGCAAAACGAGAGCAAGTCAGAAAACTCGATGAATAATTTTTGGACTTTTCTGGAATTGGCAATTTATAACCTGCGATTTCCAAATTTCGCTCGGTTATTAAGATCAGGTGGAAGTAGATAATTGTGAATTCTCAAACGTTTTTGAACACCCGTCTGTCTGTAATAGACAACTATCCTAAATTCGTTAAAGAAAATTTGAAAATTTGTTGCAAATTAAATTATTTGCAAGAGTTATCTAGCTAAACAAGTCAAATTTTGCAGAAATATTAAAGCAAATTTGTTTTTGGTTTGTGCGAAATTTCATTAATTTTTGCAAATCCGTTGGTCTGTTACAAGAACAACACGAGAGCAAGTCCGAAAACTCGATGAATAATTTTTGAACTTTTCTAGAAATCGTAATTTACAATCCGCGATTTCCAAATTTCGCTCAGTTATTAAGAAAAATTGCAAGTAGATAATTGCGAATTCTCAAACATTTTTGTCAAACACCCGTCTGTCTGTAATATGCAATTATCCAGAGAGTCAATTCGTTGTAGAAAATTTGAAAATTTGTTGCAAATTCAATTATTTGCAAGAGCTTCAGTTATCTAGCTAGACAAGTCAAATTTTGCAGAAATATTAAAGCAAATTTGTTTTAGTTTTGTGCGAATTTTCATTAAATTTTGCAAATCGGTTCGTCTATTACAAGAACAATACGAGAGCAAGTCAGAAAACTCGATGAATAATTCTTGGACTTTCTTAGAATTCGCAATTTATAACCTGCGATTTTCAAATTTCGCGCTATCATTCAGAACAGTTGAAAGTAGATAATTGCAAATTCTCATTTTTGAACAACCTTTTTGAACAACCATTCAACATTTTTGAACAACCGTCTGTCTGTAATAGACAATTACCTTGAGAGTAAATTCGTAGAAGAAAATTTGTTGCAAATTAAATTATTTGCAAGAGCTACAGTTATCTAACTAGACAAGTCAAATTTTGCAAAAGCATTAAAGTCATTTTGTTTTAGTTTTGTTGGAAATTTCACTAATTTTTGCAAATCTGTTCGTCTGTTACAAAAGAAACACGGGAGCAAGTCTGAAAACTCAATGAATAATTTTTGGACTTTTCTAGAATTCGCAATTTATAATACGCGATTTCCAAATTTCGCTCGGTTATTAAGAACAATTGCAAGGAAGCAGAACGCAATTAGTGGTCACAGTGGTGTAGTGGTGAACGCATCCGCTCGCTACACCGAGATCCCGGGTTCGTTCCCCGGACAAACCGTGAAATTTTCCACGGAACTATGCTGTGGTCACCTCGTGGAAAGCAATGGCAAACTACCACGAGTAATTCTGCCAAGAGAACCTCTCAAATAGTGCCGTTCGGAACCGGCGATAAACTGAAGGTCCCGCATATGAGTGTGACGATGCGTTCCACAAGTATGCGCGAGAGGTTGCCTACGCTAGAACACTAGTATGGCACCCTAAGAAGAAGAAGATCGCAATTGTGGTAGGCCTACTTACAGGACACTGCCCTCTACGAGAACACCTGCATAAAATGGGTATCTGAAAGGATGAACCTTAATGCAGGTTATGCTATGAGGAGGACGAAACCGCCGCCCATATAATCTTCCACTGTGAAGCAATAGCACGTAGGAGACACAAGCTTGATATTACAGCTGTGAGAGTCCCCGTAAAAAACATGGCACATAGAATCCTGGACCTAATAGAGGGACTGGATCTATTTGCATGAACGAAACAATGTGGGGAAATAGAATAGGCCAATGGGCCGCTGTGTTTTAAGGGCTAATCCCCCTGTACCCACCTTGGTTAGAAAAAAAAAGAACAATTGCAAGTAGATAATTGCGAATTCTAAAACGTTTTTGTACACCCATCTGTCTGTAATGGACAATTATTCAGAGAGTAAATTCGTTAAAGAGAATTTGTTTGCAAATTATCAACCGTCACAGCTTCAGTTACCTAGCTAGATTAGCAAAAATATGAAAAGTTCACTTACAAAAATAATGCTTTCTCAAAACACCAAAATTTGAGATATTTCTGCGTTCTCTGTGACTCTCCCAATCTAAAATACCTCCATGAAAAGGTAACGAACATATCAAAAAATCAAATATCAAGTGAAAACTTTGACGTTCTAATGGGCTCCATTAAAACAATATTGAACAACAATCCTGTTATAGCTGAAACCTACGACATGCTACTTAGCCACGATTCGAAATGGAATCGGTTAGAAAAGAAAGCCGATGATATTTGTAGAGTGTTTGAGTCATTCAATAACTTTAACCCCGATTCGATCATAAAATCTGTAAGGCTCATGGAGCAAAATATCTTCAACTTGTCGTCGGTTTTCTTCGATAAAGCGGAGGATCAACCGGTCAACGTGTCTGTTCACGACTCTGCATCCATCGAGGTAAAAGAGAATCTGGAGAGTACGCAGAAGAGCTTAGCTCGCGTAGAAAAACTAATAGAAGATCTTAACTACAAAATAAAAATAGTGACAAAAAATTAATGAGCCGAGGACTAATAGATTGAGTCTCGTAAATTGGTCTGCAGCATCTCCGCCGAAATTACCTTCTCCGCCGCAATTACCATCTCCGCCTCAATTGCCATCTCAGCGTAATCCTGAAGTTGACTCCCACCAGACTAGGCAGGTCATTTTCACTAGCCAAGGTAATCCCGTCACTCCAGTGAACTCTACAGGGACCATCTCCTACAACAACAAACGAGCCACCGAGACTGTTACTACGATCACATCTGACAAGCAGGCTATAGCCGCATGCAAATCAAATGTCCTAGCTAACAGTTTCTCGATAATATTTTCCAGCCCTATTAGGCCTAGTGACCCACAAACTTTATTGGACCCCATGACTCCACCAGTAGTTCGGTTAACAAAAAAATCTAGTGGAGATAATCGATACACCTTGTCAAGACTGAGGGAACCTATCATCATGAGAGCAGTTAAGTTATACCTTGCGTACCTTCATGACCAACCCGCCACTGTGTGTTACGATAGATTCACCAACACCAGCATAAAAGTGCGTCTAGCGTCAGAAGGCCTCCCAATAGAACTAAAAGCCCTTCGTGCCATCTTCTTTAGTTTTCACGAAGCTTATGGCATATCTACCTCCGATGTGGAAGCCGACCTCTCCGCCTATAGGTCCTACGTCTCTTCCGAAAGAATTATACACCTCCAAAAAGTCAGGGATAGTCAAAAAAATTATTTTTCCTGTAACTCGCCGAAAAGAAATTTTTAATTAATAATTTGACGTGTTCGGAAGACCAAACGTTTTCCAAACCTAACAACAGCAAGCTTAGCATGGTTCTCTTAAATATACAATCTTTAAGATACAAAACAGATGAACTGTTTCTGTTATTAGAAGAAATGACCTTTCCTGAAATAGTATGTATAACGGAACATTGGTTAAAAGTAGGCGAACCGGTATTTATTGAAAAGTACATCACTGTTGCTTGGTTTAATAGAAGAGACTCAGCTCATGGAGGAACTTTAATACTTTCAACTAGAGGTGATTTTTCTCCGATTTCGAACTTTGACTCCCTATTAGTTGAGAAAGTCTTTGAATTTTCGCTAGTGCATAGCCTACTTTTCGATCTCTATATAATATGTATTTATAGATCACCTAGTTCAGATAGTTCATCTTTTTTACAGAACCTTCTAAGCTTGCTCGATGCTTTACCTATTAAAAGCAGAAAAATTTTATGTGGCGATTTTAACATTGACTTCGCTAATGTGTGTGCTGTTCAGAAATCTTTGATATCCATTTTTGATTCCTTTGGGCATCAAATGCATGTCGAGTCACCGACCAGAATCTCAAAAACTACAGCTAGCACCATTGACTACGTTGTGTCTGACCTACCACCTAACGATGTAGAATCTATAGTTATTTGCTCTGACTTCTCGGACCATGAAGCAATATTGACCAACTTTTCTCTAGGAAAAAAACCAAAACCCACATCCCACCGCCTAGGTAGAATTTATTCAGCGAAGAACTTTATAAATTTTCGAAATAAATGTAAATCCATTGATTGGAACTTTCCTTCCGGAGAGGTAGACATTAACTTCTCAGATTTTTTAATGAAAGTTTCCTGTGCTAGTAATTCAGCGTTCCCCCTAACTCCCATTAAGCCCAAGCGTCATAAACCTTGGACTACAGTGGGAATTAGAACAGCTTCCAAAAACATGCGCTCTTTGCTGTACATTAAAAAGTTCACGGTCAACCCTAAGGTCCTTAAGTACATCTCGCAATACCGTACTTTACACATCAAAATCATCAAACTGGCAAAAAAAGTTTACTTTCAAAATCGTCTCTCAGCTACTAGTAATGTCGCTAGAGAGGCCTGGTCAATAGTGAATGATCTGAGAAATAAACCTCGCTCACCAAACCAAACCTATCCTGATCCAAATGATTTGAACAATTATTTCGTAAATGTAGCCAAAAATATAACAACTAATATATCTTCAAATTGCGACCCCCTTTCCTTCCTCCCTGCCTCTAATTTGAATTCCAGTAGTTTCTTTTTAAGTCCTATTGACAACTCGGAACTATCACAAGCCATTACAGCTATAAAAAGTAAGTCTACATGCAGCACTGATGGTCTACCGGTTAAAGTATTTCTAAACCTTCCTCTTGAAGCAATGAACGCCCTGTCCCATCTAATCAACCAATCTTTCGAGAAGGGTGTTTTCCACCAGTGCCTCAAGACAGCAATCATTATCCCTCTACATAAAAGTGGCGATAAAGACAGCTGCTGCAACTACAGACCAATCGCCTTACTACCTGCTCTATCAAAGATCATAGAGAGGCTCGTCAAGGTACGCTTGATGGCTTTCTTGACCAAATATAGCATCATAACATCGAATCAGTTCGGATTCTTATCCAGTAAAAGTTCGAGTGATGCCATATTCTCTGTTTTTAGTGATATCTACCACAATCTTAACAACAAGCTTTTCACAGCAACAGTTTTTTGTGACATTGCCAAAGCCTTCGATTGTGTGAACCATGAGATTCTACTAAAAAAACTGCACTTTTATGGAATTCGGGGAACTCCTCAGGAATGGTTCAAATCCTATCTTGGCAATAGAAGGCAGTTCGTCAGGGTAAATGACTACTCTTCCTCCTGCAGAGCGGTGGATGTTGGTGTCCCTCAAGGTTCCGTTCTAGGTCCAATTCTCTTCCTAGTATTTATCAACGATATAACTAATTTAAATATCAGCGGAAAAATTTGTCTCTTTGCCGATGATACTAGTATCACATGGTCCAAACCTAACCTGCCGCTTCTCCACTCTACAATATCTAATGACCTTGCATGTATTAAGTCATGGTACGATTCTAACTGCCTAGAATTAAGTACTAAGAAAACTGTAGTCCTATCTTATAAAGGTACTCTACCGCCTCTTATACTAGACAACAACGTCATTAACCCTGTTGACTCTGTTAGATTTCTGGGCCTCAACATTGACAATTCACTCAAATGGACCTCGCATTTGGAGATCTTAACCAAGAAGCTGTCTTCTGCTTGCTTCGTAATTAGGTCTATTTCCAGAGAGCTAAATCTCCATACTTCCAGATCTTCTTATTTCGCTCTTTTCGAATCACACCTGCGATATGGCCTTCCGTTCTGGGGTCACTCCAACCTTCTCCAACTTGAATCTTTATTCAAGCTACAAAAGAGAGCTATTCGCTATATGTTTGGTTTGAGTAGTAGAGCCCATTGTCAACCCTACTTTAAGAATTTCAAAATTTTAACTCTCCCTTCATTATTTATCCTGGAATCCGTTAGCTTAATGCATAAGCACATTCGTGCTTTACTGGAGAGACCACAACACAAACACAGTACAAGGAACTTGGATCAGGATATTTATCTACCCTTACCTAGATCAGAACTTATAAAAAAATCTATATTCTACAACGCGAAAAAAATGTTCAATCATTTACCTATCCACCTTAAATCAATCACCAATAACTCCAAGTTTCGTTCCGCCGTCAAGTCATATTTCCTAGAACGACCTTACTACACTACGGCAGAATTCTTCGGTGATCACTAGTTTTTGAACTGCACACACACCTATTAGCCTCATCTAGCCTATTGTTATTTATTTATTGTTTATTTATTGTTTATTTATTTTTTTTCTTTATTTATTTCCTTATTTTTTTTTCTCATGAATGTATGTATTTATGTATGTATGTACTTTCTTGATATGTTTTGTTTTAGTTTTTAAGTGACTTATTTATTTATTTATTTATTTTGCCTGTGCTTTGTCCACAGAAATCATGTATTTCTATTGACAATAAAGCAATATATTATATTATTATTATTATTATTCATTCCGTCGATATTTTGCTCCAGAACGTTTAAAAAAATTGTGAACCCCTGCCTTACTCTATAAGTTACTACTAGTCTATTTTAACCGACACCAAATTTCTTTGTGCAAATTTCTTCAGTTACTAATTACTGTCCTAACTCATACATTGTCTGTAATAATTTAGCAACTTGCAAATTGACTGTCAGCAACTCGCAAATAAAACTTATTTCCAAAACTAACAAGTTGTCTCACATGCGTTCAAGCGCTTCGCTTCCAGATTTGTCTAGAGTCTAGATTGTAAAAGTGTGCCAGGTTAACTTTTACAATCTAGACTCTAGGGGATAATTTGTTGCGTGAAATCTGCAGCATTTCAAAATTTAAAATTTAAAAAAGTTGGCTCGCGGCCGGAAAAAGGTTCGCCATCCCTGGCCTAGGCGCCTCGCATAGGGTAATGGCCCTGCGTGGTAGAAAAAATGTATTTTAGGAAGTTACAAAAGAGTAAAGGGACCCCGAGAATTTGATTGCCTAGGGGCCCAGACATGGTTAATCCGGCCCGGATCCTATGCCCGCTCCAGACTCTCGCGGAGTAACTTCGGCGAGGATCCTCGCCGAAGTTGTTCGAGGCGAGGAACTACGCGGAGTAGGCATCCACACTCTCGCCTTACTTCGCAAGGACCTCAGTACTTGCACCTCGTGTCCCTTTGACTCGGGCACGAAAAACCGCTGCATGAAGCGAAGTTAGCCAAGGCGAGGCGAGGAAGCACAAGGCGAGGTGAGTAACCTGACCACACTCTCGTTCCTCGCTCAACTCCGTGCTACTTCGCGAGAGTGTGGAGCGGGCACTAGTTAACACTAAGTTTTGCTTAGTTCATCCTGGTTTATACTAGGTGAGCCAAGTTTAGATTCTGGTGTTCCTCTATAAGTCTAGGGCCTATAAAACCGATTTCATAGACAATACATTGTTTGCCTATATTGTTTATTAAATCTATTAAATCTATATATTTATAGATTTAATAAACAACATAAACACATATTATTGAAATAGACAAAGCTTATGGTTTATATTGTCTACATTCTGAAATCATCTCAGGCCTAGATACATAGACTTGATTATCAAGATTTTATTGTTTTGGATTAATTAGTCAAATTACTAATTAGCGCAAAACTATACAGCTCCTAAATTAGCAATAAAATCCTTACTAAATTATATAGAATCTCATATTTCTGTCTAAAAAACTAGACTATCTAGTCTATTACACTTTCAAGTCTTGTCCACATTACATTAGTCTATTATAAACTAGTCTAGTTTACATAGTCTCAGCTATTTAATCTTCAACACGTCTTGTCTGCATAGTCCTTGTCCACGTAACATTAGTCTATTATATTCTAGTCTAGTCTACATAGTCTCAGCTGATTAATCTTCAACACGTCTTGTCTGCATAGTCCTAGCTAGTTAATCCACACAAATCTACTTTGCAGTAGTCTATCATATTCTAGTATAATCTATATAATCTCAGCTAGTTAATCCAGGCAAATTTTCATTACAGTAGTCTATTATATTCCAGTCTAGTCCACGTATTCTCAGCTAGTTAATCCACAGGAATCTACTATATTCTAGTCTGGTCAACACAGTCTTAACTAGTCAATTCAGAAAAATCTGCATCGTAATATTCTAGTCTAGTCTACATAGTTTCAGCTATCTAATCCATACAAATCTACATTTCAGTAGCCTATTATAATCAAGTCTAGTCTACATAGTCTCAGCCAGTTAATCCACACATAAATCTCCATTGCAGTAGTTTATTATATCCTAGTCTAGTCTATATAGTCTCAGCTATGTACTCCATAAAACCCTATATTGCAGTAGTCACATTACTGCATAACATTCTAGTATAGTCTACTGTCAACTATCTAATCTTACAAATCTATATTGCAGTAGTAAATTTTACAAATATATATTGCTAATTCTTACAATCTATATTGTTAATTCTTACAAATCTATATTGCAGTAGTCTATTATATTCTAGTATTATCTACATAGTCTCAGCTTTCTAATTCATACAAACCTACATTGCAGTAGTCTATTACATTCTAGTCTTATCTACATAGTCTCAGCTATTTAACCAACCAAAAAGCCGCATTGCAGTAGTCTATTATATTCCAGTCTTGTCTATATAGTCTCGACTATTTAATCCATACAAACCTGCCTTGCAGTTGTCTATTACATACTAGTCTAGTCTAAATAGTCTCAGCTATTTAACCAAGCAGAAAGCCGCATTGCAGTGGTCTATTATATTCTAGTCTCGTCTGTATAGTCTGGGCTATCTACTGTGCGTAGAATTTCTCCGTGGTTCACTCGACTCCGATTATTTACTTAATCCTTGACCCAAAACCGAATTCGGTTTCGTTTCTACAAACGCACAAAGACAACAATCTGTGAGAAATTTCCACATTTGATTCAACAATTAGTCAACGGCGATAAGAGCCGACGCACACGGCAAACCAAACGTTGGAACACAAATAAAACGCCAAACAAAGGAATAAAAAAATTGAAACAATCTTAGTTTAGTCTTAGTCCTGTCGAGGCATGTTTAGCCATGTCTTGTCTTGTCTCGTCTTGTTTGGGCATGTCTGGTCTTGTCTAGTTTTGTCTTGTATTATCTGGTCTTGTCTGATCTTATCTAGTCTTGTCTGGTCTTGTTTGGCCCTGTCTGGTCTTGTCTCGTGTTATCTTATCTTGTCTGATCTTATATCATCTTGTCTCGTCTTTTCTAATTTTGTCCAATCTTGTCCAGTCCTGTCTAGTCTTATCTAGTCTTGTCCAATCTCGTGCAGTCTTGTCCAGTCTAGTCTAGACTTGTGAAATCCGCCTTATCTAAACTGAGTTAATCTTGACAAGGCTAGTTTAACCTTATCTGTCTATTCTGTCTAGTCTTGTCTGTCTAGTCTTGTCTGTCTAGTCTTGTCTGTCTAGTCTTGTCTGTCTAGTCTTGTCTGTCTAGTCTTGTCTGTCTAGTCTTGTCTGTCTAGTCTTGTCTGTCTAGTCTTGTCTGTCTAGTCTTGTCTGTCTAGTCTTGTCTGTCTAGTCTTGTCTGTCTAGTCTTGTCTGTCTAGTCTTGTCTGTCTAGTCTTGTCTGTCTAGTCTTGTCTGTCTAGTCTTGTCTGTCTAGTCTTGTCTGTCTAGTCTTGTCTGTCTAGTCTTGTCTGTCTAGTCTTGTCTGTCTAGTCTTGTCTGTCTAGTCTTGTCTGTCTAGTCTTGTCTGTCTAGTCTTGTCTGTCTAGTCTTGTCTGTCTAGTCTTGTCTGTCTAGTCTTGTCTGTCTAGTCTTGTCTGTCTAGTCTTGTCTGTCTAGTCTCGTCTGTCTAATCTTGTCCGTCTAGTCTTGTCCGTCTAGTCTTGTTCGTCTAGTCTTATCTGTCTAGTCTTGCCTGTCTAGTCTTGCCTATTTGATTTTATTTCTTGTTGAATAGAACATCTAGATTGTGTAATTTCGACGGGTGCATCGTCATGGCAACCGGGCGGGCTTAATTTAGTATGTAGCTTGCATAAAAGGTTAAACAGGCATTTCGTGCTAACCGTCGACGTCGATACAATTAAGATCAGTTGGCTGGGTATTAGACTAATCAAAATCACGACTCCGATCAATAATACAGGTGTTGTTTAATTCAGACTAGTCCGGGTAATATTAAGTAATGTGGGATAAGGTTTGACAAGACACGATCTAGATAATATAAGATAATATAAACAAATGAAGATATAGAATCTAGATCTATAAATAAATAAAAAACTATAAATAAAGATCTAGATAATATAAGATACAATCTAATCTATATAGATAATATAAGGGATCCGATGTTACTGGTGTAATATCCTTTAATTCGAAGTGATTTGAAACGGAATAGTTTCTAGTCTGTCTAGTAAGACTAGACAGACTAGTTATAACTGACGATTTCGCATTCTGGAATCTGACTAGATAATATAATAATCTGTTGTCGTGTATGTATTATAATCTGAATGTATTAATAATCTGAACTAAGTTTCTAATTTAAACTAAACTGTCTAACTAATTAAACAGTCAATTAAACTGTTAAACTGTTTAAACTGTCTAACTAATTTTCTTTTCTATATTGTTGATACGTGGTAGCGTATTATTGCGTTATTAGCTTATTACATTATATACCTATTAAGCTTATTACAAGCGATAGCTTCCCTGGGCTAGATGGACTAGTAGCTCGTTGCTCGTGGCTCAATACATGGCTACTCCTACATGGCTAGGTAATCGTGATTTTGATTAGTCTAATACCCAGCCAACTAAACTAAATGTAAATAAGATTGGACAAGACCGGACAAGATTAGACAAGATTATACAAGGCTAGACAAGATTAGAAAAGACTAGACTAGATCAGACGAATGTAGATAAGATTGATTTTAAGACACAAATTGCAACGAATAGACAAAATTTTATTTATTTTATTTATTTTGATTTTAGCCTTGATTTCTTGATTTAGACCATCCACTTCCTACTAAATCAGCGTTTAATCTATTTATAGACTACAAACTGAATCAAGTTTATATAGTATGGATTATATAATTCGCACTCGTGCAATATATTTAGATTGGTTTTGTCGCAGTTTATAAATTATGCAAGAGTTGAAAGACAGGAATAGACATTCAAGACTAAGCATACAAGACCAGATAGAGAAAACTAGACAGACAAGACTAGACAGACAAGACTAGACAGACAAGACTAGACAGACAAGACTAGACAGACAAGACTAGACAGACAAGACTAGACAGACAAGACTAGACAGACAAGACTAGACAGACAAGACTAGACAGACAAGACTAGACAAACATTGTCAAACAAGACGAGGATTCAGAGACGAGATAATGAATGAGATAAAATGTTGTACACGCAAGATAAACAAGTTTATTCATGTTTGCGTATTAAATTTTTATTACGATTATAAACTCACCGGTTCAATATAAACTGGGCGTCAGCATGTTTAGTTTTTTTTCTCTGCTATCTAATCTATGTAGCTTTACTAACCACACAATAATAATTCAATATTTATGCAACACGTATTAAACTGGTCTAGTTTTGTCTGTCTAGTCCGTCTGGTCCGTCTGGTCCGTCTGGTCCGTCTGGTCCGTCTGGTCCGTCTGGTCCGTCTGGTCCGTCTGGTCCGTCTGGTCCGTCTGGTCCGTCTGGTCCGTCTGGTCCGTCTGGTCCGTCTGGTCCGTCTGGTCCGTCTGGTCCGTCTGGTCCGTCTGGTCCGTCTGGTCTGTCTGGTCCGTCTGGTCCGTCTGGTCCGTCTGGTCCGTCTGGTCCGTCTGGTCCGTCTGGTCCGTCTGGTCCGTCTGGTCCGTCTGGTCCGTCTGGTCCGTCTGGTCCGTCTAGTCCGTCTAGTCCGTCTAGTGTGTGTTCTGAAACCTGATATGTATATGAATATTATCAACTCAATTTGCTCTGTCTAGTCTTGTGGGAAATTCCACAACGACTAAACTTTAAATTAGGCTAATTAACAAGTCTTTATTGCTCGTTAGAAACTTAATTTAGGGAAAAAAATGGACGTCTGTGTTTTGTACCGACAAAACTAGACAGACAAGACTTGAGAAAGTTCAAGTATCTGAAAGGATTCACGTTTTCAGGTCGTGACAATTCAGTGTCGAATATGTAGTCGGACTAATTGTTTTGTTTGTCTAAACAATTCGCTCAAACACATTCCAATCGAATTAACCAATTGACAACATCTTCAAAATTAATCAACAAATTTAAATATTATTTGTCCAGTCTTGTCTGTCTAGTCTTGTCTGTCTAGTCTTGTCTGTCTAGGCTTGTCTGTCTAGTCTTGTCTGTCTAGTCTTGTCTGACTTGTCTTGTCTGTCTAGTCTTGTCTGTCTAGTCTTGTCTGTCCAGTCTTGCCTGTCTAGTCTTGTCTGTCTAGTCTTGTCTAGCTAGTCTTGTCTGTCTAGTCTTGTCTGTCTAGTCTTGTCTGTCTAGTCTTGTCTGTCTAGTCTTGTCTGTCTAGTCTTGTCTGTCTAGTCTTGTCTGTCTAGTCTTGTCTGTCTAGGCTTGTCTGTCTAGTCTTGTCTGTCTAGTCTTGTCTGACTTGTCTTGTCTGACTTGTCTTGTCTGTCTAGTCTTGTCTGTCTAGTCTTGTCTGTCCAGTCTTGCCTGTCTAGTCTTGTCTGTCTAGTCTTGTCTAGCTAGTCTTGTCTGTCTAGTCTTGTCTGTCTAGTCTTGTCTGTCTAGTCTTGTCTGTCTAGTCTTGTCTGTCTAGTCTTGTCTGTCTAGTCTTGTCTGTCTAGTCTTATCTGTCTAGTCTTGTCTGTCTAGTCTTGTCTGTCTAGTCTTGTCTGTCTAGTCTTGTCGGTCTAGTCTTGCCTGTCTAGTCTTGTCTGTCTAGTCTTGTCTAGCTAGTCTTGTCTGTCTAGTCTTGTCTGTCTAGTCTTGTCTGTCTAGTCTTGTCTGTCTAGTCTTGTCTGTCTAGTCTTGTCTGTCTAGTCTTGTCTGTCTAGTCTTGTCTGTCTAGTCTTGTCTGTCTAGTCTTGTCTGTCTAGGCTTGTCTGTCTAGTCTTGTCTGTCTAGTCTTGTCTGACTTGTCTTGTCTGTCTAGTCTTGTCTGTCTAGTCTTGTCTGTCCAGTCTTGCCTGTCTAGTCTTGTCTGTCTAGTCTTGTCTAGCTAGTCTTGTCTGTCTAGTCTTGTCTGTCTAGTCTTGTCTGTCTAGTCTTGTCTGTCTAGTCTTGTCTGTCTAGTCTTGTCTGTCTAGTCTTATCTGTCTAGTCTTGTCTGTCTAGTCTTGTCTGTCTAGTCTTGTCTGTCTAGTCTTGTCGGTCTAGTCTTGTTTGTCTAGTCTTGTCTGTCTAGTCTTGTCTGTCTAGTCTTGTCTGTCTAGTCTTGTCTGTCTAGTCTTGTCTGTCTAGTCTTGTCTGTCTAGTCTTGTCTGTCTAGTCTTGTCTGTCTAGTCTTGTCTGTCTAGTCTTGTCTGTCTAGTCTTGTCTGACTTGTCTTGTCTGTCTAGTCTTGTCTGTCTAGTCTTGTCTGTCTAGTCTTGTCTGTCCAGTCTTGTCTGTCTAGTCTTGTCTGTCTAGTCTTGTCTGTCTAGTCTTGTCTGTCTAGTCTTGTCTGTCTAGTCTTGTCTGTCTAGTCTTGTCTGTCTAGTCTTGTCTGTCTAGTCTTATCTGTCTAGTCTTGTCTGTCTAGTCCAGTCTGTCTAGTCTTGTCTGTCTAGTCTTGTCTGTCTATTCTTATCTGTCTAGTCTTATCTGTCTAGTCTTACCTATCTAGTCTTGTCTGACTAGTCTTGTCTGTCTGATCTTGTCTGTCTAGTCTTGTCAGTCTAGTCTTGTCAGTCTAATCTTGTATGTCTAGTCTTGTTTGTCTAGTCTTGTCTGTCTAGTCTTGTCTGTCTAGTCTTGTCTGTCTAGTCTAGTCTGTCTAGTCTTGTCTGTCTAGTCTTGTTTGTCTAGTCTTGTCGGTCTTGTCTTGCCTGTCTAGTCTTGTCTGTCTAGTCTTCTCTGTCTAGTCTTGTCTGCCTAATCTTGTCTGTCTAGTTTTCTTTGTCTAGTCTTGTCTGTCTAGTCCTGTCTGCCTATTCATGTGTCTGTTTAGTCATGTCATAATCTCTGTCTGTCTAGTCATGTCCGTCGTGACATAGATTCCAAGGTTACGTAACGTTGCAAAACGATGACGAAATGTTTGAATATGAATATGAAAATTGCTCGTAGCGTTTGCCATTGTGGGAACGCCGATCGATCGATCCAGGCCGTTCACATTTGACCATCGTCGAATTGCACAACAAATTTTTAATTCCAAATCGGAGATACAAAATTAGACTAGACAAATAATTGGTCAAGATTAGATGAGTTTAGACTAGACTAAACAAAAACTAAAGAATACGATAGGACTTGGTAAGATTGGATATGATTAGACAAATTTAGACTAGACTAGAGAAAGCTAGAGAATATGAGAGGACGTGATAAGATTAGATGAAAGTAAATAAATTTAAACTAGATTAGACAAAAATTAAATAATAAGGCAGGAGTTGGTAAGGTTAGATGCGATTAGACAAATTTTGACCAGACTAGACAAAACTAGAGAATAAAACAGAGCTTGATAAGATAATCTTGGCAAAGATTAATTAAGACTGGGAAACATTAGACAATACCAGATGAGATTAAACAATTGTATTCAAGATCAGAGGGGACTAGACTAACCTAAACAAGATTGGATTAAAGGAAACTAAATAGGTTTGGTTAACTGTTTCCTGCTCGGAGCATTAAATTGGCTGATAATTAGAGAAATTTAAATTAATTGGACCCAGCCTTAACCAGGAAGTCTCTCCTTTTAATCGAGCCAAATTTAAGGTTGAATAATTATTTAGTCGACTTCAAAATACACAAACAACAATTTAGTCCGACAAGATCTTGTCATCTTAAACTTATTTATGTAGAATTGGTGAAACCATCCCATGTTATAGATAATCACACAAACTAACATACAGCCTAAATATATAAATATTTTCAGCCTTTCCGGAGCTCTATAACAATTACTGAGTCTTTTAGGGCTACCAATCCAGTGGTAGTCCTAAAAAGACTAAATAATTTTTATAGAGCTCCGGAAAGGGTGAATATATTTATATATTCAGGCTGTTTTCCGTTTGTTTTAAGTTTGATATTTATGTAGTTTAGTCTAGTCTGTCTAGTCTGTCTAGGACTGTCTAGGTCTGTCTAGGTATACCTAGGTCTGTCTAGGTCTTCCTAAGTCTGTATATGTCTGCTTAGGTCTGTCTAGGTCTGCCTAAGTCTGCCTACGTCTGCCTAGGTTTGCCCAGCTCTGTCCAAGTCTGTCTAGGTCTGCCTAGCTTTTCCTGAGTCTGTGTAGATCTGCCTAGGTCTGTCTATGTCTGTCTAGGTCTGCCTGGCTTTCCTAAGTCTGCTTAGGTTTGCCTAGATCTGTCTAGGTCTGCCTAGGTCTTCCTAAGTCTGTTTAGGTCTGCATATGTCTGTCTAGGTCTGTCTAGGTCTGTCTAGGTCTATGTAAGTCTGTCTAGTCTGTTTACTCTGTCTAGTCTGTCTAAAATATTGATGGATTATATAAACAAACCTAGACAATTGTAATTAGATAATTGCAAATGAAGGTAATATATCTATTTATTTGAGTTGAGATTTAGTAATTGAAAGTGTCCATGAGAATATATGCAATGAGTTCTATCTATTTTTACGCTTACCTTCGCCATTCACTTTAATCTCAATTGTTTGCTAATGCTAAATATAAACAAGCGATGAAAGGCTGAACTGAGAGCAACCTCTGTAAAATAACCGACTTCTAAATACCGAACGTTACATATTGGTACGAGTTATAAATCCAATAAACAAGCATGTGTACTAAGTACAAGTGAACGTACCTACTATGTTTACTAAATACATATACTATATGTCTGTCCTAAGTACATGTACTATGTATCCTAAATACATGTACTATGTATACTAAGTACATGTAGTATGTATCCTAAGTACATGTATTATAAGTATTAAGTACTAGCACTAAATAGTAATAAGATTAACTTAGTCTAATCTAATCTGTGCTAAAACAATTAGTAGCCCAACACTAAGTACTACTTAGACTAGCTTAGTCTAATAAGTTGTAGGGTGGAATAGTTGTTGAGGGTGAAATAGTTGATGAAGATCGAATAATGCGCAGAATTTAGAGGTGCACGCCACTGGTGACGATGAAAGAACCATATTGTATTTTATCTGACAATTTTTCTGCCGCTTGGCGGTATGCAACCACAACGATTTTAAATCTATTTAGATAATCTTAGATTAAGTCAAGACTCTTCATTGCTAGTCCTGGTTAATACTAGGTAGGCTTAAATAAGATTTTAAATCCACATAGATAATTTTAGAATAGATTCTAGCTAGATTTTACATATGCTAGATACATATAGCTTACATATTACACATGCTAGACTAATCGTTAAATCTGCAGAGGCGGAACTGTGTCTAGATACATAATATGTTCCCTGTGACAATGAGGTTACACTACATATTATCAAGTGTAAACAATTCAAGGCTTTAGCCTTGCCTTCGTTTCTTAGCCGACTCGAAAACAAATTACAAACAAAACAATTCTAATAAAGTAGAAAACATGGAAACGGTTGACTAGACTAGATAGACAAGACTGAATAGAAAAGATTAGATAAACAAGACTAGACTAGATAGAGAAAATTGACAGCTAAGAATAGATAGACAAGATTAGACAAATATGAGTAGACAGACAAGACCTGACAAACAAGAGTAGACAGAAGAGGCTAGACAGACAAGACTAGACAGACAAGACTAGACATACAAGACTAGACAGACAAGACTATACAGACAAGACTAGACAGACAAGACTAGACAGACAAGACTAGACAGACAAGACTAGACAGACAAGACTAGACAGACAAGACTAGACAGACAAGACTAGACAGACAAGACCAGACAGACAAGACCAGACAGACAAGACCAGACAGACAAGACCAGACAGACAAGACCAGACAGACAAGACTAGACAGACAAGACTAGACAGACAAGACTAGACAGACAAGACTAGACAGACAAGACTAGACAGACAAGACTAGACAGACAAGACTAGACAGACAAGACTAGACAGACAAGACTAGACAGACAAGACTAGACAGACAAGACTAGACAGACAAGACTAGACAGACAAGACTAGACAGACAAGACTAGACAGACAAGACTAGACAGACAAGACTAGACAGAGAAGACTAGACAGACAAGACTAGACAGACAAGACTAGACAGACAAGACTAGACAGACAAGACTAGACAGACAAGACTAGACAGACAAGACTAGACAGACAAGACTAGACAGACAAGACTAGACAGACAAGACTAGACAGACAAGACTAGACAGACAAGACTAGACAGACAAGACTAGACAGACAAGACTAGACAGACAAGACTAGACAGACAAGACTAGACAGACAAGACTAGACAGACAAGACTAGACAGACAAGACTAGACAGACAAGACTAGACAGACAAGACTAGACAGACAAGACTAGACAGACAAGACTAGACAGACAAGACTAGACAGACAAGACTAGACAGACAAGACTAGACAGACAAGACTAGACAGACAAGACTAGACAGACAAGACTAGACAGACAAGACTAGACAGACAAGACTAGACAGACAAGACTAGACAGACAAGACTAGACAGACAAGACTAGACAGACAAGACTAGACAGACAAGACTAGACAGACAAGACTAGACAGACAAGACTAGACAGACAAGACTAGACAGACAAGACTAGACAGACAAGACTAGACAGACAAGACTAGACAGACAAGACTAGACAGACAAGACTAGACAGACAAGACTAGACAGACAAGACTAGACAGACAAGACTAGACAGACAAGACTAGACAGACAAGACTAGACAGACAAGACTAGACAGACAAGACTAGACAGACAAGACTAGACAGACAAGACTAGACAGACAAGACTAGACAGACAAGACTAGACAGACAAGACTAGACAGACAAGACTAGACAGACAAGACTAGACAGACAAGACTAGACAGACAAGACTAGACAGACAAGACTAGACAGACAAGACTAGACAGACAAGACTAGACAGACAAGACTAGACAGACAAGACTAGACAGACAAGACTAGACAGACAAGACTAGACAGACAAGACTAGACAGACAAGACTAGACAGACAAGACTAGACAGACAAGACTAGACAGACAAGACTAGACAGACAAGACTAGACAGACAAGACTAGACAGACAAGACTAGACAGACAAGACTAGACAGACAAGACTAGACAGACAAGACTAGACAGACAAGACTAGACAGACAAGACTAGACAGACAAGACTAGACAGACAAGACTAGACAGACAAGACTAGACAGACAAGACTAGACAGACAAGACTAGACAGACAAGACTAGACAGACAAGACTAGACAGACAAGACTAGACAGACAAGACTAGACAGACAAGACTAGACAGACAAGACTAGACAGACAAGACTAGACAGACAAGACTAGACAGACAAGACTAGACAGACAAGACTAGACAGACAAGACTAGACAGACAAGACTAGACAGACAAGACTAGACAGACAAGACTAGACAGACAAGACTAGACAGACAAGACTAGACAGACAAGACTAGACAGACAAGACTAGACAGACAAGACTAGACAGACAAGACTAGACAGACAAGACTAGACAGACAAGACTAGACAGACAAGACTAGACAGTCAAGACTAGACAGATAAGACTAGACAGAATAGACTAGACAGACAAGACTAGACAGACAAGACTAGACAGATAAGACTAGATAGAATAGACTAGACAGACAAGACCAGACAGGCAAGACCAGACAGACAAGGCTAGACAGACGAAACTAGATAAATTAGATTAGACAGACTAGACTAGGTTTTTTACTAAAGACTAAACAAAAAGACTAAGCAGACATGACTAGACAGACAGGACAATACTGACATAATCAATTTGTATGTATTATATTATATTTATTGATAGCTTGTTATTGATTGTGGGATAGTTGATTGATACGAGTCAGAAATGACAAGCAATTGCATTCAATTGTTCATATGTAAGCAAAACAAAGTATTAGTCACATGCATTCTATTCTGGGTTGAAGTAAAATAAATTTACTATTCCACACTGTTGTTATAAAAATTAAACTTGTCTTGGCCAGCCTAGTCTTCTCAAGCCTAGTTTAGTTTTGAACAGCTTAGTCTACACCTGTCTAACCTAATTTAATCTTGTCTAGCCTAGTCTAGTCTACTCGAGCCTAGTCTAGTCTTCTGTAGCCTAGTCGCGGGAACCGAAACTGAGACCAGCTTTAACCCGCCAGGTTTACCCCAGCTCCTCATTTTTCAAAGGCTGAGTGAACCTTGGCCGGAAAATTGCCTGATAAATTTGGCTTGGTGTGAGGATCGAACCGACGATCACCTCTAAACCGTACCGGCAAAAAAAAGCTACTATGGTTAACTAGCTATACCCTATAGCAGTGGTTCTCAAAATTTTTTTTGCCGCGGCACCCTTGTCGGGCTACAAAAATTTCGTGGCATAGCTACCCTAAAAACGGTTTGAAAACATAGTCGCTTCAGAAGCTTCAGTTAGTTCATCACCTTTCCGTTTTAAAGATCAAAATTTTAGCCAATTGTCCATAATACAGCAATAAAAGTAGAAACTCAAATTCGTCTACCTCTTCATGTAATTTTCTTTTTACATTTTTTTACATTTCTTGATTATTGCTGCGGGACCCCAGGCATACGCTCGCGGCACCCCAGGATGCCGCGGCACTCAGTTTGACAAACACTGCCCTATAGCACGGAAATGCTAGGAAAAGCGGGAGAAAACGAGAAATTATTATTATAATAAAATAATTGAAGATGGAACCTTTCCTACCATATGGAAGAAAACTAGTACTATGAAGAAGGCCTCGTTGTATAAGCCAATATGCTTACTCGGTGGCTCAGGTAAGTTACTTGAGCAGCTGATCCAAATAAGGCAACTCTCCGAAATAAAAAAAACCTTTCCCAAAAGCAATATGAATTCCGCGAAGGACGATCTACGGTGGACGCAATTATCACGGTAATAAAAATTGCTACAGAGGCAGCAGCCGGTAAGAGAAGGACGCGGAAGATGAGCGCATTAATCACGCTGGATGCGAAAAAACGCGTTCAATTCTGCTGTCTGGCAAAATGTGCTGGAGGAAATACTAGAGAGGCTTCTCCCCGTACCTATCGACACTGCTGTATAGCTATCTAAGTGAACGCAGAATAATAATGGTAGCAGGAACAAGAATTGCGGAACTAGAGTGGTGTTCCACAGGGTTCTATTCTAGGACCTTCCCGGTGGAATATCCTATACGACCGGGTTCTCAGACTGGAATTGCCTGAGGAAGTAAAGGTCGGCCAAAGATGCCACTTGTTGTAACGGGCAAAAAATGCTAAAAGCCAACAAAGCCAAAGAACTGGTGGACTCCTGGTTACAAGAAAAACAGCTAAAGCTGGCGCTAAAAAACACCGAAGCGGTGCTGCTCACCGGACGAAGACACATAGGCCCAATTATATTCAAAGTGAAAAATTCGGATTAAACTCGATTAAATACCTAGGAGCTACCATCTAAAACTATCATCTAATAAGCACGTCACACTAGCCGCGGCAAAGGCTCTAAATACGGTGGCCAGAATAATGCCAAACGCTGGATTCCAAGAAGCAGTAAGATAAAAATAATATGCTCGGTTGCCCACTCAGCAATGCTGTATGGGGCTCCTGTATAAAAGAAGGCGATTAAGAAGGCAAGCATAAGACAGAAACTTGCCACAGTACAAAGGAAAATGGCTCTATGGAGGTGCAGTGCGCATATCGCCTATAGAGTTCAAGGCCGAGGAATGGACCTACCTGTATAACGCACAAAAACACGGGGACGGGAGAAATGAAATGGAACAGTAAAGGAAAGCCAAGTGCCAGATGTTCGAAAAGTGGCAAAGGAGTGCTCCTAACGAAGGTCAGTGGACTAAACAGCTAATCCAAGATCTGTTACCCTAGGTGACACGAAAGCACGGAGAAGTGGGTTATCATCTCAGGTGCTTGCTGGACATGGGTGCTTCAAAGAGTTTGCATAACATCGGCAGGGCCGCACACAATCGCTGTGATTACTGCGGCCTTACGGATAGTGCTCTACACACAGTGTTCGTATACAGAGACGCGTATGGACAACCGCGACGAATGAAAGAACTTCAAACAACCACTATAAGGGACGAAATGCTCAGGTCCGAAGAAGACTGACCGGCAACGGAAAACGTGATTAAAAGCAAGAAGGAAAAGGACCAATGAATCAGAACCAAGGAAGATGCATAGAACATACGGAACACCTGAACCATTAATCACATTGCGTGGATGGGGGATGTTAGGCTACTCATAGTTCTAACGAGTCGAAACACAAAATGTGATATGCCACCATCCTGAAAGCCCATTTACCACATTGCGTGGATGGGGATGTAAGGCTACTCATAGTTCTAACGAGTCGAAACACAGAATATGATATGCCACCATCCTGAAATCCCGCACATCCCGAAATCGCTTTCGATTTTGTCTAAACTTGTCTAACTCTATTCTCTCCAGTTTCTTCTTCCTTGTCTAGTATACGTAATATATCACGGGAAATATCGGTCACGTTATTACATAACTCCGTTCCAAGTAAATTTGACGAGAAAGGAAATTGCAGATGAGAGTCGATGATTACCAGCTAGAGATACTCCACAAATAAAGTTTACTAAACACTTAGCTAGGGCAACGGAAATAACTTACACCAAATCGTTATTTAAATAGACTGAATAGATCGAATTACTAGACAAACAGGACTAGGCAGATAAGATTAGACGGTACTTACGTACTAACGCCACTACAGCTACAAATTTGAACAAAATGGATGGTCAGATTTTGTTATAACGGAGCAGACAAATGCAGACCACATATCGCGAGGTGGCGCGACCTCTCGCTGTGGTGACATTAATACGTCGGTACTTACGTATTAACGTCACCACAGCGAGAGGTCGCGCTACCGCGCGATATGTGGTTTGCATTTATCTGCTCTAATATAATTATTATAATTTTATTTTCTATTATTTCTTATATTTATTTTCATTACACTAACAAGATTAGATAAGACAAGACTAATCAAGACTAGGCCATACTAGACAGAATAAACAAAACTTTCCAATTTGTGACAAAACATTTAAGCAATTTGTCAAAATAAATGATTCAATAAATTAGCAACGACAACAAGAAGAAACCGTTATGTGCTGTGCAATTTTTGCTTACTGAATAACTGTTTTTTTTTTTTTGTAAAATTATTGCAAAATGGAAAGTGCGAAATTTGCGCGTTTGCGGATTTTGCGTAATCGCCAATTAACTGCGACGACACACAAAAACCTCGTGAATCACGTGAAACTCTCCCGCACAATAAACGGCGAAAACACAAAAACAACTGTTAAAAATAAACAAGGAAAACATGTCGCATATTGTCCGAGACGCGGAAATAACAATAACAAATTGTTTGTTGCGGTTTGTCTGTCTAGTTTTGTCTGTCTAGTCTAGTCTTTTCTGTCTAGTCTTGTCTGTCTAGTCTTGTCTGTCTAGTCTTGTCTGTCTAGTCTTGTCTGTCTAGTCTTGTCTGTCTAGTCTTGTCTGTCTAGTCTTGTCTGTCTAGTCTTGTCTGTCTAGTCTTGTCTGTCTAGTCTTGTCTGTCTAGTCTTGTCTGTCTAGTCTTGTCTGTCTAGTCTTGTCTGTCTAGTCTTGTCTGTCTAGTCTTGTCTGTCTAGTCTTGTCTGTCTAGTCTTGTCTGTCTAGTCTTGTCTGTCTAGTCTTGTCTGTCTAGTCCTGCCTGTTTAGTCTTGTCTGTCTAGTCTTGTCTATCTGTCTGTCTTGTCTGTCTTGTATGTCAGCGTGGTGAGTAGCTAAGAAAAATTTCCGAATGCATATTCCAAACAGGGTGTACAAAGTTGGTGATTCATACCAACAAGTCCGATAACGGAAATAGTCACAGTGGGTAACGAACGGAAAGGAGAACAGATAGGAAAACATACGCCCTAATTGTTGAACAAAAAGGCGAGGAAGACTTAAAATCTTTGCTGCACAGTGTAAAGGATAATCTGAAGGAAAACCCGGCCAGCAAAGCCGTCACGGGTATAAGGAGAGCCAGGGATGGTAGGATGATTATAACAACTGAAAAAGATACTGAAACAGCTCTGGAGGATATAAAAAAATCAATAGAAGAAGGTGTAAATGACATCACTACGAAGAAATTAGGCACAAAAAAATGTGGACGGTTATAATCGGGAACATTGATGCTGTAACGAACCCGTGTGAGATTCGCTCCGCCATAAAAAAAATCGTAGGGGATTTGGATGAAAACTTCCTCAAGGTAGGAACGCTAAGGAAGAATGACAGAGGTACACAATCAACAACAATCACGTTAGACAAAGAAGAGGCAAACAAACTGCTAAGCTTGGGAATGATAAGGGTGGGATACACAAACTGTTCCCCAGAAAAAAAAAAGTTCAAATCATCAAATACTACAAGTGCTGGTCCTATGAGCATAGAACAACGGATTGTCAAGCCACAGAAAGGACTAGCTTGTGCTATAACTGTGGAGAGGAGGGGCACATTGCCAAGGAATGTTCCAATGAAGAAAAATTCTCGATCTACCAGGAGACTGGCCAAAAAGCCGGCACTTGGAGATGCAAATCGTACCGAGCGGAAGTCAATTCTAGCAAATCCAGAATAAGGGGCCATTATATTAGCAACATTAACACTCTCAATGTCTAATAAATCACCGAAAGTACCAACAAAGTCTAGTAAGAAGGCGAAAGTACTTAAAAGCAACATAGGTAGGGGTAAAGCAACTACGAGTCTCCTCCATAAGACGGCAATAGACGAAAGAGTAGACATCTGCGTAATTTCTGAACCAAATAAAAATATCGCCTCTAGTGGGCCGCCATAAAAATAATGAATAATCAACTAGCTGTAAAGAAATGAGATCAAAAGGGGAAGGGATGCGTCGCCCACACGCATCCCTTCCCCTAGAGAACTAAAACTAGAACTAGAGGATATAATCATCTACTCCTGTTACTGGTCACCTAACAAAACATTAGCGGAACGAGAAAAGTACCTCCAAGACCTTGGAGAGAGCATCTGAGAGCTCTGTTATAATCACAGGAGATTTCAAAGCAAAGGCCAAGTTATGGGGAGGAACAAAAGATGAAAGAGAGGGGACGATGCTAAAAGAGTGTATGGCTGAGGTAGAACTGACCATAATGAATGTCGGAAAAAAAAACACTTTCATTAGGGGAACATCATATTCATATATCGACATAACTATGTGCTCATCAGACATAAGCGACATGGTGGAAAACTGGTCGGTAGCAAACGATGAAAATCTAAGTCTACATCAGAATATATACTTCGTGATAAGTGTACAAAAATATGACCTAAAAGCTAAGGAAAATGCATCGAAGAGAGTATGCCAGGAAGTTGAGCAGGATACATGGGGACTAGGATATAAAATAGTGACAAAAAAATTAAACTTATTACAACGAGCTACACTTACAGATAGCAAACAGAAAGAAATTGCGATAGAAGTATTCCCCAGACACAATCCAAACCGCTGGGAGACCTTTACGACAGAGGAAAGAGGATTCACGAAAGAGGAGCTTGACGAAGCTTTAAAGAGGATAAAAGATAATTAAGCGCGGGGCCCGGATTTGTTACCAACATCGATAATTAAAGAATTATTCAAAGCTGTACCTGATATATTTCTACAAGCAATAAAACATGAATACAGGGAAGGCTATTTCCCAGCAGTATGGAAAGAGGCAAGACTCGTCCTAATAGAGAAACCCTCCAGAACAGGAGAAGAATCCAAATACAGACCCATTTGCCTTCTTAACGCATTGGGTAAGATCTACGAGCAAATAATAGCCGGGAGATTGAGAATGGAGATCAAATTAGAGGATAGTCAATTCGGTTTTAGGAGGGGCAGATCAACGGTAGAGGCTATGGAAGAGGTAATAAAAGCGGTCAGAGCAGCCAAAAACTATGCACCGAAGAACAGAAGACTCTAGTCACCATCGACATCCAGAACGCTTTTAACTTAGCCCCATGTCATGAGCTGATGGAAGCACTAAGAAGAATGAAAATAAGCAACATCCTCAGAAAAACAGTAGCTAATTACCTACACAATAGAAGAATTTATATAGGTGACAAAGAGGAATTAATGTTGTCCTGTGGGGTTCCGCAGGGGTCAATACTCAGACCATTACTGGGGAATGTATATTATAATGAGGTCCTTCTAATTAAGATGTCCCTAGGGGTTTAAATAATCTGCTTCGCAGATGATACGACCATAGTTACATGGGCTAAAAAGGAAGAAAAACTGATAGCATTGACAACCCGTGCTAATGGACTCATTAATACTATCACGAAAATGAAATTAAATGTTGAGGAGAGCAAGACGGGAGCGGTAATACTATACGGGGGCAGGAAGTTAAAAAATATCACACTGAAAGCCGTAAACACAGCAATCAAAAATAAAGCGACCCTAAAATATCTATGGTATGTTCGACCACAATATGAGGATGAGGGAGTATCTTAGGCAAGCGAATAAAAGCCGAAATATCAATATCAAAAGTCATCTGTCTTCAAAAGAGAAATTCTAAGCACCGTCGCGCACTCCATCTTGCTTTATGGCGCACAGATATGGGGCGATATCCTCAATTACAATATCTACAGAAACGTGCTGGGAGCACTACAAGGAACGAAAGCTATAAGAATAGCATGCGCCTATCGAACAATATCAGCGGAACCTGTAATGGTTATCGCATCGATCACGCCCATCGAACTCATGGTCGAACAAATGAAAATGGCAACCAGGAAAACAAAGAATGAAAAAAGAAGACACCAAAGCGGATATAATCCAGAAATGGCAAAGGAAATGGACGCAATACACGGGAAAAGCAGCCTGGAAAAGAATCTCATAAGAGACTTAGGCAAATGGACCACCAGGAAGCACGGTAATGTCGACTACCATCTCACTCAATTCTTAAGCGGACACGGATGCCTCAAAGCTTATCTTAAACGTTTTAAGATTAAGAACGATGACCTCTGACACCACTGTAACGTGGAGGAGACAGTAGAGCACACATTTTACAGGTGCTCAAGATGGAACTCAGAAAGAAGTCGGTTATATAACGAGGTGGGAGAGCTGACTATAGAAAACACTATACAGAAGATGCTAAATAGTGAAGAGGAATGGTGGCACATACAAAACTTCATAAAGAGTATCATAACAATAATAGAAACGGAAGAAAGAACTGCCGGGAAGATCCGCGAAGAACTGCCGGAAAGGCTTAAAGAAAGGCTTTCAAAAAAAGTATTGTATGTCTAGTCTTGTCTGTCTAGTTCTATCTGTCTAGTCTTGTCTGTCTAGTCTTGTCTGTCTAGTCTTGTCTGTCTAGTCTTGTCTGTCTAGTCTTGTCTGTCTAGTCTTGTCTGTCTAGTCTTGTCTGTCTAGTCTTGTCTGTCTAGTCTTGTCTGTCTAGTCTTGTCTGTCTAGTCTTGTCTGTCTAGTCTTGTCTGTCTAGTCTTGTCTGTCTAGTCTTGTCTGTCTAGTCTTGTCTGTCTAGTCTTGTCTGTCTAGTCTTGTCTGTCTAGTCTTGTCTGTTTAGTCTTGTCTGTCTAGTCTTCTTAGAATCCCATTAGATTCGAATTGTTTTTTGAAATCAAACAAATTCCAACAAAGTTTCCCAAATTTTCTACAAATTTTCCAAAAATTTTGAACAACTTTAACAAAACTTTAACAAACGAAAAACATGAAATTTTGTTGTCCTTTTCCTCTTTTGCCAGAAATTTAACAAATTTTCCTTAACTCTAGGAGACCCGGTGGTGTTACAAGTGTCCCACCTTTTTGATGGGTAAACACCAATAGTAAAATATATTTGAACCACTTTAAATCATTTGGTACTTACGTATTAACGCCATCACCGCTATATATTGGATCGAGAGTTCGTGCTGCCGCGCATATGTTGTCTTGTTTGATTTATCTGTCCGCTTCGCGGTGGGCAACCTAATCTAACCGGGGTTAAAAAATAAAGAATGTTGAGTTTTAAAAATGTTTTATTTTATGATCTATCATAAAAATTGTTGGGTGTAGATTGGCGGTATTTAAAAATGTAGCGGTGGTGGCGTTAATACGTAAGTACCAACCTGAAATTTTGTCAATTTCCTCTTTTTTGCCTGAAATTTAACAAATTCTCCTTAACTCTAGGAGACTCGGTGGTATTACAAGTGTCCCACCTTTTTAATGCGTAAACTATTGTAATAAATTATTGTAATAGCTACGTGTACATATTAATTTCTTTGCAATATTTCTGTCTTTTTATATCGTAAGTTCGGCGTCTCAAAGGGTTCAATTAAAAACTATTCAATAACTCAAAAACTCAAATAACGCAAAAACTCACCGAGCAAAGCAGATTTTTCCACAACGAATGCACACACCCACTCACAAAACGTTCAGCAACAATCTCACCAAGTTTTAGCACAAATTTCACCGAATGTCCTGAATTTTTACTCACAGCAAAATTCATCCACGCCGCACAAACGCACTCCAATTACTAAAAACGTTCGGGATCGCATTCCAACTCGTCTTTTTTTGCACTGATTACGCGCCTCGAACCGATTTGTTTACGTTTTTTTCAACCCCAAGGTCAAGAAACGCTAGAAATCGCCGCAATTTACTGTTTACTAAACGAAATGTCTGCCCAAATTAATAAAATAAGAGCATATTCCACCCTAAAACCTCTAAACTTGTTTATACATCTGGTTCACTTTAAATTGAATGTTCATCAAGTTGTTACGAAAAAACTAAACAGACAAGACTAGACAGACAAGACTAGACAGACAAGACTAGACAGACAAGACTAGACAAACAAGACTAGACAGACAAGACTAGACAGACAAGACTAGACAGACAAGACTAGAGAGACAAGACTAGACAGACAAGACTAGACAGACAAGACTCACCAAATCCCCTATTCCACCTTGGCTTTTAGTATGCGCCACCCCGGTATCGCATATATTGCATTCATTCAGGGTGGGCAGCCCGGACGGTTAATGAAAACCGCCCTAGTTGTCGCCTCCCCGGCCAGGATTCGAACCCGGGTCTCTCGCATTGAAAGGCGGGTATGTAGACAGACAAGACTAGACAGACAAGACTAGACAGACAAGACTAGACAGACAAGACTAGACAGACAAGACTAGACAGACAAGACTAGACAGACAAGACTAGACAGACAAGACTAGACAGACAAGACTAGACAGACAAGACTAGACAGACAAGACTAGACAGACAAGACTAGACAGACAAGACTAGACAGACAAGACTAGACAGACAAGACTAGACAGACAAGACTAGACAGACAAGACTAGACAGACAAGACTAGACAGACAAGACTAGACAGACAAGACTAGACAGACAAGACTAGACAGACAAGACTAGACAGACAAGACTAGACAGACAAGACTAGACAGACAAGACTAGACAGACAAGACTAGACAGACAAGACTAGACAGACAAGACTAGACAGACAAGACTAGACAGACAAGACTAGACAGACAAGACTAGACAGACAAGACTAGACAGACAAGACTAGACAGACAAGACTAGACAGACAAGACTAGACAGACAAGACTAGACAGACAAGACTAGACAGACAAGACTAGACAGACAAGACTAGACAGACAAGACTAGACAGACAAGACTAGACAGACAAGACTAGACAGACAATACTAGATAGACAAGACTAGACAAACAAACCAAGAGAGGCAAGACTAGATAGACAAGACTAGATACACAAAATTAGAGAGACAAGATGGCATCCTTGCTTGCGAATACCGGAAAACAAAAATACGAAAAATTTCGCAAAAATCGCAAATTTATTCGCGACAACACCCCAATTGAGTTTCCCCCAAACACCTCCACTCGTCCGCCAGTAACAACCCGTTCCCCAAATTTTCAATCTCTGCAACCACACTTACACCTCGATTCCCATCCAACTTCAGCCCATAATCCCATTCATCAAAACAGCATCCATTCAGGAATCCAAGGCGAGTTGTAAACAATTGATTATTGTTAAATGGACTTGGTCCAATCAAAACTAAGGGATGTGGGAATTGGACTTCCTCTAGTTGCAGTGATTGGTTTGCTCTAGATGGTCTAAGTTATGAGTGCCATCACGGTTTCGGAGGCAGCTTGTTCTTCATTCGATAATGCTTTGTCCCTGGAGCTGGGGCCCTTCGAGACTGTCCACCGGTGGAAGCGAATGCCCGAATGCGATGAATTTGTCGGGGCCAGGTAACTCACTCCACCTACTTAACAAACAAATTTATTCCTAAATCACAATCATAGACTAAAACTGATTATACCATTTCATAGATAATTTCCCTATAGATAACTCACTTAGATAGATAGATAACTCCCTCCCTTATAGATAACTCCCTTTGGTTTACTACCTAGCTTATTTATGTAGACTAACTATTCCACTACACTACATCCCAAAAACTTTACTCTTTTTTGTGTCCGATGGTTTCTAGTAGTGGAAAGATTGGCCACTGTCTGGTGGGACAATGTTACCAGGGAGCGCCGGCATGTTCTGCATATACAGGAGAAAATGCACACGTGGAGGCTCCTTCTGTGCCCCCCTTCTTTAACACTGAATCACAAACAGAAACAACTTTAACACATAATATCTAACACAGTAGTTACAACTTAGTTAAATGGAAAACACAGATTTGTAACTAATTTAACTAGTTACAACTTCCTTAAATTTGTTTTTAGTTATCCTAACTAATTTTCAAGTTATTGACTAAAACTTACCAAGAAGTAACTAAATTTAAAAACTCAAATAACTCAAGAACTAGTTACAATTTATCTAAAGCAAAAACACTACCTTGTAACTAATTTAACTAGGAATACCTAGACATAGATTACACATTGCTACCTTAACTAGTTTCCTAGTTACAAACAAAAATCTACTAGACCAATTAGAGTTGGTGATTTTAACTAATTCAAATTTGACACTTATTATCTCAGAAACTAGTTAGAATTAAGTTATTTAAAAAACACCAATTTGTAACTAATTTAACTAGTTACAACCTACAAAAATTTGTTTTAAGTTATCTCAACTAGTCTTTAAGTTGTAGCTTGAAAACCACAAAAATCGCTTTTTTAGTTTTTGCGTAATAACTAATTAACTATTCTAGTTACGAGTAAGTGATTGGACTTATTTTAACCAGAACTAAACGCTCTTTTATTTCTAGGCGGAGCAAACATACAGTTGTAGCTTATAAGGAAGCTATCTACGTTTTTGGGGGAGACAACGGGAAGAGCATGCTGGACGATTTGCTGCGCTTCGACGTGAAGGAAATGTCTTGGGGAAGGGCTTTCGCGACGGGTAGTCCTCCGGCGCCCAGGTACCACCACTCCGCCGTGGTCCACAACCAGTCCATGTACGTCTTCGGCGGCTACACCGGCGACATCCACTCGAATTCGAATCTCACCAATAAGAACGACTTGTTCGAGTACCGGTTCAATTCTGGCCAATGGTCGGAGTGGAAGTTCGTGGGCAAAACGCCGGTGGCAAGGAGTGCCCACGGTGCCGCCATCTACGACAACAAGCTTTGGATCTTCGCCGGATATGACGGCAACGCGAGGTTAAACGACATGTGGACAATTTCCCTCTTGGTAAACAGAAAATCAAGAAACTTGGTCAATTTGCTATATTCAAACCAAATCTCAAACAGTTAATCTCCAAATACTTGTGGGCAAAATTGTGGAAGACATTAGTTTCAATTTAAGAGCTTATAATTTGAAGACTCAAACACCTAGGAAGTTCGAAATAGGTCCAATTTGTTAGGAATTTAATTAAGTTTGTTAGTGCCAAATTTGGACTAGCTAGTTCAACTAGTAACAAAGTTGCAATCAAAAAACTAAATATCGACCGGGATTTAAGTACAAATTTTGACTGCAGATAACTCAAAAACTAGTAAAGCTACAACGTTTAGCTAAGCTTTGTTTCGTAGTGAATTTAATAAACTAATTAGCTTCCAAAATTCATCATCCTAGGGCAAAAATATGGAAGACTACCAGAAAAATTAGTTTGAAGCTAAGAGCTTGTAACTCGAAGACTCAAACACCTAGGAAGTTCGAAATGGGTCCAATTTGTTAGGAATTTAATTAAGTTTGTTAGCGCCAAATTTGGTCTAGGTAGTTTAACTAGTAACAAAGTTGCAACCAAAAAACTAAATTTCGACCAGGATTTAAGAACAAATTTTGATTGCGGATAACTCAAAAACTAGTAAAGCTACATCGTTGAGCTAAGTTTTATTTCGTAGCGAATTTAGTAAACTAAGTAGCTTCCAAAATTCATCATCCTAGGGCAAAATTATGGAAGACTACCAGAAAAATTAGTTTTAATTTAAGAGCTTATAACTCGAAGACTCAAACACCTATTAAGTTCGAAATAGGTCCAATTTGTTAGGAATTTAATTGAGTTTGTTACTGCCAAATTTGGTCTAGGTAGTTCAACTAGTAACAAAGTTACAACCAAAAAACTAAATTTCGAGCGGAATTTAAGAACAATTTTAGATTGTGGATAACTTAAAAACTAGTAAAGCTACAACGTTGAGTTAAACTTTGTTTCGTAGCGAATTTAGCAAACTAATTAGTTTCCAAAATTCATTAACTTAGTTTAACTAGTTCAAAACTTACAGCGCAAAAATGTTTTCTTTGACAGTTCTTAGCTTTATGTCAAAATTTGTCAACGTCAAAGTGACAGATATTTTGACAAATTTTCTAATCGCAATCCAATTTTGCTAAATTTTTGTTGTTGTTTTTAGGAAAGGGAGGGAAGAAACTGGGAGGAGGTAGATCAAATTGGCGAATGTCCGCCGACTTGTTGCAATTTTCCGGTCGCTGTGGCCAGGGAGTGCATGTTCGTCTTCAGTGGACAAAGCGGTGCGAAGATCACCAACACGCTCTTCCAGTTCAGCTTTCGGGACAAGACGTAAGTTGTCCAAATTTCGTTGCAGAGGAGAAACCGAAAAGAAATTGGGGTCGTTGCTGTTCGAGGTTGTAGAGGGAAGTCCGGAGAAGAGGCTGATGAAAACCCGAAGTTTGCTGAAGCTTGCAAAATGCTGATAACTTTGGCAATTATTGCCGTATAGCTTTGAAATCTCGCAAACGTGTTGTCTTTGCTAACACGAAGAAACGTGGCAAGTTTCGTGAGATTGTCTCCATTGCCTACAATTTTGAAACTTCTTCAAAATTCAAAACACCGGAAGCAATAACTTCCGATAATTCATCCCCCAGGTTAAACCCTCCCGAATCCAACACCGAAAACCGGAACTCTCCGCAGCAAAAACTTCCGGAATTACAGCTTCTGGTAATTGGTCTTAACACCATAAACAAACGACGATAACTTAATGGAAAGAAATTGGGATCGTTGCTCAAAATTAGGGTCGAAGTTCGGAGAAGAGGCTGATGAAAACCCGAAGTTGATTGCGCCCGTAGTTTCAGAGATATTGGCGGTTTGCTGAAGCTTGCAAAATGCTGATAACTTTGGCAATTCTTGACGTAAAGCGTTGAAATTTCGCAAACGTTTTGTCTTTGCTAACACGAAGAAACGTTGCAAATTTGGTGAAATTGTTTCTATTGCCAAAAATTTTCACTTCTTCAAAATTCCAAAAAACCGGAAGCAATAACTTCCGCTAAATCATCCCACGGTTTAAATCCTCCCGAATCCAACAGCGAAAACCGGAACTCCAACAAAAACCGGAACTTGGGCCCGTAGTTTGCGAGATATTGGCGGTTTGCTGAAGTTTGTAAAATACTGATAACTTTGGCAATTATTGACGTGGAGCGTTGAAATTTTGAAAACCTGTTGTCTTTGCTAACACGAAGAAACGTTGCAAATTTCGCGAAATTGACTCCATTGCCAAAAATTTTGACTTCTTCAAAATTCCAAGAAAACGGTAAGCAATAATTTCAGCTAACTCATCCCACAGTTTAAACCATACCGAATCCAACACCGAAAACCGGAACTCTCCGCAGCAACTACTTCCGGCATTACAGCTTCTCGTAATTGGTCTTAACATCTTAATCAAACGACGATAACTCAAGGGAAAGAAATTGGGATCGTTGCTCAAAATTGGGGCTGCAGTTTAAAGAAGAGGTTGTTGAAAACCCGAAGTTGATTGGGCCCGTAGTTTCCGAGATATTGGCGGTTTGCTGAAGCTTGCAAAATGCTGATAATTTTGGCAATTATTGACGTATCGCGTTGAAATTTCGCAAACGTGTTTTCTTTGCTAACACGAAGAAACGTTGCAAATTTCGTGAAATTGTTTCCATTGCCAAAAATTTTGACTTCTTCAAAATTCCAAAAAAGCCGGAAGCAACAACTTCCGCTAACTTATCCCCAAGTTTAAACCCTCCCGAATCCTACTCCGAAAACCGGAACTCTCCGCAGCAACAACTTCTGGAATTACAGCTTCTGGTAATTGATCTTAACACCATACACAAACGACAATAACTCAAGGGAAAGAAATTGGGATCGTTACTCAAAATTGTGGTCGAAGTTCGCTGAAGAGGCTGATGAAAACCCGAAGTTGATTGCGCGCGTAGTTTCGGATATATTGGCGGTTTGCTAAAGCTTACAAAATGCTGATAACTTTGGAAATTCTTGACGTAAAGTGTTGAAATTTCGCAAACGTGTTGTCTTTGCTAACACGAAGAAACGTTGCAAATTTCTTGAAATTCTTTCAATTGCCAAAAATTTTGACTTCTTCAAAATTCCAAAAAACAGGAAGCAATAACTTCCGCTAACTCATCCCACAGTTTAAACCCTCCCGAATCCAACACCGAAAACCGGAACTCTCCGCGGCAACAACTTCCGGAGTTACAGCTTCTGGTAATTGGTCTTAACACTTTAATCAAACGACAATAACTTAAGGGAAAAAATTGGGATCGTTGCTCAAAATTGGGGTTGCAGTTTAAAGAAGAGGTTGTTGAAAACCCGAAGTTGATTGGGTCCGTGGTTTCCGAGATATTGGCGGTTTGCTGAAGCTTGCAAAATGCTGATAACTTTGGCAATTCTTGACGTAGAGCGTTGAAATTTGGCAAACGTGTTGTCTTTGCTAACACGAGGAAACGTTGCAAATTTCGTGAAATTGTCTCCATTGCCAAGAATTTTGTCTTCTTCAAAATTGAAAAAAACCGGAAGCAATAACTTCCGCTAACTCATCCCACAGCTTAAACCCTCACGAATCCAACACCGAAAACCGGAACTCTCCGCAGCAACAACTTCCGGAATTACAGCTTCTGGTAATTGGTCTTAACACCATAAACAAACGACGATAACTCATGGAAAAGAAATTGGGATCGTTGCTCAAAATTGGGGTCGAAGTTCGGAGAATGGGCTGATGAAAACCCGAAGTTGATTGCGCGCGTAGTTCCGGAGATATGGGCGGTTTGCTGAAGCTTGCAAAATGCTGATAACTTTTGCAATTATTGACGTAAAGCGTTGAAATTTCGCAAACGTGTTGTCTTTGCTAACACGAAGAAACGCTGCAAATTTCGTGAAATTGTTTCCATTGCCAAAAATTTTGTCTTCTTCAAAATTCCAAAAAACCGGAAGCAAATAACTTCCGCTAACTCATTCCACAGTATAAACCTACCCGAATCCAACACCGAAAACCGGAACTCTCCGCGGCTACAACTTCCGGAGTTACAGCTTCTGGTAATTGGTCTTAACACCTTAATCAAACGACAATAACTCAAGGGAAAGAAATTGGGATCGTTGCTCAAAATTGGGGTTGCAGTTTAAAGAAGAGGTTGTTGAAAACCCGAAGTTGATTGGGCCCGTAGTTTCCGAGATATTGGCGGTTTGCTGAAGCTTGCAAAATGCTGATAACTTTGGCAATTCATGACGTAGAGCGTTGAAATTTGGCAAACGTGTTGTCTTTGCTAACATGAAGAAACGTTGCAAATTTCGTGAAATTGTTTCCATTGCCAAAAATTTTGTCTTCTTCAAAATTCCAAAAAACCGGAAGCAAATAACTTCCGCTAACTCATTCCACAGTTTAAACCTTCCCGAATACAACACCGAAAACCGGAACTCTCCGCAGCATGAACTTCCGGAATTACAGCTTCTGGTAATTGTTACTGGTAAACTTAACACCTTAAACAAACGACGATATCTCAAGAAATAAAGCACCCATTCAAAAAATACAAACGGATACTTTAGCCTCAAACTCCAAAGAATTAGGAATAGTTAGAGTTAGATTTGTGTTTGACTTACCAGCTGAGATATTTCCGCTTAAGATTTACAAAAAATTACAAATCAAGTTCGTGAAAACCCAAAGCTTGTAATAAACCGGAAGCCGAAAATAGCTCTTTCAAAGATGCAATTGATAGTTTAAAAGACGACGAAGCAAAAAATAGAAACAAGAAGTTTGTGTGATAAATACTTGCTGAGATATAGCTTCTGGAAGTTGAAATTTAACATTTGGAATCAACAACGATAACTTGGAAAGTATTGTAAGGCTTTTCAAAGTTTCGATGGATTATTAAAGCTAAAGCTTGGCAGCTTGAATTAAGATCATCACTATAGTGAGATATTTAAGATTAAATTAACTTTTTTGTTTTAGGTGGATAAGGATCTCAACGGAGCACATTTTGCGCGGTGCTCCTCCACCTCCAGCGCGGAGGTATGGACATACTATGGTGGCCTTCGACCGGCACTTGTATGTGTTTGGCGGGGCGGCTGATAGCACGTTATCGAACGATTTGCACTGCTTCGATTTGGACTCGCAGACCTGGTCGGTGATCCTACCAGCTGCTGAGTCGTTTGTGCCCTCGGGACGGCTGTTCCATGCAGCGGCCGTTATCAATGACGCGATGTTCATCTTCGGAGGAACTGTGGACAATAACGTTCGGAGCGGCGAGATGTATCGCTTCCAGTTCAGTAGCTACCCCAAGTGCACGCTGCATGATGACTTTGGGAAGATCTTGGAGAGTCGGCAGTTCAGCGATGTGGAGTTTCTGGTGGGGGAGGAGGAAGAGAAGGTGTTGGGACATTTGGCTTTGGTGGCGGCGAGGAGTTGTTACTTGAGGAGCAAGATTAAACAAGCCAAGGAAACCAGGGACTTGCACCTGGAGGAACTGTTTGGGACGACGAAGGTGCCCTTCACCGACATTCCTCTTCTGCAAGTGAAGCTCAAAGACGCGAACCCGGAGGCGTTCGAGATGGTCTTGAACTACATCTATATGGATTGCATAGATCCCACCAAGAAGGCCAAGAAAGGTGAGGACCCTTTCTCCAACAGGATCGTTTTGTTGATGATGGATGTATACCGTCTCTCCCTCAAGTTCGCAATGGCTCGGCTGGAACACCTCTGTGTCCAATACTTGAACGCCACAATATGTTTGAAGAACGTCTTGGTGGCCCTCCACAACGCCAACTCCCTCAAGCTGGACTTCATCAAGGAGTTCTGCCTCAAGTTCATCGTCAAAGACACCAACTACAACCAAATCGTGATGTCCACCGAGTTTGAGAACCTCGACCGCCAGCTGATGATAGAAATCATCAGAAGGAAACAGCAACCGCAGACCAAGACCCAAATCGACTTTGTATTCGGAGGAGTCGGTTCCTCGTTAGAACAAGACATGGCTATGTTCCTGAGGACCTCTGGACTTGAGTTCTGTGATATCAATCTTCTGCTGGACGGCTCTGTTATTCCGGCTCACAAGTCCGTCCTTGCGGCCAGGTGTGGGTACTTCGAGGCCATGTTTAGGTCTTTCATGCCTGCTGATGGTACCGTTCGGGTAAGCACCAAAAAAACTTGATTTTTAGGTTTTTGGGCGAAGAAATAAAAATTTGGGGTTTTAGTGTTATAAGCTTCTGGGGTTGCGAAACCGCTACAGATTTTTGCGATTTTTTCGCAGATTTAGATTCACAAAACCGCGAAGATTGTTTTAGCCAAGTTTCGTTGAAATCCGTAAGTTCGTCCGTCTGTGCCAAAAGTTGAAAGTTCTAGCGTAGACGCGATTCGAAAAACTGTATTAAGGTGATTTTTTTTAAACTTTGAAGATCAATTGCGCAAAAGATAAAGAAGGTGCAAGGTTGCAATAAATTGTAACTGATAGCTACAATATCTAACTAATTGCAACTGAAAGAATTGTTTCTTTATCTTAATTAGTTTTTGAGTTATACGCCTAAATGTGGCAAGTAGTCACATTTCGTAACTAATTTAGCAACAATCAGGGTAGTTAAGTTTGAATGTCGATTGTAACTAAAAGAGAGGGGCGAGGAGAAAATTAAGACATTGTCGGCGTAGAGAGTTTATTTAAGAATATTTTTGCCAATTTTCGCGTAGCTACTGTAACTATTTTAGCAAAATTTAGAGTTTTAGTGTTAAAAGCTTCTGGGGTTGCGAAACCGCTACAGTTTTTTGCGAATTTTTCGCAGATTTAGAATAACAAAACCTCGAAGATTGTTTTAGCCAAGTTTCGTTGAAATCCGTAAGTTCGTCGTTCTGTGCCAAAAGTTGAAAGTTTTTAATTTTTTTAAACTTTGAAGATCGATTACGCAAAAACCAAAGAAGGTGCAAGGTTGCAATAAATTGTAACTGATAGCTACAATATTTAACTAATTGCAACTGAAGGAATTGTTTATTTACCTTAACAAGTTTTCGAGTTATAATCCTAAATGTGGAAACTAGTCACATTTTGTAACTAATTTAGCAACAATCAGGGTAGTTAAGTTTGAATGTCGATTTTAACTAAAGGAGAGGAGCGAAGAGAAAATTAAGACATTGTCGGTGTAGAGCGATTAATTAAAAATATTTTTGGTAATTTTCGCGTAGCTATTGTAACTATTTTAGCAAAATTTGCGGTTTAATTGTTAAAAGCCTTTGGGGTTGCGAAACCGCTACATATTTTTGCGAATTTTTCGCAGATTTAGATTCACAAAACCCCAAGTATTGTTTTAGCCAAGTTTGGTTGAAATCCGTAAGTCCGTCCGTCTGTGCCAAAAGTTGAAAGTTCTAGCACAGACGCGATTCGAAAAACTGTATTAAGGTAATTTTTTAAAACTTTGAAGATCAATTGCGCAAAAGCCAAAGAATGTGCAAGGTTACAATAAGTTGTAACTGATAGCTACGATATTTAACTAATTGCAAATTAAAAAATTGTTTATTTAGCTTAACTAGTTTTTGAGTTATAAGCCTAAATGTGGAAACTAGTCACAATTTATAACTAATTTAACAACAATCACGGTAGTTAAGTTTGAATGTCGTAATTAAGAATTTTTTTGGTGATTTTCGCGTAGCTATTGTAACTATTTTAGCAAAATTGGGGTTTTAGTGTTAAAACCTTCTGGGGTTGCGAAACCGCTACAGATTTTTGAGATTTTTTCGCAGATTTGGATTAACAAAACCCAAAAGATTGTTTTAGCCAAGTTTCGTTGAAATCCGTAAGTTCGTCCGTCTGTGCCAAAAGTTGAAAGTTCTAGCACAGACGCGATTCGCAAAACTGTATTAAGGTAATTTTTTAAAACTTTGAAAATCAATTACGCAAAAGCCAAAGAAGGTGCAAGGTTGCAATAGATTGTAACTGATAGCTACAGTATTTAACTAACTGCAACTGAAAGAATTGTTTGTTTAACTTAGCTAGTTTTTGAGTTATAAGCCTAAGTGTGGAAACTAGTCACATTTTGTAACTCATTTAGCAACAATCAGGGTAGCTAAGTTTGAATGTCGATTGTAACTAAAGGAGAGGGGCGGGGAGAAAATTAAGACATTGTCGGTGTAGAGGCATTAGTTAAGAATATTTTTGGTAATTTTCGCGTATCTATTGTAACTACTTTAGCAAAATTTGGGGTTTTAGTGTTAAAAGCTTGTGGGGTTGCGAAACCGCTTCAGATTTTTGCGAATTTTTCGCAGATTTAGATTCACAAAACCCCGAAGATTGTTTTAGGCAAGTTGGGTTGAAATTCGTAAGTTCGTTCGTCTGTGCCAAAAGTTGAAAGTTCTAGCAAAGATGCGATTCGAGAAACTGTATTAAGGTAATTTTTTAAAACTTTGAAGATCAAATGCGCAAAAGCCAAAGAAGGTGCAAGGTTGCAATAAATTGTAACTGATAGCTACAATATTTAACTAATTGCTACTGAAAGAATTGTTTGTTTACCTTAACTATTTTTTGAGTTATAAGTCTAAATGTGGAAAGTAGTAACATTTTATAACTAATTTAGCAACAATCAGGATGGTTAAGTTTGAATGTCGATTGTAACTAAACGAGAGAAGCGAGAAGAAAGTTAAGACATTGTCGGTGTAGAGCGATTAGTTAAGAATATTTTTGGTAATTTTCGCGTAGCTACTGTAACTATTTTAGCAAAATTTGAGGTTTTAGTGTTAAAAGCTTGTGGGGTTGCAAAACCGCTACAGATTTTTGCGAATTTTTCGCATATTTGGATTCACAAAACCCCGAAGATTGTTTTAGCTAAGTGTCGTTGAAATCTGTAGATTCGTCCGTCTGTGCCAAAAGTTGAAAGTTCTAGCACAGACGCAATTCGAAAAACTGTTTTTTAAAACTTTGAAGATCAATTGCGCAAAAGCCAAAGAAGGTGCAAAGTTGCAATAAATTTTAGCTGATAGCTACAATATTTAACTAATTGCAACTGAAAGAATTTTTTGTTTACCTTAACTAGTCTTTGAGTTATAAGCCTAAATGTGGAAACTAGTTACATTTTATAACTAATTTAGCAACAATTAGGGTAGTTAAGTTTGAATGTCGATTGTAACTAAAGGAGAGGGGCGAGGAGAAAATGAAGACATTGTCGGTGTAGAGGGATTAGTTAAGAATATTTTTGGTAAGTTTCGCGTAGCTATTGTAACTATTTTAGCAAAATTTGGAGTTTTAGTGTTAAAAGCATCAGGGGTTGCGAAACCTTTACAGATTTTTGCGATTTTTTCGTAGATTTAGATTCCTAAAACTCCGAAGATTGTTTTAGTCAAGTTTCGTTGAAATCCGTAAGTTCGTCCGTCTGTGCCAAAAGTTGAAAGTTCTAGCACAGACGCGATTCGAAAAACTGTTTTTTTTTAATGTAAAGATCAATTGCGCAAAAGCCAAAGGAGGTGCAAAGTTGCAATAAATTGTAACTGATAGCTACAATATTTAACTAATTGTAACTGAAAGAATTGTTTGTTTACCTTAACTAGTTTTTGAGTTATAAGCCTAAATGTGAAAACTAGTCACATTTTATAACTAATTTAGCAACAATTGGGGTAGTTAACTTTGAATGTCGATTGTAACTAAAGGAGAGGAGCGATGAGAAAATTAAGACATTGTCGGTGTAGAGGGATTAGTTAAGAATATTTTTGGTAATTTTCGCTTAGCTGTTGTAACTATTTTAGTAAAATTTGGGGTTTAAGTGTTAAAAGCTTCTGGGGTTGCGAAACCGCTACAAATTTTTGCGAATTTTTCGCAGATTTGGATTCACTAAACCCCGAAGATTGTTTTCGCCAAGTTTCGTTGAAAGCCGTAAGTTAGTCCGTCTGTGCCAAATGTTGAAAGTTCTAGCACAGACGCGATTCGAAAAACTTTATTAAGGTAATTTTTTAAAAACTTTGAAGATCAATTGCGCAAAAGCCAAAGAAGGCGCAAGGTTGCAATAGATTGTAACTAATAGTTACAATATTTAACTAATTACAACTCAAAGAATTGTTTTTTTAGCTTAACTAGTTTTTGAGTTATAAGCCTAAATGTTGAAACTAGTCAACTTTTATAACTAATTTAGCAACAAATAGGGTAGTTAAGTTTGAATGTCGATTAAAACTTAAGAAGAGGGGCGAGGAGAAAATTGAAACATTGTCGGTGTAGAGGGATTAGTTAAGAATATGTTTGGTAATTTTCGCGTAGCTATTGTAACAATTTTAGCAACATTTGGGGGTTTAGTGTTAAAAGCTTCTGGTGTTGAGAAACCGCTACAGATTTTTGCAAATTTTTCGCAGATTTAGATTCACAAAACTTCGTAGATTGTTTTAGCCAAGATTCGTTGAAATCCGTAAGTTCGTCCGTCTGTGCTAAAAGTTGAAAGTTCTGGCACAGGCGCGATTCGAAATAAGATTTATTTTTTTTAAACTTTGAAGATCAATTGCGCAAAAGCCAAAGAAGGTGCAAGGTTGCAATAAATTGTAACTGATAGCTACAATATTTAACTAATAGCAACTGAAAGAATTGTTTGTTTACCTTAACTAGTTTTTGAGTTATAATCCTAAACGTGGAAACTAGTCACATTTTATTACTAATTTAGCAACAATTAGGGTAGGTAAGTTTGAATGTTGATTGTATCTAAAGAAGAGCAGCGAGGAGAAAATGAAGACATTGTCGATGTAGAGAGATTAGTTAAGAATATTTTTGGTAATTTTCGCGTAGCTATTATAACTAATTTAGCTAAATTTGGGGTTTTAGTGTTAAAAGCTTCTGGGGTTGCGAAACTGCTACAGTTTTTTTTTGCGAAATTTACGCAGATTTAGATTAACAAAACCCCAAAGATTGTTTTAGCCAAGTTTCGTTGAAATTCGTAAGTTAGTTCGACTGTGTTAAAAGTTGTAACTTCTAGCACAGACGCGATTCGAAATACTGTATTAAGGTAATTTTTTAAAACTTTGAAGATCAATTGCGCAAAAATTAAAGAGGGTGCAAGGTTGTAATAAATTGTAACTGATAGCTACAATATTTAACTAATTGCAACTGAAAGATTTGTTTGTTTACCTTTACTAGTTTTTGAGATATAAGCCTAAATGTGGAAAGTAGTCACATTTTATAACTAATTTAGCCACAATCAGGGTAGTTGAGTTTGAATGTCGATTGTAACTAAAGGAGAGGGGCGAGGAAAAAATTAAGACCTTGTCGGTGTAGTGGGATTGGTTAAGAGTATTTTTATTAATTTTCGCGCAGCTATTGTAATTATTTTAGCAAAATTTAGGGTTTTGGTGTTAAGAGCTTCTGGGGTTGCGAAACCGCTACAGATTTTTGCGAATTTTTCGCAGATTTAGATTCACAAAACCCGAAGATTGTTTTAGCCAAGTTTCGTTCAAATGCGGAAATTCGTTCGACTATGCTAAAAGTTGTAACTTCTAGCACAGACGCGATTCGAAAAGCTGTATTAAGGTAATTTTTTAAACTTTGAAGATCAATTGCGCAAAAGCCATAGAAGGTGCAAGGTTGCAATAAATTGTAACTGATAGCTACAATATTTAACTAATTGCAACTGAAAGAATTGTTTGTTTATCTTTACTAGGTTTTGAATTATAAGCCTAAATGTGGAAACTAGTCACATTTTATAACTAATTTAGCAACAATCAGGGTAGTTAAGTTTGAATGTCGATTGTAACTAAACGAGAAGGGGGAGCAGAAAATCAAGACATTGTCGGTGTAGAGGGATTAGTTAAGAATATTTTGGATAATTTTCACGTAGCTATTGTAACTATTTTAGCAACATTTGAGGTTTTAGTGTTAAAAGCTTCTGGGGTTGCGAAACCGCTACAGATTTTTGCGAATTTTTGGCAGATTTAGATTCACAAAACCCCGAAGATTGTTTTAGCCAAGTTTCGTTGAAATCCGTAAGTTAGTCCGTCTGTGCCAAAAGTTGAAAGTTCTAGCACAGACGCGATTCGTAAAACTGTATTAAGGTAATTTTTGAAAACTTTGAAGATGAATTGCGCAAAAGCCATAGAAGGTGCAAGGTTGCAATAAATTGTAACTGATAGCTACAATATTTAACTAATTGCAACCGAAAGAATTGTTTGTTTACCTTAACTAGTTTTTGAGTTATAAGCCTAAATGTGGAAACTAGTCACATTTTATAACTAAATTAGTAACAATTTGGGTAGTCAAGTTTGAATGTCGATTGTAACTAAACGAGAGTGGCGAGGAGAAAATTAAGACATTGTCGATGTTGAGGGATTAGTTAAGAATATTTTTGGTAATTTTCGCGTAGCTATTGTAACTATTTTAGCAAAATTTGCGGTTTAAGTGTTAAAACCCTCAGGGGTTGCGAAACCGCTACAGATTTGTGCGAATCTTTCGCAGATTTAGATTAACAAATCCCCAAAGATAGTTTCAGCCAAGTTTCATTGAAATCCGTAAGTTCGTCCGTCTGTGCCAAAAGTTGAAAGTTCTAGCAAAGGTGCGATTCGAAAAACTGTATTAAGGTAATTTTTTAAAACTGAAGATCAATTGCGCCAAAGCCAAAGAAGGGACAAGGTTGCAATAAATTGTAACTGATAGCTAGAATATTTAACTAATTGCAACCGAAAGAATTGTTTGTTTATCTTAACAAGTTTTTGAGTTATAAGCCTAAATGTGGAAACTAGTCACATTTTGTAACTAATTTAGCAACAATTAGGGTAGTTAAATTTGATTGTCGATTGTAACTAAAGGAGACGAGCGAGAAGAAAATTAAGACATTGTCTATGTAGAGGGATTAGTTAAGAATATTTTTGGTAATTTTCGCGTAGCTATTGTAACTATTTTAGCTAAATTTGGGGTTTTAGTGTTAAAAGCTTCTGGGGTTGCGAAACCGTAACAGATTTTTGCGAATTTTTCGCAGATTTAGATTAACAAAACCCCGAAGATTGTTTTAGCCAAGTTTCGTTGAAATCCGTAAGTTAGTCCGTCTGTTCCAAAAGTTGAAAGTTCTAGCACAGACGCGATTCGAAAAACTGTATTAAGGTAATTTTTGAAAACTTTGAAGATCAATTGCGCAAAAACTAAAGAAGGTGCAAGGTTGTAATAAATTGTAGCTGATAGCTACTATATTTAACTAATTGCAAGTGAATAATTTGTTTGTTTACCTTTACTAGTTTTTGAGTTATAAGCCTAAATGTGGGAAGTAGTCACATTTTATAACTAATTTAGCAACAATCAGGGTAGTTGAGTTTAAATGTCGATTGTAACTAAAGGAGAGGGGCGAGGAGAAAATTAAGACCTTGTCGGTGTAGTGGGATTAGTTAAGAGTATTTTTTATTAATTTTTGCGTAGCTATTGTAATTATTTTAACAAAATTTAGGGTTTTGGTGTTATGAGCTTCTGGGGTTGCGAAACCGCTTCAGATTTTTGCGATTTTTTCGCAGATTTAGATTCACAAAACCCCGAAGATTGTTTTAGCCAAGATTCGTTGAAATCCGTAAGTTCGTCCATCTGTGCCAATAGTTGAAAGTTCTGGCACAGACGCGATTCGAAATAAGATTTATTTTTTTTTAAACTTTGAAGATCAATTGCGCAAAAGCCAAAGAAGGTGCAAGGTTGCAATAAATTGTAACTGATAGCTACAATATTTAACTAATAGCAACTGAAAGAATTGTTTGTTTACCTTAACTAGTTTTTGAGTTATAAGCCTAAACGTGGAAACTAGTCACATTTTATAACTAATTTAGCAACAATTAGGGTAGTTAAGTTTGAATGTCGATTGTATCTAAAGGAGAGGAGCGAGGAGAAAATGAAGACATTGTCGATGTAGAGAGATTAGTTAAGAATATTTTTGGTAATTTTCGCGTAGCTATTGTAACTATTTTAGCAAAATTTTCGGTTTTAGTGTTAAAAGCTTCTGGGGTTGCGAAACAACTACAGATTTTTGCGATTTTTTCGCAGATTTAGATTAACAAAACCCCGAAGATTGTTTTAGCCAAGATTCGTTGAAATCCATAAATTCGTCCGTCTGTGCCAAAAGTTGAAAGTTCTAGCACGGACGCGATTCAAAAAACAGTATTATGGTAATTTTTTAAAACTTTGAAGATCAATTGCGCGAAAGCCAAAGAAGGTGCAATGTTGCAATAAATTGTAACTGATAGCTACAATATTTAGCTAATTGCAGCTGAAAGAATCGTTTGTTTACCGTAACTAGTTTTTGAGTTATAAGCCTAAATGTGGAGACTAGTCACATTTTATAACTAATTTAGCATCAATTAGGGTAGTTAAGTTTGAATGTCGATTGTAACTAAAGGAGAGGGGCGAGGAGAAAATTAAGACATTTTCGGTGCAGAGGGATTAGTTAAGTATATTTTTGGTAATTTTAGTGTAGCTATTGTAACTATTTTAACAAAATTTGGGGTTTAAGTGTTAAAAGCTTCTGGGGTTGCGAAACCGCTACAGATTTTGGCGATTTTTTCGCAGATTTAGATTAACAAAACCCCGAAGATTGTTTTAGCCAAGTTTCGTTGAAATCCGTAAGTTCGTCCGTCTGTGCCAAAAGTTGAAAGTTCTAGCACAGACGCGATTCGAAAAACTGTTTTTTTTTTTAAACTTTGAAGATCAATTGCGCAAAAGCCAAAGAAGGCGCAAGATTGCAATAAATTGTAGCTGATAGCTACAATATTTAACTAATTGCAGCTTAAAGAATTGTTTGTTTGCCTTAACTAGTTTTTGAGCTATAAGCCTAAATGTGGAAAGTAGTCACGTTTTATAACTAATTTAGCAACAATCAGGGTAGTTAAGTTTGAATGTCGATTGTAAGTAAAGGAGAGGGGCGAGGAGAAAATTAAGACATTGTCGGTTTAGAAGGATTAGTTAAGAATATTTTTGGTAATTTTCGCGTAGCTATTGTAACTATTTTAGTAGTTACAGCTGAAAACGTAAACAGCTACAAAAAGTGTGTTTTTATCAAATATTTTGGAAACTAGTTTTGATAATTTATCAAAGAGTAGTTAATAGCCTGATTAATTAGTTATAATTGAAATTGCGACTCATAACTTAACTAGTTACGTAGTTACAAACTAAAGTTTAAAACTCTAAGCTACAACTTCCAAGCTCAGTGGTTTAAAAAACTAAAGAAGATACGAGTCTGCGGAAATCTGTAGGCTGTAACTTAAATAGTTAACTAAATACCGCTATGAGAAACGCTACGTTAACTTAACTAGTTTTTAACTTATTAAGTTACGATTTATCTTATTAAAACTAACCAACAAAATTAACTTTAAACCTTCATAAGTAAGCTTTTAATTAAGGTATCGGGACGTAACTAACTGCGTTTTGTAACTAATTTAGTTACTTAATTAATGATATGTTAAACTTAACTCTAGGTTGTTTGCTAACTGAAATATAGTTAAATAAGTGAAGCAAGTCACGTTTTTAGTAGGGTTGACTTTGATGGGCAATAGCTAAGTAACTAGAGTAGTTACAGTGAAGTAAGTTATATCAAATTTTAGGGAATTTAATGGAGTTTAAAACCTTTTTGTTAAGATTTACGTTGTTAAAGTCTTCCTAGGTGTAATTTTGTTATCAAATTTTGCTATCATTTAAATAAATAAATTCAACTTCAAACCTTGATAACTAAACTGTTAATTAAGGTATCGGAATGTAACTAACTGCGTTTTGTAACTAATTTAGTTTCTTAATTAATGATATATTAAATTTAATTCTAGATTGTTTGCGAACTGAAATATAGTTAAATAACTGAAGCAAGTCACTTTTTTCGAAGGGTTGACTTTGATAGGCAATAGCTAAGTAACTAGAGTAGATACAGTGAAGTAAGTTATATCAAATTTTAGGTAATTCATTGGAGTTTAAAACCGTTTTGTTTATATTTACGTTGTTAAAGTCTTCATAGGTGTAATTTTGTTATCAATTTTTGATTTTCAACTTTTTAAATTCAACTTTAAACCTTCATAACTAAACTGTTACATAAGGTATCTGGACGTAACTAACAGCGTTTTATAACTAATTTAGTTACTTAATTAATGATATATTAAACTTAACTCTACGTTGTTTTCTAACTGAAATATAGTTAAATAAGTGAAGCAAGTCACGTTTTTAGAAGTGTTGATTTTGATGGGCAATAGCTAAGTAACTAGAGTAGTTACAGTGAAGTAAGTTATATCAAATTTTAGGGAATTCAATGAAGTTTAAAACCGTTTTGTTTACATTTACGTTGTTAAAGTCTTCCTAGGTGTAATTTTGTTATCAATTTTTGGTTTTCAACTTTTTCAATTTAACTTTAAACCTTCATAACTAAACTGTTAATTAAGGTATCTGGACGTAACTAACAGCGTTTTATAACTAATTTAGTTACTTAATTAATGATATATTAAACTTAACTCTAGTTTGTTTGCTAACTGAAATATAGTTAAATAAGTGAAGCAAGTCACGTTTTTAGAAGTGTTAACTTTGATGGTTAATAGCTAAGTAACTAAAGTAGTTACAGTGGTAGTAAGTTACGTCAAATTTTAGGAAATTTAAAACTGGTTTAGGTAAGGTGTAATCTTGTTGTAGATCCAAATTGGTGAGATGACTCCATCGAAGGAGTCTTTCGATTCCTTGCTGCGGTATATCTATTATGGGGACGTGAACATGCCGCCGGAGGATTCTTTGTATTTGTTCTCGGCTCCTTACTTCTACGGGTTCACGAATAACCGGCTGCAGGCGTTCTGCAAGCAGAACCTCGAGATGAACGTGTCGTTCGAGAACGTGATCCAGATCCTGGAGGCGGCGGACCGGATGCAGGCGACGGACATGAAGAAGTACGCGCTGGGCATCATCGTGCACTACTTCACCAAGGTGGCCAAGCTGCCCAAGCTGAAGCTGCTCAGCAAGGAGCTGATCCTGGACATCCTGATGGCGCTGGCCAACGACATGTCCGAGAGCAAACTGTGCCAGGACGTCTCCTCCGTCAGTTTGAGCAGTGACAATTAATTCTTGTAAATTTTTGCAATAAATTTAAGATTTTTGCGCAACATTTTGATGTTCTCAAGCTGAAGCTCGAGTGTGTAGGAACAGAAGACGGTGGAAGGTTGCGGTAAATTGTAACTGCTAGCTAAATTCGTTAGTTAATTGTAGCTGAAAGACTTGACTAGACTAGACAATACAATATTTGCAAAATTTTGACTCAAATTTTGTTGATTTGCAAACAAAATTTGTGTAATTTTGGTGAAAAACAGCGCAGTAAGCTTTGACTAGAATACAATAAACAAGGTTGTCAGAAAATTCGCGACAGAATAAGAAAATGGGAACGGTAGTTTTAGCAAAAGTGCTTATTGTGCTGTTGGTGGCTCGTGCGTGTTGGAGCATCACCATCGACGACTACTGCAAGATCAAGAGCTCGAACACGCCGTGCAAGGGCTGCGGGCGGGCGTCGCAGTGCGGCCAAACGACCGATTCCTTCGCCTACCTCACGGCCGACGAGCGCGACTTCGTCTTGGCCCAGCACAACGAGCTTCGGAACGACGTGGCTGGCGGCAAATACGACGCCAAGAACCTGAAAGCCGCCGCCGACATGCAGGCGATGAGCTGGGACAAGGAGGTGGAGTTCGTGGCCGCGTGCCACGCCAAGGGCTGCCAGTTCAAGCACGACGAAACGCGCACTGCCCTGAGTGGGGTCTCCATGGGCCAGAACCTCTACGTCGCCACCGCCAGCGACTACAACAGCAACAAGAAGCATTTCCTCGGCCAGGCGGTTAAGGGCTGGTTCAACGAGATCCGGTTCCTCACCGACAGCAACTCTAACCACCTCTACACCTCGTTTTCGACGCCAAGCGCGAAAGGCGCCACTGGACATCTCACCCAGGTGGTCTGGGGCAACTCCAACTTACTCGGCTGCGCTTTCATGCACTACCTCTACGGCAAGAGCCACAAGTCTCTTGTGGTCTGCAACTACGCGCCACCAGGCAACTTCCAGAAGAGGCCGATGTACACCGCGGGAGAGACGGCCTGTGAAAACAAGAACTCGAATTACACGTCGCTCTGCGGAGAGATCAGAAGTTATAGTGCCGACAAGTACGAGCCGCCCATCCAGTTGAATGGCGCGAACAAGCCGCAGCGAGTGTTTGTCCTGGTGCCCTTCTTACTGCTCCTGAACGCGTTGTTATAGTATGAGATGTTTTTGTAGATGCTTAATGCTTTAATAAATTGAGCAACATCTCATTTGAGTTGCTAAATCATTGTAGCCGGTGACGGACGAACAAGTGGTACATTATCTAGTAGATAACTTAATTATCTACCAATTTTATTCGAAAAGTTTTTCTAGATAACTATTAGTTTACTAGATATTATCTAGCAAACGAAGTTTGGAAAAATGCAGGTTTTCTTGTGGCACGAATTTTCCAGCAGGAATTTGCGAAATTTTGCAATGACATCTCAACGTAAATTTCCTGCTGGATCCAAAAATGTTATTGTTATCGCTATGCCGCTTTCGGTTTTCAAACTGTTGAGGTTTAAAGGCAAGCTCGCAAATTTACAAAATAGTTTCTCAAAATTTCCTTGTGGCACTAATTTCCCAGCAGGGATTTGCAAAATTTTGCAATGCCGTCTCAACGTAAATAAGCCGCTAAGTCCAAAAATGTTATTGTTATGACTGTGCCGCTTCTGGTTTTCAAACTATTGAGGCTCAAAGGCAAGCTCGCAAATTTACAAGATAGTTTCACAAATTTCCTTGTGGCACGAATTTCCCAGCAGGAATTTGCAAAATTTTGCAATTTCATCCCAACGTAAATTTCCTGCTGAATCCAAAAATGTTATTGATATCACTGCGCCGCTTCCGGTTTTCAACCTATTGAGGCTCAAAGACAAGCTCGCAAATTTACAAGATAGTTTCTCAAATTTCCTTGTGGCACGAATTTTCCAGCAGGAATTTTCGAAATTTTGCAATGTCATCTCAACATAAATTTCCTGCTGCATCCAAAAACGTTATTGTTATCACTGCGCCGCTTCCGGTTTTCAAACTATTGAGGCTCTAAGACAAACTCGCAAATTTACAAGATAGTTTCTCAAATTTCCTTGTGGCCCGAATTTTCCAGCAGGAATCTGCGAAAACTTTTCAACGTCATGTCAATGTAAATTTCCTGCTAAATCCAAAAACGTTCTTGTTATCACTGTGGCGCTTCCGGTTTTCAAACCATTGAGGCTCAAAGACAAGCTCGCAAATTTACAAGTTAGTTTCTCCAATTTTCTTGCGGCACGAATTTCCCAGCAGGAATTTGCGAAAACTTTTAAATGTCATCTCAACGTAAATTTCCTGCTGAATCCAAAAACATTATTGTTATCGCTGTGCCGCTTCCGGTTTTCAAACTGTTGTGGCTCAAACACAAGCTCGCAAATTTACAAGATAGTTTCTCAAATTTCCTTATGGCACGAATTTCCCAGCAGGAATTTGTGAAATTTTGCAATGTCATCCCAATGTAATTTTTTTGCTGAATCCAAAAATGTTATTGTTATCACTGCGCCGCTTCCGGTTTTCAAACTATTGAGGCTCAAAGACAAGTTCGCAAATTTACAAGATAGTTTATCAAATTTCCTTGTGGCACGCATTTTCCAGCAGGAATTTGCAAAATTTTACAATGTCATCTCATCTTAAATTTCCTGCTGAATCCAAAACCTTTATTGATATCTCTGTGCCGCTTCCGGTTTTCAAACTGTTGAGGCTCAAAGACAAGCTCGCAAATTTACAAGATAGTTTATCAAATTTCCTTGTAGCACGAATTTTCCAGCAGGAATTTGCGAAATTTTTCGTTGTAAATTAGAAGCGTTGTCAAATTTAGAAACATTTTTGTGCAAACAGTTTTCAATTCCGATAATCCGTTCAGAAGTTATCATCATAGAAACAAAATGTTTGACAGTTCTGTCATATCTGCCAAAATCTAAGTTTGTTGCCTTATAACTTCTCACCGCGACGTCGCGGAGCCAAAAGCAAAAATAACAAGATTTATTAACACAAGAAACGTTTTGGATTGTTTAGAGTACTTTAAACTAATTGAATTACCTTTATTTATGTGGTTTGATACGATTTGTATACTCAGTACTATAGAGGAAGTTTTCCTGTGCATTTTAGTGAAAAAAATTCGAAATTCGGTCAAGAAATAACAAAGTTATCGAATTTTGAAATTTTCAGCTGACAAGATCTTAGTAGGCTTTGCTTTTTAGGTTTTTCGTTGATAACTTTCTTGTTTCTGCACGGATTTTCGAAATTCTTTCAATTCTGAATTCCTCAAAACTCGCCGGTCAACATTTATTGCGGCGTGTTTTTTTTACATCGTACAAATTACATCGTTACAATTTTACATTTATTACATCGTTCTTGACGAAATCGATACGGTTTGCAAAACAAACGCGGTTTTGCAGACACTGAACGATAGAAACATTTGTGCAAACAGTTTTCAAATACCATAATCCGTTCAGAAGTTATCAGCGAAAAACCAAAATGTTTGACAGTTCTGTCATATCTGCCTCTACTTCACACTGTGACTTCGCAGAGCCGACAGCAAAAATAACTAAATTAATTAACATAAGCAACGTTTTGGGTTGTTTAATGTACTTTAAACTATTTGGATTACCTTTATTTACGCGGTTTGATACGATTTGTATACTCAGTACTACAGAGGAAGTTGTTCTGTGCATTTAAGTGAAAAAATATCGAAATTCGGTCAAGAAATAACAAAGTTATCGAATTTTGAAATTTCCAGCGAATTCCAAAATCTTAGTAGGCTTTGCTTTTTCGGTTTTTCGTTGATAACTTTGTTGTTTCTGCACGGATTTCCGAAATTCTTTCAATTCTGAATTCCACAAAATTCGCCGGACAACATTTATTGCGGCGTTTTTTACGACATCTCAACGGTTTGCGAAACAAATGCGGTTTTGCAAACACTGTTCAATAGCAACATTTTTGTACAAACAGTTTTAAAATCCAATAACCCGTTCAGAAGTTATCACCGAAAAACCAACATGTTTGACAGTTGTGTCATATCTGTCAAAATCCAAGTTTGTTATGTTTTAACTTCTCTTTGCGACGTCGCAGAATGTTGCGGTTTTCAGATTTGCACTCACCAACAAGTAATGAACATTTCTCCAACAGATTTTCCTTCTGCTTGTGACACTTTGCTCCGTCGTTCTCGCCAGACCTTTATTGGAAGATTCCGACGCAGCCGCATCAGGGGGCGGTAAATAAAAATAAACAAAATTTTGTGTCATCTGTCAAGTTTTTGTTTTTTTTTTTAGATCATCATGGAAAGGTACAAATTAAGGTTTCTTCAAACGTTTCTAAATCTCCAATGACGTTGTCATCTCAACGTAAATTTCCTGCTGAATCCAAAAACTTTATTGCTCTCATCGGAGGTTCTTGGACAAGGCTCACAGACAAACTCGCAAATTTAAAAGATAGTTTCTCAAATTTCCTTGTGCTGCGAATTTTCCAGCAGGAATTTGCGAAACCTTTTCAATATCATCTCACCGTAAATTTCCTGCTGACTCCAAGAACGTTATTGTTATCACTGTGCTGCTTCCGGTTCTCAAACTATTGAGGCTCAAAGACAAGCTAGCAAATTTACAAGATAGTTTCTCAAATTTCCTTGTGGCACGAATTTCCCAGCAGGAATTTGAGAAGCTTTTCATTGTCATCTCAACGTAAATTTCCTGCTGAATCCAAAGACGTTATTGTTATCACTGTGCCGTTTCCGGTTTTCCAACTATTGAGGCTCAAAAACAAGCTCGCAAATTTACAAGATAGTTTCTGAAATTTCCTTGTGGCACGAATTTCTAGCAGGAATTTGCGAAATTTTGCAATGCCATCTCAGCACAAATTTCCTGCTGAATCCAAAAACGTTATTGTTATCACTGCGCAGCTTCCGCTTTTCAAAGTGTTGAGGCTCAAAGACAAACTCGCAAATTAACAAGTTTCTGAAATCTCCTTCTGGCACGAATTTCCAGCAAGAATTTGCAAAATTTTGCAAAGTCATTCTATCGTAAATTTTTTGCTGAATCTAAAAACTTTATTGTTATCACTGCGGCGCTTCCGGTTTTCAAACTATTGAGGCTCAAAGACAAGCTTGCAAATTTTAAGATAGTTTCTCAAATTTCTTTATGGCACGAATTTTACAGCAGGAATTTGCGATATTTTTCAATGTCATCTCAACGTAAATTTCCTGCTGAATCCAAAAACGTTATTGTTATCACGGTGCCGCTTCTGGTTTTCAAACTAATGAAGTTCAAAAACAAGCTCGCAAATTTACAAGATAATTTCTCAAATTTGTTTGTGGCACGATTTTTCCAGCAGGAATTTGCGATATTTTTGCAACTGAAGAGCAACTGAAGCCTCCCCATGGAGAAGAGTCACACCGACGGACACATACAGCCCCACCGAAGCCGCCCCCAAGCGCAAACCCGACCAGGAGGAAGAGAAAACCATCAAATCAAGAAAAAAGAAAAAGCCAAACTGAAGAAGACCAAGCATATCAGGACCGCAGGCCACTGGAGAACAACCGCATTCAAAGTATTGAAGCTCAAAGACAGGTTAGCAAATTTAAAAGATAGTTTCTCAAATTTCCCTGTGGCACGAATTTTCCAGCAGGAATTTGCGAAATTTTGCAATCTCATCTCAACGTAAATTTCCTGCTGGATCCAAAAACGTTATTGTTGTCACTGTGCCGCTTCCGGTTTTCAAACTATTGAGGCTCAAAGACAAGCTTGCAAATTTTAAGATAGTTTCTCAAATTTCTTTGTGGCACGAAATTTCCAGTAGGAATTTGCGAAATCTTTCAATGCCATCTCAACGAAAATTTCCTGCTGAATCCAAAAACGTTATTGTTATCACTGCGCCGCTTCCGGTTCTTAAACTATTGAGGCTCAAAGACATGCTCGCAAATTTACAAGATAGTTTCTAAAATTTCCTTGTTGCACGAATTTTCCAGCTGGAATTTGCGAAATTTTGCAATGTCATCTCAACGTAAATTTTCTGCTGAATCCAAAAACGTTCTTCTTATTACTGTGCCGCTTCCAGTTTTTAAACTATTGAGGCTCAAAGACAAGCTCGCAAATTTCCAAGATGGTTTCTCAAATTTCCTTATGGCACGAATTTCCCAGCAGGAATTTGCAAAATTTTGCAATGTCATCCCAACGTAAATTTCCTGCTGAATGAAAAAAAGTTACTGTTATCGCTGTGCTGCTTCTGGTTTTCAAACTATTGAGACTCAAAGACTAACTGGAAATATTCTAACTGGACACTACAACTGGACACTAACTAACTGGAAATATTCTCGAAAATGCGCACTTTAATATTTGTGGTTTTCACAGCTTAAATCTAGTTAAAATATTTAGTATAAATCGACAAACTTGGGTAATTCTTTAATGTTCCAATTTTTGTTGGAAACAAACCGAGTCTTCGAATTTTCGTTCATAAAACAAAAACTAATCGGGGGATTTCCATGAAAATTTTGGGAAATATTCTCGATAATACGCACTTTAATCTATGTAGTTTTCACAGCTTAAATCTAGTTAGACTAGTTAGTACAAATCGAAAAACTTGGGTAGTTCTTTAATGTTCCAATTTTTGGTGGAAACAAAACGTGCCTTCAAATTTTCGTTCATAAAACAAAAACTAATCGGGCGATTTTCATGAAAATTTTTGGAAATAATCTCGAAAATACGCACTTTAATCTATGTAGTTTTCACAGCTTAAATCTAGTTAGACTAATTTGTATAAATCGACAAACTTGGGTAATTCTTTAATGTTCCAATTTTTGCTGGATACAAATGAGTCTCCGAATTTTCGTTCGCAAATTTATAAGATAGTTTCTCAAATTTCCTTGTAGCACGAATTTCCCAGCAGGAATTTGTAAAATTTTGCAATGTCATCCCAATGTGATTTTTCTGCTGAATCCAAAGATGTTATTGTTATCACTGCGCCGCTTCTGGTTTTCAAACTATTGAGGCTCAAAGACAAGTTCGCAAATTTACAAGAAAGTTACTCAAATTTTCTCGTGGCACGAATGTTCCAGCAGGAATTTGCGAAAACTTTTCAGTGTTATCTCAACGTACATTTCCTGCTGAATCCAAAAACGTTATTGTTATCACTGCGCCGCTTGTGGTTTTCAAACTATTGAGACTCAAAGACAAGCTCGCAAATTTACAAGATAGTTTATCAAATTTCCTTGTGGCACGAATTTTCCAGCAGGAATTTGCAAAATTTTACAATGTCATCTCATCGTAAATTTCCTGCTAAATCCAAAAACTTTATTGATATCTCTGTGCCGCTTCTGGTTTCCAAACTGTTGAGGCTCAAAGACAAGCTCGCAAATTTACTAGATAGTTTCTCAAATTTCCTTGTAGCACGAATTTTCCAGCAGGAATTTGCGAAATTTTTCGTTGTCAATTAAAAGCGTTGTCAAATTTAGAAACATTTTTGTGCAAACAGTTTTCAATTCCGATAATCCGTTCAGAAGTTATCACCATAGAAACAAAATGTTTGACAGTTCTGTCATATCTGCCAAAATCTAAGTTTGTTGCCTTATAACTTCTCACCGCGACGTCGCGGAGCCGATAGCAAAAATAACAAGATTTATTAACATAAGAAACGTTTTGGATTGTTTAGAGTACTTTAAACTAATTAAATTACCTTTATTTATGTGGTTTGGTACGATTTGTATACTCAGTACTATAGAGTAAGTTTTCCTCTGCATTTTAGTGAAAAAAATTCGAAATTCGGTCAAGAAATAACAAAGTTATCAAAATTTTAAATTTTCATTGGAAAAATCTTAGTAGGCTTTGCTTTTTCGGTTTTTCGTTGATAACTTTGTTGTTTCTGCATGGATTTCCGAAATTCTTCCAATTATGAATTCCCTAAAGCTCGACGGACATTTGTTCCGAAGCTTTTTCCGAAATCGCAACGGTTTACGAAACAAACGCGGTTTTGCAAACACTGTTCGATGGAAACATTTTTCAATTTCGATAATCCTTCAGAATTTATCACCAAAAATACAAAATTTTTAACAGTTCTGTCATATCTGTCAAAATCTAAGTTTGGCTGAGAAGTTATGAGGCAAAACTTCTTACCGCGAAGTCGCAGAGCCGATAGCAAAAATAACAAATTGATTACCATAAGCAATGTTTTGGATTGTTTAGAGTACTTTAAACTAGTTGGATTACCTTCATTTATGTGGTTTGATACGATTTGTATACTCAGTACTATAGAGAAAGTTTTCCTGTGCATTTTAGTGAAAAAATATCGAAATTCGGTCAAGAAATAACGAAGTTATTGAATTTTGAAATTTCCAGCGGAAAAATCTTAGTGGGCTTTGCTTTTTTGGTTTTTCGTCGATAACTTTCTTGTTTCTGCACGGATTTTAGAAATTCTTTCAATTCTGAATTCCCCAAAACTCACCGGACCACATTTATTGCGGCGTTTTTTACGAAATCGCAACGGTTTGCGAAACAAACGCGGTTTTGCAAACAGTGTTCGATAGAAACGTTTTTGTGCAAACAATTTTCATATCCGATAATCCGTTCAAAAGTTAACACCAAAAAAACAAAATGTTTGACAGTTTGTCATATCTGCCAAAATCTAAGTTTGTTGCCTTATAACTTCTCACAGCGACGTCGCTGAAAGGACAGCAAAAATAACAAAATTAATTAACATAAGCAACGCTTTGGGTTGTTTAGAGTACTTTAAACTATTTGAATTACTTTTATTTACGTGGTTTGATACAATTTGTATATTCAGTATTGTAGATTAAGTTTTTCTGTGCATTTTAGTGAAAAAATATCGAAATTCGGTCAAGAAATAACAAAGTTATCGAATTTTGAAATTTTCAGCTGAAAAGATCTTAGTAGGCTTTGCTTTTTTAGGTTTTTCGTTGATAACTTTCTTGTTTCTGCACGGATTTTCGAAATTGTTTCAATTCTTTACAGCGTTTTTGACGAAATCGCTACAGTTTGCAAAACAAACGCGGTTTTACAGACACTGAACGATAGAAACATTTGTGCAAACAGTTTTCAAATCCGATAATCCGTTTAGAAGTTTTCACCGAAAAACAAAAATGTTTGACAGTTCTGTCATATCTGCCTCTAACTTCACACCGTGACTTCGCAGAGCCGACAGCAAAAATAACAAAATTAATTAACATAACAACGTTTTGGGTTGTTTAGTGTACTTTAAACTATTTGGATTACCTTTATTTATATGGTTTGATACGATTTGTATACTCGGTACTATAGAGGAAGTTTTTCTGTGCATTCTAGAGAAAAAATATCGAAATTCGGTCAAGCAATAACAAAGTTATCGAATTTTTAAATTTCCAGCGAATTCCAAAATCTTAGTAGGCTTTGCTTTTTCGGTTTTTCGTTGATAACTTTGTTGTTTCTGCACGGATTTCCGAAATTCTTTCAATTCTGAATTCCTCAAAACTCGCCGGACAACATTTATTGCGGCGTTTTTTACGAAATCGCAACGGTTTGCGAAACAAATGCGGTTTTGCAAACACTGTTCAATAGCAAAATTTTTGTACAATCAGTTTTCAAATCCGATAACCCGTTCAGAAGTTATAACCGAAAAACCAACATGTTTGACAGTTGTGTCATATCTGTCAAAATCCAAGTTTGTTATGTTCTAACTTCTCTTTGCGACGTCGCAGAATGTTGCGGTTTTCAGATTTGCACTCACCAACAAGTAATGAACATTTCTCCAACAGATTTTCCTTCTGCTTGTGACACTTTGCTCCGTCGTTCTCGCCAGACCTTTATTGGAAGATTCCGACGTAGCCGCATCAGGGGGCGGTAAATAAAAATAAACAAAATTTTGTGACATCTGTCAAGTTTTTGTTTTTTTTTGTTTTAGATCATCATGGAAGGGTGCAAATTAATGTTTTTTCAAACGTTTCTAAATTTCCAATGACGTTGTCGTCTCAACGTAAATTTCCTGCTGAATCCAAAAACTTTATTGTTCTCACCGGAGATTCTTAAACCAATGAGGCTCACAGACAAACTCGCAAATTTAAAAGATAGTTTCTCAAATTTCCTTGTGGTGCGAATTTTCCAGCAGGAATTTGCCAAAACTTTTCAATATCATCTCACCGTAAATTTCCTGCTGACTCCAAAAACGTTATTGTTATCACTGTGTCGCTTCCGGTTCTCAAACTATTAACTATACTCAAATTTACAAGTTTCTGAAATTTCCTTCTGGCACGAATTTCCAGCAGGAATTTGCAAAATTTTGCAAAGTCATCCCATCGTAAATTTTCTGCTGAATCTAAAAACTTTATTGTTATCACTGCGGCGCTTCCGGTTCTCAAAATATTGTGGCTCTAAGACAAGCTCACAAATCTACAAGATAGTTTCTCAAATTTCCTTGTGGCACGAATTTTCCAGCAGGAATTTGCGAAATTTTTCAATGTCATCTCAACGTAAATTTCCTGCTGAATCCGAAAACGTTATTGTTATCACTGTGCCGCTTTTAGTTTTCAAACTATTGAAGTTCAAAAACAAGCTCGCAAATTTACAAGATAATTTCTCAAATTTGCTTGTGGCACGAATTTTCCAGCAGGAATTTGCGAAATTTTTTAATGACATCTCAACGTAAATTTTCTGGTGGATCCAAAAACGTTATTGTTATCACTGTGACGCTTCCGGTTTTCAAGCTAATGAGGCAAATCAAAGACAAATTTACAAAAACTCACAAATTTACAAGATAGTTTCTTAAATTTCTTTTTGGCACGTATTTTCCAGCAGAAATGTTCGCAATTTTGCAATGTCATCTCAATGTAATTTTCCTGCTGAATCCAAAAATGTTATTGTTATCATTGCACCGCTTCCGGTTTTTAAACTATTGAGGCTCAAAAACATGCTCGCAAATTTACAAGATGGTTTCTAAAATTTCCATGTTGCACGAATTTTCCAGCTGGAACTTTCGAAATTTTGCAATGTCATCTCAACGTAAATTTCCTGCTGGATCCAAAAACGTTTTTGTTATCACTGCGCCGCTTCCGGTTTTCAAACTATTGAGGCTCAAAGACAAACTCACAAATTTACAAGATAGTTTCTCAAATTTTCTTGTGGAACGAATTTCCCAGCAGGAATTTGCAGAATTTTACAATGCCATCACACTGTAATTTTCCTGCTGAATCTGGAAACGTTATTGTTATCACTGTGCCGCTTCCGGTTTTCAAACTATTGAGGCTCAAAAACATGCTCGCAAATTTTCAAGATAAGTTTCCCAAATTTTCTTGTGGCACCAATTTCCCAGCAGGAATTTTCGAAATTTTGCAATGTCATCTCAACGTAAATTTTCTGGTGAATCCAAAAAAGTTTTTGTTATCACTGTGCCGCTTCTGGTTTTCAAACTATTGAGGCTCAAAGACAATATCGCAAATTTACAAGATAGTTTCTCAAATTTGCTTTTGGCACGAATTTTCTAGCATGAATTTGCGAAAATTTTTCAATGTCATCTCAAGGTAAATTTCCTGCTGAATCCAAAAACGTTATCGTTATATTGTTATCATTGTGCCGCTTCCGGTTTTCAAACTATTGAGGCTCAAAGACAAGCTCGCAAATTTACAAGATAGTTTCTAAAACTTCCTTGTGGCACATAGTGTCACTGACCTTCGCAGCCGCAACATGAACACGTTCATACCGACAACCCTCAACGAAGCCGCCGCAGCAATGAATCTCGACCCCGCATACCTGGACACACTGGACGATAGCCTCATCGACTAAATGCTAATGTACATAATGAAAAGGAGAAAGACCCAAGTTGACATCGAGAAACCCCAGGAAACCGCCGCCGAAAAGACAATCGAAGCCGCCCCCGAGAAGACAACTGAAGCCGCCTCCGAGAAGACAACCGAAGCCGCCCCAAGGAAAACTACCGATGCCGCTCCCAAAGAGAACAACTGAAGTCGCCCCCAAGAGAAGAACTGAAGCCCCCGAGAGAACAAATGAAGCAGACCTTAAAAGAGCAACTGAAGCCGCCCCCAAGAGAGCAACTGAAGCCGCCCCATGGAGAAGAGTCACACCGACGGACACATACAGCCCCACCGAAGCCGCCCCCAAGCGCAAACCCGACCAGGTGGAAGAGAAAACCATCAAATCAAGAAAAAAGAAAAAGCCACTGGAGAACAACCGCATTCAAACTATTGAAGCTCAAAGACAAGTTAGCAAATTTGAAAGATAGTTTCTCAAATTTCCTTGTGGCACGAATTTTCCAGTAGGAATTTGCGAAATCTTTCAATGCCATCTCAACGCAAATTTCCTGCTGAATCCAAAAATGTTATTGTTATCACTGTGCCGCTTCTGGTTTTCAAAGTATTGAGGCTCAAAGATAAGCTTGCAAATTTTAAAGATGGTTTCTCAAATTTCTTTGTGGCACGAATTTTCCAGTAGGAATTTGCGAAATCTTTCAATGCCATCTCAACGAAAATTTCCTGCTGAATCCAAAAATGTTATTGTTATCACTGCGCCGCTTCCGGTTTTTAAACTATTGAGGCTCAAAGACATGCTCGCAAATTTACATGATAGTTTCTAAAATTTCCTTGTTGCACGAATTTTCCAGCAGGAATTTGCGAAATTTTGCAATCTCATCTCAACGGAAGTTTCCTGTTGAATCCATAAACGTTATTGTTATCACTGTGGCTCTTCCGGTTTTCAAACTATTGAGGCTCAAAGACAAGCTCACAAATTTACAAGATAGTTTCTCAAATTTCCTTATGGCACGAATTTCCCAGCAGGAATTTGCAAAATTCTGCAATGTCATCCTAACGTAATTTTCCTGCTGAATCGAAAAATGTTATTGTTATCACTGTGTCGATTCCGGTTTTTAAACTATTAAGGCTCAAAGACATGCTCGCAAATTTACAAGATAGTTTCTCAAATTTCCTTGTGGCACGAATGTTCCATCAGGAATTTGCGAAATTTTGCGTTGTCAATTAGAAGCGTTGTCAAATTTAGAAACATTTTTGTGCAAACAAACAAAAACAAACAAAAAAAAGTTTTCAATTCCGATAATTCGTTCAGAAGTTATCACCATAAAAACAAAATGTTTGACAGTTCTGTCATATCTGCCAAAATCTAAGGTTGTTACCTTATAACTTCTCACCGCGACGTCGCGGAGCCGACAGCAAAAATAACAAAATTAATTAACATAAGAAACGTTTTGGATTGTTTAGAGTACTTTAAACTAATTGAATTACTTTTATTTATGTGGTCGAAATTCGGTCAAGAAATAACAAAGTTATCGAATTTTGAAATTTTCAGCTGAAAAGATCTTAGTAAGCTTTGCTTTTTAGGTTTTTCGTTGATAACTTTCTTGTTTCTGCACGGATTTTCGAGATTCTTTCAATTCTGAATTCCTCAAAACTCGCCGGACAACATTTATTACAACGTTCTTGACGAAATCGCTACGGTTTGCAAAATAAACGCGGTTTTGCAGACACTGAACGATAGAAACATTTGTGCAAACAGTTTTCAAATACCATAATCCGTTCAGAAGTTATCAGCGAAAAACCAAAATGTTTGACAGTTCTGTCATATCTTCCTCTACTTCACACTGTGACTTCGCAGAGCCGACAGCAAAAATAACTAAATTAAATGACAAAAGCAACGTTTTGGGTTGTTTAGTGTATTTTAAACTATTTGGATTACCTTTATTTACGCGGTTTGATACGATTTGTATAGTCAGTACTACAGAGGAAGTTTTCCTGTGCATTTTAGTGAAAAAAAATATCGAAATTCGGTCAAGAAATAACAAAGTTATCGAATTTTGAAATTTACAGCGAATTCCAAAATCTTAGTAGGCCTTTGCTTTTTCGGTTTTTCGTTGCTAACTTTGTTGTTTCTGCACGGATTTTCGAAATTCTTTCAATTCTGAATTCCCCAAAACTCACCGGATAACATTTATTGCGGCGTTTTTATACGAAATCGCAACGGTTTGCGAAACAAACGCGGTTTTGCAAACAATGTTCGATAGCAACATTTTTGTACAAACAGTTTGCAAATCCGATAATCCGTTCAGAAGTTATCACCGAAAAACCAACATGTTTGACAGTTGTGTCATATCTGTCAAAATCCAAGTTAGTTATGTTCTAACTTCTCTTTGCGATGTCGCAGAATGTTGCTGTTTTCAGATTTGCACTCACCAACAAGTAATGAACATTTCTCCAACAGATTTTCCTTCTGCTTGTGACACTTTGCTCCGTCGTTCTCGCCAGACCTTTATTGGAAGATTCCGACGTAGCCGCATCAGGGGGCGGTAAATAAAAATAATCAAAAACTTTGTGGCATCTGTCAAGTTTTTGTTTTTTTTGTTTTAGATCATCATGGAAGGGTGCAAATTAAGGTTTCTTCAAACGTTTCTAAATCTCCAATGACGTTGTCATTTCAACGTAAATTTCCTGCTGAATCCAAAAACTTTATTGTTCTCACCGGAGGTTCTTAAATTATTGAGGCTCACAGACAAACTCGCAAATTTAAAAGATAGTTTCTCAAATTTCCTTGTGGTGCGAATTTTCCAGCAGGAATTTGCCAAAACTTTTCAATATCATCTCACCGTAAATTTCCTGCTGACTCCAAAAATGTTATTGTTATCACTGTGTCGCTTCCGGTTCTCAAACTATTAACTATACTCAAATTTACAAGTTTCTGAAATTTCCTTCTGGCACGAATTTTCCAGCAGGAATTTGCAAAATTTTGCAAAGTCATCCCACCGTAAATTTTCTGCTGAATCTAAAAACTTTATTGTTATCACTGCGGCGCTTCCGGTTTTCAAACTATTGAGACTCAAAGACTAGCTCGCAAATTTACAATATAGTTTCTCAAATTTGCTTGTGGCACGAATTTTCCAGCAGGAATTTGCGAAATTTTTTAATGACATCTCAACGTAAATTTTCTGGTGGATCCAAAAACGTTATTGTTATCACTGTGACGCTTCCGGTTTTCAAGCTAATGAGGCAAATCAAAGACAAATTTACAAAAACTCACAAGTTTACAAGATAGTTTCTTAAATTTCTTTTTGGCACGAATTTTCCAGCAGGAATGTTCGCAATTTTGCAATGTCATCTCAACGTAATATTCCTGCTGAATCCAAAAATGTTATTGTTATCATTGCGCCGCTTCCGGTTTTTAAACTATTGAGGCTCAAAAACATGCTCGCAAATTTACAAGATAGTTTCTAAAATTTCCATGTTGCACGAATTTTCCAGCTGGAACTTTCGAAATTTTGCAATGTCATCTCAACGTAAATTTCGTGCTGAATCCAAAAACGTTTTTGTTATCACTGCGCCGCTTCCGGCTTTCAAACTATTGAGGCTCAAAGACAAACTCACAAATTTACAAGATAGTTTCTCAACTTTTCTTGTGGCACGTATTTCCCAGCAGTAATTTGCAAAATTTTACAATGCCATCACACTGTAATTTTCCTGCTGAATCTGGAAACGTTATTGTTATCACTGTGCCGGTTCCGGTTTTCAAACTATTGAGGCTCAAAAACATGCTCGCAAATTTACAAGATAAGTTTCCCAAATTTTCTTGTGGCACAAATTTCCCAGCAGGAATTTTCGAAATTTTGCAATGCCATCTCAACGTAAATTTTCTGGTGAATCCAAAAAAGTTTTTGTTATCACTGTGCCGCTTCTGGTTTTCAAACTATTGAGGCTCAAAGACAAGATCGCAAATTTACAAGATAGTTTCTCAAATTTGCTTCTGGCACGAATTTTCTAGCATGAATTTGCGAAAATTTTTCAATGTCATCTCAAGGTAAATTTCCTGCTGAATCCAAAAACGTTGTTGTTATCATTGTGCCGCTTCCGGTTTTCAAACTATTGAGGCTCAAAGACAAGCTCGCAAATTTACACGATAGTTTCTAAAACTACCTTGTGGCTTCATTGTGGCCTTTACAGCCGCAACATGATCACGTTCATACCGACAACCCTCAACGAAGCCGCTGCAGTAATAAATCTCGACCCCGCATACCTGGAGACACTGGGCGATAGCCTCATCGACCAAATGCTAATGTACATAATGAAAAGGAGAAAGACCCAAGTTGACATCGAGAAACCCCAGGAAACCGCCGCCGAAAAGACAATCGAAGCCGCCCTCGAGAAGACAACTGAAGCCGCCGCCGAGAAGACAACCGAAGCCGCCCCAAGGAAAACTACCGATGCCGCCCTCAAAGAGAACAACTGAAGTCGCCCCCAAGAGAAGAACTGAAGCCCCCGAGAGAACAAATGAAGCAGACCTCAAAAGAGCAACTGAAGCCGCCCCTAAGAGACCAACTAAAGCCTCCCCATGGAGAAGAGTCACACCGACGGACACATACAGCCCCACCGAAGCCGCCCCCAAGCGCAAACCCGACCAGGAGGAAGAGAAAACCATTAAATCAAGAAAAAAGAAAAAGCCACTGGAGAACAACCGCATTCAAACTATTGAAGCTCAAAGACAAGTTAGCAAATTTTAAAGATAGTTTCTCAAACTTCCTTGTGGCACGAATTTTCCAGTAGGAATTTGCGAAATCTTTCAATGCCATCTCAACGAAAATTTCCTGCTGAATCCAAAAATTTTATTGTTATCACTGCGCCGCTTCCGGTTTTTAAACTATTGAGGCTCAAAGACAAGCTCGCAAATTTACAAGATAGTTTCTCAAATTTCCTTGTGGCACGAATTTTCCAGCAGGAATTTACGAAATTTTGCAATGTCATCCCAACGTAAATTTCCTGCTGAATCCAAAAAAGTTACTGTTATCGCTGTGCTGCTTCTGGTTTTCAAACTATTGACACTCAAAGACTAACTGGAAATATTCTAACTGGACACTACAACTGTACACTAACTGGAAATATTCTCGAAAATGCGCACTTTAATATTTGTGGTTTTCACAGTTTAAATCTAGTTAAACTATTTAGTATAAATCGACAAACTTGGGTAATTCTTTAATGTTCCAATTTTTGCTGGATACAAATGAGTCTCCGAATTTTCGTTCGCAAATTTACAAGATAGTTTCTCAAATTTCCTTGTAGCACGAATTTCCCAGCAGGAATTTGTAAAATTTTGCAATGTCATCCCAATGTAATTTTTCTGCTGAATCCAAAGATGTTATTGTTATCACTGCGCCGCTTCTGGTTTTCAAACTATTGAGGCTCAAAGACAAGTTCGCAAATTTACAAGAAAGTTATTCAAATTTTCTCGTGGCACGAATGTTCCAGCAGGAATTTGCGAAAACTTTTCAGTGTTATCTCAACGTAAATTTCCTGCTGAATCCAAAAACGTTATTGTTATCACTGCGCCGCTTGTGGTTTTCAAACTATTGAGACTCAAAGACAAGCTCGCAAATTTACAAGATAGTTTATCAAATTTCCTTGTGGCACGAATTTTCCAGCAGGAATTTGCAAAATTTTACATTGTCATCTCATCGTAAATTTCCTGCTAAATCCAAAAACTTTATTGATATCTCTGTGCCGCTTCTGGTTTCCAAACTGTTGAGGCTCAAAGACAAGCTCGCAAATTTACCAGATAGTTTCTCAAATTTCCTTGTAGCACGAATTTTCCAGCAGGAATTTGCGAAATTTTTCGTTGTCAATTAGAAGCGTTGTCAAATTTAGAAACATTTTTGTGCAAACAGTTTTCAATTCCGATAATCCGTTCAGAAGTTATCACCATAGAAACAAAATGTTTGACAGTTCTGTCATATCTGCCAATATCTAAGTTTGTTGCCTTATAACTTCTCGCAAAAATAGCAAAAATAACAAGATTTATTAACATAAGAAACGTTTTGGATTGTTTAGAGTACTTTAAACTAAATTGAATTACCTTTATTTATGTGGTTTGGTACGATTTGTATACTCAGTACTATAGAGTAAGTTTTCCTGTGCATTTTAGTGAAAAAAATTCGAAATTCGGTCAAGAAATAACAAAGTTATCAAAATTTTAAATTTTCAGTGGAAAAATCTTAGTAGGCTTTGCTTTTTCGGTTTTTCGTTGATAACTTTGTTGTTTCTGCATGGATTTCCAAAATTCTTCCAATTATGAATTCCCTAAAGCTCGACGGACATTTGTTCCGAAACTTTTTCCGAAATCGCAACGGTTTACGAAACAAACGCGGTTTTGCAAACACTGTTCGATGGAAACATTTTTCAATTTCGATAATCCTTCAGAATTTATCACCAAAAATACAAAATGTTTAACAGTTCTGTCATATCTGTCAAAATCTAAGTTTGGCTGAGAAGTTATGAGGCAAAACTTCTTACCGCGAAGTCGCAGAGCCGGTAGCAAAAATAACAAAATTGATTACCATAAGCAATGTTTTGGATTGTTTAGAGTACTTTAAACTAGTTGGATTACCTTCATTTATGTGGTTTGATACGATTTGTATACTCAGTACTATAGAGAAAGTTTTCCTGTGCATTTTAGTGAAAAAATATCGAAATTCGGTCAAGAAATAACGAAGTTATTGAATTTTGAAATTGAAAAATCTTAGTGGGCTTTGCTTTTTTTGTTTTTCGTCGATAACTTTCTTGTTTCTGCACGGATTTTAGAAATTCTTTCAATTCTGAATTCCCCAAAACTCACCGGACCACATTTATTGCGGCGTTTTTTACGAAATCGCAACAGTTTGCGAAACAAACGCGGTTTTGCAAACAGTGTTCGATAGAAACATTTTTGTGCAATTTTCATATCCGATAATCCGTTCAAAAGTTAACACCAAAAAAACAAAATGTTTGACAGTTTCTCATATCTGCCAAAATCTAAGTTTGTTGCCTTTTAACTTCTCACAGCGACGTCGCTGAAAGGACAGCAAAAATAACAAAATTAATTAACATAAGCAACGCTTTGGGTCGTTTAGAGTACTTTAAACTATTTGAATTACTTTTATTTACGTGGTTTGATACAATTTGTATATTCAGTATTGTATATTAAGTTTTTCTGTGCATTTCAGTGAAAAAATATCGAAATTCGGTCAAGAAATAACAAAGTTATCGAATTTTGAAATTTTCAGCTGAAAAGATCTTAGTAGGCTTTGCTTTTTTGGTTTTTCGTCAATAACTTTCTTGTTTCTGCACGGAATTTCGAAATTCTTTCAATTCTGAATTCCTTAAAACTCGCCAGACAACATTTATTACAACGTTTTTACATTATTCGTTTTTGACGAAATCGCTACAGTTTGCAAAACAAACGCGGTTTTACAGACACTGAACGATAGAAACATTTGTGCAAACAGTTTTCAAATCCGATAATCCGTTCAGAAGTTTTCACCGAAAAACAAAAATGTTTGACAGTTCTGTCATATCTGCCTCTAACTTCACACCGTGACTTCGCAGAGCCGACAGCAAAAATAACAAAATTAATTAACATAACAACGTTTTGGGTTGTTTAGTGTACTTTAAACTATTTGGATTACCTTTATTTACGCGGTTTGATACGATTTGTATACTCAGTACTACAGAGGAAGTTGTTCTGTGCATTTTAGTGCAAAAATATCGAAATTCGGTCAAGAAATAACAAAGTTATCGAATTTTGAAATTTCCAGCGAATTCCAAAATCTTAGTAGGCTTTGCTTTTTCGGTTTTTCGTTGATAACTTTGTTGTTTCTGCGCGGATTTCCGAAATTCTGTCAATTCTGAATTCCCCAAAATTCGCCGGACAACATTTATTTTGGCGTTTTTTACAAAATCTCAACGGTTTGCGAAACAAATGCGGTTTTGCAAACACTGTTCAATAGCAACATTTTTGTACAAACAGTTTTCAAATCTGATAATCCGTTCAGAAGTTATCACCGAAAATCCAACATGTTTGACAGTTGTGTCATATCTGTCAAAATCCAAGTTAGTTATGTTCTAACTTCTCTTTGCGATGTCGCAGAATGTTGCTGTTTTCAGATTTGCACTCACCAACAAGTAATGAACATTTCTCCAACAGATTTTCCTTCTGCTTGTGACACTTTGCTCCGTCGTTCTCGCCAGACCTTTATTGGAAGATTCCGAAGTAGCCGCATCAGGGGGCGGTAAATAAAAATAATCAAAAACTTTGTGGCATCTGTCAAGTTTTTGTTTTTTTTGTTTTAGATCATCATGGAAGGGTGCAAATTAAGGTTTCTTCAAACGTTTCTAAATCTCCAATGACGTTGTCATTTCAACGTAAATTTCCTGCTGAATCCAAAAACTTTATTGTTCTCACCGGAGATTCTTAAACCAATGAGGCTCACAGACAAACTCGCAAATTTAAAAGATAGTTCTCAAATTTCCTTGTGGTGCGAATTTTCCAGCAGGAATTTGCCAAAACTTTTCAATATCATCTCACCGTAAATTTCCTGCTGACTCCAAAAATGTTATTGTTATCACTGTGCCGCTTCCGATTCTCAAACTATTAACTATACTCAAATTTACAAGTTTCTGAAATTTCCTTCTGGCACGAATTTCCAGCAGGAATTTGCAAAATTTTGCAATGTCATCCTATCGTAAATTTTCTGCTGAATCTAAAAACTTTATAGTTATCACTGCGGCGCTTCCGGTTTTCAAACTATTGAGATTCAAAAACTAGCTCGCAAATTTACAATATAGTTTTTTAAATTTCCTTGTGGCACGAATTTTCCAGCAGGAATTTGCGGAAATTTTTCAATGTCATCTCAGCGTAAATTTCCTGCTGAATCCAAAAACGTTATTGTTATCACTGTGCCGCTTCTAGTTTTCAAACTATTGAAGTTTAAAAACAAGCTCGCAAATTTACAAGATAATTTCTCAAATTTGCTTGTGGCACGAATTTTCCAGCAGGAATTTGCGAAATTTTTTAATGACATCTCAACGTAAATTTTCTGGTGGATCCAAAAACGTTATTGTTATCACTGTGACGCTTCCGGTTTTCAAGCTAATGAGGCAAATCAAAGACAAATTTACAAAAACACAAGTTTACAAGATAGTTTCTTAAATTTCTTTTTGGCACGAATTTTCCAGCAGGAATGTTCGCAATTTTGCAATGTCATCTCAACGTAATATTCCTGCTGAGCCCAAAAATGTTATTGGTATCATTGCGCCGCTTCCGGTTTTTAAACTATTTAGGCTCAAAAACATGCTCGCAAATTTACAAGAAAGTTTCTAAAATTTCCATGTTGCACGAATTTTCCAGCTGGAACTTTCGAAATTTTGCAATGTCATCTCAACGTAAATTTCCTGCTGGATCCAAAAACGTTTTTGTTATCACTGCGCCGCTTCCGGTTTTCAAACTATTGAGGCTCAAAGACAAACTCACAAATTTACAAGATAGTTTCTCAAATTTTCTTGTGGCACGAATTTCCCAGCAGGATTTTGCAAAATTTTACTATGCCATCACACTGTAATTTTCCTGCTGAATGTGGAAACGTTATTGTTATCACTGTGCCGCTTCCGGTTTTCAAACTATTGAGGCTCAAAAACATGCTCGCAAATTTACAAGATAAGTTTCCCAAATTTTCTTGTGGCACAAATTTCCCAGCAGGAATTTTCGAAATTTTTCAATGTCATCTCAACGTAAATTTTCTGGTGAATCCAAAAAAGTTTTTGTTATCACTGTGCCGCTTCTGGTTTTCAAACTATTGAGGCTCAAAGACAAGATCTCAAATTTACAAGATAGTTTCTCAAATTTGCTTTTGGCACGAATTATCTAGCATGAATTTGCGAAAATTTTTCAATGTCATCTCAAGGTAAATTTCCTGCTGAATCCAAAAACGTTATTGTTATCATTGTGCCGCTTCCGGTTTTCAAACTATTGAGCCTCAAAGACAAGCTCGCAAATTTACAAGATAGTTTCTAAAACTTCCTTGTGGCACATAGTGTCACCGACTTTCGCAGCCGCAACATGAACCCGTTCATACCGACACCCTCAACGCAGCCGCCGCAGCAATGAATCTCGACCCCGCATACCTGGACACACTGGACGATAGCCTCATCGACCAAATGCTAATGTACATAATGAAAAGGAGAAAGACCCAAGTTGACATCGAGAAACCCCAGGAAACCGCCGCCGAAAAGACAATCGAAGCCGCCCCCGAGAAGGCAACTGAAGCCGCCGCCGAGAAGACAACCGAAGCCGCCCCAAGGAAAACTACCAATGCCGCCCCCAAAGAGAACAACTGAAGTCGCCCCCAAGAGAAGAACTGAAGCCCCCGAGAGAACAAATGAAGCAGACCTTAAAAGAGCAACTGAAGCCGCCCCCAAGAGAGCAACTGAAACCTCCCCATGGAGAAGAGTCACACTGACGGACACATACAGCCCCACCGAAGCCGCCCCCAAGCGCAAACCCGACCAGGAGGAAGAGAAAACCATCAAATCAAGAAAAAAGAAAAAGCCAAACTGAAGAAGACCAAGCATATCAGGACCGCAGGCCACTGGAGAACAACCGCATTCAAACTATTGAAGTTCAAAGACAAGTTAGCAAATTTAAAAGATAGTGTCTCAAATTTCCTTGTGGCACGAATTTTCCAGCAGGAATTTCATGCAATCTCATCTCAACGTAAATTTCCTGCTGGATCCAAAAACGTTATTGTTGTCACTGTGGCGCTTCCGGTTTTCAAACTATTGAGGCTCAAAAACAAGCTTGCAAATTTTAAAGATAGTTTCTCAAATTTCTTTGTGGCACGAATTTTCCAGTAGGAATTTGCGAAATCTGAGCCATCTCAACGCAAATTTCCTGCTGAATCCAAAAATGTTATTGTTATCTCTGTGGCTCTTCCGATTTTCAAACTATTGAGGCTCAAAACAAGCTCCCAAATTTACAAAATAATTTCTAAAATTTTCTTGTGGCACGAATTTCTTAACAGGAATTTGTGAATCTTTTCAATGTTATCTCAACGCAAATTTCCTGTTGATACCAAAAATGTTATTGTTATCACTGTGTCTCTTCCGGTTTTCAAACTATTGAGGCTCATAGACAAGCTCGCAAATTTACAATATAGTTTCTCAAATTTCCTTATGGCACGACTTTTTCCAGCAGGAATTTGCGAAAGTTTGCAATGTCATCTGAACGTAAATTTTCTGCTGAATCCAAAAACGTTATTCTTATTACTGTGCCGCTTCCGGTTTTTAAACTATTGAGGCTCAAAGACAAGCTCGCAAATTTACAAGATAGTTTCTCAAATTTCCTTATGGCACGAATTTCCCAGCAGGAATATGCAAAATTTTGCAATGTTATCCTAACGTAATTTTCCTGCTGAATCAAAAAATGTTATTGTTATCACTGTGTCGATTCCGGTTTTTAAACTATTGAGGCTCAAAAACAAGCTCGCAAATTTACAAGATATTTTCTCAAATTTCCTTGTGGCACGAATGTTCCATAAGGAATTTGCGAAATTTTGCAATGTCATCCCAACGTAAATTTCCTGATGAATCCAAAAAAGTTACTGTTATCGCTGTGCTGCTTCTGGTTTTCAAACTATTAAGACTCAAAGACTAACTGGAAATATTCTAACTGGACACTACAACTGGACACTAACTAACTGGAAATATTCTCGAAAATGCGCACTTTAATATTTGTGGTTTTCACAGCTTAAATCTAGTTAAACTATTTAGTATAAATCGACAAACTTGGGTAATTCTTTAATGTTCCAATTTTTGTTGGAAACAAATGAGTCTTCGAATTTTCGTTCATAAAACAAAAACTAATCGGCCGATTTACATGAAAATTTTGGGAAATATTCTCGAAAATACGCACTTTAATATATGTAGTTTTCACAGCTTAAATCAAGTTAGACTAATTTGTATAAATCGACAAACTTGGGTAGTTCGTTAATGTTCCAATTTTTGGAGGAAACAAAACGTGTCTTCGAATTTTCGTTCATAAAGCAAAAACTAATCGAGCGATTTTCATGAAAATTTCTGGAAATATTCTAGAAAATACGCACTTTAATCTGTGTAGTTTTCACAGCTTAAATCTAGTTAGACTAATTTCTACAAATCGACAAACTTGGGTAATTCTTTAATGTTCAAGTTTTTGCTGGAAACAAATGAGTCTTCTAATTTTCGTTCATAAAACAAAAACTAATCGGGCGATTTCCATGAAAATTTTTGGACATATTCTCGATAATACGCACTTTAATCTATGTAGTTTTCACAGCTTAAATCTAGTTAGACTAGTTAGTATAAATCGACAAACTTGGGTAGTTCTTTAATGTTCCAATTTTTGGTGGAAACAAAACGTGCCTTCGAATTTTCGTTCATAAAACAAAAACTAATCGGGCGATTTTCATGAAAATTTCTGGAAATATTCTCGAAAATACGCACTTTAATCTATGTAGTTTTCACAGCTTAAATCTAGTTAGACTAATTTGTATAAATCGACAAACTTGGGTAATTCTTTAATGTTCCAATTTTTGCTGGATACAAATGCGTCTCCGAATTTTCGTTCGCAAATTTACAAGATAGTTTCTCAAAGTTCCTTGTGGCACGAATTTACCAGCAGAAATTTGCAAAATTTAGCAATGTCATCCCACCGTAATTTTCCTGCTGGATCCAAAAATGTTATTCTTATCACTGTGCCGCTTTCGGTTTTCAAACCATTGAGGCTCAAAGACAAGCTCGCAAATTTACAAGAAATTTCCTTATAGCACGAATTTTCCAGCAGGAATTTGCAAAGTTTTTCAATGTCTTCTCAACGTAAATTTCCTGCTGAATCCACAAACGTTATTGGTATCACTGTGTCACTTCCGGTTTTCAAACCATTGAGGCTCAAAGACAAGCTCGCAAATTTACAAGAAATTTCCTTGTAGCACGAATTTTCCAGCAGGAATTTGCGAAATTTTGCAATGTCATCTCAACGTAAATTTCCTGCTGGATCCAGAAATTTTAATGTAATCACTGTGCCGCTTCCAGTTTTCAAACTGTTGAGGATCAAAAACCTTGTTCCGTATGCCGACTTCCGGGTGAGATATCCCGCAGCGACTTCCTCTTTGCAAATTTAGATGTAAAAAAAGCGGTCAAAAATAAACAATGTCCACGCTTCACTTCGCGTATAGCAAGTCAAACTTAAAATTCGGTTTAACCGAATTTGGAAAACAGTGCAGATGGAAAAACCATCATAGTTTTTAAACCGGAAACCGCAGCGATTTCCGGTTTTCGTAGCCGTTGAAAACACACTTTACGCTCTGGAATGGCGTGTCCGAAGTTGCCCTAGCTACTTCCGTTTCCGGTATATAACAACTCAAACTTAACATTCGCTTTAATTAAATTTGGAAAACAGTGCTGATGGAAAAACTAACATAGTTTTTGAACCGGAAATCGCAACGATTTCCGGTTTTCGCAACCGTTAAAAACACGTTTTACGCTTTGGAATGGTGTGTCGGAAATAGCCCTAGCTATTTCCGTTTCCGGTATACAGTATACATCAAGTCAAACTTAAAATTCGTTTTAACTAACATTGGAAGACAGTGCAGATGGAAACACCAACATTTGTTTTTGAACCGGAAACCGCAGCGACTTCCGGTTTTCAAAACCGTTTAAACAAATTTAATCTTTCTTTCCGAAAAATTTAAATTTGTTTTATTGAAACTACAAAAGTTTCTCTGGAAAATTCAGTATAATTTTTAAAACGGAAATCGCAGTGACTTCCGGTTTACACTTCTGTTTCAAGAAGCTTTCAAGCTTTGCAACGATGCACCGGAAGTTGTCCTAGTTATGTTCGTTTCCGGGATATAGCAAGTCAAACTTAAAATTCAGTTTTTCAAGCTTCGGCAACTTCCGGATAAGACAACTCGAAAGCTAATAATCGTAGCCGGTTCCGGTTTGCAAATTTGGATTCAGACTGTGAAATAGAAATTAACAATGTTTGGGTTTTATTTCCTGTTTTCCTGTGAGCGACGCTATCTTCCACCGAAAATTTGAAATTTGTTTTACTGAAACCACAAAAGTTTCTCTGGAAAATTCAGGATGTTTTTTAAAGCGGAAATCGCAGTGACTTCCGGTTTACACTTCGGTTTCAAGAACACTTCAAGCTTTGCAAAGATGTACCGGAAGTTGTCCTAGTTGTGTTCGTTTCCGGGATATAGCAAGTCAAACTTAAAATTCAGTTTTTCAAGCTTCAGCAACTTCCGGATAAGACAACTCGAAAACTAATAACCGGAACAATTTCCGGTTTGCAAATTTGGATTCGGACAGGAAAATGGAAATTAACAGTGTTTGGGTTTTATTTCCGGTTTTCTTGTAAGCGATGTTATCTTTCTCCGAAAAGTTGAAATTTGTTTTATTGAAACTACCAAAGTTTCTCTGGAAAATTCAGGATAATTTTTAAAGCGGAAATCGCAGTGACTTCCGGTTTACACTTCTGTTTCAAGAACACTTCAAACTTTGCAGCGATGCACCGGAAGTTCTCCTAGTTGTGTCCGTTTCCGGGATATAGCAAGTCAAACTTATAATTCAGTTTTTCAAGCTACAGCAACTTCCTGATAAGACAACTCGAAAACTAATAACCGTAGCAAGTTCCGGTTTGTAAATTTGGATTCGGACAGGAAAATGGAAATCAACAGCGTTTGGATTTTATCTCCGATTTTCTTGTGACCGACGTTATCTTCCTTCGAAAAATTGAAATTTGTTTTATTGAAACTACAAGTTTCTCTGGAAAATTCAGGATATTTATTAAAGCAGAAATCGCAGCGACTTCCGGTTTCCAATTCTGTTTCAAGAACACTTCAAGCTTTCCAACGATGAACCGCAACTTGTCCTAGTTGTGTCCGTTTCCGGGATATCGCAAGTCAAACTTAAAATTCAGTTTTTCAAGCTTCAGCAAGTTCCGGATAAGACAACTCGAAATCTAATAACCGTAGCAACTTCCGGTTTGCAAATTTTGATTCAGACTGTGTAATAGAAATTAACAGTGTTTGGGTTTTATTTCCTGTTTTCCTGTGAGCGACGCTATCTTCCTCCGAAAAATTGAAATTTGTTTTATTGAAATTACAAAGTTTCTCTGGAAAATTCAGTATAATTTTTAAAGCGGATATCGCAGTGATTTCCGGTTTACACTTCTATTTCAAGAACATTTCAAGCTTTGCAACGATGCGTCGGAGGTTGTCCTAGTTGTGTCCGTTTCCGGGATATAGCAAGTCAAACTTAAAATTCAGTTTTTCAAGCTTCAGCAACTTCCGGATAAAATAACTCGAAAACTAATAACCGTAACAACTTCCGGTTTGCAAATTTGGATTCGGACAGTGGAAATTAACAATGTTTGGGTATTATTTCCTGTTTTCATGTGAGCGAAGTTATCTTCCTCCGAAAAACTGAAATTTGTTTTATTGAAACTACAAAAGTTTAATTGGAAAATTCAGGATAATTTTTAAAGCGGAAATCGCAGTGACTTCCGGTTTACACTTCTATTTCAAGAACATTTCAAGCTTTGCAACGATGCACAGGAAGTTTTCCTAGTTGTGTCCGTTTGCGGGATATAGCAAGTCAAACTTATAAGTAGGGAAAGATGATATGTTCTGGAACCACCGCCACCACAGAACTTGACCTCGACCACCTCAAAAAAAACTTGAGCTTGACCACTTTCGGTCGCCACTTTCTGTCCACACTTCCGTCCTCAGTTCCGGTTCGATGGATCGAACAGCCCCATATATTCACACGACTACTATGCAGTCTATCTCCGTTTCGGCAAATACTCCACATAGCTCATAGCCCACCCAAATTTATGGGCTAACTACCGGTAACTCATTAAGGTGAGCGCTTGCCTGTGCACAAGACTTCGATATTAATCAGCTTTTAATCAGCTTTTAATCAGTTTTAATCAGCTTTTAATCAGTTTTAATCAGCTTTTAATCAGTTTTAATCAGCTTTTAATCAGTTTTAATCAGCTTTTAAACAGTTTTAATCAGCTTTTAAACAGTTTTAATCAGCTTTTAAACAGTTTTAATCAGCTTTTAATCAGCTATGTATCAGTTTGAATCAGCTTTTATTCAGTTTTAATCAGCTTTTAAACAGTTTTAATCAGCTTTTAAACAGTTTTAATCAGCTTTTAAACAGTTTTAATCAGCTTCTAATCAGTTTTAATCAGCTTTTAATCAGTTTTAATCCGCCGTAATACGCTAAAAGAGTGTGAGGTCTATGTAACCCCACCCAAAACAGTGTGTGAGGTCTATGTAGCCCCGCGCTGAACATGGTGTGAGATGTATGTAGCCCCACGCTGAACATGGTGTGAGATCTATGTAGCCCCACGCTGAACATGGTGTGAGATCTATGTAGCCAGACGCTAAACAGGGTGTGACATCTATGTCTGATTGAGTGCTGATTAAAACGGTTTAAAAGCTGATTAAAAACTGATTAAAGTTGATTCAGCTTTAATCAACTTTAATCAGCTTTTAAATAGGTTTATTCAGCACTCAATCAGACATAGATGTCACACCCTCTTTAGCGTGTGGTAACATAGGGCTCACACCCTGTTTAGCATGGGGCTACACAGATCTCACACACTGTTTTGCGTGGGGTTACATAGACCTCCCACTCTTATAGTGTATTAGAGATGATTAAAAGCTGATTAATATCGAAGTCTTGATCCCTATGCTACCACACGCTAAAGAGGGTGTGACATCTATGTCTGATTGAGTGCTGATTAAAACTGTTTAAAAGCTGATTAAAAACTGATTAAAGTTGATTCAGCTTTAATCAACTTTAATCAGCTTTTAAATAGGTTTATTCAGCACTCAATCAGACATAGATGTCACACCCTCTTTAGCGTGTGGTAACATAGGGCTCACACCCTGTTTAGCGTGGGGCTACACATATCTCACACACTGTTTTGCGTGGGGTTACATAGACCTCCCACTCTTATAGTGTATTAGGGATGATTAAAAGCTGATTAAAAGCTGATTAATATCGAAGTCTTGTGCACTGGCTTGTGCTGATTAAAAGCGGATTAATATCGAAGACTTGTGCACAGGCTACCCCTCACCTTAGTGAGTTTAGGTAGTTAGCCCATCAATTGGGGTGGGCTATGAGGAGATCATAAGATTCGATGTGAGTGGCTGTAGGGTATTTGCCTAAACGGAGATAAACTTCATAGTCGTGTGAATATATGGGGCTGTTGGATCCATCGATTAGGTGGGGAACCGAAAGTGGGGGTGAGAACCGGAAGTGGGGAGGAGTGCTCGAGGTCACCGGAAATGGGGGAAGGGAGTGGGTAAGTGGTCAAGGTCACCGGATCTGGTCAAAGTCAAGGTCAGTGGTGACGGTGGTTCCAGAACGTATCATCTTTCCCTACTCTTATAATTCAGTTTTTCAAGCTTCAGAAACTTCCGGATAAGACAACTCGAAATCTAATAACCGTAGCAGGTTCCGGTTTGCAAATTTGGATTCGGACATTGAAATAGAAATTAACAATGTTTGGGTTTTATTTCTTGTTTTCTTGTGAGCGACGATATCTTCCTCCGAAGAATTTAAGTTTCTTTTATTGGAACTACAAAAGCTTCTCTGGAAAATTCAGGATGATTTTAAAAGCGGAAATCGCGGTGACTTCCGGTTTATACTTCTGTTTCAAGAACACTTCAAGCTTTGCCACGATGTATCGTAAGTTGTCCTAGTTTTGTCCGTTTCCGGGATATAGCAAGTCAAACTTATAATTAAGTTTTGCAAGCTTCAGCAACTTCCGGATGAGACAATTTGAAAACTAATAACCGTAGCAACTTCCGGTTTGCAAATTTGGATTCGGACAGGAAAATGGAAATGAAGCGACTTCCGGTTTACAAGCAAACTTGTAACAAACATTTCAAGCTTCGCAGCGATGCACCGGAAGTTGTCGTAGTTGTGTCCGTTTCCGGGATATAGCAAGTCAAATCTATAATTCAGTTTTTCTAGCTTCAACAACTTCCGGTTACGTCAACCTAACTCGAAAACTACTAACCGCAGCAACTTCCGGTTTGCAAATTTGGATTAGGACAGGAAAATGGAAATTAACAATGTTTGGGTTTTATTTCCTGTTTTGCTGTGAACGACGGTATCTTCCTTCGAAAAACCAAGCAAGAAAAAAAATTACAAAAAGTTGTCCGGAAAATTCAGGATATTCCGCGACTTCCAGTTTACACTTATATGTCAAGAACATTTCAAGCTTTGAATCCGTGCGCCGGAAGTCGTCCTAGCTGTTTCCGTTTCCGGAATATACCAATTCAAACTTTGAATTTAATTTCTAAAACCTTAACTTCCTTGTGATGATAGCTCGGAATCGACTAACGGTATGCGATTTAGGAATGAAAAGTCTATCGCACAGCACTAAGATTTATTAAAGGCCTTACTTCAAAGGATATCACACAGAATCCCTCGGGTTTCTTCCGTTAAAACCTTGGGGAAGACGATATCGAAGCTGACTAGGAGATCTCCTTTGCCTGCGCCCTTGGAAGTAGGGAGTCCTAATCCCGAGAATCGTTTAACAGTGGCTGGAGTGACGATTTCCTGTTCTAAATTCAGAATCTTGCAGTTGGAAGCGAGTGTTGGGATTTCGAGTCGGCAGCCGCAGAGGGCCTGTTTCAGGGAGATTCTGGCGGTGTACTTGAGGTCGTTGCCGTCTCGGGTGAAAATCTGGTGGGGTTTGTCCTGGATGACGAAGACGACATCGGCGGGGATCTTGTGTCTGGCTTGGTCGCCTTCCTTCGGGAAGGTTATCTTCGTTCCCGATTTCCACCCGGGCTTGACGTTGACCGTCAGGATTTTCTCCTGCTTGGCGATGAAGCCGTCGGGCTGTATGACCTTCCGGTTGATCTTCATCTTCTTGGTGCAGCCGGTTTGTATCTCCTCCAAGCTGACGTAGAGGTCGTGGACGATCGCGGGGTCTTGTTGCTTCTCCTTCTTCAGGATCGAGAAGACATCATCGTCGGAGCCAAAGGCGGAATTCTCGAAGAAGTTGCCGAAGGGATTCGAATTGCCGAAGAATTGCGCGAAAGTGGCCCTGGGATCGCCGTGGAATTTATAACTGAAGCTCTCGCCGGAAACTCCCCCGTTCTTCAAGCCCTCCTCGCCATAAGAGTCGTACACGTCCTTCTTCTTCTTGTCCGACAAAACCTCGTAAGCCTCTGCGATTTCCTTGAACTTCTCTTCGGCCCCGGCCGCCTTGTTCTTGTCCGGATGGTACTTCAAAGCCAACTTCCGGTAAGCCTTCTTGATCTCCTCATCGGACGCCCCAAAGTTCAACCCGAGGATCCTGTAATAATCTTTCCCCATTCTTATCTGACACTAGATTTTTGACACATTTCAACGACATCTATCCGCCGACTCTAGCAGTTTTCTGAATCTCGATTGTTGCTATAGTTATTTCAATCGAAAGTTTGAAGCGTCAAGTTTCAACCTTGATTTGATATATTCCGGAAACGGAAACGGCGGCGGTAACATCCGGTGCATTGTTTTAAAGCTTGAAATGTTCTTTAGATGCAATTGAAAACCGGAAGTCGGTGCAATTGCAACTTCGGGATTTATCCTGAGTTTACCGGACAAACTTTTGTTATTTCTATGAAACAAATTTCAGTTTTTCCGGGTATTTTCTGTCGCTAACAGGAAAACGCGAAATGAAACCTGGACATCGTTTGTTTCTGACCGATTTTTACATCCAAATTTGCAAAGCGGAAGTCGCTGCGCGATATCTCACCCGGAAGTCGGCATGGAGAACATTGTTTTTGATCCTCAATAGTTTGAAAACCGGAAGCGGCACAGTGATAACAATAAAAAAAAATCATTTTAACGGAAACGGACACAGCTAGGGCAACTTTCGACACGCTCTTCCAAAGCTTAAAACGTGCTTTAAACTGTTGTGAAAACCGGAAGCCGCTGCAATTTTTTTTGACTTGCTATATAACGGAAACGGAAACAGCTAGGTCAACTTCCTGCAGACTGTTCCAAAGCTTAAAATGTGCTTTAAGCGGCTCCGAAACCCGGAAGTCGCTGCAGTTTCCGGTTCAAAAACTATGTTGGTATTTCCATCTACACTGTTTTCCAAAGTCAGTTAAATCGAATATTATGTTTCGCTTGCTATATACAGGAAACGAAAATAGCTAGGGCAACTTTAGAGACACTATTCGAAAGCTGAAAACGTGCTTTAAAAGGCTGTGAAAACCGGAAACCGCTGCGGTTTCCGTTTCAAAAACTATGTTGGTTTTTACATCTGCACTATTTTCCAAAATTAGTTAAAGCGAATTTTAAGTTTGACTTGCTATATACCAGAAACAGAATTACTTTGGGCAACTTCCGATACGTCATTTCAAAGTTTAAAATGTGCTTTAAACGGCTGTGAAAACCGGATGTCGCTGAGATTTCCGGTTCAAAAACTATGGTGGTATTTCCATCTGCCCTATTTTCCAAAGTTAGTTAAAGCGAATTTTAAGTTTGACTTGCTATATACCGGAAACGGAAATAGCTAGGGCAACTTTAGACACGCCGTTCAAAAACTTAAAACATGCTTTAAACGTCTGTGAAAACCGGAAGTAGCTGCGGTTTCCCGTTCAGAAACTATTTTGCTTTTTCCATCTGCTCCATTTTCCGAATTCAGTTACCTATATTTTCTAACTTTTCCCTTAACTATATTTTAGCTGTATTTTCGCTCACCTGATCGGTTGCGACCCTCGGAATTCCAATTTTCTTTCACCAATTTCTCCCTCTCGCTCGCTCGCCCGTTAAAGTCTCGCAATCCGCGTTGCGTAAGCGATCGCGACACGGCCTTGACTTGTTAGTGTGTGGCGTGCAGCGGCGAGCCGACGCGCGCGGACCTTCAGTGCACTTAGACAATCCACACTTAACGCACCGACTCAACCTGAAACAAACAAAACTGAAACGGTCCAGCCACGACGACTCACCCCAACCAGTCAAGTAAGTGTCCAGATTTAGTTTTGTGTGGGAAACACTTGATCTACTTATCTAGCTAACTAGGTCTCTATCTAGCTAAATAGGTATATTTAGTTATAGTTTCTTAAGTCTAGATTTAGCTAATTGGGTTTATCTACATTTAGTTAACTAGGTTTGTCAAGGTTTTAGTGAACTAGGTTTGTCAAGATCTAGTTAACTAGGTTTATCAAGATTTAGTTAACTAGGTTTATTAAGATTTAGTTAACTAGGTTGGTCAAGGTTTAAGTTGACTAGGTTTGTCAAAATTTAGTTAACTAGGTTTATCAAGATTTGGTTAACTAGGTTTATCAAGATTAAGTTAACTAGGTTCGTGAAGATTTAGTTAACTAGGTTTAACAAGATTTAGTTAACTAGGTTCGTGAAGATTTAGTTAACCAGGTTTAGCAGGATTTAGTTAACTTGGTTTATCAAGATTTTGTTAACTAGGTTTATCAAGATTTAGTTAACCACGTTTGTCAAGTTTTAGTTAACTAGATTTATCAAGCTTTAGTTAGCTAGGTTTATCAAGATTTAGTTAACTTGGTTTGTCAAGATATAGTTAACTAGGTTTATCAAGATTTGGTTAACTTGGTTTGTCAATATTTAGTTAACTAGGTTTAACAAGATTTAGTTAACTAGGTTCGTGAAGATTTAGTTAACCAGGTTTAGCAGGATTTAGTTAACTTGGTTTGTCAAGATTTTGTTAACTAGGTTTATCAAGATTTAGTTAACCACGTTTGTCAAGTTTTAGTTAACTAGATTTATCAAGCTTTAGTTAACTAGGTTTATCAAGATTTAGTTAACTTGATTTGTCAAGATATAGTTAACTAGGTTTATCAAGATTTAGTTAACTTGGTTTATCAAGATTTAGTTAACTTGGTTTGTCAAGATTTAGTTAACTAGGTTTATCAAGATTTAGTTAACTTGGTTTGTCAAGATTTAGTTAAATAGGTTTATCAAGATTTACTTAACTTGGTTTGTCAAGATTCAGTTAACTAGGTTTATCAAGATTTAGTTAACTAAGTTTGTCAAGTTTTAGTTAACTAGATTTATCAAGATTTAGTTAACTAAGTTTATCAAGATTTTGTTAACTAGGTTACTCAAGTTTTAGTTAATCACGTTTGTCAAGTTTTAGTTAACTAGATTTATCAAGCTTTAGTTAACTAGGTTTATCAAGATTTAGTTAACTTGGTTTGTCAAGATTTAGTTAAATAGGTTTATCAAGATTTAGTTAACTAGGTTTATCAAGATTTAGTTAACTAGGTTTATCAAGATTTTGTTAACTAGGTTTGTCAAGTTTTAGTTAACCACGTTTGTCAAGTTTTAGTTAACTAGATTTATCAAGCTTTAGTTAACTAGGTTTATCAAGATTTAGTTAACTTGGTTTGTCAAGATTTAGTTAAATAGGTTTATCAAGATTTAGTTAACTAGGTTTATCAAGATTTAGTTAACTAGGTTTATCAAGATTTTGTTAACTAGGTTTGTCAAGTTTTAGTTAACTACGTTTGTCAAGTTTTAGTTAACTAGATTTATCAAGCTTTAGTTAACTAGGTTTATCAAGATTTAGTTAACTAGGTTTATCAAGATTTAGTTAACTTGGTTTGTCAAGATTTAGTTAAACAGGTTTATCAAGATTTAGTTAACTAAGTTTATCAAGATTTAGTTAACTAAGTTTGTCAAGTTTAAGTTAACTAGATTTATCAAGGTTAACTAAGATTTAGTTAACTAAGTTTATCAAGTTTTAGTTAACTAGATTTATGAATATTTATTTAATTAGGTTTATCAAGATTTAGTTAACTTGGTTTGTCAAGATTTAGTTAAATAGGTTTATCAAGATTTAGTTAACTTGGTTTGTCAAGATTTAGTTAAATAGGTTTATCAAGATTTAGTTAACTTGGTTTGTCAAGATTCAGTTAACTAGGTTTATCAAGATTTAGTTAACTAAGTTTGTCAAGTTTTAGTTAACTAGATTTATCAAGATTTAGTTAACTAGGTTTATCAAGATTTTGTTAACTAGGTTACTCAAGTTTTAGTTTATCACGTTTGTCAAGTTTTAGTTAACTAGATTTATCAAGCTTTAGTTAACTAGGTTTATCAAGATTTAGTTAACTTGGTTTGTCAAGATTTAGTTAAATAGGTTTATCAAGATTTAGTTAACTAGGTTTATCAAGATTTAGTTAACTAGGTTTATCAAGATTTTGTTAACTAGGTTTGTCAAGTTTTAGTTAACCACGTTTGTCAAGTTTTAGTTAACTAGATTTATCAAGCTTTAGTTAACTAGGTTTATCAAGATTTAGTTAACTTGGTTTGTCAAGATTTAGTTAAATAGGTTTATCAAGATTTAGTTAACTAGGTTTATCAAGATTTAGTTAACTAGGTTTATCAAGATTTTGTTAACTAGGTTTGTCAAGTTTTAGTTAACTACGTTTGTCAAGTTTTAGTTAACTAGATTTATCAAGCTTTAGTTAACTAGGTTTATCAAGATTTAGTTAACTTGGTTTGTCAAGATTTAGTTAAATAGGTTTATCAAGATTTAGTTAACTAGGTTTATCAAGATTTAGTTAACTAGGTTTATCAAGATTTTGTTAACTAGGTTTGTCAAGTTTTAGTTAACTACGTTTGTCAAGTTTTAGTTAACTAGATTTATCAAGCTTTAGTTAACTAGGTTTATCAAGATTTAGTTAACTTGGTTTGTCAAGATTTAGTTAAATAGGTTTATCAAGATTTAGTTAACTAGGTTTATCAAGATTTAGTTAACTAGGTTTATCAAGATTTTGTTAACTAGGTTTGTCAAGTTTTAGTTATCTACGTTTGTCAAGTTTTAGTTAACTAGATTTATCAAGCTTTAGTTAACTAGGTTTATCAAGATTTAGTTAACTTGGTTTGTCAAGATTTAGTTAAATAGGTTTATCAAGATTTAGTTAACTAAGTTTATCAAGATTTAGTTAACTAAGTTTGTCAAGTTTAAGTTAACTAGATTTATCAAGGTTAACTAAGATTTAGTTAACTAAGTTTATCAAGTTTTAGTTAACTAGATTTATGAATATTTTGTTAATTAGGTTTATCAAGATTTAGTTAACTAAGTTTGTCAAGATTTAGTTAACTAGGTTTATTAAGATTTAGTTAACTTGTTTTGTCAATATTTAGTTAACTAAGTTTGTCAAGTTTTAGTTAACTAAATTTGTCAAGATTTAGTTAATTAGGTTTGTCAAAATTTAGTTAACTATGTTTATCAAGATTTACTTAACTAGATCTATCTAGACTTAGTTAATTAAGTTTATCAAGATTTAGTTAACTTGGTTTATCAATATTTAGTTAACTAGGTTTGTCAAGTTTTAGTTAAATAGATTTGTCAAGATTTAGTTAACTAGGTTTGTCCAGATTTAGCTAACTAGGTTTGTCAAGATTTAGTTAATAGGCAAGACTAGAAGATAAGACCAGACAGACAAGACTAGACAGACAAGACGAGACAGACAAGACGAGACAGACAAGACTAGACAGACAAGACTAGACAGACAAGACTAGACAGACAAGACTAGACAGACAAGACTAGACAGACAAGACTAGACAGACAAGACTAGACAGACAAGACTAGACAGACAAGACTAGACAGACAAGACTAGACAGACAAGACTAGACAGACAAGACTAGACAGACAAGACTAGACAGACAAGACTAGACAGACAAGACTAGACAGACAAGACTAGACAGACAAGACTAGACAGACAAGACTAGACAGACAAGACTAGACAGACAAGACTAGACAGACAAGACTAGACAGACAAGACTAGACAGACAAGACTAGACAGACAAAACTAGACAGACAAGACTAGACAGACAAGACTAGACAGACAAGACTAGACAGACAAGACTAGACAGACAAGACTAGACAGACAAGACTAGACAGACAAGACTAGACAGACAAGACTAGACAGACAAGACTAGACAGACAAGACTAGACAGACAAGACTAGACAGACAAGACTAGGCAGACAAGACTAGACAAGACTAGACAGACAAGACTAGACAGACAAGACTAGACAGACAAGACTAGACAGACAAGACTAGACAGACAAGACTAGACAGACAAGACTAGACAGACAAGACTCGACAGACAAGACTAGACAGACAAGACTAGACAGACAAGACTAGACAGACAAGACTAGACAGACAAGACTAGACAGACAAGACTAGACAGACAAGACTAGAGAGACAAGACTAGACAGACAAGACTAGACAGACAAGACTAGACATACAAGACTAGACATACAAGACTAGAGAGACAAGACTATACAGACAAGATTAGACAGACAAGATTAGACAGACAAGTCTAGACAGACAAGACTAGACAGACAAGACTAGACAGACAAGACTAGACAGACAAGACTAGACAGACTAGACTAGACAGTAAAGACTAGACAGACTAAACTAGTCTGATGAGACTAGATAGACAAATTAGACAGATTATGAATTAATAATAATTCGCGAACTAGTTCGCGAATCCAGTTCGGGCAAGAAATCGGCAATTACCTAACAGCTGGTGAGAGTGGTAAGGCCGAAGAAACTCTCGTTGCAGACATTCTCGATCGCTCGGCCATCGAGTGCACACCCGGTGGTCCAGTCGAAACCGCATAGTTTAATCTAACCCGGAGTTCGAGTCAACGCGCATCTGAATTGATACGTTAAATCTAAATCGACTAGACAGTCTATATCGGCAGTGCGAGTCTAAATCAAATGGTGACATAGTCTTAATCCGACTAACTCGAAACGGACGGTCTTCATCTGAATAGACAGACTGAATGGTAATCTGACAGTCTAACAACTAACTCTTTGTCTGCATCTCAAGCTTAGACTAATCAAACTTAGACTAACATTTGGAAGCATCAATATACCATCCGGACTAAACTGATTCAACAAACTGATTGACTAGACTGACCCAACTAAATTAAATTGTCTGATCAAGGGGGATTTTGGGGGGAGGTCGTCGTAAGCACCTCACTGTTAACTTTGCTGTCTGATGAAACTGACTCGACTAGATTAAGTTCATTGAACTAGATAAACTGAACTGGACTAGATTAAACAGACACAACTAGATTAAACTAATTGAACTGGATTAAACTGGACTGGATTAGACTAGACTGACACAACTAGATTAAACCGTATGAACTGGATTGAACTGACTGAATTAGATTAAACTAGACTAGATTAAACAATCTCTAAACTGGATTAACCTGATTGAACTAGACTAAGCAGACGGAATAAGATTAAGTTGCGAAGGTAGAACTAGATTAAGCTCATTGAACTAGATTAAACTGAACTAGACTAGATTAAATAGACTCAATTACATTGAACTGATTGTACTACATTAAACAGGGCTGGACTAGACTAGACTGACATAACTAGATTAAACTGACTGAACTAGATTAAACTGATTGAACTAGACTGGACTAGTTAAACTGATTTAATCTGATTGAACTAGACTAAACGGACGGAATAAGATCAAGTTGCGAAGTTAGAACTAGATTAAGTTCATTGAACTAGATTAAACTAAACTGGACTAGATTAAATAGACTCAATTAGATTGAACTGCTTAACCTAGATTAAACTGGACTGGACTAGACTAGACTGACACAACTAGATTAAACTGATTGAATTGGATTAAACGGATTCAACTAGACTGGACTAGATTAAACTGGATTAACCTGATTGAACTAGACAAAACGGACGGAATAAAATTAAGTAGCAAAGATAAACTACAAGCTGTTAGTGTGTACGCAATGTACTAATACAAATAGCCCAAGGATATTTTCGCAATGCTAATAAACTAATGATGTGAGTGTGAGTGAAAGACGCCGAGTCAAGGGCTTCTGGTGAACGGACACTGGCTCCCGTTAGGTAACTAATCGCCGATTTCTTATGCTAATTAGTTGGATTGCACGCGCAGGCAGACGACGACTGGTTCGATAATTGCACAGAGCCTAGGTAGATTTAGTAGATGGAGACGATCGGATTAGAAACTAATTGCTCGAAGACAAAGGAATCTAATTGTGCGGAGAAAATCGTTGGGAAAGATTTTCTAACATCATTAGACTTATCTAATTAGAATTAGTTAATCTACATGGGAAAGGCAGTTTAGGCTTGTTCGTTCAATGTCTACTCTTGTCTGTTTAATCTTGTCTGTCTAGTCTTGTCTGTCTAGTCTTGTCTGTCTAGTCTTGTCTGTCTAGTCTTGTCTGTCTAGTCTTGTCTGTCTAGTCTTGTCTGTCTAGTCTTGTCTGTCTAGTCTTGTCTGTCTAGTCTTGTCTGTCTAGTCTTGTCTGTCTAGTCTTGTCTGTCTAGTCTTGTCTGTCTAGTCTTGTCTGTCTAGTCTTGTCTGTCTAGTCTTGTCTGTCTAGTCTTGTCTGTCTAGTCTTGTCTGTCTAGTCTTGTCTGTCTAGTCTTGTCTGTCTAGTCTTGTCTGTCTAGTCTTGTCTGTCTAGTCTTGTCTGTCTAGTCTTGTCTGTCTAGTCTTGTCTGTCTAGTCTTGTCTGTCTAGTCTTGTCTGTCTAGTCTTGTCTGTCTAGTCTTGTCTGTCTAGTCTTGTCTGTCTAGTCTTGTCTGTCTAGTCTTGTCTGTCTAGTCTTGTCTGTCTAGTCTTGTCTGTCTAGTCTTGTCTGTCTAGTCTTGTCTGTCTAGTCTTGTCTGTCTAGTCTTGTCTGTCTAGTCTTGTCTGTCTAGTCTTGTCTGTCTAGTCTTGTCTGTCTAGTCTTGTCTGTCTAGTCTTGTCTGTCTAGTCTTGTCTGTCTAGTCTTGTCTGTCTAGTCTTGTCTGTCTAGTCTTGTCTGTCTAGTCTTGTCTGTCTAGTCTTGTCTGTCTAGTCTTGTCTGTCTAGTCTTGTCTGTCTAGTCTTGTCTGTCTAGTCTTGTCTGTCTAGTCTTGTCTGTCTAGTCTTGTCTGTCTAGTCTTGTCTGTCTAGTCTTGTCTGTCTAGTCTTGTCTGTCTAGTCTTGTCTGTCTAGTCTTGTCTGTCTAGTCTTGTCTGTCTAGTCTTGTCTGTCTAGTCTTGTCTGTCTAGTCTTGTCTGTCTAGTCTTGTCTGTCTAGTCTTGTCTGTCTAGTCTTGTCTGTCTAGTCTTGTCTGTCTAGTCTTGTCTGTCTAGTCTTGTCTGTCTAGTCTTGTCTGTCTAGTCTTGTCTGTCTAGTCTTGTCTGTCTAGTCTTGTCTGTCTAGTCTTGTCTGTCTAGTCTTGTCTGTCTAGTCTTGTCTGTCTAGTCTTGTCTGTCTAGTCTTGTCTGTCTAGTCTTGTCTGTCTAGTCTTGTCTGTCTAGTCTTGTCTGTCTAGTCTTGTCTGTCTAGTCTTGTCTGTCTAGTCTTGTCTGTCTAGTCTTGTCTGTCTAGTCTTGTCTGTCTAGTCTTGTCTGTCTAGTCTTGTCTGTCTAGTCTTGTCTGTCTAGTCTTGTCTGTCTAGTCTTGTCTGTCTAGTCTTGTCTGTCTAGTCTTGTCTGTCTAGTCTTGTCTGTCTAGTCTTGTCTGTCTAGTCTTGTCTGTCTAGTCTTGTCTGTCTAGTCTTGTCTGTCTAGTCTTGTCTGTCTAGTCTTGTCTGTCTAGTCTTGTCTGTCTAGTCTTGTCTGTCTAGTCTTGTCTGTCTAGTCTTGTCTGTCTAGTCTTGTCTGTCTAGTCTTGTCTGTCTAGTCTTGTCTGTCTAGTCTTGTCTGTCTAGTCTTGTCTGTCTAGTCTTGTCTGTCTAGTCTTGTCTGTCTAGTCTTGTCTGTCTAGTCTTGTCTGTCTAGTCTTGTCTGTCTAGTCTTGTCTGTCTAGTCTTGTCTGTCTAGTCTTGTCTGTCTAGTCTTGTCTGTCTAGTCTTGTCTGTCTAGTCTTGTCTGTCTAGTCTTGTCTGTCTAGTCTTGTCTGTCTAGTCTTGTCTGTCTAGTCTTGTCTGTCTAGTCTTGTCTGTCTAGTCTTGTCTGTCTAGTCTTGTCTGTCTAGTCTTGTCTGTCTAGTCTTGTCTGTCTAGTCTTGTCTGTCTAGTCTTGTCTGTCTAGTCTTGTCTGTCTAGTCTTGTCTGTCTAGTCTTGTCTGTCTAGTCTTGTCTGTCTAGTCTTGTCTGTCTAGTCTTGTCTGTCTAGTCTTGTCTGTCTAGTCTTGTCTGTCTACTCTTGTCTGTCTAGTCTTGTCTGTCTAGTCTTGTCTGTCTAGTCTTGTCTGTCTAGTCTTGTCTGTCTAGTCTTGTCTGTCTAGTCTTGTCTGTCTAGTCTTGTCTGTCTAGTCTTGTCTGTCTAGTCTTGTCTGTCTAGTCTTGTCTGTCTAGTCTTGTCTGTCTAGTCTTGTCTGTCTAGTCTTGTCTGTCTAGTCTTGTCTGTCTAGTCTTGTCTGTCTAGTCTTGTCTGTCTAGTCTTGTCTGTCTAGTCTTGTCTGTCTAGTCTTGTCTGTCTAGTCTTGTCTGTCTAGTCATGTCTGTCTAGTCTTGTCTATCTAATTTAATCTGTTTAGTTTTCGTAATCTTGTCTAATTAGTGTGAACTACATGATATTAGAAACTTTCTCAAATAATTTTTGTTTCCTTGGTGGAATTACAAAAAACTTTAATAGACGTGACATTGACCCAAAACTGTCCACTCAACAAATGTTGTAACCAAAATTGAAGATTTTGTAACAGACAGACGCACGAACCAAATTTGATAAAACTTTCGGAAATTTGTAGCTTGGATCTTCAGCTACAAACTCACAAATTTTCCTAAATCTACCTCAACTAGTTTAGTTAGTCTACGTAAATTAGTCTAGATAGACCCAAACAAGTTGATTTAGACAAGTCACAAATTTTGAAGCTTTGCCACAGACAGACGAACAAACCGAATTTAATGAAACTTTCAGATTTTTGTAGCTTGGATCTTCAGCTACAAACCCGCAAATTTTCCTAAATCTACCTTAATTAGTTTAGTCAGTCTACGTAAATTCGTCTAGATAGACCCAAACAAGTTGATTTAGACAAATTACAAATTTTGAAGCTCTACCACAGACAGACGAACAGACCAAATTTAATGAAACTTTCAAAAATTTGTAGCTTGGATCTTCAGCTACAAACCTACAAAACTTCCTAAATCTACCTTAACTGGTTTCGTTAGTCTACGTAAATTAGTCTAGACAGACCCAAAACAAGTTGATTTAGACAAGTCACACATTTTGAAGCTTTGCCAGAGACAGACGAACAGATCGAATTTAATGAAACTTTCAGGATTTTGTAGCTTGGATCTTCAGCAACAAACCCACAAATTTTCAGAAATCTGTCTCAACTAGTTTACGTGAAACTGTCTAGCATGATCTGATTCTGCCACACACAGACCAAAACTAATGAAAGTGATTGCAATGTTTGCTGAGTTCAACTACCTAGCATTGGCGTACATCCCAGCGTGTATTCGCCGATGATTCAATCGAAGATATGAAATGCAAAAATTATGTCAAAGCTTTCTCCGATTATGCAAAGAGGATTTTATCCAATAAATTGTTAAGTAAGAGACGAATTGTAAGTTTCGCAACAATCCACACTACACAACTAAACCGACTATTTTCGGTTGGACACTAAAACCACCTAACACTCAACCATAAGACTAGTAGCGTCCATCTAATCCAAATAACTACTTAACAATATTATTGTTAATATTCATTTAGATTTCACTTGTCTTGCAAGCGGATTACAAGATCCGTTACGCAATCTGTCTAGTAATCAGAGCGGTTGAGTATTTGTTAGCTTTAGTCTTAATTAAAACGCGGCTTTTAGTTTTAATTGATAATTAACAGAATCGCCGTTCCGTGATTTAGGCTTATTGCTACATGTTAACAAACAGATGTAATTGCCTACACTGGCTGCACTAATACTAATTGTAGCGGTTTTGAGGAAGTCGTAGATTTAAATCGATTTGTAACAGTTTGAAAATCGTTAGAACAATGTGGACTAATTTAGCTAGATTAGCTAGACTAGTTAAGGTGGATTTAGGAAAATTAGTGGGTTTGTAGCTGAAGATCCAAGCTACAAATATCTGAAAGTTTCATTAAATTCGGTCTGTTCGTCTGTCTGTGGCAGAGCTTCAAAATTTGTGACTTGTCTAAATCAACTTGTTTGGATCTATCTAGACTAATTTACCTAGACTAACTAAACTAGTTAAGGTGGATTTAGGAAAATTTGTGGGTTTGTAGCTGAAGATCCAAGCTACAAATTTCTGAAAGTTTCATTAAATTCGGTCTGTTCATCTGTCTGTGGCAGAGCTTCAAAATTTGTGACTTGTCTAAATCAACTTGTTTGAGTTTATATAGACAAATTTACGTAGACTAACTAATCTAGCTAAGGTACATTTAGGAAAATTTGTGAGTTTGTAGCTGAAGATCCAAGCTTCAAGTTTCTGAAAGTTTCATTAAATTCGGTCTGTTCGTCTCTCTGTGGCGGAGCTTCAAAATTTGTGACTTGTCTAAATCAACTAGTTTGGTTCTAACTAGACTAATTTACGTAGACTAACTAAACTAGTTAAGGTAGATTTAGGAAAATTTGTGAGTTTGTAGCTGAAGATCCAGGCTATATATTTCCAAAAGTTTCATTAAATTCGGTCTGTTCGTCTATCTGTCGCAGAGCTTCAAACTTTGTGACTTGCCTAAATCAACTAGTTTAGGTCTATCTTGACTAATTTACGTAGACTAACTAAGCAAGTTAAGGTAGATTTAGTAACATTTGTGAGTTTGTAGCTGAAGATCCAAGCTACAAACTCCTGAAAGCATCATTAAATTCAGCCCTTGCATCTGTGACAAAGTTTCAAAAGTTGTTTATCCACTGGTCAATCAGCTCTTGCAATTTCCCATTTGTAAAGTAAATCCGAGACCCGATAATTAGCATGCAGTGCACAAAACACTTAGGTAATCGATAGACCGACTTTCATTTCTGGTTTGGGTCCGTCCGTTCGCTCCGTGCGCGCTTCTGTCTGGCCGTTTCCGACCGGTTTCGCGCGAAAGCGTTCCAACCTTCGTTTCGGGCAAAACCTTACGCAATCGGCGCTATGGCACGCGCGAGAATTAGCCAGCGGAATTAGATAACAAGGCTATTACCTAACTGACCCGCTGTTGCCTCAGGAATTCGTGGATAACTGCCCGAATTGGGGAACAAAGTTTAAAGAGTTGGTGCCAATGGATTGTAATGTAACTAATAGAAATTTGTAGTTTGGATCTTCAGCTACAAACTCACAAATTTTCCTTAATATACCTTAACTAGTTTAGTTAGCGTACGTAAATTAGTCTAGATAGGCCCAAACAAGTTGATTTAGACAAGTCACAAATTTTGAAGCTCTGTTACAGACAGACGAACAGACTGAATTTAATGAAACTTTTGGGAATCTGTAGCTTGGATCTTCAGCTACAAACCCACAAATTTTCCTAAATCTACCTTAACTAGTTTAGTTAGTCTACGTAAATTAGTCTATATAGACCCAAACAAGTTGATTTAGACAAGTCACAAATTTTGAAGCTTTGCCACAGACAGACAAACAGACCAAATTTAATAAATCTTTCAGAAAATAGTAGCTTGGATCTTCAGCTACAAACCCACAAATTTTCTTAAATCTACCTTAACTAGTTTAGTTAGTCTACCTAAATTAGTCTAGATAGACCCAAACAAGTTGATTTAGACAAGTCACAAATTTTGAAGCTCTGACACAGACAGACGAGCAGACCGAATTTAATGAAACTTTCAGATATTTGTAGCTTGGATCTTCAGCTACAAACCCACTAATTTTGCTGAATCTAGCTACTATTTTAGTTAATCTACGAACATTAACGTGAAGCAATCGATTGGCAAACCGCGTCTTCATTTGCCAATTACACAATGCGATTATCGCCGTCTCGCGTAACCTGTACGACCACCTGTTTGGAAATCCCGATCACGAAACTCGTGAAAATAAAAATTCGCGAACAAAAGAGAAAATTTCTGCAAAGAAATCTCAACAGAATTCGCCACAAACTATTTGCATCGAGACCACCTGTTTAATACTAAATTAAAGATCACATTAGGCAACTCGGTATACCTCAAGGCTCGAATATAGCTCCTACTTTATTAACTAATCCCCACTAGACAAAACAAACTGAACTAGGCTAAGTAAAGAAGACTAACAGATAGAATAGACGAAGCTGAATCTAACTTGACAAACTATGGCGGTAATACCCGCTTTGAACTAATCCTGTCAACTTCAAGCCTCAATAGTCTCTGCTCTATGACTACACCGATAGATTACTCTATACTCTGTGACTACACCCATATATTACTCTAAGCTATGTGACTACACAGATAGATTAGTCTATGCTCTATGATTACACAGATAGATTAGCCTATGCTCTGTAACTACACCGATAGATTAGCCTGATGCTCTATGACTACACAGATAGATTACTCTATGCTCTGTGACTACACCGATAGATTAGTCTATGCTCCATGACTACGCAGATAGATTAGTCTATGCTCTATTCTATGACTACACCGATAGATTACTCTATACTCTGTGACTACACCAATAGATTAGTCTATGCTCTGTGACTACACCGGTAGATTACTGTATGCTCTGCGACTACACCGTTAGATTAGTCTATACTCTGTGACTACAACGATAGATTTGTCTATGCTCTGTGACTACACCGATAGATTACTCTATGCTCTGTGACTACACCGATCAATTACTCTATGCTCTGTGACTACACCGATAGATTACTCTATGCTCTGTGACTACACCGTTAGATTAGTCTATACTCTGTGACTACAACGATAGATTACTCTATGCTCTGCGACTATACCGTTAGATTAGAATCTGATGCACTATGACTACACCGATAGATGACTCTATGTTCTATGACTACACAGATAAATTAGTATATGCTCTATGACTACACCGATCAATTACTCTATACTCTGTGACTATATTGATAGATTACTCCATGCGCTGTGACTGCACATATAGATTAGTCTATACTCTATGACTACACATATAGATTAGTCTATGCTCTATGACTACACCGATAGATTACTCTATGCTCTGTGACTACACCAATAGATTACTCTATGCTCTGTGACTACACCGATAGATTAGTCTATGTTCTATAACTACACAGATAGATTAGTCTATGCTCTATGACTACACTGATAGATTACTCTATACTCTGTAACTACACCGATAGATTACTTTATGCTCTGTGACTACACCGATATATTAGTCTATGCTCTGTGACTACACCGATAGATTACTCTATGCTCTGTGACTATACCGTTAGATTAGTCTATACTCTGTGACTACAACGATAGATTAGTCTATGCTCTGTGACTACACCGATAGATTACTCTATGCTCTGTGACAACACCGATCAATTACTCTATGCTCTGTGACTACACCGATAGATTACTCAATGCTCTGTGACTATACCGTTAGATTAGTCTATACTCTGTGACTACAACGATAGATTACTCTATGCTCTGTGACTACACCGATCAATTACTCTATGCTCTGTGACTACACCGATAGATTACTTTATGCTCTGTGACTACACCGTTAAATTAGTCTATACTCTGTGACTACAACGATAGATTACTCTATGCTCTGCGACTATACCGATAGATTAGAATCTGATGCACTATGACTACACCGATAGATTACTCTATGTTCTATGACTACACAGATAAATTAGTATATGCTCTATGACTACACCGATCAATTACTCTATACTCTGTGACTATATTGATAGATTACTCCATGCGCTGTGACTGCACATATAGATTAGTCTATACTCTATGACTACACATATAGATTAGTCTATGCTCTATGTCTACACCGATAGATTACTCTATGCTCTGTGACTACACCAATAGATTACTCTATGCTCTGTGACTACACCGATAGATTAGTCTATGTTCTATAACTACACAGATAGATTAGTCTATGCTCTATGACTACACTGATAGATTACTCTATACTCTGTGACTACACCGATAGATTACTCTATGCTCTGTGACTATACCGTTAGATTAGTCTATACTCTGTGACTACAACGATAGATTAGTCTATGCTCTGTGACTACACCGATAGATTACTCTATGCTCTGTGACTACACCGATCAATTACTCTATGCTCTGTGACTACACCGATAGATTACTCTATGCTCTGTGACTACACCGTTAGATTAGTCTATACTCTGTGACTACAACGATAGATTACTCTATGGTCTGCGACTATACCGATAGATTAGAATCTGATGCACTATGACTACACCGATAGATTAGTCTATGCTCTGTGACTACACCGATAGATTACTCTATGCTCTGTGACTACACCGATCAATTACTCTATGCTCTGAGACTACACCGATAGATTACTCTATGCTCTGTGACTACACCGATAGATTACTTTATGCTCTGTGACTACACCGTTAGATTAGTCTATACTCTGTGACTACAACGATAGATTACTCTATGCTCTGCGACTATACCGATAGATTAGAATCTGATGCACTATGACTACACCGATAGATTACTCTATGTTCTATGACTACACAGATAAATTAGTATATGCTCTATGACTACACCGATCAATTACTCTATACTCTGTGAATATATTGATAGATTACTCCATGCGCTGTGACTGCACATATAGATTAGTCTATACTCTATGACTACACATATAGATTAGTCTATGCTCTATGTCTACACCGATAGATTACTCTATGCTCTGTGACTACACCAATAGATTACTCTATGCTCTGTGACTACACCGATAGATTAGTCTATGTTCTATAACTACACAGATAGATTAGTCTATGCTCTATGACTACACTGATAGATTGCTCTATACTCTGTAACTACACCGATAGATTACTTTATGCTCTGTGACTACACCGATAGATTAGTCTATGCTCTATGGCTACACCGATAGATTTCTCTATGCTCTATGACTACATCGACAGATAACTCTATACTCTATGACTAAACCGATAGATTACTCTATGCTCTGTGACTACACCAATAGATTACTCTATGCTCTGTGACTACACCGATAGATTACTTTATGCTCTGTGACTACACCGATAGATTCGTCTATGCTCTATGGCTACACCGATAGATTTCTCTATGCTCTATGACTACATCGACAGATAACTCTATACTCTATGACTAAACCGATAGATTACTCTATGCTCTGTGACTACACCGATAGATTACTCTTTGCTCTGTGACTACACCGATCAATTACTCTATACTATGTGACTATATTGATAGATTACTCTATGCTCTGTGACTGCACTGCTAGATTAGTCTATGCTCTATGACTACACAGATAGATTAGTCTATGCCCTATGACTGCACCGATAGATTACTCTATGCTCTGTGACTACACCGATAGATTACTCTATGCTCTGTGACTACACCGATAGATTAATCTATGCTCTATTACTACACAGATAGGTTTTTTAATTAGTCTATGCTCTATGACTATACCGATAGATTACTCTATACTGTGTGACTACACCGATAGATTACTCTATACTCTGTGACTACACCTATAGATTAGTCTATGCTCTATACAGATAAATTACTCTATGCTCTGTGACTACACGGATGGATTAATCTATGCTCTGTGACTACACCAATAGATTAGTCTATGCTCTATAATTACACAGATAGATTTGCTATGCCGTATGGCTATACCGATAGATTAGTCTATGCTGAATCTAATTTGAGCAGCTAATGCTTGTCCAAAACGTTTGAACTATCCGTTTCTCTTGTTCTAGATTATGCAACATCGGATTCTGCACAGGAGCGTCTTAATCCTCCTGCTGACCAGTCTAGTCGTCTACACGCTGCAAGTCCAAGACGACACTAAGCAGAAGGTCTAAATCCACTTACTACTCAGTCTGGATTAGAATAGTCCAGATTAATTCCGGAAAACTTTGTCGGTCTGGTTGCCTAAACTAACTTGGTGTTTCAGTAAACTAACTTTTATTTTAAGTTGACTTAAAACTGTTGAGTGGTAGTATACACTAATTAGATTAGATTTAGTCTTGTAAGTTCTAATCTAATACACTTCAAGTCTAATACTAATACATTTTGAGTCTATTACAGAGAGTTTATAAGGATTTAAGTCTAATTATCTCGTTTAATACTAATCACACCCAACTAATTCCTTTACTAATCGCATCCTTGATCTGTCGCCTAAGTAATAGGCTAGATTAGTGCGGTCTAATACTAATAAACCTTACAATTAGAGAAACTAGAGGCTCACTTTTAAGTTTAATTATCGCATTTAATACTAATCGAATCCGGCTAATTCGTTCACTAATCGCATCCTTGATCCGTCGCCTATGTCCTACATGAGATGAGTGCGGTCAAATACTAATAAGTATTAGATAAACTAGAGACTTAGTTTCAAGTCTAATTATCGCGCTTAATACTAATCGCACCCAACTATTTCCTTCACTAATCTCATCCTTGATCTGTCGCCTATGTCTTACGTGAGATGAGTGCGGTCTAATACTAACCAACCTTACAGAAACTAGAGACTTAGTTTCAAGTCCAATTATAGCGCTTAATACTAATCGCACCCTGCTAATTCCTTCACTAATCGCATCCTTGATCTGTCACCTGTGTCTTACGTGAGATGAGTGCGGTCTAATACTAATGAGTATTAAAGAAACTAGAGGCTCACTTTTAAATCTAAATATCGCGCTTAATACTAATCGCACCCGACTAATTCCTTCACCAATTGCAACCTTGATCTGTCGCCTATGTCCTACGTGAGATGAGTCCGATCTAACACTAATGACTATTCAGTTACAAGTCTAATTATCGCGTTTAATACTATCGCAACCGACTAATTCCTTCACTAATCCAATACTGATAAGTCTGTGTGGTTTTCAGGAGACTAAGGATGAAGAATACCGCAGGATAAAGCGGGCGACCGTCAGGAAGCCGGGATTCTTCCGGACGTTATTTTCGGTCGTCTTTGATGTAAAACTAACGATAAGTCCGAATCCAGACTGGGTCTTAGTCTGGATTTAGTCTAAACTCGATTTAAATACGTTTCGAATTTGGCTTGAGTTTAGTTTAGTCGGTGTAGCGCGAATAATTCGGAATCTAGCTGTTTAGATTTAGTCTGAATAGACTAATAGATAGAATGCCTGCAACTGATTATTTAGTTGACTTAGCCTAACTGTAGCTTAATTAGGCGTAAGAACAGTTTGAACTGAGTTGTGATTAGATTTAAGGTCGATAGCCTTATATAAACTAAGTAGGCTTTAAGTTTCAATCTTCTAGGTTAGTCTGGACTAGTTAGTTTTAGTCTAGACTAGTTATATTTAGTCTAGTCAAGGTTTTAATTTTGTGCTAAAATAAGTTGAAAGTTTGTGTTTAAACTGTGCGGGAATTATGGGTGATAGCCTTATGTAACCTTAATGGATTTAAACTTAAGACAGTTTGGTTTTATTTAAACTACTCGGAGTTAGTCTAGACTAGCTAGAATTAGTCGCAACCTAAGTTTGAAAAAAAGATAATTTCATAGTGATTCAGGCTTTGATTAAGCTAAGACTAAGGGCGATAGACTTATATAAACTAAGTAGCCTTTAAATCTGAACCTTCTAATCTCGTCCGGACTAGTTAGATTTAGTCTAGACTAGTTATATTTAGTCTAGTAAAGGTTTTAATTTTGTGCTGAATTAAGTTGAAAGTTTGAGTTTAAACTGTGCGGGAACTATGGGTGATAGCCTTATGTAACCTTGATGGATTTAATCTTAGGACAATTTCGTTTGATTTAAACAAGTCAGATTTAATCTAAACTAGTTAGATTTAGTCATAAACTGAGTTTGAAAAAAAAGTAATTTCATAGTGATTTAGGCTTGGATTAAACTAAGCCTAAGGACGATAGCCTTATATAAACTAAGTAGAATTTACGTGTTGTACCTTCTAGATTAGTCTAGACTAGTAAGTTCTAGTCTAAATCATTTCGATTAATTCGCAAAATTGCATACAACAACTTGCTAATTTCACACCAAAATAACTCAGATTCAAACTATTATTGCGCTGAGATTAAGGACGATAGCCTTATATAAACTAAATATGATTTAAGTCTGAACCATCTAGTTTAGTAAACCCTAATTAGTTTTAGTCTAGATCATTTTGATTAATTTGAAAAATTGCTTACAAAAACTTGCAAATTTCACACCAAAATAACTCCGATTCAAACTGTGATTGCACTGAGACTAAGGACGATAGCCTTATATAAACTAAGTAGGAATTAAGTTTCAAGCATCTAGTTTAGTCTAGACTAGTTAGTTTTAGTCTAAAACATTTTGCTTAATTCGCAAAATTGCTTAAAAAAACTTGCTAATTTCACACCAAAATAACTCAGATTCAAACTGTGATTGCATTGAGACTAAGGACGATAGCCTTATATAAGCTAAGCGGGAAATAAGTTTGAACCATCTAGTTTAGTCTAGACTTGTTAGTTTTAGTTTAAACCATTCCTATTAATTCGAAAAATTGCTTACAAAAACTTGCAAATTGCACACCAAAATAACTCAGATTCAAACTGTGATTGCACTGAGACTAAGCACGATAGCCTTATATAAACTAAGTAGGAATTAAGTTTGAACAATCTAGTTTAGTCTAGACTAGTTAGTTTTGGTCTAAACCATTTTGATTAATTCGCAAAATTGCTTACAAAAGCTTGCTAATTTCACACCAAAATAACTCAGATTTAAACTGTGATAACACTGAGACTAAGAAAGATAGCCTTATATAAACTAAGCGCAAATTAAGATTGAATCTTCTAGTTTAGTCTAGACTAGTTAGTTTTAGTCTAAACCATTTTGATTAATACACAAAATTACTTACAAAAACTAACAAATTTCACGCCAAAATAACTCAGATTCAAACTGTGATTGCATTGAGACTAAGGACGTTAGTCATATATAAACTAAGTAGGAATTAAGTTCGAATCTTCTAGTTTAGTCTAGACTAGTTAGTTTTAGTCTAAACCAATTCGAATATTTCGCAAAATTGCTTACAAAAAGTTGCTAATTTCACACCAAAAAAACTCAGATTCAAATTGTGATTGCACTGAGACTAAGGACGATAGACTTATATAAACTAAGTAGGTATTAAGTTTGAACCATCTAGTTTAGTCCAGACTAGTTAGTTTTAGACTAAACCATTTTGATCAATTCGCAAAATTGCTTACGAAAACTTGCTAATTTCACACCAAAATAACTCAGATTCAAACTGTGATTGCACTGAGACTAAGAAAGATAGCCTTATATAAACTAAGCGGAAATTAAGTTTGAATCTTCTAGTTTAGTCTAGACTAGTTAGTTTTAGTCTAAACCATTTTGATTAATACACAAAATTGCTTACAAAAACTAACAAATTTCACGCCAAAATAACTCAGATTCGAACTGTGATTGCATTGAGACTAAGGACGTTAGTCTTACATAAACTAAGTAGGAATTAAGTTTAAATCTTCTAGTTTAGTCTAGACTAGTTAGTTTTAGTCTAAACCAATTCGAATATTTCGCAAAATTGCTTACAAAAAGTTGCTAATTTCACACCAAAATAACTCAGATTCAAACTGTGATTGCACTGAGACTAAGGACGATAGCCTTATATAAAAAAAGTAGCAATTAAGTTTGAACCATCTAGTTTAGTCTAGATTAGTTAGTTTTAGTCTAAACCATTTTAATTAATTCGCAAAATTGCTTACAAAAACTTAATAATTTCACACAAAAATAACTCAGATTCAAACTGTGATTGCACTAAGACTAAGGACGATAGCCTTATATATAATAAGTAGCAATTAAGTTTCAACCATCTAGTTTTGTCTAGACTAGTTAGTTTTAGTCTAAACCATTTTGATTAACTCGCAAAATTGCTTACGAAAACTTGCTAATTTCACACCAAAATAACTCAGATTCAAACTGTGATTGCACTGAGACTAAGCACGATAGCCTTATATAAACGAAGTAGGAATTAAGTTTGAACCATGTAGTTTAGTCTGGACTAGTTAGTTTTAGTCTAAATAGTTTTGATTAATTCGCAAAATTGATTACAAAAACTTGCTAATTTCACACCAAAATAACTCAGATTCAAACTGTGATTGCACTGAGGCTAAGGACGATAGCCTTATATAGACTAAGTAGGAATTAAGTTTGAACCATCTAGTTTAGTATAGACTAGTTACCTTTAGTCTAAATCATTTTGATTAATTCGCAAAATTGCTTACAAAAACTTGCTAATTTCACACAAAAATAACTCAGATTCAAACTGTGATTGCACTGAGACTAAGGACGTTAGCCTTATATAAATTAAGTAAGATTTAAGTTTGAACCATCTTGTTTAGTCAGGACTGGTTAGTTATAGTCTATATCATTTTGATTAATTTGCAAAATTGCTTATAAAAACTTGCTAATTTCACACCAAAATAACTCAGATTCAGACTGTGATAGCACTGAGACTAAGGACGATAGCTTTATATAAAATAAGTAGGATTTACGTTTGAGCCTTCTAGTTTAGTTTAGAATAGTTAGTTTTAGTGTAAACCATTTTGATTAATTCGCAAAATTGCTTACAAAAACTTGCTAATTTTACCCAAAATAACCAAGATTCAAACTGTGATTGCACTAAGACTAAGGACCTTAGCCTTATATAAACTAAGTGCGCATTAAGATTGAACGTTCTAGTTTAGTCTAGACTAGTTGGTTTTAGTCTAAATCATTTCGATTAATTCCAAAAATTGCTTACAAAAACTTGCTAATTTTACACCAAAATAACTCAGATTCAAACTGTGATTGCAATGAGACTAAGGACGATAGCCTTAGATAAACTAAGTAGGAATTAAGTTTGGAGCATCTAGTTAAGTCTAGACTTGTCAGTTTTAGTCTAAACCATTTTGATTAATTCGCAAAATTGCTTACAAAAACTTGCTAATTTCACACCAAAATAACTCAGATTCAAACGGTGATTGCACTGAGACTAAGAACGATAGCCTTATATAAACTAAGTAGGAATTAAGTTTGAACCATCTTGTTTAGTCTAGACTAGTTAGTTTCAGACTAAACCACTTTGATCAATTCGCAAAATTGCTTACAAAAACTTGTTAATTTCAAACCAAGATAACTCAGTTTCAAACTGAGATTGCACTGAGACTAAGGACGATAACCTTATATAAACTAAGTAGCAATTAAGTTTGAACCATCTAGTTTTGTCTAGACTAGTTAGTTTTAGTCTATACTATTTTTATTAATTCGCAAAATTGCTTACTAAAACTTGCTAATTTCACAGCAAAATAACTCAGATTCAAACTGTGATTACACTGAGAATAAGGACGTTAGCCTTATATAAACTAAGTAGGAATTAAGTATGAACCATCTAGTTTAGTCAAGATTAGTTAGTTTTAGTCTAAATCGTTTCGATTAATTCGCAAAATTGCTTACAAAAACTTGCTAATTTCACACCAAAATAACTCAGTTTCAAACTGTGATTGCACTGAGACTAAGGACTATAGCCTTATATAAACTAAGCAGGAATTAAGTTTCAACAATCTAGTTTAGTCTAGACTAGTCAGTTTTAGTCTAAACCATTTTGATTAATTCGCAAAATTGCTTAAAAAAACTTGTTAATTTCACACCAAAATAACTGAGATTTAAACTGTGATTGCGCTGAGACTAAGGACGATAGCATTATATAAACTAAGTGGGAATTAAATTTGAACCATCTAGTTTAGTCTATACTAGTTAGTTTTAGTCTAAACCATTTTGATTAATTCGCAAAATTGCTTACAAAACTTGCTAATTTCACACCAAAATAATTCATATTCAAACTGTGATAGCACTGAGACTAAGGGTGATAGCCTTATATAAACTAAGTGAGAATTAAGTTTGAATCTTCTAGTTTAGTCTAGACTAGTTAGTTTTAGTCTTAATCATTTTGATTAATTCGCAAAATGAATGCTATGAAATTTGTGCTTGGATTAGACTAAGACTGAGGGCGATAGCCTTACGTAGTGCAATTAGACATATAATCTAGACTTTTTACTTTAGTCTAGTCATAATCTAGACTATCTAGACCACTTAAATTAAGTCGTAATTTTGATTTAAAAAAGTTGCAATTTTGATAAAATCTAGACCGATTTAGACTTTGATTAGACTAAGACTAAGGACGATAGCCTTATATAGTCTAACTATCATATAATTTAAACTAGTCGCAAACTACTTAGACCAAATCTAAACAGCTAGATCTAAAAGTTTCTCCTCGCTTGGTTCTAGACTAAACCACGGCCGATAGCCTTATGCTCGCTTAACACAAACACTAATTCCAGCAATGGAACGACACTAGGAACACCGTCGGCACTGTAAATCGCCTCATCAACGACAACTTCCTTCCGGAAAACGCGCCAGTAAGTCGCACCGATGTCGACCAATTCGACAGTCTAGTTAACTAACTGTTTCAGCCGGTGCAGACCACCCCGAATGCGGATCCGAACGCCACCACCACCGAGCCCCCCTATCGCATTTCCCGGGCGGAATTCGGCAAAATTTTAAGGAGGAACCTCAAAGGCCTCATGCGGCTCTACAATCTCGAACTAAATGACGCATTGAAAGTGAGTAGATTAGACTTAATAGTCAGGTTAGGTTATAACAAAGACAACGGCATGCTGACGACATGCGAAAAGCAGTACCGAGATGTTCGTGAATTCCAAGGGGGCCACTTGACAAGTTAACACTAGTGCTTGCTACGTCCCCATAAAAATAAAAGTTAGGTTAGGTTAGGTTATAACAAAGACAACGGCATCCTGACGACATGCGAAAAGCGGTACCGAGATGTTCGTGAATTCTAAGGGGGCCACTTGACAAGTTAACACTAGTGCTTGCTACGTCCCCATAAAAATAAAAGTTAGGTTAGTTTAGGTTATAACAAAGACAACGGCATCCTGACGACATGCGAAAAGCAGTACCGAGATGTTCGTGAATTCCAAGGGGGCCACTTGACAAGTTAACACTAGTGCTTGCTACGTCCCCATAAAAATAAAAGTTAGGTTAGGTTAGGTTATAACAAAGACAACGGCATGCTGACGACATGCGAAAAGTGGTACCGGGATGTTCGTGAATTCCAAGGGGGCCACTTGACAACTTAACGCTAGTGCTTGCTACGTCCCCATAAAAATAAAAGTTAGGTTAGGTTAGGTTATAACAAAGACAACGGCATCCTGACGACATGCGAAAAGTGGTACCGGGATGTTCGTGAATTCCAAGGGGGCCACTTGACAACTTAACGCTAGTGCTTGCTACGTCCCCATAAAAATAAAAGTTAGGTTAGGTTAGGTTATAACAAAGACAACGGCATGCTGACGACATGCGAAAAGTGGTACCGGGATGTTCGTGAATTCCAAGGGGGCCACTTGACAACTTAACGCTAGTGCTTGCTACGTCCCCATAAAAATAAAAGTTAGGTTAGGTTAGGTTATAACAAAGACAACGGCATCCTGACGACATGCGAAAAGTGGTACCGGGATGTTCGTGAATTCCAAGGGGGCCACTTGACAACTTAACGCTAGTGCTTGCTACGTCCCCATAAAAATAAAAGTTAGGTTAGGTTAGGTTATAACAAAGACAACGGCATGCTGACGACATGCGAAAAGCAGTACCGAGATGTTCGTGAATTCTAAGGGGACCACTTGACAAGTTAACACTAGTGCTTGCTACGTCCCCATAAAAAAAAGTTAGGTTAGAGATTTCAGGTGCTGGTGAATTCAAGCAGCCAATCCGTGTATAGTGCCATCTATGGATCAAAATATGTACTATAAGACTAAATTATCTAGGCTAGTCTGTCTTATCTAGTTTGTCTACTCTTATTTGCATAGTCTGTGTCTACATTGCCTACTCTAGTTTTGTACGATATATTGTAATACTTTATACTTAGTCTAATACTGATATTCTTTTATTTATTGCAGCAATCCGACAAGAATTACGCCGATTTCAGGAAGAACGCGTCATTAGAAGTATCCAAATTCTTGTAGACTAGCTCTAGACTAGTCTAGTTCTGACTACATACTAGTCTAGTTCGTGTCCAATTGGATCTAGTCCATTTTGCAATCAAACCTAGTTTACAGCAATTTGGACTTGTGTGCCTAATGTGCCTAAAGTTAGTCTAATTCCAAAGTAATCTGGCTTGTAACATAAGTAGTATCTCTTTGGGATTAGACTGAGTTCCTTAATTTGATAAAGAATTCTAGTCTAGATCTGCCTAAGCGACTAGTCTAGTTTGTAACATAAGCAATATCTAGTTTGGAATAGACCAGATTAATTAAGACTTGTACTCTAGATCCCTTTAAACGACAAGTTTAGTTTGTAACATAAGCAGTATCTAGTTCGAATTAGACTAAATACCTTAGTGAATCAAGTCTAATTTATTATAATCTAGATTTAGGATAGTTTGGATTTAGATCTAGACTAGTCTTAGTGTGTGTGTAAAGCTTCTGCCAGATTATTTATGTGATATCTACTAATTCTATGGACTAATCAGCTGTTATCTAGATCTAGGATATGGGGTGTAGAGGGGTGGAAGGGAGGGAGCGGCCGCCGGTGGTCTACACGCTGTTGCTCATCGTGCTTAACGGATTCCTGTAGACTTTCGCCATGTTTTTGTGTGTAAATAAATTAGTTTGAGTTGTTTTATTTGGTTTTTGCAAAATTCGATAAACCTCGCAAAGTTTTGGCAAATTGGTAATTTGGCTTGCAGTTTGTTAAGTTGTGTAGATTTAGCTTCAATTCGGTGTGCCAAACTCAACTGTGGCGTCACAACTTCAGTTTTGTAGAAAATTGGTAATTTTCGAAAAATTCTAACTTGCGCAAGTTTTGAAGGAATCATCCCACAAACTTTTAGTTTTCAGTTCCTTAATCCGCACGAACGAAGCCCGTTCACCTTGTGGCCTTCTTGGCCACATCTTAGGCATAGCATCTGGCGGTCTGGGCCTGTACAGGCAATTGCGTGATGGCCTGTTAGCCAGCATTTGTAACATCGCTCAAGATCGATTCTTTCATGAATTCTACAATACAACCAGCCAATTTTAATTTTCCCGTGTTCTTTTAATGAATTTTCCTGGTTTCTGGGAGTTGAACGGTGGCTATTTGCCTATCGCCATAAGCGGGTCTTAGATTTTTTACTTTTACCTCATCCTCCTTTTTTGTTTTCAGAAGCTTTTTTTCAAAAAGCGATTTCTTCAACGGTCGCAATCGCATCTATGTCCTTTATGTGGATAATTGTATCTGTATTTTTTGAGCGGTCTTCGACCTCTGGCAGTTTTTGAGCAATTATATCTTTTAGGTCCTGTGCTTTTCCCTCTCTCATTTCTATCAGTAGTTCACCCGTTTTTGTGCTTCTAATTTCATTTATTTTTGAACCTGCGGATTCCGGGTCTATCTTTTCCTTTACTACTTTCAGTAGTTCAGCAAAGGTTTGTCTTTTGCCCTTACGAATACTGCCTCTGTGGTTTTCTCTCTTCTCTTTTGTTCTTGGCCCTTTTTCACCGTCGTCTCTTTCACAGTTTCTGCCTTTTTTGCAGGATTTCGCCCCCGGGGAGTATGCGCTCTAACCTCTATTTCGGTATCGGCGAAAATATATTCAATTTTTTTTTATTATCGGCCAATCAGCAATTTTATTATCGGCCAATCAGGTTTGACAAAAGATAGTTTGTTTCTACAATCCTGTATCATCATATTTTTTAGCTGGTTTAGACCGTCGTATTTCTTTTCAAGGCTAAAAGATTCATCGGCTTTTTGACGTACTACCACTTGGATGGAAATCGATGGAAAGATCGATGCTCGGCGTGTCGCTACGAGACCATATCACAAACGAAGACCTACGCCGAACAACAGGTGTCACAGATGTGGTTGTGCGTATGGCGAGGCTAAAGTGGAACTGGGCTGGACACGTGGCCCGAATGTCAGATGGAAGATGGACCAAGAGACTACTGGAGTGGAGGCCAAGAGCAAATATACGAAGCAGGGGGAGGCCCCCCACAAGATGGACAGACGATATAAAAAGAACAAGAGGAGCCTGGATGCGAGAGGCTCAGGATAGGAGGAAATGGGCGGAAATTGGGGAGGCCTATGTCCAGCAGTGGACGCAAAGGGCTGTTTGATGATGATGATGATGACCACTTGGAATACATATCGCTCAGCATTTTGTATTATTCCTTCCTTATTTGCCACTCCAATAGAGTGTCTTAAATACACTATGTGTCCTGGTTTTTATTATATTAAAAACTAAGCGAAGTCTGTGTCTAGTCTGTCTAGTTGTCTAGTCTAGTCTGTCTAGTCTTTTTTTTGAGTTTGTGTGCAATAGGAAGTTACTTCCATGCAGCAAAGCCTATAATTTTCGACGCGCCGATCTTTACCTGGACCTTAATAGTGCTAACTTCACCTTTCCTGATGAGCGGATCAAGTCTTCGAATGAACTTTTGGACTCTTTTTACTTCCGCCTTTATTCAGTTCTCGATATATCCTAAGTTCCCCTAAGTTTCTCTTAACTTATCCCAAATGGTTTTCACCCGCAATCATTGATGGACTTTGTAAGAAACGTGCTCTGCATCGTGCCTACAAGAAATCCAGATCTACTCTTGACTACTTTGAACTCAAACGCGTCAGGTCGCTGGTTAAGTCTCCAATTAAATCTGCATTCACTAACTTTATCTCGGATTCGGCAAATAATATCTCAAAAGATCCGAAAAGTTTTTGGTCAATTGTTAAGGCTAAGAAGTGTCTAAGCCGTATTCCAGGTGAAATGTCTTTGGATGGTGCTACCTTGAACACTCCGCAGTCTATAGTAGATGGTTTTGCAAGCTACTTCAATGGAGTTTATAGAACATCGTCCCCCTTTACGAGTCAACCGCAATTGAACTCCAAAACAAACTAAAAGGCACTATGCCGAATCGATTGGTGCCGGTCCGGTTCCGATCCGACTGTTGGGTATCCCACGAGAGGGATCCCCGCAAATTAGGTGAAAAAAACACCGCGTTTTTTCGATTTTTGTATTAAAATTGATCCAGAGCGAGAACAGGATGTCGAAGGTTCCAGATTCTTTCACCGCCGGTTGCGGGTAAACATCTCGCATCGAACGAACCGGTTTGGAGACACGGCGCTCTTCTATTAAGAGAACGGGAAAACGGTTTTTTTTGCTTACATTTTCCGCCGCACCGGGTGAACCTACGGTCGCGTACTTTTCCGCATGACGTCAAAAAACGTGAAATCGACGCGGCAAGAGGACGCAGTAAAAAAGTCGGGCTGCGGACCAAAATTGCTCCTCAAAGGTGCTTGAAACGATCTCCTGTTTTTGGCACCTGGAGGACGCCGTATTGGACTTGCGAGCGGCAGACGGACACGGGTCGAAGGCCCGTTCAGTTTTACAACAGAAAATGGAAATTTCCCGTTTCGACGCGCAAGAGGAACGGAGTTTTTACAGAAAAAGTGAAAAATTTAACCGCCCCCTGCGGGAACTTTGGCTCGTCTAAAAAAACCTAATTTTTTGTTCAATTTACTGCAAAAATTCAAGACGTAAACCGCATTTTTACACAATTTTTCTTGATTTTAAAAAAAATCTTGATTTTTTGAGCCCTTTTGAGTTCAGGGAAGGTACCTTACTCGATTAGTATATTGTAACAAGACAGGTGATGGTGGCTCAGATAGTTAAGCACTTGGCTCTCGAGACAGACAGCGTGGGTTCGAATCCCAGGCAGAACTAAAGCAGTACAAATTAAAACTAAAGGCTGCAACCCATCACACTCAATTCCCCAATTCAACTTAGGCAACCGTGGGGTCTCAACTGCCTAACACCTTCTCTGGAAATTTATCGTTCGGATTCGACGCTATATTCAATCTTAGTGTTGAGGTTGGATATGTGGCAGAGAAGAGGCCGGTGCCCAGCAGTGGGACATAAAGGCTAATGCTGACGATGACTATAACAGGGCAATAGACTTATATTAGGACTAGACTAGGTGGTCAGGATTAGACACACTAAGAAATTATCTAAAATGTGCGAGCTGCTTTTCTGTGATTTCAAGAGAAATTCCACACCAATTTTCGCAAATGTCATCTGAAAAAGACCCGCAAAGAATCGCTCTAAATAAATCTGCAATAAAACGTGCAAACATTGTCGATTAAACGCCAGTTTTGTTCTGTTTATTGGCGTACGTGTGCAGCACAAGGTTTCCTGCTTCGAACACGTGAGGACAAAACCCATAATGAGATTGTGAGATAAAGAGATTGCGAGCTTATTCATTAATCTTTGCTAAATCTATAAAGAGAACTCGCACTACGTGACTTTAATCAGATCGACACATGTATATCTAGTCCAGTCAATAAAATGCAACCAGAGTAGCAAATTCTTCTAATAAATCAACAATAATAATCATCAATAAAATCATCAATATTAATTAGAAAACACTTAATAATAAAAATGTTTATAGAAAAAACGCGAAAAATAATCAAAATAAAAGTAAAAATGTCTAAAAGGACAAAAAATTGTCTAAAATCTGAAAACAAAAAAATTCGCTTAAAATATAAAATCCAGTGCAGAACGAGTCTTGTTGACTCATCACCGTAAAAAACACTAAAACCGGGTCTTGGACACTAAAACCGTGTCCAAGACAAAGACGACACCAGCGTGAATTAAAAGTTTAAAATTGTCTAAAGACAAAGTAACAATTCCACCATCAACGATCACTCTCTGATAAACACGTAGTTTATGGTGGGTTAAGCCGGACTAATCCAAACTAGTTAACGAAGGGCGAGGCAATCATATGGGTTTGTAGCTGAAGATCCAAGCTACAAATTTCTGAGTTTCATTAAGTTTGGTCTGTTCGTCTATCTGTGGCAAAGCTACAAAATTTGTGGTCTATCTAGATTAACTTGTTTGCGTCAATCCAGACTAATTTACGTAGACTAAGGTGGATTTAGTAAAATTTGTGGGTTTATAGCCGAAGATCCAAGCTACAAATTTCTGCAAGTTTCATTAAATTCGATCTGTTTGTCTGTCTGTGGCAGAGCTTAAAAATATGTTAACATATCTCACCATCAATAGAAAGTCTCTCGATCCACCCAGCCGCCGGGCATCTTCCTCAAGAAGTACTTCCTGCCCTCGTCGAAAGAGATGATGAGCAGCGCGAACGGAATGACCGGACACAGCGCGTATATATCCACGCTGGCGAAGCCGAACACCTCGTTGAGGTGTGGGCAGTACACCAACAGGATGCCGATCACCAGCTCCACCGCGATGCCCGTGTTCATCACGGAGTTCTTCATGCCTTGTTGGAAGACGGACAGCCGCCGGGTCTTGCATATCACGCAGTCCGCCACTTGCGTCAACACGATAGCCAGGAAGAAACCGGCGACGCCTTTGCGCTGGAGGATGCTGCGCTCGTACCTCGTCCACTCTTGGCCCACGGAGTCGAGGAGGTCGTCTTGACTGGAGTACCACGACTCCCGGATAAAGAAGAGGTCTATCGGATTGAAGCCGTGCTGGGACATGATGTAGAAATAACATGCGAAACCGGCGCAGGCTTGGATCATGCCGATGTTAAGGTTGGTGAAGAGCATGAGCTTCCAGCTGACCAAGCGGTCCGTCAGCGGATTCCGCGGCTTCCTCATCATTATATCAGCCTCGGCCATTTCATACGCCAAAGAAATCCCCGGCCAAAGATCCGTTCCGACGTCCACCACTAGAATAGCCATCACGGTGAGAGCTAGAGGCAAACCCAACAAGACATGCAAAAGGAACGGAAGCATTTCCGGCACGTTGGAAGTCATCATATACGAAATGCTCTTCTTCAGGTTATCGAAGATCAATCTCCCCTCCTCGATACCAACCACTATCGACGCGAAGTTGTCGTCTAAAATAACCATGTCGGCGGCTTCTTTGCTCACCTCCGACCCGGCGATGCCCATCGCCACGCCTATATCAGCCTTCTTAAGCGCCGGCGAATCGTTAACTCCATCCCCTGTGACCGCTACGATCTCCCCGATCATCTGAAACGCCTCCACCACCTGCAGCTTTTGCTGAGGGCTAGTCCGAGCAAACACGATCTCCCTGTGGTCCTTCACCAGCTGCAGCAGCTCATCCTGTTCCATCATCCTCAAATTCGTCCCCGTGATCACCGCCGCCTTACAAGCCCAAGCCTCCTCCTTCGCGATATCAACCACTGACATTTTCTTCTTAATAGCCAAATCATAAATGGTATCCTCCTCTGGCGATATGATCCCGATCTTCTTCGCTATCGCCATCGCCGTCACCGGATGGTCCCCCGTTACCATGATCACCCGGATCCCCGCGTTTCTGCAGCTCTCCACGGCCTCCATCACCCCCGGCCGAGGCGGATCAATCATCGACATGAACCCCAGAAACCGCAACCCCGTCATCGGAAAGTTCATCTTCGTCTGGTCGAACTCGTACTTCTCGTTGTATTCCGCTGGCAACACAGAATCGGCGAAGCCCAACACTCGCTCGCCCATGATCCCCAAATCCACCAGCGCCGTGTTTATATCCACCACGTTCCGCTCCGACAGGCTCCTGTTACCGTCCGGCGTCGACCAGCTATCGCAGCGTTCTAAAACTCGCTCAGGAGCTCCCTTCATCACCATCAACAGACGGTGCGAACCCGGCACCTTGTGGATCGATAGCTGATACTTGTTCGATGAATTGAACGGAATTTCGAACACCTACATGCAAAATTACAAAATTTCTATTACTTGTTAAAATCAACTTCCGGTTTTCAAATTCAAATTCTACGAACAAAAAACTTGATAACATCAAAACAGATTTTTAGAGAAAACTAGGAATATCAGTTACCGGAAGCTGAATTTTGAAAAGTACTCGCTTTGTTTCCGGTTTAAAAAATCTATACAAAACGCTAGATTGTTGGTTATTGCGTATTGACACTTTGAAACATTACATCACCTTTTGGTGTTCTTGTCGATGTAGTTCGACGTCGCCAATCAGACGTTCCATGCATTTCAAGACAGCGCTTTCGCTGGCGTCGCCGTTGACCATCCGTTTATCTATATCGATGCCTTCTTGGTTGGGCAGGAACTCCGCCCTGCTGCAGAGCATGCCAGAGCGGCAGAGTTCCTTAAACGTCGTCGACATCTGGGTATTGTAAGTGGGGCTAAGGACGTCGATGACGTTGCCGTAGTAGAACATGTGGGAGACGGTCATCCGGTTCTGGGTGAGGGTTCCCGTTTTGTCCGAGCAGATAACACTGGTCGAGCCGAGGGTCTCGATGGCGTGCAGGTTCTTGCAGAGACAGTTCTTCTTGGCCATCTTCTTGGCGGTGAGCGTGAGGCAGGCGGTCATAGTGACCAGCAGGCCTTCGGGCACGTTCGCCACGACAATCGCGATGAAATAGATAAAAGAGTCGAAGAAATTGTAGCCGAGGCTCAAGGACAACAAGAAGAAGAGCGATCCGAACACGATGGCGAAGATGGTGAGGATCTTGATGAACTGCCGCAGCTCCTTCTTGATCGGGGTCTCGTCGGCGACGAGACCTTGAGTCAATCCGGCGATGTGCCCCATCAAGGTGTTGTCCCCCGTAGAAATCACGACTCCTTTGCCTAAACCCTCGACGGCGTTGGTGCCGAAGAAGACAAGATTCGGTGCTTCTAGCGGGTTGTGCTCTATTGTGTCGACGGTCCTCAGCTGCGGCTTGGACTCCCCGGTGATGCTACTGTTGTCCACCTTCAACCCCAGCGTCTCCACCATCCTCATGTCGGCGGGGATGCACGCCCCCGGGTCCACGCAGACCACGTCCCCCACCACCAGAAGCTCGCTGCTGATGACCGACGTCTGCCCGTCGCGGATCACCGTCGCCGTCTTCGGGATCATCTTCCGGAAGCTCTCCATGATCGACTTGTTCGCCGACTCCTGGTAGAACCCGAACAATCCCGTCACGATGATCACTCCCAAGATGACGAAAGCTGCGAGCAAAATGAGTTGGATTTGTAAAGACCCCGACAAAGTCTCACCCAAGTATAGCTGATCCAAAGGAGTGTTGCTGTCATTCAAATAAGCAACGGTGTATCCAACCACGCAGAGGATGACGCCCATCCAGAGCAGCGTCGAGAACCCCATGAACATAAACTCGCAGAAGATGGAAAACCTTGACCTGCCCTTCGGCGGGCGGATCAAGTTTGGGCCGTTGACCTCCAACAACCGCTGCGCCTTCGCCGCCGTCAATCCTTGCACCAGGTCCGTATTGTACCTACCCAAACCAGAAACACTCTCACCGCTTCCATTAAAAGCTTCAAATTTATCTCACCTTTGCAAGAGGTCGTCGATGGAAATGAGATGGTCATCGATGCTGAGCTCCTGCTTCAAGTGCTCTATCTGGTGCTTGTCTATCTTCCTCCTCCTCTTCTTCTTCCTGCCGACGGACGCCAGCTGCTCCGACGACGTTGCCCCCATCCGGCTCATCTCCTTGTAGAGCTCGGCAACGGAGCGGCGCAAGTGCGCCTCCGGCTTGTCTATCAAATACTCCGACATGTCAACCGCTGGTCCCACAAGCCACCTGCAAAAACGACTTAGGAAGATCCTCGCCAAAACGCGTGCGACTGACTTTGACGGCGACACGTTTGACATTGCCAAACTGCAAACACCAATTGTCTTATAGGCGACTAGATTCAATCTCCAAACTTGAAATAGATACATCTATGTATGTAGCTAACACTAGATATTTAGACTTTTACTTTAGATTTAGTTGCGACATTTATTATTTTTGATTGATTCAACGGTCCTTGCCACATTGTCCTATATTGGATCGAGAGTTCCAGCTGCCGCGCGTATGTTGTCTTGGTTTATCTGCCCGCTTCGCGGTAGGCAACCTAATCTAACCGGGTTTAAACCAGCGGTACTTGCCACATTGTCCTATATTGGATCGAGACTTGGCACTGCCGCGCGTATGTTGTCTTGATTTATCTGCCCGCTTCCCGGCGGGCAACCTAATCTAAGCGGGTTTAAAGCAATAGTCCTTGCCACATTGTCTTATATTTGATCGAGAGTTCGCGCTACAGCGCGTATGTTGTCTTGATTTAACTGCCCGCTTCGCGGCGGGCAATCTAATTTAACCGGGGTTAAACCAACGGTCCTTGGCACATTGACATATATTGGATCGGTAGTAGATTTTGAACGTCTATAACTCACGAAGTAAGCTAGATAATACCACAAATTTAGTCTTAAGCTCAAGATTATACCTTAATCTATAGATCAAGACTAAGTAGATAACCCGGCGCGAGTGGTGTAGTGGTGACGCTCGTGGCCTCATGTTTGAGCGCTAACTAACAAGTAGTGCCGGCCGCAAAAAAAAGTAGATAAGTTTAGATAAGTTAGATTGTCCACACCTAAGCTACAAAAAGAAACTACCAAAGTTGGTCTAAGTTGTCTGAAACATCTAAGCTACAACTATTTACTTAGTATTAAAATTAAGTCTAGTTCTTATTCTTTAAATCTATACTAACTAGTCTAGTCTAAGTAAGTTAGTATGTCTGTTATTAAGCTAAGAGCAAAGTTATAGTTTGAATTGGAATAAAAAACAGGGAGATTGTGGAATAGACTTAGCTAACTTTGACTGTCTATAACTTGCGAACTAAGCTAGTTACGACTACAAATTAAGTTTTAAACTCAAGATTGGACCTTAATCTATTAACGGAGACTAAGCAAGCAACTCTAGATAACTTTGTTAGTTAGTACTTAAGTTACTAAATCTGAACTAAGTTGACTTTGACTGCCTATAAGACACAAAACATTTAAGCTTTAAACTACTCGCATAATCTTAAACTCTTAGTCTTTAAATCTAGACTGACTAGTCTAGTCTAAGTTAGTCCGTCTATTGTAACTAAGCTAAAACCTAATCAAATACATAAATAAACATGGTATATTGAGGAAGAGACTAAGTTAACTTTGACTGTCTATAACTCGCGAACTAAGCTAGTTACAACTAAAAATTAAGTCTTGGACCTTAAACTATAAACCAAGACTAAGTAGTCAAGTCTAACGGGCATACTACTTAAACTGTCCGTCCGCTTCGCGGCGGGCAACTTAATCTAACTTTTTCTTATTTTTTTGGGAGGAAGGGGAAACCTTTTATAGGCACCGACTAACTCGGTAGTGTGGGACTCCTTCTCTTCCAGAGATAGTTTACCCACTAAAACCACCTACCCCCTGGTTTCACGCACTAAAAACAGCTTGGCACTGCAATCTTGCATAACTTCAAACTGCGGGCTTCTGGTTTACTTGCCTGTTCCGTTACTTTCCTTCTGCCATTCCCTCTCGTCCTTCTCCTTCTGCTGCATGATTTCCTTGATAATAGCACCGACGTCGCTCCACCTCTCCTCGCTTTCTAGCATCAGCTCTGTTAACGCCCGGGGATACAATGCCCCGCTACTGAACACCTCCAACTTCGCCCTCTGTCCTGCCCACGTATCGCAGGTGAACAGCTTGTGTTCGGCCGTCTCTGGCTCCGTGTTACAGTACGAGCAGTTCTCCGCGTTCGTCTTGCCGATTCTTTTTCTAAAACTCTGAAAGCAGCTATGGCCCGTCAGCGCCATGGTCACGTGGTTGCTCATCTCACCATGCTTCCTATCAAGCCAGGGCTTGACATCCGGAAACGACATGTGAGTCCAATTGCTCGTATCCTTGTCCCACATCTCCAGCCACTTTCGAATGGTTTCACGCCTTTCCTCTTCTTTAACCGCCCTTGCATCATTCCCTTCTAGCGTGCGCCCCACGATTCTGGCTCTTTCTTCTACCAGTAGCTCCAGGGGAATAAGCCTTGCCAATACCCGCACGGCGTCGGTCCCGAGAGTTCTGTAAGCGCTGACTATCCTAATAGCGATTTTCCTTTGTGCCCTTTTCAGGGCTTCCCTGAGCTTCATGACTTTAGTGCAGCTGGCCCACACCGGGCCACCATACAAGACGATATTGTTTGCAACGGATGCCAGTATTCTTCTTTTGTTCTCAGACGAGACTCCGATCCTCGGGAGTATCTTCAAGAGGTTATTCACCCTGCAGTGAGCTTTTGCACATGCCTCCTCAATGTGCTTACCGAAGGTTAGCTTCTCTTCGAAGACTATTCCCAGGTATTTTAGGGACTTCTGCGGACGAAACGTTCTTCCACCGAGAACGAACTCCACCGGGCCACATCTCTTCCTACCGATTAGCAGCACCGCCTCAGTTTTGTCCGGTGCAATAGCCAGCTGATTTGCGTCCATCCATTCCTGTATAGTGTCTAAGGCGTCGTTCATTATTTCTTCGAGCTCTTCTTCTCTTCTTGCTTTGGCCACTAGGGCCAGGTCGTCCGCGTAGGCGACGGCTTCCGCACCGTCCGGTAAGGCCATATTTAAAACTCCATCATAAAGAATGTTCCATAACAGCGGACTCAGCACGGATCCTTGTGGGACCCCGGCTGTGACATCTAGCCCGTCCTGCCCCTCCACCAGCAGACGCCTGTCGGTGAAGTAGCTCATGGTCAGGCCTACCAGGTATTCGGGTATCCTAATGTGTTCCAGCTCCTCTACGATGGTCCACCACGGTGCCGAGTTGAAGGCGTTCTTAACGTCTATCGTTACCAGTGCTACCAGTTTCCTTGTTTTGAGCGATCTCCTTCGTTCTACCTCTGCCAGGTTGAAGATGTATCTTGCGGCCGTAACAGTGGACTTCCCCTTCCTGAACTTGTGCTGCCTCACAGAGAGCACCACCTTTTCTGTCAATTCGTTGTTGAACCTATTTGCCAGGATTCTCTCGAACAACTTGCCGAAAATGTGCAGCATGCAAATTGGACGGTACGAGTCTGGACTAGTCGGAGGCTTGTTGTACTTCGGTGTGAGTACCAATCTGGCTGTTTTCCACCTTCTCGAGAAATTTGCGCTCTTTAGCTCCTTCTTCAGTACGTGCCGCACTGTTTTGGGAAAACGCTCGCACACGAGTTTCAAGATCTCCGCTGGTAGACCGTCAGGGCCCGGCGATTTTTTGGTGCTTATTTTCGCCACTGCCTCTTCAAGTTCCTCGGACGAAATTTCCTGGACGTCGTATTGCCGTGCACGCAACCACACGTTCCTTTCATGCGTCACAAAAAGGCTTTCCACCACCCTTTTCATGAAGTCATGGTCCAGCTGAAGCTGCGGCTTTTTAAGTTCGTCCGTGACTATTTTGAAGCCAAGCCCCCAAACGTCCCTATCAACGTCTTCGCAAATCTCTTTCCATTTGGCTTCCTTGGCCCGCGCAATGAGTGCTTTTTCTTTTCGGCCTTATGGGGCAGCGCTAACTGGGCGTACTCCATGCTCTGCTTTTTCCTCCCTCTCATCGCTCGCCTTCTTGCCTGGACGCAAGTTCTTCTTTGGTCACCAATTTCACTCGTCCACCAGTAGGTGCACCTATTGGGCTTGTAACGTCTTTTCCTAGGAAGACACTCATTGCACACGCTAGTCACCAGCTCGACCAGCTCGTCTGCATTGTCCGGCTTCGTCTTGGCCTCTCTAAAAGCTTCTACAAACTTTTCCTTGTCTAGCGCAGTTGTTTTCCAACCTTTGATCTCCTGGCAGTACTGGTCTAGGTCACCGTTGTCTCGTAAGACGTATCTTAAATATATATGGTCGCTCAACGTCTCCTCAGGTAGCACCTCCCACGACGCGATCTTTCCCACGGTCTCCACCGTTCCAAAAGTCAAGTCTTCTATCTTAAGTGGAGCTACCGTTGCCACGGATACAGGTGGGTTCTTGGCTGACGTTTCTAATGACAAAGTTGTTTTGCGCCAGCCAATCCACCAGAACTCTCCCTCTACGATCCTCCGTCTTTGCGCCCCACACCTGAGACCTGCTATTGAAATCCCCGCCAATAAGAATTTCTCCACTCCTTTGACTACTGTCACCCTGCAGGGCGTCCAGGTAGCCCTCGAACTCGGTCTGCGCGCAGTTAGGTGTTACGTAGCAGCTGTAGATTGTAAGGCCCTTTGCTTTCAACCACTTGAATCTCTCGCCCGATCCGTGCTGAGTCGCCCCAAGCTTTGTTGATTTGTACAAAATGGCTGTTTTGCCTTCCTTGCCCCTTATCGATCCTCTTTTCTGGTTTTTTAATATGTTGTTCGGCTCACTTACCAAGATGACGTCTATCTGCTGCTCCCTAGCTGTGGCTTCCAGAAGGTCTTGGGCACGGGCGCAGCAGTTCAAGTTTACTTGCAAGATTTTTAAGTTGAAGCTGAAGCTGAATCTGAGGACGAGGCCTTGTGGGCGCCGCTTGCAGGACTGTCTCGCCGTTGCGGTTTAATTTGTTTCCTCGCCTTGGCCAACGTGTGGCGGAAAAATTCACATTTGCCACTGTTAGCGCTGTGCCTTTCTTTGCTGCACATTGGACAGGATTTTTCGTTGCGGCAGTCTTTAGCTGTGTGTCCTTCCCTTCCGCACGCAAAACACAGCTTCGACCTGTCGGGTCCGTCACAGTTTTTGGCCAGATGGTCGTAGGACCAGCATTTGTGGCAGAGATCAATTTTAATCCTTCTCTCTAGAGAGCACCGCACTAGTCCTACTTTTAGGTGTGGCTCTTCCAGCAATTTGTCCGCCTCCTTCTTGCTTACCACATGCGTTGCAGCTTGGGTATGATTTGCGTTAGGTCGCAAGTCGCTTAGCTTTGTCGTTTTGTTATGTGTGTCCCCAATTTTATCTCTGACCGCTGCTAGGACCTCTTCTATATCGCTTCTTTTCATCTTCTTTATACTTAAGAAGTCTCTGTTCTTGTTTTCTACGATGAGCGCCGCGGTGTTCCTCGGTTTCCGTTTTTTGCCTGTGTTAGCCTCTTTATCCTTGCTTTCTTTTTGCTCTGATGCTTCTCTCCAACCGATCTCTACATCTCTTCCTACCGATTAGCAGCACCGCCTCGGTTTTGTCCGGTACAATAGCCAGCTGATTTGCGTCCATCCATTCCTGTATAGTGTCTAGGGCGTCGTTCATTATTTCTTCGAGCTCTTCTTCTCTTCTTGCTTTGGCCACTAGGGCCAGGTCGTCCGCGTAGGCGACGGCTTCCGCACCGTCCGGTAAGGCCACATTTAAAACTCCATCATAAAGAATGTTCCATAACAGCGGACTCAGCACGGACCCTTGTGGGACCCCGGCTGTGACATCTAGCCCGTCCTGCCCCTCCACCAGCAGACGCCTGTCTGTGAAGTAGCTCATAGTCAGGCCTACCAGGTATTCGGGCATCCTATGGTGTTCCAGCTCCTCTACGATGGTCCTCCACGGTGCCGAGTTGAAGGCGTTCTTAACGTCTGTCGTTACCAGTGCTACCAGTTTCCTTGTTTTGAGCGATCTCCTTCGTTCTTCCTCTGCCAGGTTGAAGATGTATCTTGCGGCCGTAACAGTGGACTTCCCCTTCCTGAACTCGTGCTGCCTCACAGAGAGCACCGCCTTCTCTGTCAATTCGTTGTTGAACCTATTTGCCAGGATTCTCTCGAACAACTTGCCGAAAATGTGCAGCATGCAAATTGGACGGTACGAGTCTGGACTAGTCAGAGGCTTGTTGTACTTCGGTGTGAGTACCAATCTGGCTGTTTTTCACCTTCTCGAAAAATTTGCGCTCTTTAGCTCCTTCTTCAGTGCGTGCCGCACTGTTTTGGGAAAACGCTCGCACACGAGTTTCAAGATCTCCGCTGGTAGACCGTCAGGGCCCGGCGATTTTTTGATGCTTATTTTCGCCACTGCCTCTTCAAGTTCCTCCGACGAAATTTCCTGGACGTCGTATTGCCGTGCACGCAACCACACGTTCCTTTGATGCGTCACAAAAAGGCTTTCCACCACCCTTTTCATGAAGTAATGGTCCAGCTGAAACTGCGGCTTTTTAAGTTTGTCCGTGACTATTTTGAAGCCAAGCCCCCAAACGTCCCTATCAACGTCTTCGCAAATCTCTTTCCATTTGGCTTCCTTGGCCCGCGCAATGAGTGTTCGAAGCTTTTTCTTTTCGGCCTTATAGGCCAGCGCTAACTGGGCGTACTCCATGCTCTGCTTTTTCCTCCCTCTCATCGCTCGCCTTCTTGCCTGGACGCAGGTTCTTCTTTGGTCACCAATTTCACTTGTCCACCAGTAGGTGCACCTTTTGGGCTTGTAACGTCTTTTCCTAGGGAGACACTCATTGCACACGCTAGTCACCAGCTCGACCAGCTCGTCTGCATTGTCCGGCTTGGTCTTGGCCTCTCTAAAAGCTTCTACAAACTTTTCCTTGTCTAGCGCGGTTGTTTTCAAACCTTTGATCTCCTGGCAGCACTGGTCTAGGTCACCGTTGTCTCGTAAGACGTATCTTAAATATTTATGGTCGCTCAACGTCTCCTCAGGTAGCACCTCCCACGACGCGATCTTTCCCACGGTCTCCACCGTTCCAAAAGTCAAGTCTACGATGGAGCTACCGTTGCCACGGATACAGGTGGGTTCCTGGCCGACGTTTCTAAGGACAAAGTTGTTTTGCGCCAGCCAGTCTACCAGAACTCGCCCTCTACGATCCTCCGTCTTTGCGCCTCACACATGAGACCTGCTATTGAAATCCCCGCCAATAAGAATTTCTCCGCTCCTTTGACTGATGTCACCCTGCAGGGCGTCCAGGTAGCCCTCGAACTCGGTCTGCGCGCAGTTAGGTGATACGTAGCAGCTGTAGATTGTAAGGCGCTTTGCTTTCAACCACTTGAATCCGTCGCCCGATCCGTGCTGAGTCGCCCCAAGCTTCGTTGATTTGTACAAAATGACTGTTTTGCCTTCCTTGCCCCTTATCCATCCTCTTTTCTAGTTTGTTAATATGTTGTTCGGCTCACTTACCAAGATGACGTCTATCTGCTGCCTTAGCTGTGGCTTCCAGAAGGTCGTGGGCACGGGCGCAGCAGTTCAAGTTTACTTGCAAGATTTTTAAGTTGAAGCTGAATCTGAGGACGAGGCCTTGTGGGCGCCGCTTGCAGGACTGTCTCGCCGTTTCGGTTTAATTTGTTTCCTCGCCTTGGCCAACGTGTGGCGGAAAAATTCACATTTGCCACTGTTAGCGCTGTGCCTTTCTTTGCTGCACATTGGACAGGATTTTTCGTTGCGGCAGTCTTTAGCTGTGTGCCCTTCACTTCCGCACGCAAAACACAGCTTCGACCTGTCGGGTCCGTCACAGTTTTTGGCCAGATGGCCGCAGGACCAGCATTAGTGGCAGCGATCAATTTTAATCCTTCTCTCTAGAAGGCACCGCACTAGTCCTACTTTTAGGTGTGGCTCTCCAGCAATTTGTCCACCTCCTCCTTGCTTACCACAAGCGTAGCAGCTTGGGTATGATTTGCGTTAGGTCGCAAGTCGCTTAACTTTATCGTTTTGTTATGTGTGTCCCCAATTTTATCTTCATCTTCTTTATACTTAAGAAGTCTCTGTTCTTGTTTTCTACGATGAGGGCCGCGGTGTTCCTCGGTTTCGGTTTTTGCCTGTGTTAGCCTCTTTATCCTTGCTTTTTGCTCTGACGCTTCTCTCGTGAGAGTTTGTTGAGTTGTGTAGATTATAACTTTTTGGTCCGCTTTGTTGAAAATGCCCTCTACCATTTTCCTTAATCGTTGGGGGCTCATGGCGTTTACGTGGTGCATAGCAATGAAAGTGGGAGTGGCGCGAGGTAAAGGCCCTGGCTCAGAATAGAATCAGATGGAGAGCGTTTGTTGATGCCCTATGCTCCCACGAGGAGTAAAGGAAATGATGATGATGATGATAGCAATGAAATTATCTTTTGCTGTTTCCTCTTTAATCTTTTTATTTTTTTGCCAGAGGTCCTCGTCTGTACCGTCGTGCACAACTTTAATCACTTTTCTGTTTCCTCTTTGCTCCTCTAGCCCTTTAGATTTAATTCTGGTGGTTTGTTCCAGAACTTCGAAGTCCCTTCGGCTTCTAAGAGTTCCGGGAACCTTTGTAGAAACTGCTTTTGGATGCTTTTCTCCATTTTTTTGCCTTCAGGTTCCTATATGTAGCATCCCTCAGTATTTGTGTATACTTCTTCAGTCCAGTTCTCTTTTTCTACTACTTTCCACTCGTTTAAGGTGGCTATTTGTGGTAAGGAAGACAGGGTGTTTCCTTGGTTTACCGGGTTATCCTTTGCCAGGGCCTCCTCGAGGTCCCTGATCCGACTCTCCGCCGTTTTGATGCGTACTCTGCCCGTAACTCCTTCAGTAGCACTTCGACGTCTGATCCCTCAGTACTAGTTTGTGAGCTGACTGTACTTGCTCCCTTGTGTTCAAGGTATTTTTCTTCTACCTGGATATCGACACCGTATGTGGGAACCTAGATTTTGTCCCAACGGTGGGCTTCAAACCACTCCCGTGCCGAGTTCCTGTTTATCTTCTCCATTTGGCGTCTCAGCTTCTCTGTCGCAGTCTTTATTTCCCTTTTTGTATTTGGGTTGTCCTCGACTAGCTTTGTGAGCTGCGTTGTGTAGAAGGTCATTGCCTGTACGGACTCAATAATGTTGAAGGCAGTGAAAGGCACTCCTTTCTTTTGATACGTTCGATGGAGTCCCTGTCCGTGGCTTCAATTGACGAGTCCGCCACTTTACGTTTTTTCGACATCGATTCGTTTAACGAGCTGCACCTCTGTCTTCCACCTGTGGTGCTTATTCTGCTATGCGGCAAACGTGAGGCATCCACCCCTACCGTGCTGAAAACCGCACGTGCCGTCTGCTTGTTCGCGTCTTGTGGCAGCCCGCTGTTGTACGGGCGTCCGTCCATTGTCGATTGTTTGCTCCCCCCAGAATCCGAGGAGCTGCCTGAGATAAACTCAGGGTGGGATTGTGGACCACTGGTCCTACCCACCTGGGGTATTGTGTTGTATACATTCGACATTTCATAGTTTATAGGACCTAGACTATAGGCATATAGACATTTCATAGTTTATAGGAACTAGACCCGCGCCACTGAGTCTAGTGAACTTTTTTTGTTGAAGAGGTTTTTCCCCTCTGTGCTGTGGATTAACTTGGCTTCCTTCCTCACCTTTGACCTTACCAGCAAGGGTGGCCCTACCAGGAGCTTAAGCTCCCGCTGGCATCGCTCTTAGGATCCTTGGAAGTACTGAGCCCTCTCACTGCGTCAAAGTGTTAATCTCCGAGAGGGAACCTAATCTAACTGGGGTTAAACCAACGGGCCTTGCCACATTGTCCTAATGTTTGATTAGACTGGTCAAAATGGAGGCACCCTCAAATTTCGCTCCATAACTTTTCTGCTGTTGGAGCTAGAGCGACGAAAATTCCTGCAAAACCATCGCAACGAAACCCAGATGAAAGTCTTCCTGCCGGTTTCCTGCAGCGTATTTAGCGCGATGGGCGTTCGCTGCCTGGTTGACTGTATAAAAAACAGGGAGATTGTGAAAGAGACTAAGCTAACTTTGTCTGTCTATAACTTGTGAACTAAGCTAGTTACGATTACAAATTAAGTTTTAAACTCAAGATTGGACCTTAATCTATTAACAGAGACTAAGCAAGCTACTCTAGTTAATTTTGTTAGTTAGTACTTAAGTTACAAAGAAGAAAATCCAAATCTGGACTAAGTTGACTTTAACTGCATATAAGACACAAAACATTTATGCTAAAACTACTCACATAGTCTTAAACCCTTAGACTTTAAATCTAGACTAACTAGTCTAGTCTAAGTTAGTCCGTCTATTTGTAACTAAGCTAAAACCTAATCAAACATAAAAAATATGGCAGATTGAGGAAGAGACTAAGTAAACTTTGACTGTCTATAACTCGCGAACTAAGCTAGTTACAACTAAAAATTAAGTCTTAAAATCAAGATTGGACCTTATTCTATAAGCCGAGACTAAGTAGACAAGTCTAACTGGCACACTATTTAAACTGTCCGCTATAAACCTAATCTAACCGGGGTTAAACCAACGGTCCTTGCCACATTATCCTAACGTTTGATTAGACTGCTAAAAACGGAGGTAACCTAAAATTTTGCGGATAACTTTCCTGCTATTGGAGCTAGAGCGGCGAAAATTCCTGCAAAACCTTCGAAACGAAACCCGGATAAAAGTCTTCCTGCAGCGGTTTTAGCGCGACGGGCGTTCGCTGCCGGGTTGACGAACTGCAGGAAATTCCTGCAGCCGCTGCGAGAGAAAGTGGCGGAGAAAGGTCCGAGCGTCCGTCCGTGCACGGTTTCGAGTCACAGTACTGTTAGATCGCCGTCCGGAAGACTTAAAACAGGCTAGAACGCGGCGAGGCAGTTAGTGCAACACATACCGTCCAATCGAGAACGTGTCGACACGACCGATAGCTAGATAGTTAACAGTCAATTGTTTTTTCTGGACGGGCGAAAAGCCGCTTTTTCTTGGCTTCCTGCGGAGTTTGCATTGGATTTAAAGCGAAGATGACGAAGGTGAGTTTTGTGCTTTACTTGATAGCCTGTAGTATAAAATCTGGATAAGGTGGATTATTGCGGTTTATTGGGTTTGAAGCAAGGGGTTTGCAGGAAGATTTTGCAGGAATTCTCGTCAAATTCGGTTGAGCGGAAGAAAAGTTATCGTGGTTTGAGCGATAAGTTTCAAAAGTTTGAGGGTATCTCGAATTCGTGTAGTCTAGTTAAAGTTGGGTCAGTTGTGTAATAACTAGATAAGGTAGGTTAGTAATGCAGGTAATAACTAGATAAGGTATTAGTTTGGTTTATTGAGTTTGTAGCAGGGAAGTTCGGTTAATGAGGTAAACTTGCGTTTGTTCGTCTGTCTGTGGTGAGATTCCAAAACTTGCGCTGCAAATTTGGTTTGTCTTGTTTCTTCCAACCTTCACCCGTTTGTAACTAGATTTATTAGCTACAATTTGACCAAAAATAGTTACGTTACAGTTAGTTGTAGCATAGTTATTAAGACTTTAACATGTCAATAGACTTTCTCCAAAGTTTGTTGGCTTCAAAAATAGACTAGCCTAGTCTAGAGCAGAACCTTCACCCGCTTGTAACTAGATTTATTAGCTACAATTTGACCAAAACTAGTTACATTCCAGTTAGTTGTAACTGAGTTATTAAGACTTTATCAAGTCAATATACTTTCTAAAGAGTTTGTTGGTTTCAAAAATAGACTAGCCTAGTCTAGAGCAGCTATAATATTCTAGTTTATAACTAAGTAATTTAGTTATAATTTGCCACCAAGCTATTCAATTTTTGTTAAGGAGTAGCTGAGTAATTAATGTTTAACTACCCGAACAGTTACAACCAGTTTACTAAAATAGTCTTAAACTTATCAGCTTGTAACTAGTCTAACTAGACTTTATAACTAAATCATTTAGTTATAATCTGACATCAAACTATTCAATCATTGTTGAGGAGTAGCTGAGTAATTAATGTTTAACTACCCAAACAGTTACAACCAGTTTTCTAAAATAGTCTTAAACTTATCACCTTGTAACTAGTAAAATAGACTAACTAGAGTTTATAACTAAATCATTTGGTTATAATTTTACATCAAACTAATCAATTTTTGTTGAGGATTAGCTGAGTTATTAACTAACCAAACAGTTACAACTAGTTTTATAAAATAGCCTGAAACTTATCTCCTTGTAACTAAAGAACTAGACTAGCTATACAGTTCAACTTTGCACAATTTTATAAATCGTTTCTGCAGTTACAATCTGACAGGTGACAGTAGTTAAGTTTGGTTTGGACAGGTGACACTAGTTAAGTAGCTAAGTAGTTAATGTTTAACTACCCAAACAGTTACAACCAGTTTTCTAAAATAGTTTTAAACTTATCACCTTGTAACTAGTAAACTAGACTAACTAGAGTTTATAACTAAATCATTTAGTTATAATTTGACATCAAACTATTACATTTTTGTTGAGGAGTAGCTGAGTTATTTATGTTTAACTAAACAAACAGTTACAACTAGTTTTATAAAATAGTCTTAAACATATCTCCTTGTAACTAAAGAACTAGACTAGCTATACGGTTCTACTTTGCACAATTTTATAACTCGTTTCTTCAGTTACAATCTGACAGGTGACACTAGTTAAGAGTGGTTTGGACAGGTGACACTAGTTAAGTAGCTGAGTAGTTAATGTTTAACTACACAAACAGTTACAACCAGTTTTCTAAAATAGTCTTAAGCTTATCACCTTGTAACTAGTAAACTAGACTAACTAGAGTTTATAACTAAATCATTTAGTTATAATTTTACATCAAACTAATCAATTTTTGTTGAGGAGTAGCTAAGTTATTAATGTTTAACTAAACAAACAGTTACAACTAGTTTTTTAAAATAGCCTTAAACTTATCTCCTTGTAACTAAAGAACTAGACTAGCTATACAGTTCTATTTTGCACAATTTTATAACTCGTATCTTCAGTTACAATCTGACAGGTGACACTAGTTAAGTTTGGTTTGGATAGGTGACACTAGTTAAGTAGCTGAGTAGTTAATGTTTAAACTACACAAACAGTTACAACCAGTTTTTTTTTAAATAGTCTTAAACGAATCACCTTGTAACTAGTAAAATAGACTATCTAAAGTTTATAACCAAATCATTTAGTTATAATTTGACATTAAACTTATCAATTTTTGTTGAGGAGTAGCTGAGTTATTAATGTTTAACTAAACAAACAGTTACAACTAGTTTTTTAAAATAGCCTTAAACTTATCTCCTTGTAACTAAAGAACTAGACTAGCTATACAGTTATACTTTGCACAATTTTATAAATCGTTTCTTCAGTTACAATCTGACAGGTGACACTAGTTAAGTTTGGTTTGGACAGATGACACTAGTTAAATAGCTGAGTAGTTAATGTTTAACTACACAAACAGTTTCAACCAGTTTTCTAAAATAGTATTAAACTTATCACCTTGTAACTAGTAATCTAGACTAACTAGAGTTTATAACTAAAACATTTAGTTATAATTTGACATCAAACTATTCAATTTTTGTTGAGGAGTAGATGAGTTATTTATGTTTAACTAAACAAACAGTTACAACTAGTTTTATAAAATAGTCTTAAACATATCTCCTTGTAACTAAAGAACTAGACTAGCTATACGGTTCTACTTTGCACAATTTTATAACTCGTTTCTTCAGTTACAATCTGACAGGTGACACTAGTTAAGAGTGGTTTGGACAGGTGACACTAGTTAAGTAGCTGAGTAGTTAATGTTTAACTACCCAAACAGTTACAACCAGTTTTTTTTTAAATAGTCTTAAACTTATCACCTTGTAACTAGTAAACTAGGCTAACTAAAGTTTATAACTAAATCATTTAGTTATAATTTGACATCAAACTATTAAATTTTTGTTGAGGAATAGCTGAGTTATTAATTTTTAACTAAACAAACAGTTACAACTAGTTTTATAAAATAGCCTTAAACTTAACTCCTTGTAACTAAAGAACTAGACTAGCTATACAGTTCAACTTTGCACAATTTTATAAATCGTTTCTTCAGTTTCAATCTGACAGGTGACACTAGTTAAGTTTGGTTTGGACAGGTGACACTAGTTAAGTAGCTGAGTAGTTAATGTTCAATTAATGTTTAACTACACAAACAGTTACAACCAGTTTTCTAAAATAGTCTTAAACTTATCACCTTGTAACTAGTAATCTAGACTAACTAGAGTTTATAACTAAATCATTTAGTTATAATTTGACATCAAACTATTCAATTTTTGTTGAGGAGTAGCTGAGTTATTAATGTTTAACTAAACAAACAATTACAACTAGTATTATAAACTAGCCTTAAAGTTATCTCCTTGTAACTAAAGAACTAGACTAGCTATACAGTTCTATTTTGCACAATTTAATAACTTGTATCTTCAGTTACAATCTGACAGGTGAGTCTAGTTAAGTTTGATTTGGACAGGCGACACTAGTTAAGTAGCTTAGTAGTTAATGTTTAACTACCCAAACAGTTACAACCAGTTTTTTTAAATAGTCTTAAACTAATCACCTTGTAACTAGTAAACTAGACTAACAAGAGTTTATAACTAAATCGTTTAGTTATAATTTGACTTTAAACTTATCAATTTTTATTGAGGAGTAGCTGAGTTATTAATTTTTAACTAAACAAACAGTTACAACCAGTTTTATAAAATAGGCTTTAACTTATCCCCTTGTAACTAAAGATCTAGACTAGCTATACAGTTCTACTTTGCACAATTTTATAAATCGTTTCTTCAGTTACAATCTGACAGGTGACACACTAGTTAAGTTTGGTTTGGACAGGGGACACTAGTTAAGTAGCTGCGTAGTTAATGTTTAACTACCCAAACAGTTACAACCAGCTTTTTTAAATAGTCATATCACCTTGTAACTAGTAAACTAGACTAACTAGAATTTATAACTAAATCATTTAGTTATAATTTGACATCAAACAATTCATTTTTTGTGGAGGAGTAGCTGAGTTATTAAAGTTTAACTAAACAAACAGTTACAACTAGTTTTATAAAATAGCCTTAAAGTTATCTCCTTGTAACTAAAGAACTAGACTAGCTATACAGTTCAACTTTGCACAATTTTATAAATCGTCTCTTCAGTTACAATCTGACAGGTGACACTAGTTAAGTATGGTTTGGACAGGTGACAATAGTTAAGTAGCTGAGTAGTTAATTTTTACAATTATTACCCAAACAGTTACAACCAGTTTTCTAAAATAGCCTTAAAGGTATCACCTTGTAACTAGTAAACGAGACTAACTAGAGTATATAACTAAATCATTTATTTATAATTTGACATCAAACTATTTAATTTTTGTTGAGGAGTAGCTGAGTTATTAATGTTTAACTACCCAAACAGTTACAACTAGTTTTCTAAAATAGTCTTAAACTAACCACCTTGTAACTTGTAAACTAGACTAACTAGAGTTTATAATTAAATCAGTTAGTTTTAACTTGACATCAAACTATTCAATTTTTGTTGAGAAGTAGCTGAGTTATTAATGTTTAACTAAACAAACAGTTACAACTAGTTTTATAAAATAGCCTTAAACTTTACTCCTTGTAACTAAAGAACTAGACTAGCTATACAGTTCAACTTTGCACAATTTTATAAATCGTTTCTTCAGTTACAATCTGACAGGTGACACAAGTTAAGTTTGGTTTGGACAGGTGACACTAGTTAAGTAGCTGAGTAGTTAATGTTTAACTACCCAAACAGTTACAACCAGTTTTCTAAAATAGTTTTAAACTTATCACCTTGTAACTAGTAAACTAGACTAACTAGAGTTTATAACTAAATCATTTAGTTATAATTTGACATCAAACTATTCAATTTTTGTTGAGGAGTAGCTGAGTTATTTATGTTTAACTAAACAAACAGTTACAACTAGTTTTATAAAATAGCCTTAAAGTTATCTCCTTGTAACTAAAGAACTAGACTAGCTATACAGTTCAACTTTGCACAATTTTATAACTCGTTACTTCAATTACAATCTGACAGGGGTGACACTGGTTAAGTTTGGTTTGGACAGGTGACACTAGTTAAGTAGCTGAGTAGTTAATATTTAACTACCCAAACAGTTACAACCAGTTTTTTAAAATATACTTAAACTAATCACCTTGTAACTAGTAAACTAGACTAACTAGAGTTTATAACTAAATCATTTAGTTATAATTTGACATCAAACTATTCAATTTTTGTTGAGCAGTAGCTGAGTTATTAATGTTTAACTAAACAAACAGTTACAACTAGTTTTATAAAATAGCTTCAAACTTATCTCTTTGTAACTAAAGAACTAGACTAGCTATACAGTTCTACTTTGCACAATTTTATAACTCGTTTCTTCAGTTACAATCTGACAGGTGACACTAGTTAAGTTTGGTTTGGACAGGTGACACTAGTTAAGAAGCTGAGTAGTTAATATGAGTTAATTGAAGCTCTGCCACAGACAGACGAACAGACCGAATTTAATGAAACTTTCAGAAATTTGTAGCTTGGATCTTCAGCTACAAACTCACAAATTTTCCTAAATCTACCTTAACTAGTTTAGTTAGTCTACGTAAATTAGTCTAGATCGACCCAAGCAAGACAAGTCACAAATTTTGAATCAGCAAGACGGGTTTTCGCGCAGAGATCCGCACGAATGCGAACCGCGACTCGGAAAAAAAACCCGTCAAGGTGAAATCGACACGATCTCGTTGCGCTAAATCTAAATCTGAATTCCAGCCGAGTTCCCTTGAAACACAAACACTCGAACTAGGACGCAAACTAAACCTGAACACTACCAATCCAAATCTGAATGTAAACACTAAATCTACAAATCTAAACACCAAACCTACAAATCCAAATCTGTACACTAAACCATCTCAAGATGCCTAGTCTCAAACTTCTCAAACAAAAACTGAATAAATTAGACAAACTAAATAGATTTAGACGTTTTGTTTAGATTAGTCGAAAGCTACACGTTTCAGCTACAAACTAGATATACTAATACTTCAGATTTAGGTTTTAAGTCTAAGTTATTAGAGGTAAAGTAGACTAGTCATATTCCTAGTGGGGTTTTATTAAGTAGCTTGTAACTAATTAAGCTAATCTGACCTAGGTTAAACTACAAGTTTCAGCTACAAACTAGACTATACTAATACTTTAGATTTAGGTTTTAATTTATTATTAAAGATAAAGTAGACTAGTCACATTCCTAGTGGGGTTTTATTAAGTAGCTTGTAACTAATTAAGCTAATCTGACCTAGGTTAAACTACAAGTTTCAGCTACAAACTAGACTATACTAATACATTAGATTTAGGTTTTAAGTTATTAGAGATAAAGTAGACTAGTCACATTCCTAGTGGGGTTTTATTAAGCAGCTTGTAACTAATTAAGATAATCTGACCTAGGTTAACCTACAAGTTTCAGCTACAAACTAGACTATAGTAATACTTTAGATTCAGGTTTTAAGTCTAAGTTGTAAGAGGTAAAGTAGATCAGTCAGATTCCTAGTGGAGTCTTATTAAGCAGCTTGTAACTAATTAAGCTAATCTTACCTAGGTTAACCTACAAGTTTCAGCTACAAACTAGTCTATACTAATACTTTAGATTTAGGTTTCAAGTCTTAGAGTTATTAGAGGTAAAGTAGACTAGTCATCATTCCTAGTGGAGTTTTATTAAGTAGCTTATAACTAATTAACTTAATCCAACCTAAGTTAACCTACAAGTTTAGACTACAAACTAGACTATACTAATACTTTAGATTTAGTCGCTAGGCTTAAGTTATGAGTGGTAAAGTAGACTAGTTACATTTTAGTTGGAGCTTTGTTTACTAGCTTGTAACTAATTAGTCTGAAAAGATTTCGACTTGTAATTTGGACTAGAACTACGTTTAGTAAATAGACGTGCAGTTTGCGTAATCGCGCCAAATGAATCGCGCGGCGAATGATTCGATGGTTTTATTATGCAGATTCGGTCTGCGTAGATGAAGCATGAATGAAATGAGGGACGAGCGTACGTGCGGATTTCACGTTCGCGATTCGCGCATTCGGCATGCCAATTCGCCGATTGATATGCGGCCGATCGCGGGCCGAGCCGTGAACGGAAATCGAAATTCCGGACCGGGCCAAATACGAACGGGCAGGAAACGGTTCCCCAAATTTTCGACACACATTTTCTGCACAAATCCCGTCAAAGCTTCTAGTTTTAGCTTCATTTGTTCCACTCCACATACCATAGATTAATCTAGATACAGACGGTTTAATCAAACGCTATTATTACCGAAGTCTTGTTGAATTTAGGTCAGTTGTATGAAATGTAGCTGAATATAGTTTCTTGCGTTTAGAAGAGGGAAGTTACAGGAAGATTTTGCAACACTTTATGTGGATCTAGATTCAGCAGGAGCGAAGTTATAGAGAAAAGTTTGGTTTTTGGTGGTCTTGTTAAAGTTAGGTCAGTTGTGAAACTACCAGATAAGTTAGATAATTGAGGTTTATTAGGTTTGAAAGAGGGAAGGTTCAAGAATGTTTCGCAGGGATTCGCAGTTCAGTAGTTTCCCCATACTTGCGTTCTAGTTCGTTATCGAAGAAATAACAACTTATTACACCCCAGCACATGGTTTTCAACTAATGCCTGGCATACACGCTACGGACTACCGGAGAGGTTACATGTGCAGGTTTGCCTGCGCTGGTCAACCGTATGCAAGAAACTGCACAGGTCTATTCCCTTACACACTCCGTTCTACCTGCGCAGGCAAACCTGCACAGGTAGACCTCTCCGGTGGACCGTTGTGTGTATGGCGGGCATAATGTAAGTGTTCCAATTTATAATTCATAAGAGCAAAGCTGCACTGATGAGAGAAAGATCTAGAAACGCGTCTGCAGATGGCTATTCACTTTGCGTTAGTGAGAAAGATCTGATCTTAAAAAACACACATTATTTGTCTTGTTTTAGTGTTACGGAAGAGTCCTAGTGAATAACACAAATATCTATTGTATTTCATATAAACTTAATAAAGGCGGAACACAGCCTGAAGATATAAATATATTCAACCTTTCCGGAGCTCTATAATACTACAACAGTTTCAACATGAGATTTGTCTTAAAAAGATTAAAGACTAATTTCAACATGAGATTTGTCTTAAAAATAATATTATAGAGCTTCCAAAAGGTTGAATATATTAATATATTCAAGTTGTGTTTCGCTGTAATAAGTAGGTATGATTGTATCTGTAGTTAGTTTAGTTTCACCCAATATTCAATTATCGAAGAAAGTGTGAGGGAATCTCGGTTTTGAGCGGTGTAGTTAAAGTTGGGTTAGATTCTTGTAAACTAGTTATATAACTTTTCTCCTGTTGGACTTAATCAATAAAAATAATCCACGTTTATCTTCCTAGTTCTAGTTTAAATAAAATTGACCGAACTTTAACTAGGCTACCCAAAACTCTTCAAACTTTCTTCAATAACTTTCCTCCTGCTAAACCTAAATCTAACTAACTAGAAAATCGCGGTTTATTAAGTTTGAAGCAGGGAAGTTTCAGGATTTCGGTGGGTTTTGGACCAGCAGGAGGAAAGTTATCGAGGAAAGTTTGGGGGCTTGCACAAATTTGAACTAGATCAATCTAGTTCAAATAGATTCGAAAGGTGATGCAATTTCGCGATGTTTACGAATCTGTTTTGCGATGTTTGTTTTCGAACCTTGCGTCTGTCAGACGAACAAATAACAACGGCACACAAAACAAAACACTGCTGCAGAAAACAAATGAACAAACAGGATCTCATTCGCAATGTTTTCTCGCTCAACAAACACCGAGTTCAATAACAATTGCTTTGTTTCAACTGTTTCGGTTTTCCTGCAGAGTTCCTGCAAATCTTAAAGTGTTTCTCCTGAAACTTCCATTGATAACTTCTCCCCTGCTTCATCTTGCAAAACATTCCTGCAGATTTCCTGCTTCGGATTCAATAAACTGCGTCCATCTACTTTATCTGGTTTTTACACAACTGCTTTAACTTTAACAAGACTCTCCGAAAACCCGATGTTCCCTCAAACTTTCTTCAATAACTTTCCTCCTGCTGAATATAAACCCACGAAAATTCCTGAAAAACATTCATGAAGCTTCCCTGTTTAAAACAAAATAAACTGCGTTTATCTAGCTTATCTAGTTTTTACACAACTGCTTTAACTTTAACAAGACTCTCCGAAAACCCGATGTTCCCTCAAACTTTCTTCAATAACTTTCCTCCTGCTGAATATAAACCCACGAAAATTCCTGAAAAACATTCATGAAGCTTCCCTGTTTAAAACAAAATAAACTGCGTTTATCTAGCTTATCTAGTTTTTACACAACTGCTTTAACTTTAACAAGACTCTCCGAAAACCCGATGTTCCCTCAAACTTTCTTTAATAACTTTCCTCCTGCTGAATATAAACCCACGAAAATTCCTGAAAAACATTCATGAAGCTTCCCTGTTTAAAACAAAATAAACTGCGTTTATCTAGCTTATCTAGTTTTTACACAACTGCTTTAACTTTAACAAGACTCTCCGAAAACCCGATGTTCCCTCAAACTTTCTTCAATAACTTTCCTCCTGCTGAATATAAACCCACGAAAATTCCTGAAAAACATTCATGAAGCTCCCCTGTTTAAAACAAAATAAACTGCGTTTATCTAGCTTATCTAGTTTTTACACAACTGCTTTAACTTTAACAAGACTCTGCGAAAACCCGATGTTCCCTCAAACTTTCTTCAATAACTTTCCTCCTGCTGAATATAAACCCACGAAAATTCCTGAAAAACATTCATGAAGCTTCCCTGTTTAAAACAAAATAAACTGCTTTTATCTAGCTTATCTAGTTTTTACACAACTGCTTTAACTTTAACAAGACTCTCCGAAAACCCGATGTTCCCTCAAACTTTCTTCAATAACTTTCCTCCTGCCGAATATAAACCCACGAAAATTCCTGAAAAACATTCATGAAGCTTCCCTGTTTAAAACAAAATAAACTGCGTTTATCTAGCTTATCTAGTTTTTACACAACTGCTTTAACTTTAACAAGACTCTGCGAAAACCCGATGTTCCCTCAAACTTTCTTCAATGACTTTCCTCCTGCTGAATATAAACCCACGAAAATTCCTGAAAAACATTCATGAAGCTTCCCTGTTTAAAACAAAATAAACTGCGTTTATCTAGCTTATCTAGTTTTTACACAACTGCTTTAACTTTAACAAGACTCTCCGAAAACCCGATGTTCCCTCAAACTTTCTTCAATAACTTTCCTCCTGCTGAATATAAACCCACGAAAATTCCTGAAAAACATTCATGAAGCTTCCCTGTTTAAAACAAAATAAACTGCGTTTATCTAGCTTATCTAGTTTTTACACAACTGCTTTAACTTTAACAAGACTCTCCGAAAACCCGATGTTCCCTCAAACTTTCTTTAATAACTTTCCTCCTGCTGAATATAAACCCACGAAAATTCCTGAAAAACATTCATGAAGCTTCCCTGTTTAAAACAAAATAAACTGCGTTTATCTAGCTTATCTAGTTTTTACACAACTGCTTTAACTTTAACAAGACTACCCAAAACACCTCAAACTTTTGTCGATAACATTTCTCATGCTAAATTAAAATCCACAAAATTTCCTGTGAAACATTCTTGAAACTTCCCTGCTTTAGACTGAATAAACCGCACTTATCTAGTTTTTACACAACTGACCAAACTTTGACTAGATTCCATAAAATCCGAGATTTCCTCAAACTTTCCGCGACAACTATCCTCCTGCTAAACCCAAACCCACGAAACTTCCTGCAAAACATTCCTGAAGCTTCCCTGTTTAAAACAAAATAAACTGCGTTTATCTAGCTTACCTATATTTTACACAACTGACCCAACATTAACAAGACTACCCAAAACACCTCAACTTTCCTCGATAACATTCTTCCGGCCAAACGAAAATCCACGAAATTTCCTGTGAAACATTCTTGTAATTTCCTGCTTTAGACTGAATAAGCCGCACTTATCTACCTTATCTAGTTCACAACTGAATTCCTCCATCCTCTATTACACAACTGAATTCCTTTATTCCTTGATTCCTTTAAACTTTCCTCGATAACATTCCTCCTGCTGAACCTAAATGCACGAAAATTTCTGCAGAGCTTTCCTGAAGCTTCCCCGTTTAAAACAAACGAAACTGCGTTTAACTAGCTTATTTAGTTTTTACACAACTGACCTAACTTTAACAAGACTACCCAAAACATCTCAAACTTTGCTCGATAACATTCCTCCTGCTAAACCTAAATCCACCAAATTTCCTGTTAAACATTCTTGAAACTTACCAGCTCTAGACCGAAAAACCCGCACTTATCTACCTTATCTGGTTTTCACACAACTGAACAAACTTCATTCAGACTCCTCAAAACAACAGATTCTCTCAAACTTTCCTCGATAACTTTTCTCCTGCTGCACCTAAATCCACAAAAATTACTGTTAAACATTCCTGAAGCTATCTAGTTTGTTCAAAATTTACCGTACTTTAACTGGACTACTCAAAACCCTTCAAACTTTCTTCAATAACTTTCCTCCTGCTAAACCTATACCTAAATATTCATGAAACTTCCCTGCTTTAGACTCAATAAACCGCACTTAACAAACTTATTTAGTTATTGCAACACTGAACTAACTTTGACTAGACTCCTCAAAACCCGAGGTTCCCTCAAACTTTCCTCAGTAAGTTCAACTCGGTCCAACTTTCTCGTTACAGATGCTGGTGTACATTTTAGACAAGTTCGTCTGGCTGCTGCTCATAGCCGTCTTGACTGCGCAAGCCCTGCAGATCGCAGGAGTTGTTGACACGCCCAAGGCGATGGGACTCGGGGAAATCACCTACAGTGAGGTAAGTAACTACTCTAACTAGATTACATCAAGCACCTACACAACACCACAAAAAACAACCGTATATACGTAGATATCGTCTAGTCTAGATGACTCGATTTGAATTTGAGAAGGAAATCTAGCTGTGATCTGAAACCCACATAATCCAACTATGTAGATCTAACTAGGTAATCTTAATATATAGATATATAGATAAGTCAGAAGAGGGAAGACATAAGGGAAGATTAAGCTTAATAGATGTTATCTATCATAGATAACTTGATTCCAACGGAACTGTGCGTTTTGCACTAAAGTTAGTAATCAAAAACTCGTTTGAAACTTAATCTAAATGCTTTGAATCCAGCTGGAGATTATCTAGATTAATCCAGCTTGAATCTAGGCATAGACTAAGATAACTAGACTCAATCCGGATTTTAGCAGCTGTTAGATCCTATTTCATGAAATCGGTTTTAAATCCAATTTAATTGGAGATGTTATCTAGATATCTATAGGGATAGATACAACTTAAATGTTATGTATTTGTTATCTATATTCCATATAGTTATCTAGGTGTTATTCAGATCTTGTATCTAGGTGTTATTAAGATCTACATAGTTTCTTGACTCAATCTATGATCAATTAGTTAGAGATGCTATCTATATATACAATCCATATGCGGTATAGATGGTTATCTAGGTGTTATCTAGGTGTTATCCAGTTGTTATCTAGATGTTAAATAGCTGTTATCAAGATGATATTTAGTTTTTGTTTCTGGTTGTTGTTTGGGGTCGTTGACTGGTGTGTGTGTGTGTGGTCTGAGATTTAGTGTGTAGTGTGGATCGCTTTCGCTTTCTACTCTCACATGCTAAGTGTGTAGTCGCGGCTTTTTTCTAGTCGGCGGAAACTTTCACTTTTTCGTCCAGTTCGCGATTGCTTTCGAATACAAGGTTTTTGTTTTTTGGCGATAACTTCCGCATCGCCGCGTGGAATTTTCGCGAAGTTTTCTGCAAATTGTAGCGGAAAGTTACCAGTTTAAGACACAATAAGCGATTTTTATCAAGCTTATCTAGTTTTTGCACAACTGATCTAATTTTAACAAGTCTGCTCAAATCTAGATTCCTTCAAACTCTTCTTCATAACTTTCCTCCTGCTACACCAAATTACATGCAAATTATAGCAAATTTTTCCTGAAGCTTCCCTGCTTAGAACTTAATAAACCAAGTTATCTAGATTTTATACCACAGACCTAATTTTAACTAAACTACCCAAAAAGCGAAATCCCCTCAAACTTTCTTGGATAACTTTACTCCTGCTAAACCGAAATCAACGAAAATTCCTGCAAAACCTTCTTGCAGTTTCCCTGTTTCAGAATTAGTAATCCGCGTTTATCTACCTTATCCAGTTTTTGCACAAATGACCTAACTTTAACAAGACTACTCATCCAGAGATTCCCTCAAACTTTCTCGGATAACTTTGCTCCTGCGAAACCGAAATCAACGAAAATTTCTGCAAAGCCTTCCTGAAGCTTCCCTGTTTCAGAATTAGTAATCTGCGTTTATCTACCTTAACTAGGTTTTGCACAACTGACCTAACTTTGACTAGACTCCACAAAACCCGAGATTCCCTCAAACATTCCGTGATAACTTTTCTCCTGCTGCGTCGAAATTCACAAGAATTCCTGCAAAACATTCCTGAGAATTCCTGTTTCACCCTGTATAAAACGCATTTATCTACCTTATCTAGTTTTTGCACAACTGACCTAACTTTAACAAGATTACTCATCCTAAGATTCCCTCAATCTTTCTCGGATAACTTTGCTCCTGGTAAACAGAAATCGTCGAAAATTCCTGCAAGACCTTCCAAAAGCTTCCCTGTTTCAGAATTAGTAATCCGCGTTTATCTACCTTATCTAGGTTTAGCACAACTGACCTAACTTTGACTAGACTCCACAAAACCCGAAATTCCCTCAAACTTTCATTGATAACTTTCCTCCTGCTGTGTCGAAATTCACGAGAATTCCTGCAAAACATTCCTAAGACTTCCTGTTTCACCCTGTATAAAACGCATTTATCTACCATATCTAGTTTTTGCACAACTGACCTAACTTTAACAAGACTACTCATCCCGAAATTCCATCAAACTTTCTAGGATAACTTTGCTCCTGCTAAACCAAAAGCAACGAAAATTCCTGCATGGCCTTCCAGAAGCATCCCTGTTTCAGAATTAGTAATCCGCGTTTATCTACCTTATCTAGTTTTTGCACAACTGACCTAATTTTGACTAGACTCCACAAAACCCGAGTTTCCCTCAAACTTTCCTTGATAACTTTTCTCCTGCTGTGTCGAAATTCACGAATACCGGCTAAGCATTCCTGAGATTTCCTGTTTAACCCTGTATAAATCGCATTTATCTACCTTATCTAGTTTTTGCACAACTGACCTAACTTTAACAAGATTACTCATCCTGAGATTCCCTCAATCTGTCTCGGATAACTTTGCTCCTGCTAAATAGAAATCGTCGAAAATTCCTGCAAGGCCTTCCAAAAGCCTCCCTGTTTCAGAATTAGTAATCCGCGTTTATCTACCTTATCTAGGTTTAGCACAACTGACCTAACTTTGACTAGACTCCACAAAACCCGAAATTCCCTCAAACTTTCATTGATAACTTTCCACCTGCTGTGTCAAAATTCACGAAAATTCCTGCAAAGCATTCCTGAGAATTCCTGTTTCACCCTGTATAAAACGCATTTATCTACCTTATCTGTTTTTGCACTTCCCTCCCTCAAACTTTCTAGGATAACTTTGCTCCTGCTAAACCAAAATCAACGAAAATTCCTGCAAGGCCTTCCTGCGGCTTCCCTGTTTCAGAATTAGTAATCCGCGTTTACGTAGCTTTTCTAGTTTTTGCACATCTGTACTAACTTTTACACGACTACTCATTCAGAGATTCCCTCAAACTTTCTCGGATAACTTTGCTCCTGCTAAACTGAAATCTACGAAAATTCCTGCAAGACCTTCCTGAAGCTTCCCTGTTTCAGAATTAGTAATCTGCGTTTATCTACTTTATCTAGGTTTTGCACAACTGACCTAACTTTGACTAGACTTCACAAAACCCGAGTTTCCCTCAAACTTTCCTTGATAACTTTTCTACTGCTGTGTAGAAATTCCTGAGAATTCCTACAAAACATTCCTGAGACTTCCTGTTTCACCCTGTATAAAAGGCATTTATCTACCTTATCTAGTTTTTGCACAATTGACCTAACTTTAACAAGATTACTCATCCTGAGATTCCCTCAATCTTTCTCGGATAACTTTGCTGCTGCTAAACCGAAATCCTTGTTTCAGAACTAATAATCCGCGTGTATCTACCTTATGCAGGTTTTGCACAACTGAACTAAATTTGACTAGACTCCACAAAACCCGAGTTTCCCTCAAACTTTCCTGCTGCTGCGTCGAAATTCACGAAAATTCCTGAAAAACGTTCCTGAGACTTTCTGTTTCACCTTGTATAAAACGCATTTATCTAACTTATCTAGTTTTTGCACAACTGACCTAACTTTAACAAGACTACTCATCCCGAAATTCCCTCAAACTTTCTAGGAAAACTTTGCTCCTGCTAAAGCAAAATCAACGAAAATTCCTGCAGGACCTTCCTGAAGCTTCCCTGTTTTAGAATAGTAATCCGCGTTTATCTACCTTATCTAGGTTTTGCACAACTGACCTAACTTTGACTAGACTCCACAAAACCCGAGTTTCTCTCAAACTTTCCTTGATAACTTTCCTCCTGCTGTGTAGAAAATCATGAGAATTCCTACAACACATTCCTGAGACTTCCTGTTTCACCCTGTATAAAAGGCATTTATCTACCTTGTCTAGTTTTTGCACAACTAACCTAACTTCAACAAGACTACTCATCCCGAAATTCCCTTGAACTTTCTCGTATAACTTTTCTGCTGCTAAACAGAAATCAACGAAAACTCCTGCAAGATGTTCCTGAAGTTTCCTTGTTTCAGAATTAGTAATCTGCGTTTATCTATCGTATCTAGTTTTTGCACAAATGACCTAACATTAACAATACTCATCCCGAAATTCCCTTGAACTTCCACGGATAACTTTGCTCCTGCTAAACTGAAATCAAATAATATTCCTGCAAGACCTTCCCGAAGCTTCCCTGTTTCAGAATTAGTAATCCGCGTTTATCTAATCTATCTAGGTTTTTACATAACGGACCTAACTTTAACAGGACTGGTCATCCCGAGATTCCCTCAAACGTTTTCGGATAACTTTGCTCCTGCTAAACCGAAATCAACGAAAATTCCTGCAGGACCTTCCTTAATCTTCCTTGTTTCAGAATTGGTAATCCGCGTTTATCTACCTTATCTAGTTTTTGCACAACTGACCTAATTTTAACAAGACTACAAATACTCATCCCGAGATTCTCTCAAACTTTCCTTGATAACTTTCCTCCTGCTGTGTCAAAATTCACTAGAATTCCTGCAAAACATTCCTGAGACTTCCTGAAATAGGGAAGTATGTAGGGATATATAGGGAATCCTGTATAAACCGCATTTTTCTATCTTATCCAGATTTTGTGTAATTAACGTAAACATAAAGATTAAGATTTTGCCCAGAAACCAAGATACTGCACAAAATCCGAATACGAAACTTTCCTCCTGCTGCGTAGAAATTCAGGAAAATTCCTGCAACAAGTATTCCTGATACTTCCCTTTTTCACCCTGTATAAACCGCATTTTGTGAAATCTAGATAAGATTTAGAATATCTGCACAAAATCTAGATAAGATAGGATCTTATCTAGATTTTGTGCAATTGACGTAAACATCAAGATTAAGATTTTGCACAGAAACCAAGATTCTGCACAAAATGCGAATACGAAACTTTCCTCTTGCTGCGTAGAAATTCACTAACATTCCTGCAACAGATATTCCTGAGGCTTTCCTTTTTCACCCTGTATAAACTGTATTTATCTATCTTATCTACATTTTGTGAAATTGACGTAAACATCAAGATCAAGATTTTGCCCAGAAACCAAGATTCTGCACAAAATTCGAATACGAAACTTTCCATCTGTTACGTAGAAATTCACGAAAACTCCTGCAAAGCATTCCTGAGACTTCCCTTTTTCACCCTGTATAAACCGCATTTATCTATCTTATCTAGATTTTGTGCAATTGACGCAAACATCAAGATTAAGATTTTTCCCAAAAACAAAGATTCTGCACAAAATTCGAATACGATACTTTCCTCCTGCTGCGTAGAAATTCACGAAAATCCCTGTAACAAATATTCCTGCGATTTCCCTTTTTCACCCTGTATAAACCGCATTTATCGATCTTATCTAGATTTTGTGCAATTGACGCAAACATCAAGATTAACATTTTGCCCAGAAACCAAGATTCTGCACAACATGCGAATACGAAACTTTCAAAACTCGCATACACTTATTTTTTTTTTGCAATCCGTTGCAAATTGTTACGCTAATTTCAAACTTTCACCGAAAATCCAAAAAAATTACATAACTTTTGCATAACTCGGATTCGCACAAATATTCGCAAATTTCACTTTTTTTGTTGTTGCAGGGCGACGAATATGAATTTGGCGTGTCGGTTGCCGAAAAGCCGGGCGAATACCGAGGCAAGCGACAGGCCGGAGACCGATCGCCGTTCTTCGACAACATTTTCAACGTGAGTTCAAGCACCTAGACGACATCTATACACTAATTCGCAAAGCTCAAACTGTGCTGTCTATAAAACTTGGCTCACTCACTCTCCAAGTCTTAAACTAAGCCAGCAAATCTAACTTAAACCAACCTCTACATTCGACAAGTTTCTATTTAGTTTGAAGCTAACTTAGTCTAGTACAACTAAATCTAACAAGTGGAAGATTAAACTAATTCAAATTAAGTTGACTTAACTCTCTACGTCTTAAGCTAAATCAGAAACACGAGCTTAAATTTAGTCTAAAGCATTCAAATTAAGTTTTAGCTAATATTTAAGCTTAGTCTATTTAGTCTAAATCTAAGAACTAAAAGACTTAAGTCAAGAGTTAAAATAACTAAAAATAAGTTGACTTAATCTTCTACGTCTCAAACTAAGTCGGAAATAGGAGTTTAAATGTAGTTTAAATCATTCAAATTAAGACTTAAGTTTCAGATTATATTTACGCTAACTTGATCTATTTAGTCTAAATCTAATACCTGGAAGACTTAAATCAAGACTTAAACTAACTAAAAATAAGTTGACTTAATTCCCTACGTCTTAAACTAAACCAGAAATAAGAGTTTAAATGTAGTTTCAATCATTCAAATTAATACTTAAGTTTCAGATCATATTTAAGCTAGGTTAGTCTATTTAGTCTAAATCTAATAACTGGAAGACTTAAGTCAAGACTTAAACTAACTAAAAATAAGTTGACTTAATTCCCTAGGTCTTAAACTAAGGCAGAAATAAGAGTTTAAATTTAGTCAAAATCATTCAAATACAGACTTAAGTTTCAGCTCATATTTAAGCTAAGTTGTTCTATTTAGTCTATATCTAATATCTAGAAGACTTAAGTCAAGAACTAAACTGATTAAAAATAAGTTGACTTAATCCCCTACGTCTTAAACTAAGGCAGAAATAAGAGTTTAAATTTAGTCAAAATCATTCAAAAACAGACTTAAGTTTCAGCTCATATTTAAGCTAAGTTGTTCTATTTAGTCTATATCTAATATCTAGAAGACTTAAGTCAAGAACTAAACTGATAAAAAATAATTTGACTTAATCCCCTACGTCTTAAACTAAGGCAGAAATAAGAGTTTAAATTTAGTCAAAATCATTCAAATACAGACTTAAGTTTCAGCTCATATTTAAGCTAAGTTGTTCTATTTAGTCTAAATCTAATAACTAGAAGACTTAAGTCAAGAATTAAACTGATTAAAAATAAGTTGACTTAATCCCCTACGTCTTAAACTAAGGCAGAAATAAGAGTTTAAATTTAGTCAAACTCATTCAAAAACAGACTTAAGTTTCAGCTCATATTTAAGCTAAGTTGTTCTATTTAGTCTAAATCTAATAACTGAAAGACTTAAGTCAAGAACTAAACTGATTAAAAATAAGTTGACTTAATCCCCTACGTCTTAAACTAAGGCAGAAATAAGAGTTTAAATTTAGTCAAAATCATTCAAATACAGACTTAAGTTTCAGCTCATATTTAAGCTAAGTTGTTCTATTTAGTCTATATCTAATATCTAGAAGACTTAAGTCAAGAACTAAACTGATTAAAAATAAGTTGACTTAATCCCCTACGTCTTAAACTAAGGCAGAAATAAGAGTTTAAATTTAGTCAAAATCATTCAAATACAGACTTAAGTTTCAGCTCATATTTAAGCTAAGTTGTTCTATTTAGTCTAAATCTAATAACTAGAAGACTTAAGTCAAGAATTAAACTGATTAAAAATAAGTTGACTTAATCCCCTACGTCTTAAACTAAGGCAGAAATAAGAGTTTAAATTTAGTCAAACTCATTCAAAAACAGACTTAAGTTTCAGCTCATATTTAAGCTAAGTTGTTCTATTTAGTCTAAATCTAATAACTAGAAGACTTAAGTCAAGAATTAAACTGATTAAAAATAAGTTGACTTAATCCCCTACGTCTTAAACTAAGGCAGAAATAAGAGTTTAAATTTAGTCAAAATCATTCAAAAACAGACTTAAGTTTCAGCTCATATTTAAGCTAAGTTGTTCTATTTAGTCTAAATCTAATAACTGAAAGACTTAAGTCAAGAACTAAACTGATTAAAAATAAGTTGACTTAATCCCCTACGTCTTAAACTAAGGCAGAAATAAGAGTTTAAATTTAGTCAAAATCATTCAAATACAGACTTAAGTTTCAGCTCATATTTAAGCTAAGTTGTTCTATTTAGTCTAAATCTAATAACTAGAAGACTTAAGTCAAGAATTAAGCTGATTAAAAATAAGTTGACTTAATCCCCTACGTCTTAAACTAAGGCAGAAATAAGAGTTTAAATTTAGTCAAAATCATTCAAATACAGACTTAAGTTTCAGCTCATATTTAAGCTAAGTTGTTCTATTTAGTCTATATCTAATATCTAGAAGACTTAAGTCAAGAACTAAACTGATTAAAAATAAGTTGACTTAATCCCCTACGTCTTAAACTAAGGCAGAAATAAGAGTTTAAATTTAGTCAAAATCATTCAAAAACAGACTTAAGTTTCAGCTCATATTTAAGCTAAGTTGTTCTATTTACTCTAAATCTAATAACTAGAAGACTTAAGTCAAGAACTAAACTGATTAAAAATAAGTTGACTTAATCCCCTATGTCTTAAACTAAGGCAGAAATAAGAGTTTAAATTTAGTCAAAATCATTCAAATACAGACTTAAGTTTCAGCTCATATTTAAGCTAAGTTGTTCTATTTAGTCTAAATCTAATAACTAGAAGACTTAAGTCAAGAATTAAACTGATTAAAAATAAGTTGACTTAATCCCCTACGTCTTAAACTAAGGCAGAAATAAGAGTTTAAATTTAGTCAAAATCATTCAAATACAGACTTAAGTTTCAGCTCATATTTAAGCTAAGTTGTTCTATTTAGTCTAAATCTAGTAACTAGAAGACTTAAGTCAAGAACTAAACTGATTAAAAATAAGTTGACTTAATCCCCTATGTCTTAAACTAAGGCAGAAATAAGAGTTTAAATTTAGTCAAAATCATTCAAATACAGACTTAAGTTTCAGCTCATATTTAAGCTAAGTTGTTCTATTTAGTCTAAATCTAGTAACTAGAAGACTTAAGTCAAGAACTAAACTGATTAAAAATAAGTTGACTTAACCCCCTATGTCTTAAACTAAGGCAGAAATAAGAGTTTAAATTTAGTCAAAATCATTCAAATACAGACTTAAGTTTCAGCTCATATTTAAGCTAAGTTGTTCTATTTAGTCTAAATCTAATAACTAGAAGACTTAAGTCAAGAATTAAACTGATTAAAAATAAGTTGACTTAATCCCCTACGTCTTAAACTAAGGCAGAAATAAGAGTTTAAATTTAGTCAAAATCATTCAAATACAGACTTAAGTTTCAGCTCATATTTAAGCTAAGTTGTTCTATTTAGTCTATATCTAATATCTAGAAGACTTAAGTCAAGAACTAAACTGATTAAAAATAAGTTGACTTAATCCCCTACGTCTTAAACTAAGGCAGAAATAAGAGTTTAAATTTAGTCAAAATCATTCAAATACAGACTTAAGTTTCAGCTCATATTTAAGCTAAGTTGTTCTATTTAGTCTAAATCTAATAACTAGAAGACTTAAGTCAAGAACTAAACTGATTAAAAATAAGTTGACTTAATCCCCCACGTCTTAAACTAAGTCATAAATAAGAGTTTAAATGTAGTTTAAATCATTAAAATTAAGACTTAAGTTTCAACTCATATTTAAGCTAAGTTGTTCTATTTAGTCTAAATCTAATAACTAGAAGACTTAAGTCAAGAATTAAACTGATTAAAAATAAGTTGACTTAATCCCCTACGTCTTAAACTAAGGCAGAAATAAGAGTTTAAATTTAGTCAAAATCATTCAAAAACAGACTTAAGATTCAGCTCATATTTAAGCTAAGTTGTTCTATTTAGTCTAAATCTAATAACTAGAAGACTTAAGTCAAGAACTAAACTGATTAAAAATAAGTTGACTTAATCCCCCACGTCTTAAACTAAGTCATAAATAAGAGTTTAAATGTAGTTTAAATCATTAAAATTAAGACTTAAGTTTCAACTCATATTTAAGCTAAGTTGTTCTATTTAGTCTAAATCTAATAACTAGAAGACTTAAGTCAAGAATTAAACTGATTAAAAATAAGTTGACTTAATCCCCTACGTCTTAAACTAAGGCAGAAATAAGAGTTTAAATTTAGTCAAAATCATTCAAAAACAGACTTAAGATTCAGCTCATATTTAAGCTAAGTTGTTCTATTTAGTCTAAATCTAATAACTAGAAGACTTAAGTCAAGAACTAAACTGATTAAAAATAAGTTGACTTAATCCCCCACGTCTTAAACTAAGTCATAAATAAGAGTTTAAATGTAGTTTAAATCATTAAAATTAAGACTTAAGTTTCAACTCATATTTAAGCTAAGTTGTTCTATTTAGTCTAAATCTAATAACTAGAAGACTTAAGTCAAGAATTAAACTGATTAAAAATAAGTTGACTTAATCCCCTACGTCTTAAACTAAGGCAGAAATAAGAGTTTAAATTTAGTCAAAATCATTCAAATACAGACTTAAGTTTCAGCTCATATTTAAGCTAAGTTGTTCTATTTAGTCTAAATCTAATAACTAGAAGACTTAAGTCAAGAATTAAACTGATTAAAAATAAGTTGACTTAATCCCCTACGTCTTAAACTGAGGCAGAAATAAGAGTTTAAATTTAGTCAAAATCATTCAAAAACAGACTTAAGTTTCAGCTCATATTTAAGCTAAGTTGTTCTATTTAGTCTAAATCTAATAACTAGAAGATTTAAGTCAAGAATTAAACTGATTAAAAATAAGTTGACTTAATCCCCTACGTCTTAAACTAAGGCAGAAATAAGAGTTTAAATTTAGTAAAAATCATTCAAATACAGACTTAAGTTTCAGCTCATATTTAAGCTAAGTTGTTCTATTTAGTCTAAATCTAATAACTAGAAGACTTAAGTCAAGAATTAAACTGATTAAAAATAAGTTGACTTAATCCCCTACGTCTTAAACTGAGGCAGAAATAAGAGTTTAAATTTAGTCAAAATCATTCAAAAACAGACTTAAGTTTCAGCTCATATTTAAGCTAAGTTGTTCTATTTAGTCTAAATCTAATAACTAGAAGACTTAAGTCAAGAACTAAACTGATTAAAAATAAGTTGACTTAATCCCCCACGTCTTAAACTAAGTCATAAATAAGAGTTTAAATGTAGTTTAAATCATTAAAATTAAGACTTAAGTTTCAACTCATATTTAAGCTAAGTTGTTCTATTTAGTCTAAATCTAATAACTAGAAGACTTAAGTCAAGAATTAAACTGATTAAAAATAAGTTGACTTAATCCCCTACGTCTTAAACTAAGGCAGAAATAAGAGTTTAAATTTAGTCAAAATCATTCAAATACAGACTTAAGTTTCAGCTCATATTTAAGCTAAGTTGTTCTATTTAGTCTAAATCTAATAACTAGAAGACTTAAGTCAAGAATTAAACTGATTAAAAATAAGTTGACTTAATCCCCTACGTCTTAAACTGAGGCAGAAATAAGAGTTTAAATTTAGTCAAAATCATTCAAAAACAGACTTAAGTTTCAGCTCATATTTAAGCTAAGTTGTTCTATTTAGTCTAAATCTAATAACTAGAAGATTTAAGTCAAGAATTAAACTGATTAAAAATAAGTTGACTTAATCCCCTACGTCTTAAACTAAGGCAGAAATAAGAGTTTAAATTTAGTAAAAATCATTAAAATACAGACTTAAGTTTCAGCTCATATTTAAGCTAAGTTGTTCTATTTAGTCTAAATCTAATAACTAGAAGACTTAAGTCAAGAATTAAACTGATTAAAAATAAGTTGACTTAATCCCCTACGTCTTAAACTAAGGCAGAAATAAGAGTTTAAATTTAGTCAAAATCATTCAAAAACAGACTTAAGTTTCAGCTCATATTTAAGCTAAGTTGTTCTATTTAGTCTAAATCTAATAACTAGAAGACTTAAGTCAAGAATTAAACTGATTAAAAATAAGTTGACTTAATCCCCTACGTCTTAAACTAAGGCAGAAATAAGAGTTTAAATTTAGTCAAAATCATTCAAAAACAGACTTAAGTTTCAGCTCATATTTAAGCTAAGTTGTTCTATTTAGTCTAAATCTAATAACTAGAAGACTTAAGTCAAGAACTAAACTGATTAAAAATAAGTTGACTTAATCCCCTACGTCTTAAACTAAGGCAGAAATAAGAGTTTAAATTTAGCCAAAATCATTCAAATACAGACTTAAGTTTCAGCTCATATTTAAGCTAAGTTGTTCTATTTAGTCTAAATCTAATAACTAGAAGACTTAAGTCAAGAATTAAACTAATTAAAAATAAGTTGACTTAATCCCCTACGTCTTAAACTAAGGCAGAAATAAGAGTTTAAATTTAGTCAAAATCATTCAAAAACAGACTTAAGTTTCAGCTCATATTTAAGCTAAGTTGTTCTATTTAGTCTAAATCTAATAACTAGAAGACTTAAGTCAAGAATTAAACTGATTAAAAATAAGTTGACTTAATCCCCTACGTCTTAAACTAAGGCAGAAATAATAGTTTAAATTTAGTCAAAATCATTCAAATACAGACTTAAGTTTCAGCTCATATTTAAACTAAGTTGTTCTATTTAGTCTAAATCTAATAACTAGAAGACTTAAGTCAAGAATTAAACTGATTAAAAATAAGTTGACTTAATCCCCTACGTCTTAAACTAAGGCAGAAATAAGAGTTTAAATTTAGTCAAAATCATTCAAATACAGACTTAAGTTTCAGCTCATATTTAAGCTAAGTTGTTCTATTTAGTCTATATCTAATATCTAGAAGACTTAAGTCAAAAACTAAACTGATTAAAAATAAGTTGACTTAATCCCCTACGTCTTAAACTAAGGCAGAAATAAGAGTTTAAATTTAGTCAAAATCATTCAAATACAGACTTAAGTTTCAGCTCATATTTAAACTAAGTTGTTCTATTTAGTCTAAATCTAATAACTAGAAGACTTAAGTCAAGAACTAAACTGATTAAAAATAAGTTGACTTAATCCCCTACGTCTTAAACTAAGGCAGAAATAAGAGTTTAAATTTAGTCAAAATCATTCAAAAACAGACTTAAGTTTCAGCTCATATTTAAGCTAAGTTGTTCTATTTAGTCTAAATCTAATAACTAGAAGACTTAAGTCAAGAATTAAACTGATTAAAAATAAGTTGACTTAATCCCCTACGTCTTAAACTAAGGCAGAAATAAGAGTTTAAATTTAGTCAAAATCATTCAAATACAGACTTAAGTTTCAGCTCATATTTAAACTAAGTTGTTCTATTTAGTCTAAATCTAATAACTAGAAGACTTAAGTCAAGAACTAAACTGATTAAAAATAAGTTGACTTAATCCCCTACGTCTTAAACTAAGGCAGAAATAAGAGTTTAAATTTAGTCAAAATCATTCAAAAACAGACTTAAGTTTCAGCTCATATTTAAGCTAAGTTGTTCTATTTAGTCTATATCTAATATCTAGAAGACTTAAGTCAAGAACTAAACTGATTAAAAATAAGTTGACTTAATCCCCTACGTCTTAAACTAAGGCAGAAATAAGAGTTTAAATTTAGTCAAAATCATTCAAAAACAGACTTAAGTTTCAGCTCATATTTAAGCTAAGTTGTTCTATTTAGTCTAAATCTAATAACTAGAAGACTTAAGTCAAGAATTAAACTGATTAAAAATAAGTTGACTTAATCCCCTACGTCTTAAACTAAGGCAGAAATAAGAGTTTAAATTTAGTCAAAATCATTCAAATACAGACTTAAGTTTCAGCTCATGTTTAAGCTAAGTTGTTCTATTTGGTCTAAATCTAATAACTAGAAGACTTAAGTCAAGAATTAAACTGATTAAAAATAAGTTGACTTAATCCCCTACGTCTTAAACTAAGGCAGAAATAAGAGTTTAAATTTAGTCAAAATCATTAAAATTAAGACTTAAGTTTCAACTCATATTTAAGCTAAGTTAGTCTATATAGTCTAAATCTAATAACCGAAAGACTTAAGTCAAGACCTAAAATAACTAAAAATAAGTTGACTTAATCCCCTACGTCTTACACTAACAATAAGTCAGAAATAAGAGTGTAAATGTAGTTCAAATCATTCAAATTTAGTTTAGACTTAAATTTAGACTTAAGTCTGATTTAAGCTAAGTTAGTCGATTTAGTCCAAATCTAATAACTGAAAGACTTAAGTCAAGACTTAAACTAACTAAAAATAAGTTAACTTAATTTCCTATGTCTTAAACTAAGCCAGAAATAAGAGTCTAAATGTAGTTTAAATCATTCAAATTAAGACGTAAGTTTCAGCTCACATTTAAGCTAAGTTAGTCTGTTTAGTTTACATCTAAGAACTGCAAGACTTAAGGTACGACTTAAACTAACTAAAAAGAAGTTTACTTAATTCCCTACGTCTTAAACTAAGTCAGAAATAAGAGTTTAAATGTAGATTAAATCATCGAAATTAAGACTTAAGTTTCAGATCATATTTAAGCTAAGTTAGTCTATTTAGTCTAAATCTAATAACTGGAAGACTTAAGTCAAGACTTAAACTAACTAAAAATAAGTTGACTTAATTCCCTACGTCTTAAACTAAGCCAGAAATAAAAGTTTAAATGTAGTTTAAATCATTCAAATTAAGACTTAAGTTTCATTTCATATTTAAGCAAAGTTGTTCATTTTAGTCAAAATCTAATAACTCGACGACTTAAGTCAAGACTTAAACTAACTAAAAATGAGTTGCCTTAATTCCCTACGTCTTAAACTAAGCCAGAAATAAAAGTTTAAATGTAGTTTAAATCATTCAAATTAAGACTTAAGTTTCATTTCATATTTAAGCTAAGTTTTTCATTTTAGTCAAAATCTAATAACTGACGACTTAAGTCAAGACTTAAACTAACTAAAAATGTGTTGACTTAATTCCCTACGTCTTAAACTAAATCAGAAATAAAAGTTTAAATTTAGTCTAAATCATTAAATTAAGACTTAAGTTGCAGCTCATATTTAAGCTAACTTAGTCCATTTAGTCTAAATCTAACAACTGGAACAGAAATTCAAGACTTAAACTAACTAAAAATATGTAGACTTAATTCCCTATGTTGTACACTAAGTCAGAAATAAGAGTTTAAATTTAGTCTAAATCATTCAAATAAAAACTTAAGTTTCAGCTCATATTTAAGCTAATTTGGTGTATTTGGTCTAAATCTAACACCTGGAAGACTTAAATCAAGACTTAAACTAACTCAAATTAAGTTGACTCAATCCGCTACGTCTTAAACTAAGTCAGAAATAAGAGCTTAAATTTAGTCAAAATCATTCAAATTAAGACTTATTTCAGCTTACATTTACGCTAAGTTAGTCTATTTATTCTAAAGCTAGTAACTGAGAGACTTAAGTCAAGACTTAAGCTAACTCAAATTAAGTTGACTTAACCTCCTACGTCTTAAACTAAGCCAGAAATAAAAGTTTTAATTTAGTCTAAATCATTCAAATAAAGACCTAAGTTCAGCTCATATTTAAGCTAAGTTAGTCTATTCAGTCTAAATTTAAGAACAACAATACTTAAATAAGAGTTTAAATGTAGTTACTACGTTCAAATTAAGACTTAAGTTTCAGCTCATATTGAAACTAAGTTAGTCTATTTAGTCTAAATCTAATAACTGTAAGACTTAAGTTAAGACTTAAACTAACTAAAATAAGTTGACTTAATCCCCCACGTCTTAAACTAAGCCAGAAACAAGAGTTTAAATGTAGTCTAAATAATTCAATTATTCATTCATTACGACTTAAGTTTAAGCTTATATTTAAGCTAACTTAGTCCATTTAGTCTAAATCCAAAAACTGAACGACTTAAATCAAGACTTAAACAAACAAAAAATAATTTGACTTATTCTCCTACGTCTTAAACTAAGTCATAAATAAGAGTTTAAATTTAGTCTAAATCATTAAAATTAAGACTTAAGTTTAAGCTCTGATTTAAGCTAACTTAGTCTACAGCTAGTAACTGGAAGACTTAAGTCAAGACTTAAACTAACTGAAATTGAGTTGACTTAACCTCCTACGTCTTAAACTAAGCCAGAAATAAGAGTTTGACTTTAGTCTAAAACATTCAAATAAAGACTTAAGTTTCAGCTCATATTTAAGCTAAGTTACACTATTTAGTCTAAATCTAAGAACTGCAAGACTTAAGTCAACATTTAAAATAACTAAAAATAAGTTGATTTAATCCCCTACGTCTTAAACTAAGTCAGAAAAAGAGCTTAATTGTAGTTATTACATTCAAACTAAGACTTAAGTTTCAGCTCATATTTAAATTAAGTTAGTCTATTTAGTCTAAATCTAATAGCCGGAAGACTTAAGTCAAGACCTAAACTTAAGTTTCAGCTCTGATTTAAGCTAACTTAGTCTACAGCTAGTACCTAGAAGACTTAAGGCAAGACTTAAACTAACTTAAATTAAGTTGACTTAACCTCCGACGTCTTAAACTAAGCCAGAAATAAGAGTTTGACTTTAGTCTAAAACATTCAAATAAAGACTTAAGTTTTAGCTCATATTTAAGCTAAGTTACACTATTTAGTCTAAATCTAAGAACTGCAAGACTTAAGCCAACATTTAAAATAACTAAAAATAAGTTGACTTAATCCCCTACGTCTTAAACTAAGCCAGAAACAGGAGTTTAAATGTAGTCTAAGTAATTCAAATTAAGACTTGAGTTTCTGCCCATATTTAAACTAAGTTAGTCTATTTAGTCTAAATATATTAACTGGAAGACTTAAGTCAAGACTTAAACTAACTATAGATAAGTTGACTTAATTCCCTACGTCTTAAACTAAGCCAGAAACAAGAGTTTAAATGTAGTTTAAATCATTCAAATTTAGACTTAAGTTTCAGCTCATATTTAAGCTAAGCTAGTCTATTTAGTCCAAATCTAAGAACTACAAGACTTAAATCAACAGTTAAAATAACTAAAAATAAGTTGACTTAATCCCCTACGTCTTAAATTAAGTCAGAAATAAGAGTTTAAATGTAGTTATTACATTCAAATTAAGACTTAAGTTTCAGCTCATATTTAAACTAAGTTAGTCTATTTAATCTAAATCTACTAAATGGAAGACTTAAGTCAAGACTTAAACTTACTAAAAATAAGTTCACTTTATTCCCTACATCTTCAACTAAGCCAGAAATAAGAGTTTAATTGTAGATTAAATCATGCAAATTAAGACTAAAGTTTCAGCTCATATTTAAGCTAACTTAGTCTATTTAGTCTAAATCTAATAACTTCAAGATTTAAGTCAAGACCTAAACTCACTAAAAATAAGTTGACTTAATCCCCTACGTCTTAAACTACGCCAGAAATAAGAGTTTAAATGTAGTTTAAATATTTCAAATTTAGACTTAAGTTTCAGCTCATATTTAAGCTAATTTAGTCTAAATCTAAGAACTACAAGGCTTAAGTCAAGACTTAAAATAACTAAAAATAAGTTTACTTAATTCCCTATGTCTTAAACTAAGCCAGAAATAAGCGTTTAAATTTAGTATAAATCATTCAAATTAAGACGTAAGTTTAAGCTCATATTTAAGCTCGCTTAGTCCATTTAGTCTAAATATAACAACTGAAAGGCTTAAGTCAAGACTTAAACTATCTAAAAATAAGCTGACTCAATCCCCTAGGTCTTAAACTGCGACTGAAACAAGAGTTGAAAATAAGTCTAAATCTTAGTTAGTTTTAGAGACTAGTTTTAAGCTAACTAACTCATCTTAGACTAAATCTAAGCACTTTCTAGCTGACTTATTAGTTTAAGCAAAATCTTCCTCTAAACCTAGTCCAACTACTCACCATCCAAATTAAAGAGCACTGAAACAACTCCTTAAACTAAGTAGACTTAACCAATTAAGTAGACTTAACCGATAAAGTAGACTTAAACGGTTAAGTCGACTTAATTTAAGCTAACTTGATATTTAGTCGCATTTTTAGATAAATCTGTTGTGTAATGAGTCCTTGGACGATAGCCTTATGTGACGCAAGTAGTTTGTAGTGCGCGTAAGAGTTAGTGAAAGTGGACAACCTTAGAGCGTTGTTGTTGTTTTTACACGCGTTAGGTAGTTAGACTAGGAAGTTAAGTGCACTTGATCTAGATTTAGACTAAATAGACCAAGTTAGCTTAAATATGAGCTGAAACTCAAGTCTTAATTTGAATGATCAAGTGCAACTTGATTAAGACCGCTTAAACTTTCAATAAGACTACTTAAACTGATTGTCTTTTGTTTAGACTCGTCTCGAGGGGGATTACGTGGCGAGGCGGGGAGTTATCAAAGTCGTTCAGGCTAAGATCTGACCAGTAAGTCTCTGATCCATTTAACTCAACATTAAGACTCTAGCATGCATATATTTCGCCAGAACCTCAAACTAAACTACTTAATCCACCCAGTTTTACTGTATTTAGCCTAGTCTAGACTTAGTAGACTAGTTGATATCGTTAAGCTTAGATTCATCAACTCAAATAACTCGAAACACAAACTAATCCAGACTATAAACTCAACTGAGACTAATAGTAGTAGTCTTTACGAAACTAGTTTGACTATCCTAACCCTTCAACCTAGTCTAGTCTAGAAGTTATCGACTAACTAACTGTTAGAGTTATCAACTAACTCTGAAAGCTTGCATAGGTTTTACCTATGTAAGACGGTAATCTTCAGGTTGAGTCTATATAGATAACATTTAACAAGTTAGGCAACTTGTTCTACACCTGCGACTGACAGCTTGCATAAGTTTTACCTAGGTAAGACGGTAATCTGCAGGCTGTCGAGTCTATATAGATAACCTTTAGCGAGTTAGGCAACTTGTTCTACACTTGCGACTGACAGCTTGAATGGGTTTTACCTAGGTAAGACGGTAATCCTCAGGATGTCGAGTCTATATAGATAACCTTTAACGAGTTGGGCAACTTGTTCTACACTTGCGACTGAAAGCTTGAATAGGTTTTACCTACACAACAAACTTAAAACGAAACTAGTTTGACTAAACTAACCCTTCAACCTAGTCTAGTCTAGAAGTTATCGACTAACTAAACCAACTCTAACTATACGAGCACGTTGCATACTAATCATCATATTCCATCCAGCTAACTAATCTACCAGCACTACTCGCTTCAGAAAACCTGCCTCTACCTAGTCATATCCAAACGATTTCAGTATCTATGATAGATAACGATTTATTTGCGTTTCAGATTCCAATTGCGACGTTGAATGCTGTCAATGAACTAGTTCAGAGTTCACGGCCTGCTTTGCAGAGGCTGAGGGAGGCGGCGCAGCGGAGGCTAGATTCGGGCGTGAGGGAGGCCACGGCCCGCAGGCAGAGGGCCCAGCGGGCCCAGGCCCAGCAGGAGCAGCAGGAGGGAGGGCCGACGGTCCAGCCGGACGGGTCGAGCTCCCGAGTTTTGCTCAGAGTCTAGATAGATAACTTAGATAACTTGTATTATATGTAGATAAGATGTAATATAGCTAGATAACTAAGTTTGTAGCTACGTGGTGAGGCGTCTAACTTTTATAGTTCGAGGGAGATTAAGATAAGACTAATTCTTGTGAAAATGTTAACTATGTAGATTTTGCAATAAAGATTATTTTGTACAAAACTAAATTGTAGTCTAGACGGACAAGACGGTAATCTTCTAAATGTCGAGTCTATATAGATCAGAGACAAATATCTAAAGTGAGATGCTATACTCACTAAGGAATTTCTGTGACAGAAGTTTGCGCCCGCTGTTGACGCATCATGGAACTAAGTAGCAAACGATATAGATAACCTTTAACGAATTAGGCAACTTGTTCTACACTTGCGACTGAAAGCTTGCATAGGTTTTACATACACAGCAAATACTTGAAAGTTTGAATTTTCATAGATAAGTAAGTTATCTATATAGAGTCTTCTAGTTTCCAATTTTAATTAACTCATTTAGTTGTCTACTATTACATATTAATCATTTTTTTTAAGGTGATGAAGATGAGAATTTGTTTGAGGGTGGAATAGTTGTTGAGAATATAAGACCAGATTATACCAGACAATAAACCAACGGTATTTGGGATACCTGGGTCATAGTAGAAGGCAAAGTCCAAGACCGCCGCCTAAGAGGAAGATAGCCGACACGATGGATAGACCGGACAAAAACCCTGACGGGACAAGAGATGCAGGTAGGATGTAGGAAGATCTGCCCAAGATAGAGAGCGCTGGCTAGAAGTCATTGCGAGCGTAGCAAATTGATGTCACCACACCCTGCAAAAGGGTTATGGACTGAAAAGAGAGATAGAATTGTTTTAGGGTGAAATAGTTGATGAGGATGGAATAATATGGAGAATTTAGAGGTGCACGCCATTGGTGACGATGAAAGAACCGCATGGTATTTTATCTGGCAATTTTTCTGGCACTTGGCGGTATGCAACCCTGTATGCAATCCTGTATGGAAAATTTAAAGGTGCACGAGTTAATCTGCGTTAAGAGGCTTGAGATGTATAGGCAACCCACTGTATAATGCGCATTGGGGGCAAAACACAAAGGTGTAGGGAAAATAAATTTGAAGGGGATATATAAACATTGTTTATACTATTGAATTTCTTTTCCTATTTGCGATCGAGAGGTCGCGCTGCCGCGCGATATGTGGTCTTGGTTAATCTTCTCCTAATATAACCTAATCTAACCATAATCTAACCATCCATTTTATTCAAATCTGTAGCTAGGGCGGCGTTTTGTACACGCCACTGGAGGTTTTATGTCAATTTCCGTTAGTTTCAATTGTGGCCTGGAGGGCGCTGAATGGCTCATGCCACTTAACGCATTTTAACCGTGCACGCCACTGACGCTTTCATCGCCACCTGGTGCGACGTGTGGTAGACTATAGTTAATTATTGTAAATGTACTGCCAGACTGTGCCAGTGAAAGCGCAAAAGAAAGCGTTGCCTAGCAATAGAGTTTTTGAAAGAATATGCCATTCAAAACCTAATCTAACGCGAGCTAAACCAACGGTACTTGCCACATTGTCCTATTTTAGATCGAGAGCTCGCGCTGCCGCGAGTATGTGGTCTTGTTATCTGCCCGCTTCGCGGCGGGCAACCTAATATAACCTGGGTTAAACCAACGGTCCTTGCCACATTGTCTTATATAGGATCGAGGGTTCGCGCTGCTGCGCGTATGAGGTCTTGATTTATCTGCCCGCTTGGCGGCGGACAACCTAATCTAACCTCCGCCACTGAAGGTTTTCTGTCACTACCATTAGTTACAAATTAGTTCATGCCTCATTATCCTATTTTGGAACGAGAGTTTCGATCGAGTTTCTTAAATTATATGGGTTTAAATGGAGAACGCGATTGGAGGTTTGCAAAAAAATTGCAAAAACGGTTTGCTTTGGACAGATGAAAATGATTAACTTTTTAGATAAAAATCTGCTCTATCGAACAGTGTAAAATGTCCGGCAGAGTTCAGAAAGTTGGACAGAGAAAATACTTGAAGAATTTTAACACCAATTTCTGAATTTAAAAAAATCCTGTGTTAAGGCTATAGGCCACGAAGATTTAAAAATGACAATTTCAATAGATAAATGTATGCACCATTTAGTACTGAAAGATTTTTGCGTACAACTGCTGCAGTTTTCAAAATATCGTTATTTTAATAAACTACCTTCTTTGCTGCCTTGATTTGAGAGCCGGCGGTCGCCGCCAGATAAAATATTTTGCAAAACTAACTGAAGGATATCATAGACTAACTAATTCTCTACAAATGTGTCAAATTTCATTGTTCCACGTTGTGTGAAACTTACTAAAATATTTTTTTGACATGTCAATCACGAATTTGAGAGTTTTTGACACATGTCAATCACGAATTCCGATCAAAACGAGAATTTTAAAATATTAAAAAAATGCGAAAAAAAATCATTAATCCTTGAAGGATTTCAATGAAACTTTTACTGAATGTGGGTATCCACCGGAAGTATCAGTTGACAAAATTTGAACGCTCCCCGTAATGGAGACGGCGTGAGGAATTATTTTGTCTTCAAAGCTTTTTTGCAAATATCTCGACAACGCTTCAAAATAGAAAATTATAGCCGGGATATCCGTATGTAGGACGTCGGTATCTACAAAAAAGTATTATTTGCAAATTTTGGAAAAATCTTCTGTTTAGTCGCAAAAGTAAAAAATATAAAATGGAAAAAAACTGAATTTCGTTTTTCAATTTACATGGGTTTAAATGGAGAACGCGGAAGTTTGCAAAAAAAAATATTCCGCCAAAACGGTTCGCTTTGGAAAGATGAAAATGATACAATTTTTAGATGCAAATCTGCTCTATAAGATAGTGCTAAATTCATGTTTTGTAGACTTCGGAGAGTTCACAAATCCTAGTGTGTGCCCTGGCTCTGATATAATGGAAAAAATCTACACCGACATATTTCCAATTCATCCACCACGGACTTGGAAAAAGCCGGCATGTAGAGAAGGGAATATTGAAAATGAAAAAAAAAGGAAAGTAAAACCAAAGTACAGAGTCAAAAAAGGCAGAGCTCTAGGCCCAGATATGATCCCAACGGAAAACATCAAAACTGCATGCAGCGCTGTACCTCACCACGTTCTAAATATTATGAATAGAACGCTAAGGGAGGATGACCCAGATCCTGAGATTCCTAAAGGAATGAGGACTAGAAGAGGCGCTCTAAATGGGTAAGTACTAACAATTAGAGGAACAAAAGAGGAAAAGGCATTAGAATGTGAGGTACAATAGATCTATGAAGGTCGCAGTAGAAGTCACCACCAAAATCTACCACCTATAATCTACAAGGCAGGGTGTCTTTCCGCAGAACTGGAAAATGGCTAGACTAATACTGCTAGGAAAAGGCGAAACGCCGCTTAACGTAACAACGTCCTACATGTCCCTCTGTCTACTGGACGCTGCAGGAAAATTATTGGAACAGCTGCTGCTAATAAGGGTAAAGGAAGAACTGTAAAATGGGTGAAATCTCTCAGACGACCAGGATGGTTTTAGGGTAAGGGCGATCCCCAATCGATTCTCTCAAAAAAGTTGTGCGCAGTTGTCACCAGGAACGGTACCTGGAGAACCAGAAAGATATGCGCATTAATTACTCTCAATGTGCGCAATGCGTTTAATTCGGCCTGCTGGCAGGACATTATGAACGAAGTCACGCGACGTAACTTCCTACCGTACCTGTTATGTATGATAGATCAATTTATTGAACCTATCCCAACGGGAAATTGTCTTGCACTATTAAGAAAGCACATAGCGGTGTTCCACAGGGCTCAATTATGGTTCCAACGCTCTGGATACCAAAACTCGACATGCCACCAGGGGTAGAGATTATTGGCTTTGCAGATGATTTTACACTGTTAGTGTGTGGTAGAACGGAGCAGGAGTTGAAGCAGAGGGCAAATGAAGCCATAGAACCGATAGACTAGTAGATGGAGGATAAACAGCTGAAGCTGGCACCTGAAAAGACGAGGCAGTTCTCTTAATAGATAATAGAAAAATTGGGGAGATTATATTCAAGCTCAGAGACTCTAGTCATTAAACCAAAGAGTTCAATTAATTATCTTAGCGTAATGATTTATAAGAATATTTTATTTAGAGAGCACGTCATAAAAGCTGCTGGAAAAGCCCAAAAATCCCTACCTGCCCTGGAACGGCTTATGCCTAATGTAGGAGAACCACGAAGCAGCAAGAGAAAATTGCTATGCTCAGTGGCCCACTCTGCAATGCTCTATGCGTCCCGCTTATGGGCGAGGGATATGAGCGTAGATGTACAAACTCAAGCGTAGAGCGATCCCAAGAATTCTGGCAATCAGAACCAGCAGTGCATATAGAACTGTCTGCAGAGAAGCGGTTCTAGTCATAGCTGGTATACCACTAGTAGAGCTGTTAGTACAGGATAGATCAAATATATACACAGCACTGCCTCTAGAAATTTCTCCAGAGAATGGGTTCTAGTCATAGCTGGCATAGCTGGTACAAGTAGAGCTGTTAGTCCAGCAGAGATCAAACATATACAGAGCCAGGCGCATTGAAACCAAGAAAAGCAAGGATGAAATAAATAAGACAGGAAGGTCGGAAATATTCCAGGCGTGGTAAAATAAGTGCTAAGCTTGTGAAAAGGGGCAATGGATAAAGTTGCTTACAAAGGACGCGGAAGAATAGGTAGAGAGGAGGTACGGAGAGCTGAGTTACCAGCTAACTCAAGCCCGCAGCGCACATGGCTCTTTCCGAGATTACCTCTACAAGATTGGTGGAGCTTCCAACAGCTTGTGTGAAAATTGCGGCGAAGAGGACAGCGTGGCGCACACCATTTACGACTGTAACAGGTGGTACGCAATGAGAAAGGATTTCCCAAACGATATGAAGACACGGAACACAATAAAGTTCGTGTTAAAATCGGAAGCAATTGGAACACCATCAACAAAGCCATTTACGACATCATCAGCTGCAAAAAGAAGGACGAGAGGAGTAGATAGAAAGCTGAGAAATTACCCGCAACCTAAATATCAAGCAATAGTCGGACGGCAGTAGTAAGTTGCGACAATCCAACGTTGTCTTCTGAAATTAAGGGAAGCAGACGTATCTTAGTCGCAGGATGAGGGAGGACCCACTTGAAGCATGTATTAAACGGTACCGAGTGGAGCCAGGCGGAGGGGTTTTAGTGGGTATGCTGACCACTAAGAACTTGGTCGGAAAACCCCACACAACACAGAGATGTGCGTGCAATAATGCATTTCCCCTCCCCCTCAGAAAAAGGTAGATAGTGTGACATTGAAGTGTTTTTGTTGGTTGATTTAAACATTGATAGATCATTTGAAGTTGAAGCAAGTTTTCAATACGTATTTCTTTATAAGAAAAAATCCTGTGTCAAGGCCATCGGCCACGAAGATACCAAAACGTCAATTTCAATAGAAGAATGTATAATCTATATAGATCTGCAATAAATTTCAAAATATCTTTTGCAGTTTTCAATTTATAGTTATTTGAAATTATCACTCTCTGCAAGTGCGAGTTTGAAGGGCGGCGACCGCCGCCAGATAAAATATTTTGCAAAACTACCTGAAGGATATCATAGACTGACTAATTCTCTACAAATTTGTCAAATTTTATTGTTCCACGTGGTGTGAAACTGCGTGAAAACAACGTTGTGTGACATGTCAATCACGAATTTCAACCAACAACGAATACAAAAATTTCAAAATATTCCAGAATTGCGAAAAAATCTATTAAGCCTGTAAGGATATCAATGAAACTTTTACTGAATGTGGGTATCCACCAGAAGTATCAGCTGACAAAATGTTAACGCTGTGCCTCCAATTGGAACGGCGTGCGAAATGTTGTCTTCAAATGGATTTTGAAGACAACATATCGGTCACTTTGACACCAAAACGTCAATTTCAATAGAAAAACATATAATCTATATAGATCTGAAATAAATTTCAATATATCTGTTGCAGTTTTCAATTTATAGTTATTTGAATTTATTACATTCTGTTCAAGTCCGAGTTAGAGAGGCGGCGACCGCCGACAGATAAAATATTATGCAAAAGTAACTGAAGGATATCATAGACTGACTAATTCTCTACAAATGTGTCTATCGGCCACTTTGACACCAAAACCTCAATTTCTAAAGAAAAATATATAATCTATATAGATCTGAAATAAATTTCAATATATCTGTTGCAGTTTTCAATTTATATTTATTTGAATTTATTACATTCTGTTCGAGACAAAATATTATGCAAAAGTAACTAAAGGATATCATAGACTGACTAATTCTCTATAAATGTGTCCAATTTTATTGTTCCACGTTGTGCGAAACTGCGTGAAAACAACGTTGTGTGACATGTCAATCAGGAATTTCAACCAGAAACGAACAAGAAAATTTCAAAATATTTAAGAATTACGAAAAAATCTATTAAGAATTATTTATTAAATTGCGTAAGAATTATTAAGTTGCTGTTTTCAATTTAGAGTTATTTGAATTTATTATATTCTGTTAAAGTCCGAGTTAGAGAGGCAGCGACCGCCGACAGATAAAATAATTTGCAAAACTAACTGAAGGATATCATAGACTGACTAATTCTCTACAAATGTGTCAAATTTTATTGTTCTACGTTGTATGAAACTTACTAAAATAATTTTTTTAAAAAAATCCAGACATGTCAATCACGAATTCCGAAATCAAAACGAAAATTTTAAAATATTCAAAACTTGCGAAAAAATGTATTAATCCTTAAGATTTCAATGAAGCTTTTACTGAACGTGGGTATCCACCAGAAGTATCAGTTGACAAAATTTGAACGCTCCCCCTCAAATGGGGACGGCGTGAGGAATTATTTTGTCTTCAAAGCTTTTTTGCAAATATCTCGACAACGGTTCCTAATGGAAAATTATGACCGGGATACCCGTATGTAGGACATTGGTATCTACAAAAATATTCTTAACAAATTTTGTAAAAATCTTCGATTTAGTCGCAAAAGTAAAAAATATAAAATGGAAAAAAAACTGAATTTCGTTTTTCAATTTACATGGGTTTAAATGGAGAACGCGGAAGTTTGCAAAAAAAAATATTCCGCCAAAACGGTTCGCTTTGGAAAGATGAAAATGATACAATTTTTAGATGAAAATCTGCTCTATAAATAGTGCTAAATTCATGTTTGGTAGACTTCGGAGAGTTCACAAATCCTAGTTTGTGCCCTGGCTCTGATATAATGGAAAAAATCTACACCGACATATTTCCAATTCATCCACCACGGACTTGGAAAAAGCCGGCATGTAGAGAAGGAAATGTTGAAAATTAAAAAAAAGGAAAGTAAAACCAAATTACAGAGGAATTAACAGTGGCCAGCAATCGGCTCAAAAAAGGCAGAGCTCTAGGCCCAGATATGATCCCATCGGAAAACATCAAAACTGCATGCAGCGCTGTACCTCACTACGTTCTAAATATTATGAATAGAACGCTAAGGGAGGATGACCCAGATCCTGAGATTCCTAAAGGAATGAGGACTAAAGGAGGCGCTCTAAATGGGTAAGTACCAACAATTAGAGGAAGAGGGTGAGGTACAATAAATCTATGAAGGTCGCAGTAGAAGTCATAACCAAAATCTACCAACTATAATCTACAAGGCAGGGTGTCTTTCCGCAAAACTGGAAAAGGGCTAGACTAAAGGAGCTTACAGACCGGCGCGGAATTTTCGCTACCGCGACCGGTGCGTTTTCGCGGCGTACCGATTGACGTGGCGGCTTATGTACATTTTCCGCCAAAGCCGCGGTTATGCAGCGTTGTACGACAAGAACGCTGTATACGCGGTTAGTTTCGCTGTCCCTGTGTATTGAAATGACGATGACAGAGAAGTTGATAGAGGATTTTTAAAAATTTCATATTTTGTGCGACCTGGATGATAAAAACTATAAAAACATAAGGAAGAAGGACAAAATTTGTAAGCAGATAAGATTAGAATTGGAAGATAATTAAGTTTTTTGATTTTATGAAATGAAAAAGGACATTTTTACTTTGTCTTTTATTTCTTAAATGAGTTTTGGGTGTTTTCGAAATTAAAAACAAATAAAAAATAACAAACTGACCGATTTTCTTCTTCTGTGGTCAATACTAATAATAGCAGAGCTTTTTCCTCCGAGGGAATTATGACTACTATATACGTTAAATTCGCGTTTTGACGTGGGCATGGCCATTTCGCTGCCGCGCCGCTAGCGAATTTTTCGCTGCGGAAATTTCGCGACGGTCCGCGTCGCGCCGGTCTGAAGGAGCCTTTGAGGAGCTTACAGACCGGCGCGGAAGTTTCGCTGCCGCGACCGGTGCGTTATCGCGGCGGACTGATTGACTTATGTACATGTTCAGACCAACAGGCGTGATTTCCGTCATAGCCGCGGTAGTGCAGCGTTGCATGACAAGAACGTTGCATGCGCGGTTAGTTTCGCTGCCAAAAAAAGTTTCGTTGTGTTTTCAAATGGCGATTAGAACGAATTCGGATCGTACACTAGGAAAATCTGCGTGCACGAATGTCGAATGAAGGAACACACACTGATGAAAACTATAAAAATATAAGGAAAAAGGACAAAATTTGTAAACAATTAGGATTAGACTTGGAAGAGATTATAGATTGTAGATATGGTGGTGACGACTTGTACTGCGACCTTTATAGATCTATTGTACCCCACCCTCCTCCTCCAAGTGTTGGTGTACTTGCCCATTTAGAGCGCCTCCTCTAATCCTGACTCCTTTAGGAATCTCAGGATCTGGGTGGGATTCAAGGCCTGCAGCTCCTCTGTGTTCAAGCAGTGAGCCCCAAGGTACAGCTGTCTCTTGCGGAGTAATGCTCCGCAGTCTTTAAGCAGATGTATGGGGGTTTCCTCTGCTGAGCCACAGAATCTGCATCCATCATCCTCCTCTAGGCCTAGGGCCTTGAGATGTTTCCTAAGTCTGCAGTGTCCCGTCAGGGCTCCTGTCAGAATTCTGAGCTTGTTCCTGCTTAGTTTCAGGCAAGCTTTAGTTCTCTTCTGGTTGAAAGATCCCAGCATCACTTTGGATTGCCTTAGCCCTGGAAGTTCTTCCCAGGTTTTCATCCATTTTCCTCTTATTTCTTCATCTAAACTTTTGCGGATGGTGTTCACGCTCATACCGCAAAAGGGTTCCGGACCTATAAAGGGGCTACTGGATCCCTTGTTTGCTAGGTGATCGGCTTCTTCGTTTCCGTCTATACCAGTGTGTCCTGGTACCCAGTATAGCGTTACTTTATTATCCCTGCCAAGCTTGTTCAGCTTCCCCACACAGTCCCATACCAGTTTGGATCTGATGGTGTATGAGCTAATGGCCTTGATGGCTGCTTGGCTATCTGACAGGATAGCAATTCGTTTTTTGCGGTAATTCCTGTCGAGGTTAAACTGTGCACATCTTTCGATTGCGTGTACCTCTGCTTGGAAGATACTTGGGGATGTTCCCATGGATTCGGAGTATCTGGTACGAGGTCCAAACACTCCTGCACCAGTTCCTTCCTTTGTCTTCGAACCATCTGTATACCACTTGATGGCATTTTGCTATATGTGGTATGCTGAGGATTCGTCGTTCCAATCGGCTTTACTACTACACATTGCTGTGTAGTTTTTCTCGAAGTGGTATTTGCATACCATTTCGTCTTTTGGTATTTCCAGCCAGGGGATCTTGGCAGCGAGGCTGTTTCGGTCTCTGCTCCCGATTATTTTACCTCTGCCCATTCCTTCCTTGCTGAACCTTACGATCGCCGATCTGGCGGCGCTCTCCCCCACAAGGTGCAGCGGAGTCAGATCCAGCAGCAGCTCCAATGCTGCTGTCGGACACGACCCCATCGCTCCCGTGATGCAGACACACGCCAGTCTTTGAATCTTCTCAAGCTGTTTCCTCATAGAGGCCAGCTTGATTCTACTTCCCCACGCAACCGCCCCATAAGTGATTGCAGGTTTCACTATCATGGTGTACATCCATCGCAGGATAGTGGGGTTACAACCCCACGTTTTTCCTGCTAAATTTCTGCACACCATTAGGGCGCGTTTGGCTTTACCTACCTCTGCCTCAGCGTGTCTATTCCAGAGGAGTTTGCTATCTAGTGTGATACCCAGATACCTTATCTCCTGTTGGTATTCTACTGCCTTCCCATCTATGAGTATGGGATGCAGGCAGTTTAGTTTTCTCCTTCTAGTAAATGGTATCGCCGTGGTTTTGCTCGGGTTGAGTCGCAATCCCACTGTTTGACACCATCTACTAGTTACTTTGAGGCCTCTCTGAACAATTTCACAGAGCGTTCCCTCAAATTTTCCTCTGGCCATTATGACTATGTCATCGGCGTAACCTTGACATTTGATGTCTAGGTTGTTTAGCCTAACCAGTAGTTCATCAACTACCAGGCTTCACATCAGCGGTGATAGTACACCTCCCTGTGGGCACCCTCGAGTTGTGGAGATCTTAATGGTATCTCTTCCCACTTGTGTCTCCGCCACTCTAGTTCTCAGCATTTCTACCATCCACTTTGAGATAGTGCTGTCGATACTCCTTCTCTCGAGGGCCGCCTTGACAGCCTCGTGTGAGGTGTTGTCAAAAGCTCCCTCTATATCCAAGAAGGCACATATCGCTACTTCCTTTGTCTCTAGTGCTGCTTCTATTTCATTTGTCAGCTGATACAGGGCGGTTTCTGTGGATTTCCCTGCTCTGTAAGCATGCTGTAGACTTGGAAGAAAATGTTAAATGAGTTTTAGGTGTTTTAGAAATTAATAACAAACAAAATAAATACTAAAACCATAAGAGATACCAGAGCTTCTTCCTCTGAGGAAATCATGACTACTATACACGTAAAAACACGCGTTTTGATGTGGGCGTGGCCATGTCGCTGCCGCGCCGCTAGAGAATTTTTCGCTGCGAAAATTTCGCGACGCAAACGCTCCGCGCCGGTCCGAAGGAGCCTTTAGTTGCAACTTTATAATTGCGGAAATTTCCGCGGGCGAAAAACTTTTCGCCAGTAATAGTCGCTAATTGATTTAGTGCGTACACACGCCTAGGAATTTCCCGCACTTGTTAACTATGTTGTTCCAGCGGTCTATTAATTACCTACTTAATCGATGCTCAACAGGTTTTTATTACCCGATAAATTGTTAACACGCACAAACTATTACGTAACTCGCAAACATAAATAGATATTTGCAAGCAGATTAAACAAGATTGCAGAGGATTAAATTTGGAATAAAATGCTGAGAACTAGAGCGTTCTACATAGATAACTCACGTAGGTATTCAGCTTCAAAGTTTGGTCTTGTTTCAATGTTGGGTTATAAGAAGTATCTAGATATCTCAGACATTACGGTAGATAACTAAACTTAGTTTATAGATACTTATAGATAACTAGATTAGTTGAATACATTTGAAGACTAGAATGTTCTATCCACATAAGTAACTTATCTATGGAGATAGAAACTGTAAACTTGTTGCTAGCGGAAATATTTAGATAACTCAACTAATAATCTAGATAGCTAAACTCTGTTTCTAGATAATTATAGATAATTAAAGTGGTTATTAAAGGTTGGAAAGTAGAAGGTTTTAGCTGGATAACTGACTTATCTATATAGGTTCAAACTTTAAACTGGTTTTAAAGTAACGTGATGGTTAGTCTAGTGGAAATGTTACTGTATCTCAGGTAATAATCTAGATAACTAAACTCGGTTTATAGATAATTATAGACAATTAAATTGTTTGTTAAAACCTGGAAACTAGAGGATTCTATCTAGATAATTAACTTATCTATGTTGATTCAAACTGTGAATTTGATTTGAAGCAACGCAGTGGTACGTCTGGCAGAAGAATCTAATTATCACAGCTAATAATATAGATAATTGAACAAATTTTCTTGTATGTAGTAGTTAACTGATTACGCGATTCATATATTTAGTGTATCTAGATAAATTACAGAGAGATCCTGTTGTAAAGTTAGGAATTAGTTTTTGGGCATCCGTTTGGTTTAGACTAGATAATTAGGGAACTAGTGGAGGTATTGCAGTATTGCAGGTATTAAACTTTAGAATTATTATTTATTATTATTTATTATTAACAACCATTTTAATTATCTATAATTATCTAGAAACCGAGTTTAGTTATCTAGATTATTAGCTGAGATATAGAGGCATTTCCACTAGACTAACCATCGTGTTGCTTTAAAACCAGTTCCAAGTTAGAACCTACATAGATCAGTTATCTATCGGTAGATGGTCGCTGCTACATTCAGAGTCCAAGACTCTCCATCGATCAAGGCGTGTTCCTAGTGTGCTTGAACAAAAGGTGACATCTATTATAGATTGACTATTTCCACGAACAAATGTGGGGTTGATTCCATCGTTAGCAGTTACCATGTTTAGTGCTGCTGCAAGATCAGCCTCTTCGATATTCTATATGGGAACCCCACAGGTAGGGCTCGGCATTGAAATCCCCGCCTATCACAATAGGTCCCTCGCTCTCCTTCAGCGATCCTTCGAGTTTCCCAAGCTTCCTATATATGGAGCAGAAGCCCGTCTGTACCCAGACCCACCTGGGTCCTTTGCCCTACTCTATCACCCTGAGTTCCTTGGTTCTCATCAAAATTGCTGCAGTCTGATGTTCATCCACATACCACCTCCATTTGCTCATATGTTTCCTATTATTCCTATATATTAATATCGGCATTCTCTTGATAGGCCAGCTGATAAAGACAATCGTAGGCCGTCTGACTGCGATTGAGGTTTATTTGAATAAATGAGGCGTCTGGATCCTTCAACTTGCCCTGATCCTGCTTTCCTGGATTGTTCGAGGTCTTCTGAGATCGAGTTTGATTTGTCAGAATGTTTGGGTTTAGGATTTTTGGTTACATTCTTTTCCTTTCTCCGCTGCCTTTTACTTTTTAGGACTTCATGCTCCTTGCCACATGGCCACTCTCGTGGCAAGTATAACACTTAGGTTCCTCCCTACAGTCTTTCGTTTCGTGGCCTCGTCCGCCACATCTGAAACAGATACCACGTCTTTCTTCTGTTCTTGTGCACATTGCACATTTATGTCCATATTCCTGACATTTATAGCATTTAATCGGTGCTTCTTGCTGCTGTATGCGGCACTTAGACCAGCCTATCGTCAGCCTTGCTTTATTTTTAACGGTCTCGGCGTCAGCTCTTTTCAATTTTGCAATAGCGTACGTTACAAAATTGTTGCCTTATTGCTCTTATTTGAAATATAGATATGTACGTGGCGTGTTAGAAAAGTATCCGACCTTTAGCCGGTAAAAAAAAACTGGCATACCTGGAGCGTTGGAAACCTAATCACCCTCAAAGTAGTCTCCTTGGGACTCCACACACTTCACCCAGCGGTGCCGCCATTTTTGGGAGCATTTCGAAAAAGCGTCTTTCGGAATCGACATTAGCTCGGCTGTCGTTGCAGCCATAATGTCCTCTCTTGTCTGAAATCCTTTGAATCCCGTTCCTTTGAATGGCCTCTTGACTTTGGGGAATAGCCAGAAGTCGCAAGGGGGCATATCAGGAGAGTAATCAGGTTCCTGTCGAACCAGAGGAGTCTGGTTTTTCGCCAAAAAATTGTGAACCAAGTGCGAAGAATGTGCTGGAGCATTGTCGTGATGGAGTCGCCAATTTCCTGATGACCGCAACTCCAGTAGCAATTTCTCGGATAGTCACACGACGGTCCCGCATCACCACAGCGTTCGCTTTGGCAATGACGTGGTCATTTCGGCATGTTGATGGCCGACCAGAGCGTGAGTCGCTTTCTACCGATGTGCGACCGTCTTTAAGCATCGTCACGGAAAGCCGTCTGAATCTTCCGAATGGTTTCTACATGGTTGTCGCCTAGTTTCTGGCAAAATTTGATGCAGTAGCGCTGCTCCAGTCGTTCCGCTATTTTACTTGCATTGAAAAACCGACGAGAGCAATACACACTAAATCACTCGAACACTGCTAGACAACAACTGACGCTATCTACAGGCGGGACAAAATTCACGAATGCGCACGAAGGTTCAAGGTCGGCTCAATCAAGCGCGATTGATTCAAATCCATCAGGTTTTCAAAATAAAAAATAAGGTCGGATACTTTTCTAACAGACCACGTAGAGCTGATTGATTCGGAGAGTCTCTTAACTTCTTTATGGACGTTCCTAGTCTGCTTACTGAATTTGCGCAGTTTCATAGCCTTCTTTTTTAGTCGTAATACGCACTTTGGTGTTTGTTGGTAGCTTGTGTGAATCGGGAATCCTGACAGGCCTTATTTTCTTTGTATTTCTATCAGACTCTGTTGCCTGTGGTTCTGTCGAGGTAGTGTCTTTTACCACTGTTTTTCAGTGATGACGGCGATTCCTTCCAGGAATTCCAGATTATCAGTCTTCTTTTTTTACTGTCTCATCCAAGGCTATTTCTTGACTGCTACGTTCTGTATCCATTGCTAGCTTGTGACCGGAATTTTTCAGTAGATCTTCCTCTCCCCATTCATCTGGAGTCGTTTCCCCTTCAACTTCCTATCTCCTGTGTGTAACTTCCTGATCTTTGGAGGGGTTTTAAGAATGGAATCTCTCCTCTTGAAGGGATTTACCTTGCTAACTGTTCACTCCATAACTTAGCTCATGTCCATTGCCATTACCGAGTCGTCCAGAGGAAGCCAGCGGAACACGCTCCCCCCGTAGTCCTTGTAGCAGCGTCCGGGCAAGCAGCATGGTGTTGGTCTGACGGTGGGCTTTCCCCGCTAGGGGACCCACCCGTAGATTTATTTAATTCTCCGCCATATGCATATGTGCATTTTACGGCTACCGCTAGCCCTCGTTTGCCAGCCAGCAAGTTGGTGCGAATCGTAAAAATTGCGTTTTTTGCAAAATATCGCGACTCGATATCTTTTGAACGTACTGTCACAACTACTCCCGGTTTTCGCCGTTAGATTTGCAATGCCAAGATTAATCGAATGACATCGAAAGTTTGTCCGAAAATTCGAAATTTTGATAATTCTCTAAACACGCAGTCTTCAAATCTCGTTCCGAGGCTTTGTAACTTTGTAACGGTTCATCGCAACGATTTGCGGTTTTCACCGTTGGATTCACAACAGCAAAATTAGTCGAAACACACATCAACTTCTTCTAGAAACCCTCAATTGTTTTTTGGACAATCCTTGGAGGTTTCTGTTTTTTTCGCCATATCTCCCGTAATTCACTACCGATTTCAGCAAACTTGGTGTCAAATTATTCGACACGATTGTCTCCAAACGAATATGGAATAAAAGCTTGTAAAAAGTTTGCGAAAATAGCACAAAACGGTGCGAAACCAATTTTTGGTTGCTTCAAAACGTTCACGTCCGAATCCACGCCAGGTAATCGAATTTCATCTAAAGTTTGTCCGAAAATTCGAAATTTTGCTAATCCTCTAAACACGCAGTCTTCAAATCTCGTTCCGAAGCTTTGTAACTTTGTAACGGTTCATCGCAACGATTTGCGGTTTTCACCGTTGGATTCATAACAGCAAAATTAGTCGAAGCACACATCAACTTCTTCTAGAAACCCTCAATTGTTTTTTGGACAATCCTTGGAGGTTTCTGTTTTTTTCGCCATATCTCCTTTAATTCACTACCGATTTCAGCAAACTTGGTGTCAAATTATTCGACACGATTGTCTCCAAACGAATATGGAATAAAAGCTTGCAAAAAGTTTGCGATAATAGCACAAAACGGTACAGAACCAGTTTTTGGTTGCTTTAAAACGTTCATGTCCAAATCCACGCCAGCTAATCGAATTACATCTAAAGTTTGTTCGAAAATTATAAATTTTGCTAATTCTCTAAGCACGCAGTCTTCAAATCTCGTTCCGAAGCTTTGCAACTTTGTAACGGTTCATCGCAACGATTTCCGGTTTTCATCGTTGGATTCACAACAGCAAAATTAGTCGAAACACACATCAACTTTTTCTAGAAACCCTCAATTGTTTTTTGGACAATCCTTGGAGGTTTCTGTTTTCTCCGCCATATCTCCCGTAATTCACTACCGATTTCAGCAAACTTGGTGTCAAATTATTCGACACGATTGTCTCCAAACGAATATGGAATAACAGCTTGCAAAAAGTTTGCGAAAATAGCACAAAACGGTGCGAATCTAGTTTTTGGTTGCTTCAAAACGTTCATGTCCGAATCCACGTCAGGTAATCGAATTACATCTAAAGTTTGTCCGAAAATTCCAATTTTTGCTAATTCTCTAAGCACGCAGTCTTCAAATCTCGTTCCGAAGCTTTGCAACTTTGTAACGGTTCATCGCAACGATTTCCAGTTTTCACCGTTGGATTCACAACGAAAAAATTAGTCGAAAAACACATCAACTTCTTCTAGAAACCTTCAATTATTTTTTGGACAATCCTTGGAGGTTTCTGTTTTTTTCGCCATATCTCCCGTAATTCACAACCGATTTCAGTAAACTAGGTGTCAAATTATTCGATTCCATTGTCTCCAAACGAATATGGAATAAAAGCTTGCAAAAAGTTTGCGATAATAGCACAAAACGGTGCGAAACCAGTTTTTGGTTGCTTTAAAACGTTCATGTCCGAATCCACGTCAGGTAATCGAATTACATCTAAAGTTTGTCCGAAAATTCGAATTTTTGCTAATTCTCTAAGCTCGCAGCCTTCAAATCTCGTTCCGAAGCTTTGCAGCTTTGTAACGGTTCATCGCAACGATTTCCGGTTTTCACCGTTGGATTCACAACGAAAAAATTAGTCAAAAACACATCAACTTCTTCTAGAAACCTTCAATCCTTTTTTGGACAATCCTTGGAGGTTTCTGTTTTTTTCGCCATATCTCCCGTAATTCACAACCGATTTCAGTAAACTTGGTGTCAAATTATTCGACACGATTGTCTCCAAACGAATATGGAATAAAAGCTTGCAGAGTTAGTGATAATAGCACAAAACGGTGCGAATCTAGTTTTTGGTTGCTTCAAAACGTTCATGTCCGAGTCCACGTCAGGTAATCGAATTACATCTAAAGTTTGTCCGAAAATTCGAAATTTTGCTAATTCTCTAAGCACGCAGTCTTCAAATCTCGTTCCGAAGCTTTGCAACTTTGTAACGGTTCATCGCCACGATTTCCGGTTTTCACCGTTGGATTCACAACGAGAAAATTAGTCGAGAAACACATCAACTTCTTCTAGAAACCTTCAATCCTATTTTGGACAATCCTTGGAGGTTTCTGTTTTTTTCGCCATATCTCCCGTAATTCACTACCGATTTCAGCAAACTTGGTGTCAAATTATTCGATTCCATTGTCTCCAAACGAATATGGAATAAAAGCTTGCAAAAAGTTTGCGATAATAGCACAAAACGGTGCGAAACCAGTTTTTGGTTGCTTTAAAACGTTCATGTCCAAATCCACGCCAGGTAATCGAATTACATCTAAAGTTTGTCCGAAAATTCGAAATTTTGCTAATCCTCTAAACACGCAGTCTTCAAATCTCGATCCGAAGCTTTGCAACTTTGTAACGGTTCATCGCAACGATTTCCGGTTTTCACCGTTGGATTCACAACAGCAAAATTAGTCGCAAAACACATCGACTTCTTCTAGAAATCTTCAATTGTTTTTTGGACAATCTTTGGAGGTTTCTGTTTTTTTCGCTTTATCTCCCGTAATTCACAACCGATTTCAGTAAACTTGGTGTCAAATTATTCGATACGATTGTCTCCAAACGAATATGGAATAAAAACTTGCAAAACGTGTGCGAAAATAGCACAAAACGGTGCGAAACCAGTTTTTGGTTGCTTAAAAACGTTCGAATTCACCCCAGGTAAGTATATCCAATGATTAGTCCTGCAAAAATCACTCCTCGATGGGCTGCCTCCTTGCCGTAATGAGGGGGCTTTTGCCCAAGAGCAGCCCACACTGATTCCCTAAAAAACCGTCTCGAGTCCGGTGGTAAGCAGGGTCCGTCATGTGTGTTTTTTTATTCATTAGGGTTGTATCCTCCGCTGCACTATTTGCTGACTAAATAGTGCAGCGGAGGAGACAACCCCCCGGTGGTTATTTTATTTGCCGGCAAGCCGCTGAGGGCTTCACCTGTCTTTCCGCAGTATGACTTTGGCTTCTCCCCTGGGTGTAGATAACTGACTTACCTAAGTTGGTTCAAACTTGAAACTGGTTTTAAAGTAACGAGATAATTAGTCTAATGGAAATGTCTCGATATCTCAGCTAATAATCTAGATAACAAAGTCGATTTCTAGACAATTATAGATTATTAAATTGGTCGTTAAAAATTGGAAACTAGAAGATTCTATCTAGATAACTAACTTATCTATATAGATTCAAACTGTGAACTTGTTTCGAAGCAACGCGATGGTTAGTTTAGTGGAAATCTAAATTACTAAACTCGATTTCTAGATAACTAAAGACAAAGTGGTTGTTAAAAATTCATTGTTAATCTAGATAATTAACTTATCTATGTTGATTCAACCTGTGAATACGCAGTGGTAAGTGTGGCAGAAGAATCTAAATATCACAGCTGATAATATAGATAATTGAACAAATGTTCTTGTATCTAGTAGATAACTGGTTATGTGATTCAGATATTTTGGTTGCGGTAGTGTATCTAGATAACTTACAGAGAGATTCTGATGTAAAATTAGGAATTAGTTTTAGGGCATCAGTTTGGTTTAGACTAGATAATTAGAGAACTAGTGGAGGTATTTTATTTTTTAAAATTTAGAGGATTAGATTATCTGTGCAACGGTGCAACTGGTGTATATGACCTGAGGATTGTTTGATGAGAAATGAAAGTAAAACTAGTGTTAATTAAAGAAGTAGTTAATGCGGACTGCACAGGCTAAAAAAGTAGATATGTCGTTGTGAACGCGCACCGGCGAACTAACGACAAATAAAAATGTTCGGTTTTTCTTAAATGGAAAGCTGATGACCGGAAAAAGTCCGTGCGTCTGTCCGTCCTTCGGAATGGACTTTCGGCCTCGGATTTGCGAGTTTTGTGCGCTTTGTCCAACTTGAATGGCTTTATAGGCGTCCGCTCCCGTCGACTTCGACTCAGTTCGTCGCCAGTTTTTGCCCACAAAGCACCAAACAAACAGAGTAAGTCCAACACTTCCACAAACTAGACACTGTCTACCTAGTAACACTACCTCAAATTTTCCCGAAATTATCCGGCATATAACACCAACTAGACTTCAAGAAACATCAAATATGTCGGAAACTCAAACTTTGCAACTTGTACAGATCACTTAGTTAACTAGATACAACCTTCCAGTTTCCAATTGATAACAACCACTCTAATTATCTACAATTATCTAGAAGAGTTTAGTTATCTAGATTAATAGCTGAGATATAGAGACATTTCTATTAGACTAACCATCGCGTTGCTTTAAAACTAGTTTTAAGTTTGAACCTAGATAGATAAGTCAGTTACCTTGCTAAAACCTTCTAGATTACAATCTTTAACATCCACTTTAATTATCTATAACTCTATAGAAACCGAGTTTAGTTATTTAGATTATTAGCTTAGATATAGAGACATTTCCACTAGACTAACCATCGCGTTGCTTTAAAACCAGTTTCAAGTTTGAACCAACATAGATAAATCAGATATCTAGCTAAAACCTTCTAGATTCAAATTTTTAACAACGACTCTAATCATCTATAACTCTCTAGAAACCGAGTTTAGTTATCTAAATTATTAGCTGAGATATAGAGACATTTCCATTAGACTAACCATCGCGTTGCTTTAAAAACAGTTTCGAGTTTGAACCTACTTAGATAAGTCAATTATCTAGCTAAAACCTTCTGGATTACAATTTTTAACAACCACTTTCATCATCTATAACTCTCTAGAAACTGAGTGTAGTTATCTAGATTATTAGCTGAGATATAGAGACATTTCCACTAGACTAACCATCGCGTTGCTTTAAAACCAGTTTCAAGTTTGAAGCTACATAGATAAGTCAGTTATCTAGCTAAAACCTTCTAGATTACAATTTTTGACATTTACTTTAATCATCTATAACTCTCTAGAAACCGAGTTTAGTTATCTAGATTATTAGCTGAGATATAGATACAAATCCACTAGACTAGTCGCCGCGTTGCTTTAAAACCAGTTTCAAGTTTGAACCTACATATATAAGTCAGTTATCTAGCTAAAACCTTCTAGATTCCAATTTTTAATAAAAACTTTAATCATCTATAACTGTCTAGAAACCAAGTTTAGTTATCTAGTTTATTAGCTGAGATATAGAAACATTTCCACTAGACAAACCATCGCGTTGCTTTAAAACCAGTTTCAATTTTTAACGTACATAGATAAGTCAGTTATCTAGCAAAAACCTTCTAGATTCCAATTTTTAACATCCACTTTAATCATCTATAACTCTCTAGAAACCGAGTTTAGTTATCTAGATTATTAGCTGAGATATAGAGACATTTCCACTAGACTAACCATCGCGTTGCTATAAAACCAGTTTCAAGTTTGAACCTACATAGATAAGTCAGTTATTTAGCTAAAACCTTCTAGATTCCAATTTCTGACATCCACTTCAATCAGCTATAACTCTCTAGAAACCTAGTTTAGTTATCTAGATTAGTAGCTGAGATATAGAGACATTTCTACTAGACTAACCGTCGCGTTGCTTCGAAACAAGTTCACAGATGGAATCTATATAGATAAGTTAGTTATCTAGATAGAATCTTCTAGTTTCCAATTTTTAACAATTAGTTTACTTATCTATAATTATCAATAAAGTAAGTTTAGTAATCTAAATTACTTCGATAGATATCTGGATATATCTGCTAGTTTGCTAGTTTATATCCTCGCGAAATGATTTAGTCTATATCTAGATAATATGTGTGCTAAAATTGCTGTCTGTATAGATTATTGAATAAGCTAGTAGATAGTGAAGACTAGCCGTAGGTAGTTAGACATTAAAGCTGCGTACACACGGTATAGAAAACTAGCGTATAGCCCAGCTATAGTTTGACTATAGCTGTGTGACAGCTTCGTATAGTTACTATTGGACTATTTGAAGCGGTCACACAGCTATAGCCAAACTATAGCTGAGCTATACGCTAGTTTTCTATACCGTGTGTACGTAGCTATAGTTGAACTATACGAAGCGATCACACAGCTATACTCAAACTATAGCAGGACTATACGCTAGTTTTCTATACCATGTGTATGTAGCTTTACATCTTGATGTAGAATAGTTTGGTATGATAACTAACTATCCGTCTGTTCGTTGACTATTCGCTCCGTGCTTGACCGCGCTTAGCGCCACCCGTGGCTAAAAAGACAACTTCGTCTCCAATAATATTGTTTAAAAACAACAGGCAAAAACAAAAAATAATTAATTTAATAAAATATCCAATATTTAACAGCAAAAAAATTTGCCAATTCTGTCAGGTCATATCTTGCGAACGGAAGCTAAGAAATCGCAATTAGTATATTTTCAACCAGCAGGGAAACACATTTTTTATATTTCCTGTCATGTCTGACATTTCTTTCCTGTCATTTTTTACTTTTCCTGTCATTTTTGACATTTTTTATATTGCCTGTCATTTTTGACATTGAAAAATGACATTGAAATTTTCCATTCACTTGATAAATAATGATTTTCATGAAAAAAGGCCCTGAAATTTTGTGAAAATCGCCAAAAAATCCATCATTTTGAACAGCAAAGATGTTGCGTTTTCGGTTCTCTGCGATTCTCTCGGAAAGTAAAAATCCCAGCGAAATTATTTTCGGCACACGGAAACTAGACGACAAGAAGAGAAAATATAATCAATGTGAAAATTGTTTGGAAAGATTCAATTTTTAATTGCGAATTCTGACATTTAAAATGTGACATTTGTTATCAATTTTTTTTTAATTCTGTCATTTAAAATTCGACATTTGTTAAAATAAAAAAAAAAAAATTATATTTGTTATCAAAAATTGACATTCTGCCATTTAAAATTTGACATTTGTTATCAAAATTCGACATTTGTTATCAAAATTTGACATTTAATAGATTTTGTAATTTAAAACATAACATTAGTTAAAATTTACAAAAAACAAAACTAAAATTCGAAATTTGTTATCAAAATTTGACATTCTGACATTTAACATTTGTCATGTGTAATCAAAATTTGACATTCTGACATTGAAAATTCGATATTTTTTATCAATATTTGGCATTTTTGTCAATTAAAATTCGACTCATGTTATCAATATTTGATATTTTTGACATTATGACATTTGAAATTCGACATTTGTTATAAAAATTTGACAATCTGACATTTAAAATTTGACATTTGCTATCAAAATTTGACATTTGTTATCAAAATTTGACATTTTAGAGATTCTGTCATTTAAAATTTGACATCAGTTAAAATTAAAAAAAATCAAAACAAAAATTCGATATTTGTGATCAAAATTTGACATTCTGACATTTAAAATTTGACATTTGTTATCAAAATTCGACATTTGTTATCAAAATTTGACATTTTAGAGATTCTGTAATTTAAAATTTAACATTAGTTAAAATTTACAAAAATCAAAACTAAAATTCGAAATTTGTTATCAAAATTTGACATTCTGACATTTAAAATTTGTCATGTGTAATCAAAATTTGACATTCTGACATAGAAAATTAGATATTTTTTATCAATATTTGGCATTTTTGTCCTTTAAAATTCGACTCATGTTATCAATATTTCATTTTTTTGACATTATCACATTTGAAATTCGACATTTGTTATCAAAATTTGACAATCTGACATTTAAAATTTGACATTTGTTATCAAAATTTGACAATCTGACATTTAAAATTTGACATTTGTTATCAAAATTTGACATTTGTTATCAAAATTTGACATTTTAGAGATTCTGTCATTTAAAATTTGACATTAGTTAAAATTTAAAAAAACTTAAACTAAAATCCGATATTTGTTATAAAAATTTGACATTCTGACATTTAAAATTTGACATTTGTTATCAAAATTTGACATTTGTTATCAAAATTTAACATTTGTTATCAAAATTTGACATTTTAGAGATTTTGTCATTTAAAATTTGACATCAGTTAAAATTTAAAAAAATCTACACTAAAATTCGATATTTGTGATCAAAATTTGACATTCTGACATTTAAAATTTGACATTTGTTATCAAAATTTGACATTTGTTATCAAAATTTGACATTTTAGAGATTCTCTCATTTAAAATTTGACATTAGTTAAAATTTAAAAAAACTAAAATTCGATATTTGTTATCAAAATTTGACATTTGTTATCAAGATTTGACATTTGTTTTCAAAATTTATTATTTTAGAGATTCTCTCATTTAAAATTTGACATTAGTTAAAATTTAAAAAAATCAAAACTAAAATCCGATATTTAATATCAAAATTTGACATTCTGCCATTTAAAATTTGTCATGTGTTATCAAAATTTGACATTCTGACATTGAAAATTCTATATTTTTTATCAAACTTTCTCATTTTTGTTTAATTTAAAATTCGACTCATGTTATGAATATTTGATATTTTTGATATTATGACATTTGAAATTCGACATTTGTTATCAAGATTTGACATTCTGCCATTTAAAATTTGTCATGTGTTATCAAAATTTGACATTCTGACATTTAAAATTCGATATTTTTTATCAATATTTGGCATATTTGTCATTTAAAATTTATGAATATATGATATTTTTGACATTATGACATTTGAAATTCGACATTTGTTATCAAAATTTGACATTCTGCCATTTAAAATTTGACATTTGTTATCAAAATTTGACATTTGTTATCAAAATTTGACATTTGTTATCAAAATTTGACATTTAAAAGATTCTGTCATTTAAAATTTGACATTAGTTAAAATTTAAAAAAATCAAAACTAAAATTCTAAATTTGTTATCAAAATTTGACATTCTGATATTTAAAATTTGACAATTGTTATCAAAATTTGACATTTGTTACCAAAATTTGACATTTAAGAGATTCTGTCATTTAAAATTTGACATTTGTTAAAATTTAAAAAAATCAAAACTAAAATTCTAAATTTGTTATCAAAATTTGACATTCTGATATTTAAAATTTGACATTTGTTATCAAAATTTGACATTTGTTATCAAAATTTGACATTTGTTATCAAAATTTGACATTTAAGAGATTCTGTCATTTAAAATTTGACATTAGGTAAAATTTAAAAAAATCAAAACTAAAATTCTAAATTTGTTATCAAAATTTGACAATCTGATATTTAAAATTTGACATTTGTTATCAAAATTTGACATTTGTTATCAAAATTTAACATTTGTTATCAAAATTTGACATTTTAGAGATTCTGTCATTTAAAATTTGACATTAGTTAAAATTTAAAAAAATCAAAACTAAAATTCTAAATTTGTTATCAAAATTTGACATTCTGACATTTAAAATTTGACATTTGTTATCAAAATTTGACATTTGTTATCAAAATTTGACATTTTAGACATTCTGTCATTTAAAATTTGACATTCGTTAAAATTTAAAAAAATCAAACCTAAAATTCTAAATTTGTTATCAAAATTTGACATTCTGACATTTAAAATTTGACAGTTGTTATCAAAATTTGACATTTGTTATCAAAATTTAACATTTGTTATCAAAATTTGACATTTTAGATATTCTGTCATTTAAAATTTGACATTAGTTTAAACTTAAAAAAATCAAAACTAAAATTCGATATTTGTAATCAAAATTTGACATTCTGACATTTAAAATTTGACATTTGTTATCAAAATTTTTCATATGTTATCAAAATTTAACATTTTAGAGATTCTCTCATTTAAAATTTGACATTAGTTAAAATTTAAAAAAATCAAAACTAAAATCCGATATTTGTTATCAAAATTTGACATTCTACCATTTAAAATTTGTCATGTGTTATCAAAATTTGACATTCTGACATTGAAAATTCGATATTTTTTTATCAATATTAGGCATATTTGTCATTTAAAATTTGACTCATGTTATGAATATTTGATATTATTGACATTATGACATTTGAAATTCGACATTTGTTATCAAGATTTGACATTCTGCCATTTAAAATTTGACATTTGTTATCAAAATTTTACATTTGTTATCAAAATTTGACATTTTAGAGATTTTGTCATTTAAAATTTGACATTAGTTAAAATTTAAAAAAATCAAAACTAAAATTCTAAATTTGTTATCAAAATTTGACATTCTGACATTTAAAATTTGACAGTTGTTATCAAAATTTGACATTTGTTCTCAAAATTTTACATTTTAGAGATTCTGTCATTGAAAATTTGACATTAGTTAAAATTAGAAAAAATCAAAACTAAAATTCGATATTTGTTTCAAAATTTGACATTCAAAATTTGATATTTGTTATCAAAATTTGACATTTGTTATCAAAATTTGACATTTTAAAGATTCTGTCATTTAAAATTTGACATTAGTTAAAATTTAAAAGAAGCAAAACAAAAAACCGATATTTGTTATCAAAATTTGACATTCTGCTATTTAAAATTTGTCATGTGTTATCAAAATTTGACATTCGGACATTGAAAATTCGATATTTTTTATCAATATTTGGTATTTTTGTCATTTATAATTCGACTCATGTTATGAATATTTGATGTTTTTGACATTTGAAATTCGTTTTGTTATCAAGATTTGACATTCTGCCATTTAAAATTTGTCATGTGTTATCAAAATTTGACATTCTAACATTGAAAATTCGATATTTTTTATCAATATTTGACATTTTTGTCATATAAAATGTTATCAATATTTGATATTTTTGACATTAAAACATTTGAAATTCGACATTTGTTATCAAAATTGAAATTCGTTTGACAAAATTTGACATTCTAACATTGAAAATTCGATATTTTTTATCAATATTTGACATTTTTGTCATATAAAATGTTATCAATATTTGATATTTTTGACATTATAACATTTGAAATTCGTCATTTGTTATCAAAATTGAAATTCGTTTTGTTATCAAGATTTGACATTCTGCCATATAAAATTTGTCATGTGTTATGAAAATTTGACATTCTAACATTGAAAATTCGATATTTTTTATCAAAATTTGGCATTTTCGTCATTTAAAATTCGACTCATGTTATGAATATTGATATTTTTGACATTATGACATTTGAAATTCGACATTTGTTATCAAGATTTGACATTCTGCCATTTAAAATTTGTCATGTGTTATGAAAATTTGACATTCTGACATTGAAAATTCGATATTTTTTATCAATATTTGGCATTTTTGTCATTTAAAATTCGACTCATGTTATCAATATTTGATATTTTTGACATTATGACATTTGAAATTCGACATTTGTTATCAATATTTGACATTCTGACATTCTGACATTTAAAATTTAACATTTGTTAACAAAATATTTTTACAACACTTTATTATCAAACATTTTATTGAATGTTATTGTAAAAACTCAAATTTAAAGTTTATTTCTCAAATTTCTAAAACGTTTATTAAAAATCATTTCTAAAACTTTTGATTGGTTTTTGTTGTGAAAATGGAAATTGCGAATTTAGAATTCTGCTCTCACACTTAAAATTGACATTTCTTATCAAATTTTGTATTTAAATCAACTCGGGAAAACCGGCGTTCAAGTGCCACTCGCACCACTTAAATACAATCGCTTAATCTAATCGTAACAAATGGCAATCAACCAGCTCGGACGTTAAAAAGACCTGAACTTGTTTCAACATGAAGTTGGCTCAACTCAAAGTACTACAAATTAGCTAGTCTATAACTCGTGTTAGGAACTAGATAGAATGTTCTAGTTTTCACTAGTCGCTTACTAATCTAATTAACTATCTCTACAAGAAATTTTATTCGTTAATCTAGTCTAATACCCGAGTTATCGATTAAATCCTAAACGTAGTCTCTTTCAACAATATATACTTTGTTTTTGGGAGGAACTAAGTAGTCTGTATCTCAGGTAATGAAATTTGGTGGAAATATAGTTAATTAGATTAGCTAGGTAGTGGTAGAAGCTATAACATTCTAGCTAGTCTCTAACTAGAGTTATAAATTTGCAAACTTATACACTTAAAAGGACTAAGGACTTAAAAGGCTGAAGAGTACTAAGCTTAGGATTTAGTGTGTATCTCGGGTATTAGACTAGATTAAGGAATCAAATTCGGTGAAGATTTAGTCAGATACATTAGCTAGTTAGTAGTGGAAACTAGAACATCCTATCTAGTTCCTAACTAAAGTTATAGATAAAATAGACATTAAGATTAGACAAGAATAAGCAAACTTGGATTTATTTTGGGGCTTAGGATTTAGTGTGTATCTCGGGTATTAGACTAGATTAAGGAATCAAATTCGGTGAAGATTTAGTCAGATACATTAGCTAGTTAGTAGTGGAAACTAGAACATCCAATCTAGTTCCTAACTAAAGTTATAGATAAAATAGACATTAAGATTAGACAAGAATAAGCAAACTAGGATTTATTTTGGGGCTTAGGATTTAGTGTGTATCTCGGGTATTAGACTAGATTAAGGAATCAAATTATGTGAAGATTTAGTCAGATATATTAGCTAGTTAGCAGTCAACTTTGTTTGTGAAATTATGACTTTCTTTGTCAAGTTTTAAATTGTCACTACACAACAACTTGTCACAAAATGTCATTATATACAAATAAATGCTGAATAATGACGTAACGGGTCATGAAGTTCTTAAAAGTGTAACCTTTGGCGCTAATACTGTTGCGCTCGGAGCGACTATACGCTAGTTTTCCATACCGTGTTTACGTAGCTTAAGACGAGGAATCGCGCAGTTATTTACGGAAGTTGAATTAATGGATATAATTAGTGTGGTAGACCGGTTTCGTTTTTGTTTTTAAGTGTTCAAGGGAACAACAAAAAAAAAACAAACGGTTGGCCTTTCGAGTATTTAGTGAAACTACGTAGATTTAGTCGATTGTTTCAGTTCCCAGTGTTAATTGGTCGAGTAAACAAGATTTGTATATAACACAAGGCTGCGAGTTAGCGACCGAGCTTCGAATCTAATCGCAGCTAGTTAACTAAAACCTCAATCTTGAAGAGCATACATTAATTTCAACACCTAGACCCGACCATTTAAACTCATGACGAAGGGCAATTGAGATAGGCAATTGGATGTAATCAAAGAAGGCCATTGCAAAAAAAAAAATTCATATTTTTTATTTTTGTGGCTAAACCGAATGATTTAACAAAATTTGCAAAGAATTCTTTTTTGTAGACACCGACGTCTTACATACGGAGATTCGCGCAACAATTTTCTATTTTGATGCGTTAACGAGATATTTGCAAAAAACTTTTGAAGGCAAAATAATTCCCCACGTCGCCCCCATTGAAGGCGGAGCGTTAAAATTTGGTCAAAGGGTACTTATTGCGGATACCCACATTCAATAAAAGTTTCATTGAAATCCTTCTAGAGTTAATAGATTTTCTCGCTATTTTTTAAATATTTTGAAATTTTCTTGTTCGTTTTTGTACGAAAATCGTGATATTGAACTGATCGGGTCTAGGTGTTGAAATTAATGTATGCTATCTTAACCCCTTAACATACAATGACGTCTCTAAGAGACGCCAAAGAGACGTCTAAGCACGCTCCGCCTCCAATGGGGGCGATGTGGGGAATTATTTTTGCCTAAAATGTTTTTGGCAAATATCACGTTAACGCATCAAAATAGAAAATTGCAACACGAATCTCCATATGTAAGACGTCGGTGTCTACAAAAAAGTGTTCTTTGCAAATTTAGTTAAATCATTCGGTTTAGCCACAAAAGTAAAAAAAACATGAAATGCATCTTTTTGCAATTTCGTCATGAGTTTAAATGGTGGGGTCTATGTATATGCCATAAGATCACATGTTTTTATTCCTCATTTTATTCGTATGCCAAGGGGTTAAAGAACCAATTGTCCAAGAGTTATCCAATCTATACAAACTAACAATTACATAAAACGCGCTTGTTTCACACTATGTCCTCTAGTGTGCATCATTAATCACCACTAGGCAAATTAGTAAACTTGTTTACGTAAATTGTACAAAAAAAAAACTCGTCTTAATACGAAAATCATTCACTAAACGTGTTTTCGTGAACTTGAAACTCTTCTAAACACTTGGTAGCTATTAATAGAATGCTAATATTCAAGCTGCTCTATCTAGCACAGGCAGCTAGTTTTAATACAAACTGTAGAGTATTAAATTTGCTTTAGACTGCTGAAAATTAGACGGCTTCATCTAATTTATTGCCTGATCTATATAGACTCAAACTTTAAACAAGTTTCAAAGCAACGCGAAGGTTAGTCTAGTGGAAATATCAAGATATCTCAGCTAATAATCTAGATATCTAAAACTACTTTATAGATAATTATAGAAAACTAAATAAGCTGATAGATGTTGGAAACTAGAAGGTTCTAGTTAAACAACTAGTTTATCTATGTAGATTCAAACTATGAACTTGTTACAAAGCTACGCGATGTTTATAAATCTCCAGATATCTCAGCCAATAATCTAGATAACTAAATTTTGTTCATATATTATTATAGATAACTAAATTTTTCATAAGACACTGGAAACTAGAAACTTTTATCTAGATAACTAACTAATCTATCTAGATTCAAACTGTGAGCTTGTTACAAAGCAACGCGATGGTTACTCTAGTGGAAATCTCTAGATATCTCAGCCAATAATCTAGATACCTAAAACTACTTTATAGATAATTATAGAAAACTAAATAAGCTGATATATATTGGAAACTTGAACGTTCTAGTTAAACAACTAGCTTATCTATGTAGATTCAAACTATGAGCTTGTTACAAAGCCTCGCGATGTTTATAAATCTCCAGATATCTCAGCTATTAATCTAGATAACTAGATTTTGTTCATATATTATTATAGATAACTTAATTTATCATAAGACACTGGAAACTAAAAACTTCTATCTAGATAACTAACTAATCTATGTAGATTCAATCTGTGAGCTTGTTACAAAGCAACGCGATGGTTTCTCTAGTGGAAATCTCTAGATATCTCAGCTAATAATCTAGATAACTAAATTTCGTTCATATGTAATTATAGATAACTAAAAGTGTCATAAAACACTGGAAACTAAAAACTTCTATCTAGAAAACTAAGCAATCTATGTAGATTCAATCTGTGAGCTTGTTACAAGGCAACGCGATGGTTACTCTAGTGGAAATCTCTAGATATCTCGGCTAATAATATAGATAACTAAATTTCGTTTATAGATAATTATAGATAACTAAATTTGTCACTAAACATTTAAAACTAGAAACATCTATCTAGATAACTAACTAATCTATGTAGATTCAAACTGTGAGCTTGTTATAAAGCAACGCGATGGTTAGTCCAGTGGAAATCTCTAGATATCTCAGCTAATATTCTAGATAACTAAATTTCGTTTATAGATAATTATAGATAACTAAATTTGTCATAAAACACTGGTAACTAGAAACTTCTATCTAGATAAGTAACTAATCTATGTAGATTTAAACTGTGAGCTTGTTATGAAGCTACACGATGGTTAGTCCAGTCGAAATCTCCAGTTATCCCAGCTAATAATCTAGATAACTAAATCTCGTTCATATATAATTATAGATAACTAAATGTGTCATAAAACACTGGCAACTAGAAGCTTCTATCTAGATAACTAACTAATCTATGTACATTCAAACTGTGAGCTTGTTATAAAGCAACGCAATGGTTAGTCTAGTGGAAATCTCTAGATATCTCATATAATCTTCAGTTATCTCAGCTAATAATCTAGATAACTAAATTTCGTTTATAGATAAATATAGATAACTAAATTTGTTATTGAAAACAAGAATCTTCTGTCTAGATAACTAACTTATCTATGTAGATTCAAACTGTGAACTTGTTACAAAGCAACGTGACGGAAAAATCTAGATATCTCAGCTAACAATCTAGACTATCAAACTTTGTTAATAGATAATTATAGATAATGAAATCAGTTATTAAAAAATTTAAGTTATTCCGTTTTAACTAGATATCTGACTTATCTATCTAGATTCAAACTATCTAGATAATTAATCTATGTAGATTCAAACAGTGAACTTTTTATAAAGCAACGAGATGGTTAGTCTAGTGGAAATCTGTAGATATCTCAGCTAATAATCTAGATAACTAAATTTCATTTATAGATAAATATAGATAACAAAATTTGTTAGTAAATATTGGAAACTAGAAACTTCTATCTAGATAACTAACTTATCCAACTAGATTTAAACTCCAAACTTGTTACAAAGCAAGGCGATGAAAAACTCTAGATATCTAAGCTAATAATCTAGTCTACTAAATTTTGTTTATAGATAATTATAGATAATAAAATAAGTTATTCAAAACTGTAAATTAATACGTACTATCTGGTTATCTGACTAATCTATGTAGGTTCAAACTTTGTGTTTTGTTGTGTTGCATTTGTACGAGATAAATGTCATCTAGACATCTAGACAAGTTAGTAAACTATAAATAGTGGGTAATTGAGAAATTATGAGCGGTTTAGTGTGCATGCCAAGGACTACTGGATTCAAGATGAGTAGATTTCTCTCAAGCAAAAGACATTCAATTGCCGGACTAAGGTCGTAACATTAAGCAAGTTTGGGGCTAGTTATCTAGGTATCTGCTAGAGCTACGAAGATAGCAGTTACAGATTCGGATTCCTTGAAACTTTTCCGATAAGAATCTTTCAAAGTTTTCCAGAAAATTCCAGAAATTTTCCAAAACACGCACGATTTTCCAAAAAGGAAAAATCAATAAACAAACGTTGTTGATTCATTCAACTTTGTGACTAATTATCTAGGTATCTAGTAGAGCTATATAGACAACAAGCACAGATTTGGAATCCTTAAAGCCTTTTCTATAACAATATGCTAAAATTGTTTAACAATATCACAGATTTTACAATAAAAAAAAAGAAATTAAATAAATTGTAGAATTCGTCATGTTTGAGATTGGTTATCTGGGTATCTAGTAGAGCTAGATAGATACCAATTACAGATTCGGATTTCTTGGAATAGTTCCGATAAGAATCTATCAAAGTTTTTTTTTAATTTCCAGAATTTTCCAAAACAGGGACGATTTTCAAAAAAGGAAAAATCAAGAAACAAAACGTTGTTGATTCAACCAACTTTGAGACTAATTATCTAGGTATCTAGTAGAATTAAGCAGATAACAAGTACAGAATTGGAATTCTTCAAGCTTTTTCTATAAGGATATGTAAAAATTTCTTAAGGAAATTAGAGATTTTACAATAAAAAAAGAAATTAAACAAATAGTAGAATTCGTCAAGTTTGAGATTGTTTATCTGGGTAACTGGTCGAGCTAGATAGATACAAATTACAGATTTGGGTTCCAAGAAGTTTTTCCAATAAGAATCTATCAAAGTTTTTCTAAAATTTCCAGGATTTTCCAAAACACGGACGATTTTCCAAAAAGGAAAAATCAATAAACAAAATGTTGTTGATTCAGTCAACTTTGAAATTAATTATCTGGGTATCTAGTAGAACTACACAGATAACAAGTACAGATTTGGAATTCTTGAAGCTTTTTCTATAGGGATATGTGAAAATTTCTTCAGGAAATCAAAGATTTCACAATATAAAAAGAAATCAAACAAATTGTAGAATTTGTCAAGTTTGAGATTAGTTATCTCGATATCTGGTAGAGCTACAGATATAACAATTACAGATTCAGATTCCTTGAAGTTTTTTCGATAAAAATCTGTCAAAGTTTTCCGAAAATTTCTGGAATTTTCCAAAACACAGACGATTTTCCAAAAAGGAAAAATCAATAAACAAAACATTTTTGATTCAGTCAACTTTGAGACTAATTATCTAAGTATTTAGTACAACTACACAGATAATAAGTACAGATTTGGAATGCCTGAAGCCTTTTCTATAAGGATATGTGAAAATTTCTTAAGGGAATCAAATACCTTACAATAAAAAAGAAATTAAATAAATTGTAGAATTCGTTAAGTTTGAGATTAGTTATCTGGATATCTAGTAAAGCTACACAGATAAAAATTACAGATTCGGATTCCTTGAAGTTTTTCCGATAAGAATCTATCAAAGTTTTCCAGAAAATTTACGAAATTTTCCAAAACGCGGACGATTTTCCAAAAAGGAAAAATCAATAAACAATAGGTTGTTGATTCATTCAATTTTGAGACGAATTATCTAGGTGTCTAGTAGTGTTACATAGATAACAAGCACAGATTTGGAATCATTGAAGCCTTTTCTATAAGGCTATGTCAAAATTTCTTAAGGAAATCAAAAATTTTACACTAAAAAAAGAAATTAAACAAAATGAAGATTTCGTCAAGCTTTAGATTAGTTATCTGGATATCTGGTAGAGCTACATAGATACCAATTACAGATTCGGATTCCTTGAAGTTTTTCCAATAAGAATCTATCAAAGTTTTTCGAAAATTTTCGAAATTTTCCAAAACACGGACGATTTTCCAAAATGGAAAAATCAATAAAGAAAACGTTGTTGATTCATTCAATTTTGAGAATAATTATCTAGGTATCTAGCAGAACTACACAGATAACAAATACAGATTTGAAATTCTTGAAGCCTTTTCTATAAGGATATGTGAAAAATTCTTAAGGAAATCAAAGATTTTACAATAAAAAAAGAAATTAAATAAACTCTAGAATTCGTCAAGTTTGAGATTGGTTATCTGATTATCTGGTGGAGCTAGGTAGATACCAATTACAGATTCGGATTCCTTGAAGTTTTTCCGATAAGAATCTATCAAAGTTTTCCGACAATTTCCGAAATTGTCCAAAACACGGATGATTTTCCTAAAAGGAAAAATCAATAAACAAAACGTTGTTGATTCAGTCAACTTTGAGTCAAATTATCTAGGTACCTAATAGAACTACACATATAACAAGTACAGATTTGGAATTCTTGGAGCTTTTTCTATAAGGATATGTGAAAATTTCTTAAGGAAATCTAAGATTTTACTATAAAAAAAGAAATTAATCAAATTGTAGAATTCGTCAAGTTTGAGATTAGTTATCTGGATATCTGGTACAGTTACACAGATACCAATTACATATTCGGATTCCTTGAAGTTTTTCCAAGAAGAATCTATCATCCGAAGCTTTGTGGAATTTTCCAAAACACGGACGATTTTCCAAAAAGGAAAAATCAAGAAGCAAAAGGTTGTAGATTCATTCAATTTTGAGACAAATTATATAGGTATCTAGTAGAGTTACATAGATAACAAGCACAGATTTGGAATCCTTAAAGCCTTTTCGATAAGAATGTGCCAAATTTTCTTTAGAAAATCAGAAAGTTTACAATAAAAAAGAATTTAAACAAATTGTAGAATTTGTTTAATTTCTGAAAGTTTGAGATTGTTATCTGGATATCTGGTAGAGCTATATAGATACCAATTACAGATTCTAAAACACGAAAATTTCCAAAACACGGACGATTTTCCAAAGAATAAAAAGCAATAAACACAACGTTGTCGATTCATTCAACTTTGAGACTATTTATCTAGGTGTTTAGTAGAGTTACATACATAACAAGCGCAGATTTGGAATCTTTAACGCGTATTCTATAATAGCATGTCAAAATTTCTTAAGGAAATCTAAAATTTTTCACTAAAAAAAATAAATTAAACAAATTGCATAATTCGTCAAGTTTGAGATTAGTTATCTGGATATATAGTAGAGCTACACAGATACCAATTTCAGATTCGGATTCCCTGAAGTATTTCAGATGAGAATCTATCAAAGTTTACCAAAAATTTCCGGAATTTTCCAAAACACGGACGATTTTCCAAAAAGGAAAAATCAATAAACACAACGGTGTTGATTCATTCAATTTTGAGACAAACTTTCTAGGTATCTAAACTACACAGATAACAAGAACAGATTTGGAATTCTTGAAGCCTTTTCTATAAGGATATGTGAAAATTTCTTAAGGAAATCTAAGATTTTACAATAAAAAAAGAAATTAAATAAATTGTAGAATTCATCAAGTTTGAGATTGGTTATCTGGGTATCTGGTACAGCTAGATAGATACTAATTACAGATTCGGATTCCTTGAAGCTTCTCCAATTAAAATTTATCAAAGTTTTCCGAAAATTCTCAAAATTTTCCAAAACACGGACGATTTTCCAAAAATGAAAATAAATAAACAAAACGTTGTTGATTCAGTCAACTTTGAGACTAATTATCTAGGTATCCAGTAGAACTACACAGAGAGCAAGTGCAGATTTGGAATTCTCTAAGCCTTTTCTATAAGGATATCTGAAAATTCCTTAAGAAAATCAAAGATTTTACATTAAAAAAAAGAATTAAACTAATTGTAGAATTCGTCGAGTTTGAGATTGGTTATCTGGTAGAGCTAGATAGATACCAATTACAGATTCGGATTCCTTAAAGTTTTTCCGATGAGAATCTACCAAAGTTTTCCGAAAATTTCCGAAATTTTCTAAAACACGGACGATTTTCCAAAAAGGAAAAATCAATAAACAAAACGTTGTTGATTCAGTCAACTTTGAGACTAATTATCTAGGTATCTAGTAGAATTACAGAGATAATAATTACAGATTTGGAATTCTTGGAGCTTTTTCTACAAAGATATGTGAAAATTTATGAAGCAAATCAAAGATTTTACAATAAAAAAAAAATTAAACAAATTGTAGAATTCGTCAAGTTTGAGATTGGTTATCTGAGTATTTGGTAGAGCTAGATAGATAACAATTTCAGATTCGGATTCCTCAAAGCTTTTCCGATATGAATCTACCAAAGTTTTCCAAAAATTTCCGAAATTTCCAAAAAGGAAAAATCAATAAACAAAAATTTTGAGACTAATTATCTATGTATCTAGTAGATATACATAGATAAAAAGCACAGATTTGGATTCCTTAAAGCCTTTTCTATAAGAATATGCCAAAATTACTTAAGAAAATTAAAAAAAAATAATAAAAAAAGAAATTAAACAAATTGTAGAATTCGACAAGTTTAAGATTAGTTATCTGGATATCTTGTAGAGCTACACAGATACCAAATACAGATTCGGATTCCTTAAAGTTTTTCCCATAAGAATCTGTTTTAGGAAGTTTTAGTTCTAGTTTAGAAAGTTTTAGGAAAATTTCCGAAATTTTGCAAAACACGGATGATTTCCAAAAAGAAAAAATCAACAAACAAAACGATGTTGATTCAGTCAACTTTGAGACTAATTATCTAGGTATCTCGTAGAATAACACAGATAACAAGTACAGATTTGGAATTCTTGAAGCTTTTTGTATAAGGATATGTGACAATTTCCTAAGGAAATCAAAGATTTTACAACAAAAAAATAAATCAAACAAATTGTAGAATTCGTCAAGTTTGAGATTAGTTATCTGGGTATCTTCTAAAGCTAGATAGATACCAATTACAGATTCGGATTCCTTGATGTTTCTCCGATAAGATTGTATCAAAATTTCTCAAAAATTTACGAAATTTTCCAAAACAAGGACAATTTTCCAAAAAGGAAAAATCAGTAAACACAGCGTTGTTGATTCAGTCAACTTAAAGACTAATTATCTAGGTGTCTAGTAGAACTACGCAGATAAAAAGCACAGATTTGGAATCCTTAAAGCCTTTTCTATAAGGATATGTGAAAATTTATTAAGGAAACCAAAAATTTTGCAATAAAAAAAGGAATTAAACAAATTGTAGAATTCGTGAAGTTTGAGATTGGTTATCTCAGTATGTGTTAGAGCTAAATAGATACCAATCACAGATTCAGATTCCTTGAAGTTTTTCCGATAAGAATCTTTTAAAGTTTTCCGAAAATTTCCGAAATTTGCCGAAACACGAACGATTTTCCAAAAAGGAAAAATCAATAAACAAAACGTTGTTTATTCAGTCAACTTTGAGACTAATTATCTAGGTATCTAGTAGGACTACACAGATTACAAGAACAGATTTGGAATTCCTGAAGCCTTCTTTGTAAGGATATCTAAAAATTTCTTAAGGAAATCAAAGGTTTTACAATAAAAAAAAAACTTAAACAAATTGCCGAATTCAACTTTGAGATTAGTTATCTGGATATCTGGTAGAGCTACACATATACTAAATACAGATTCGGATTCGTTAAAGTTTTTCCAATAAGAATCTGTCAACGTTTTCCGAAAATTTCCAGAATTTTCCAAATCACGGATGATTTTCCAAAAAGGAAAACTCAATAAACAAAACGTTGTTGATTCAGTCAACTTTCAGACTAATTATCTAGGTATCTAGTAGCACTACACAGATTACAAGAACAGATTTGGAATTCCTGAAGCCTTCTTTGTAAGGATATCTGAAAATTTCTTAAGGAAATCAAAGATTTTACAGAAAAAAAGAAATCAAACAAATTGTAGTATTCGTCAAGTCTGAGATTGGTTATCTGGGTATTTGCTAGAGCAAGATATATACCAATTACAGATTCGGATTACTTGTGGTTTTTCCTATAAGAACCTATCAAATATTTCCAAAAATTTCCGGAATTTTTAAAAAAACAGACGATTTTCCAAAAAGGAAAAATCAATAAACAAATCGTTGATACATTCAACTTTGAAACTAATTATCTAGGTGTCTAGTAGAGTTACACAGATAACAAATACAGATTTAGAATTCTTGAGGCCTATTCTATAAGGATATGTAAAAATTTCTTAAGAAAATCAAACATTTTACAATAAAAGAAGAAATCAAACAAATTGTAGAATTCGTCAAGTTTGAGATTGGTTATCTCAGTATGTGTTAGAGCTAAATAGATACCAATCACAGATTCAGATTCCTTGAAGTTTTTCCGATAAGAATCTTTCAAAGTTTTCCGAAAATTTCCGAAATTTGCCGAAACACGAACGATTTTCCAAAAAGGAAAAATCAATAAACAAAACGTTGTTTATTCAGTCAACTTTGAGACTAATTATCTAGGTATCTAGTAGGACTACACAGATTACAAGAACAGATTTGGAATTCCTGAAGCCTTCTTTGTAAGGATATCTGAAAATTTCTTAAGGAAATCAAAGGTTTTACAATAAAAAAAAAACTTAAACAAATTGCAGAATTCAACTTTGAGATTAGTTATCTGGATATCTGGTAGAGCTACACATATACTAAATACAGATTCGGATTCGTTAAAGTTTTTCCAATAAGAATCTGTCAACGTTTTCCGAAAATTTCCAGAATTTTCCAAATCACGGATGATTTTCCAAAAAGGAAAACTCAATAAACAAAACGTTGTTGATTCAGTCAACTTTCAGACTAATTATCTAGGTATCTAGTAGCACTACACAGATTACAACAACAGATTTGGAATTCCTGAAGCCTTCTTTGTAAGGATATCTGAAAATTTCTTAAGGAAATCAAAGATTTTACAGAAAAAAATAAATCAAACAAATTGTAGTATTCGTCAAGTCTGAGATTGGTTATCTGGGTATTTGCTAGAGCAAGATATATACCAATTACAGATTCGGATTACTTGTGGTTTCTCCTATAAGAACCTATCAAAGATTTCCAAAAATTTCCGGAATTTAAAAAAAAACAGACGATTTTCCAAAAAGGAAAAATCAATAAACAAATCGTTGATACATTCAACTTTGAAACTAATTATCTAGGTGTCTAGTAGAGTTACACAGATAACAAATACAGATTTAGAATTCTTGAGGCCTATTCTATAAGGATATGTAAAAATTTCTTAAGAAAATCAAACATTTTACAATAAAAGAAGAAATCAAACAAATTGTAGAATTCGTCAAGTTTGAGATTGGTTATCTGGGTATCTAGTAGAGCTAGATAGATACCAATTACAGATTCGGAATTTTTGAAGTTTTTCCGATAAGAATCTATTAAAGTTTTGCGAAAATTTCCGGAACTTTCCAAAACACGAACGATTTTCCAAAACGGAAAAATCAATATACAAAATGTTGCTCATTCAGTCAACTTTGAGACAAATTATCTAGTTATCTAGTAGAGCTACATAGATAACAAACACAGACTTGGAATCCTTGAAGCCTTTTCTATAAGAATATGAGAAAAATTTCTCAAAGATTTTAAAATAAAAAAAGGAACTAAATAAATTTTAGAATTCGTCAAGTTTTAGATTAGTTATCTGGATATCTGGTAGAGCTACACAGATACCAATTACAAATTCGGATTCCTTGAAGTTTTTCCAATAAGAATCTATCAAGGTTTTCCATGAAATTTACGAAATTTTTCAAAATACGCCCGATTTTCCAAATAGGAAAAATCAATAAACAAAACGTTGCTGATTACGTCAATTTTGAGACCAATTATCTACGTATCTAGTAGAGCTAAACAGATAACAAGCACAGATTTGGAATCTATAAAGCCTTTCCTATAACGATATTTAAAAATTTCTTAAGGAAATCAAAGACTTTCCAATAAAAAAAGAAACTAAGCGAATTGTAGAATTCGTCAAGTTTGAGATTAGTTATCGGGATATCTGGTAGAGCTACATAGATACCAATTACAAATTCGGATTCCTTGAAGTTTTTCCAATAAGAATCTATCAAAGTTTTTCTAAAATTTCCAGAATTTTCCAATACACGGACGATTTTCCAAAAAGGAAAAATCAATAAACAAAACGTTGTTGATTCACATAATTTTGAGACTAATTATCTAGGTATCTAGTAGAGCTAAACAGATAACAAGCACAGATTTGGAATCTTTGAAGCCTTTTCTATAAGAATATGCCAAAATTTCTGAAGAAAATCAACAATTTTATGATAAAAAGAAAATTAAACAAATTGTGGAATTCGTTAAGATTAAGATTAGTTATCTGGATATCAGGTGGAGCTACATAGATATCATTTCCAGATTAGGATTCCCTGAAGTTTTTCAAATAAGAATCTATCAAAGTTTTCCGAAAATTTTCGAAATTTTCCAAAACACGTACGATTTTCCAAAAAGGAAAATTCAATAAACAAAAAGTTGATAATTCAGTCAAATTTGAGACCAATTATCTAGGTTTATAGTAGAGTTACATAGATAACAAGCACAGATTTGGAATCCTTAAAGCCTTTTTTATAAGAAAATGCCAAAATTTCTTAAGAAAATCAAAAATTTCATAATAAAAAAAGAAATTAAACAAATTGTAGAATACGTCAAGTTTGAGATTTGTTATCTGGGTATCTGATAGAGCTATATAGATAACAATTACAGATTCGAATTCCTTGAAGTTATCCGATAAGAATTTTTCAAAGTGTTCCAAAAATTTGCGAAGTTTTCCAAAACACGGACGATTTTTCAAAAAGTGAGAAATCAATAAACAAAACGTGGTGATTCAGTCAACTTTGAGACTAAGTTTCTAGGTATCTAGTAGAGTTAAATAGATAATAAACACAGATTTGGAATCCTTAAAGCCTTTTCTATAAGAATATGCCAAAAACTTCTTAAAGAAATCAAAGATTTTACAATAAAAAAAGGAACTAAATAAATTGTAGAATTCGTCAAGTTTGAGATTGGTTATCTGGGTATCTGGTAGAGCTAGACAGATACCAATCACTGATTCGGATTCCTTGAAGTGTTTCCGATAAGAGCCTATCAGTTTTCAAAAACTTTCCAAAATTTTCCTAAACACGGACGATTTTCCAAAAATTGCTGATTAAGTTAATTTTGAGACCAATTATCTACGTATCTAGTAGAGCTAAACAGATAACAAGCACATATTTTGAATCTTAAAAGCATTTTCTATAACGATATGTGAAAATTTCTTAAGAAAATTAAAGATTTTCCAACAAAAAAGAAACAAAACAAATTGTAGAATTCATCAAGTTTAAGATTAGTTATCTGGATAGCCGGTAGAGCTACACTAATACTAATTACAGATTCGGATTCCATGAAGTTTTTCTAACAAGAATATATAAAAGCTTTCCGGAAAATCTCCAAAATTTTTAAAAACAAGGACGATTTTCCAAAATGGAAAAATCAATAAACAAACGTTGTTGATGCAGTCAACTTTGATACTAATTATCTAGGTATCTAGTAGAGCTAAACAGATAACAAGCACAGATTTGGAATCTATAAAGCCTTTCCTATAACGAATTTGAAAATTTCTTAACGAAATCAAAGATTTTTCAATAAAAAAAGAAATTAAACAAATTGTAGAATACGTCAAGTTTGAGATTAGTTATCTTGGTATCTAGTAGAGCTACACCGATGCCAACTACAGATTCGGATTCCTTGCGGTTTTTCCGATAAGAAGCTATTAAAGTTTTCCGAAAATTTCCGAAATTTTCCAAAACACGGTAGATTGTCTAAAAAGTTAAAATCAATAAACAAAACGTTCTTGATTCATTCAACTTTGAGACTAATTTTGTAAGTATCTAATAGAACTACGCAGATAACAAGCACAGATTTGGAATCTTTGAACCCGTTTCTATAAGGATATGTGAAAATTTCGTAAGGTAATCAAAGATTTTACAATAAAAAAGAAATTAAATTAATTGTAGAATTCGTCAAGTTTGAGACTAGTTATCTGGATATTTGGTAGAGGTACAGCGATACCAATTACAGATTCTGATTCCTTGAAATTTTTCCGATAAGAAGTTTTCTAAAAATTTATGAAATTCTCCTAAACACGGACGATTTTCCAAAAAGGAAAAATCAATAAACAAAACGTTGTTAATTCAGTCAACTTTGAGAGTAATTATCTAGGTATCTAGTAGAATTACACAGATAAGAAGTACAGATTTGGAATTCTTGAAGCCTTTTCTATAAGGATATGTGAAAATTTCTTAAATAAATCAAAGATTTTCCAATAAAAAAAGAAATTAAATAAGCCCAACAGCTACAAATTATGCCCAACAGTTGAACAATCGTGTTCCAAAGTAGGCCTATTCGAAAGAAGAAGAAGTTGATATCTCCAAATCTCATAAACTCTTGTAGGTGTCGTTTAACATAACATACACATTTTAGTATATACAGGGTTGGCTATATTCGACGAAAAGATGTTTATTTTTTTTTAAATCATGGACAAAACACATTTTTTGCTGTTCATGTTAAAAATCATTTAATTGGATTGAAGCAGATTTTTTTACATCACTCTTTGTATATGATATGTCGTAAATGGCCGCCTTGTACGTCTACGGCGTTTGTAGCACGTTTTGCAGCATTTTCCATGGTTTTAGTCCACATTTCGGCCGAAATGGCGGCTATTTCCTGGCGAATGTTGTTCTTCAGCTCTTCTAGGGTTCGTGTCTTTTTGATATAAACCTTTGATTTCAAATAGCCCCACAGAAAAGTAGGCGCTAAATCTGGTGAACGCGGGGGCCAATCAAAATCAGCATTTGTTCTTCTTCTGCTCTTCTAGGGACCATGGCTTCTTGATATAAAACTTTGATTTCAAATAGCCCCACAGAAAAAAGTCTGCAGGCCCTAAATCTGGTGAACGCGGGGGCCAGTCAAAATCAGCATTTTTTGACATCACACGGCCTGGGAACAATGTCTTAAAAAAATCCATTGTAGCTCGAGCAGTGCGCGGTGGGGCGCCGTCTTGTTGAAACCAGAAATCACCCATGCCATTGTCACGCACAATTGGCATAAAAAAATAGGTTATAATTCTCCGATAACGCACCCGATTGACGGTTTCTGTTCGGCCATCATCATCTTCGAAAAAGTACGGCTCGATGACCATATTAGCACAAATACCGCACCAAACAGTAACTTTTTGGTGGTAGAGAGGCTCCTCATGAACAATTTGAGGGTAAAACATTAGCAACGTTTCCAAATTGACATTTCTGAGCTGAAGGATGCAATGACAGCATTTTGTCAACTTCGACGCAACGTAATTGATCTGATGTCATGTATCGATCTAAGACAATTCCCAAGTATTTGGTATTTAAACAGGGATGATCATGATCATCCCTCTTATCAATAAACTATAATTTAGTTTATTGTGACTACACCATTCGAAGATTTGCATACCTTTCTAACTGCGACTCATTTTTGGCTGAGACCACGCTGGAGCTAACATCAGCAAATAAAACCAGATCCTTAACATAGTCAAAGATGTCATTTATAAACAAATTATATTGCAACGGTCCCAGTATAGAACCTTGCGGGTCACCAATATTGGACTCAATATCTGAAATGGCAGTGTGATTTAAACTGTTTTTTTACCAATTGTTTCCTACCAGAAAGATATAGTATGGGTTATAGTACCGACCCAACATAACACATAGCAGTTCGTTGACGTAGTACTACTACGTTTTCTTTACTTGAAATATGGTAGCTGTCGACGCAAAAGTACATCAGTTTATAATCAAGGTATAGCAGCCATTAGCTATCTGATGGCTCAGATAGCTAAGCACTTGGCCTTTTAGTCAGACAGCTGGGGTTCAAATCCCACAGAGAACCAAAGCAGCCAAAATTAAAAACTTATGGCTGCAATCCATCACACTCAATTCCCAAATCTAGCTTAGGCAACCGTGGGGCTTTAACTACCTAACACCTTCTCTGGAAATTTGTTGTTCGGATTCGATGTTAAACGGGGATGTTGGATATGAGGGACCTACACCCCCATATCCAAATCTTAGTGCCGAAGTTAGCAGTTGAAGTGCCGATGTGGCAGAAAAGAGGCTGGTGTCCAGCAGTGGGGATATAAAGGATGATGATGATAGGAGCCATTAAAATAACTATACGTTATTTTTTATTTTGTACTTTCTCCCAAAGAAAACCATCTAAAGAACTTTTGGCAGTTTTCCGTATCGTCCGCGAACCTTTTGATGGTACGCAATTGGAAAATCAATTTGATTTCCTTGGGTTTTGAGAATATTTTGTTTTGAAATATTGGGAAAACCATCTTTGGTTTTCTTAAAAATATTAAGTTTAACTGTTACTGGGGCTTTGAATTAGATCATGAGGAACTAAAGAAGTTTGAAGGTTTTCCTCGGAAAAATCTTTACCTACATTTTGTATCAGACTATGAAGAAGAGAAGACGTAATAGGAATTTAAATTTACGCTTGATTTTGGATCAGAATATGAGAGGTGGAGTTTTTACAAAAATATACAAAAATACCGTTATATGAATTATGGACCAAACATTGAGAAACTGAGGAAATTGTTGGAAGATTTGGAGTTTCTTTAAATTTTTCGAAAAAAATTATACTTTAGAAGAATATTCTCATAGATACTCATTTTGGACCAGATTACAAATTGTCCACATTGGATTACATGGAAAATTCTTAAATCCTTCGTAATTTTCTGAAAAACTACAGCTTGCATTTTGTACCAAGCCTTGCAGAACTAAAGAATTGTAGAATTCGTGAAGTTTGAGATTATTTATCCGGATATCTGGTAGAGATACACAGATAACAATTACAGATTCGGATTCCTTGAAGTTTTTCTAATAAGAATCTATCAAAGTTTTCCGAAAATTTCCTGAATTTTCAAAAAACCGGACGATAAATCAATAAAAAAAATTTGAGACTAATTATCTATGTATCTAGTAGAGTTACATAAATAAAAAGCACAGATTTGGAATACATAAAGCGTTTTCTATAAGAATATGCCGAATTTACTTAACAAAATTAAAAAGTTTACAATAAAAAAATAAATTGAACAAATTGTAGAATTCGTCAAGTTTGAGATTAGTTATCTGGATATCTGGTGGAGCTACAGAGATACCAATTACAAATTCGGATTCCTTGAAGTTTTTCCGATAAGAATCTATCAAAGTTTCCAAAAAATGTCTGAAATTTTCCGAAGCACGGACGGTTTTCCAAAAAGGAAAATTAATAAACAAAACGTTGTAGATTCAGTCAATTTTGAGACTAATTATCTAGATATCTAGTAGAGTTACACAGATAACAAGCACAGATTTAGAATGCCGCTTCAATAGGAATCCATCAAAATTTGTATCCCAAAAATTTCCAAAAAAGTCCAAAAATGATTTCCAAAAATTTTTTTTCTTCAAATCTGTCTTTTCCAATTATCTACACAAGGACGATTTTGCAATTATTTTTTTTTGCAGGATTAGCCAAAATATGATCAAATTCGCAACACTGCTGGTCATCGTCGCCATCGCCAACGCAGCCCCAGGAGGAATCCAGATCCAGAAGTCCTTCCAGGCTTCAGCAGGAGGCGGAGCAACCGCAGGAGGTGAGGTCAGTATCAACACAGATATAGATTATCACATTAGATATAACATTATCTATATTTAATTTATATAGATAATGAGGTAGCTAATATAGATAAAACAAACCTTAAAATAACCTAATTTTGAAGTCTGATAAATAAAGCTATTATCTAGATAGATAACTCCAGATTTTACAGTTTCATTTACTAGAGTTTTATCTATTATCCAGTGAAAGATATTGAGTAATCTATATCATCAAACAAGATATGCAAGTTTTCGGTCAAAAAGACAATATTTGTTGAAACTTTGATTTGTTGAAACTTTGAAAGTTTGAAATGTTCAAACTTTGAACGAAAGCTGATATGTTATTAATCCAGACAGATAACTCTAGATTATATAATATCGTTAAATGGACTCTTATCTATAATCTATTATAATATTAAATGAGTTATCTATATTATTAAGGAAGATAATCAAATTTTTGCAACCGCCTACCAGATGATATTTGTGGCTTAGAAAATATTCAAGCTTTGAACGAAAGCAGATATGGTAATAATGCAGATAGATAACTCTAGTTTCCAGAATATTATTACAGGGACTGTGATCTATAATCAAATGTAACTCTCATTGGGTTATCTATATTAATAAAAATGTTACCTAGCCTTTACAAAATGTCCAAACTTCCAGCGAAAACAGATCTAGCAATAATCAAGATAGATAACTCCAGTTTCCAGAATATAATTAAGTGGACTGTTATCTATAATCTAGTATAAGATTAATTGAGACATCTAAATTATTAAGGAAGATATTAAAGTATTTCCAACGGTCTAACAGATAACATTTGTTGCTTAGAAAATGTTTAAATTAAAGCGAAAGCAGATATGGTGGTAATCCAGATAGATAACTCTTGCCTCTAGAATATAATCAAATGGACTGTTCTATCTATAATCTAATGCAGGTTTGATTGAGTTATCTATATTTATAAAAAAGTGATCTAGGTTTTTCAAAATGACGAAACATTGAGCGAAAGCAGATCTAGCAATAATACAGATAGATAACTCTAGTTTCCAGAATATTATTAAGTGGAATATTATCTATAATGTAATGTAACACGCATTAAGTTATCTATATTAATAAAGAAGTTATCTAGCTTTTACCAACTGTTCAAGTTTTGAGCGAAAGCAAACCCTGCACTAATCTAGATAGATAACTCTATATTTTAGAAAATTATTAAGTGAAGTGTTTTCTATAATCTAGTGCAAGATTCATTAAGTTATCTATATTAATAAAGAAGTTATATAGATTTAAGAAATGCCCAAAACTTTGAGCGAACGCAGATATAACAATTATCTAGATAGATAACTCTAGTTGCTAGAATATTATTTAGTGGACTGTTATCTATAATCTGCTGCAAGATTAATTGAGTTATCTATATCAATCTAGATTTCCCCAAAATGTTGTTAAAATTTACCCTGAATTTTGAAGACTCACATCTAAGAAACTTATCTAGATAGATAACTTTAGTTTGTAAACCATCAAAGCCAAATTCTTTATCTATGTATGTATGCTAGATACACTCTTTTATCTGTGATATTTTATGTTTTAGGGTCCGATAACGTTTGAGAACGGTAGCATTTCGATAAACGTGGCGGGATTTCACGCCGCGGCGGGTCTGGGTGGGTTGTTGACGGGGGACGCGTCGAAGGGGGGGTTGCACGTGGAGGCGGGGACGCCCTTCGGGCAGGAGGCGGCCGCCGGGATCGGCAGCCGCGTCGACGAGAACGGCAACGTCCAAATGACCAAGTACGCCCACAGCAGCGGCGGCTTCGGCTCCCACATCAAGGAGGTCCTGACGGACTTAACCACAACCCCACCGTCATAAGAATCTAGAATCTATATAGATTGCAACGATACTGAAATCATCTATGTTTCTAGATAGACTACGTCGCAATTGATAATCAAAATTCTAGTTATAAAATCTATATATATTCTAGAATACCTATGAATTCTAGAATCTATATAGATTCTAGAATTTTTATAGATTGTCAAGATACCGAAATCGTCCATGTATCTAGATAGACTACGTCGCAAATGTGAATCAAAGTTCTAGCTATAGAATCTATATAGATTATGTAAAATATTTAGATTATGTAATATATTTAGATTCTGTAATCTATATAGATCTAGAATCTATATAGATTGCAAAGATATCGAAATCGTGTATGTATCTATATAGACGACGTCGCAATTGAGAATCAAAGTTCTTGTTATAGAATCTATATAGATTCTAAACTATATGTAGATTCTAAAATCTATATAGATTCTAGAATCTATATTGATTGCAAAGATACCGAAATCGTCTATGTATCTAAATAGACTATGTCGCAATTGAGAATCAAAGTTCTAATTATAGAATCTATATAGATTTTAGAATATAAGTAGATTCTAGAATCTATATAGATTGCAAAGGTACCGAAATCGTCTATGTATCTATATAGATTAGGTCGCAATTGAGAATCAAAGTTCTTGTTATAGAATCTATATAGATTCTAGACTATATGTAAATTCTAGAATCTATATAGATTCTAGAATATATAGATTGCAAAGATATCGAAATCGTGTATGTATTTATATAGACTACGTCGTAATTGAGAAACAAAGTTCTAATTATAGAATCTATATAGATTCTAAAATATATGTAGATTCTAGAATCTATGTAGATTTTAGAATCTATATAGATTGCAAAGATACCGAAATCGTTTATGTATCAATATAGACTACGTCGCAATTTAGAATTAAAGTTGTAGTTATAGAATCTATATAGATTCCAGAACATATGTAGATTCTAGAATCTATATAGATTGCAAAGATACCGAAATCGTCTGTATCTGAATAAACTACGTCGCAATTGAGAATCAAAGTTCTAATTATAGAATCTATATAGTTTCTAGAATATATGTAGATTCTAGTATCTATGTAGATTTTAGAATCTATATAGATTGCAAAGATACCGAAATCGTTTATGTATCAATATAGACTACGTCGCAATTTAGAATTATAGTTGTAGTTCTAGAATCTATATAGATTCCAGAACATATGTAGATTCTAGAATCTATATAGATTGCAAAGATACCGAAATCGTCTATGTATCTAAATAAACTACGTCGCAATTGAGAATCAAAGTTCTAATTATAGAATCTATATAGTTTCTAGAATATATGTAGATTCTGGAATCTATGTAGATTTTAGGATCTATATAGATTGCAAAGATACCGAAATTTTCTATGTATCTATATACACTACGTCGCAATTTAGAATCAAAGTTCTAGTTATAAAATCTATATACATTCCAGAATAAATGTAGACTCTAGAATCTATATAGATTCTAGAGCAAAGATACCGAAATCGTCTAGGTATCTAAATAAACTACGTCGCAATTGAGAATCAAAGTTCTAGTTAAAGAATCTATATAGATTCTAGAATATATGTAGATTTTAGAATCTATGTAGATTTTAGGATCTATATAGATTTCAAAGATACCGAAATCGTCTATGTATCTATTTAGACTACGTCGCAATTTAGAATCAAAGTTCTAGTTATAGAATCTGTATAGATTCCAGAATAAATGTAGACTCTAGAATCTATATAGATTGCAAAGGTACCGAAATCGTCTATGTATCTATATAGATTAGGTCGCAATTGAGAATCAAAGTTCTTGTTATAGAATCTATATAGATTCTAGACTATATGTAAATTCTAGAATCTATATAGATTCTAGAATATATATAGATTGCAAAGATATCGAAATCGTGTATGTATTTATATAGACTACGTCGCAATTGAGAATCAAAGTTCTAGTTATAAAATCTATATAGATTCTAAAATATATGTAGATTCTAGAATCTATGTAGATTTTAGAATCTATATAGATTGCAAAGATACCGAAATCGTTTATGTATCAATATAGACGACGTCGCAATTTAGAATTGAAGTTGTATTTATAGAATCTATATAGATTCCAGAACATATGTAGATTCTAGAATCTATATAGATTGCAAAGATACCGAAATCGTCTATGTATCTAAATAAACTACGTCGCAATTGAGAATCAAAGTTCTAGTTATAGAATCTATATAGTTTCTAGAATATATGTAGATTCTAGAATCTATATAGATTTTAGGATCTATATAGATTACAAAGATACCGAAATTTTCTATGTATCTATATACACTACGTCGCAATTTAGAATCAAAGTTCTAGTTATAGAATCTATATAGATTCCAGAATAAATGTAGACTCTAGAATCTATATAGATTGCAAAGATACCGAAATCGTCTAGGTATCTATATAGACTACGTCGCAATTGAGAATCAAAGTTCTAGTTAAAGAATCTATATAGATTCTAGAATATATGTAGATATTAGAAACTATGTAGGTTTTAGAATCTATATAGATTGCAAAGATACCGAAATCGTCTATGTATCTATATAGACTACGTCGCAATTTAGAATCAAAATTCTAGTTATAGAATCTATATAGATTCCAGAATAAATGTAGACTCTAGAATCTATATAGATTGCAAAGGTACCGAAATCGTCTATGTATCTATATAGATTAGGTCGCAATTGAGAATCAAAGTTCTTGTTATAGAATCTATATAGATTCTAGACTATATGTCAATTCTAGAATCTATATAGATTCTAGAATATATAGATTGCAAAGATATCGAAATCGTGTATGTATTTATATAGACCACGTCGCAATTGAGAATCAAAGTTCTAGTTATAGAATCTATATAGATTCTAAAATATATGTAGATTCTAGAATCTATGTAGATTTTAGAATCTATATAGATTGCAAAGATACCGAAATCGTTTATGTATCAATATAGACTACGTCGCAATTTAGAATTAAAGTTGTAGTTATAGAATCTATATAGATTCCAGAACATATGTAGATTCTAGAATCTATATAGATTGCAAAGATACCGAAATCGTCTATGTATCTGAATAAACTACGTCGCAATTGAGAATCAAAGTTCTAGTTATAGAATCTATATAGTTTCTAGAATATATGTAGATTCTAGTATCTATGTAGATTTTAGAATCTATATAGATTGCAAAGATACCCAAAATCGTTTATGTATCAATATAGACTACGTCGCAATTTAGAATTAAAGTTGTAGTTCTAGAATCTATATAGATTCCAGAACATATGTAGATTCTAGAATCTATATAGATTGCAAAGATACCGAAATCGTCTATGTATCTGAATAAACTACGTCGCAATTAAAACACAAAGTTCTAGTTATAGAATCTATATAGTTTCTAGAATATATGTAGATTCTAGAATCTATGTAGATTTTAGGATCTATATAGATTGCAAAGATACCGAAATTTTCTATATATCTATATACAATACGTCGCAATTTAGAATCAAAGTTCTAGTTATAGAATCTATATAGATTCCAGAATAAATGTAGACTCTAGAATCTATATAGATTGCAAAGATACCGAAATCGTCTAGGTATCTAAATAAACTACGTCGCAATTGAGAATCAATGTTCTAGTTAAAGAATCAATATAGATTCTAGAATATATGTACATATTAGAAACTATTTACATTTTAGAATCTATATAGATTGCAAAGATACCGAAATCGTCTATGTATCTATATAGACTACGTCGAAATTTAGAATCAAAGTTCTAGTTATAGAATCTATATATATTCCAGAAAAAATGTAGACTCTAGAATCTATATAGATTGCAAAGGTACCGAAATCGTCTATGTATCTATATAGATTAGGTCGCAATTGAGAATCAAAGTTCTTGTTATAGAATCTATATAGATTCTAGACTATATGTAAATTCTAGAATCTATATAGATTCTAGAATATATATAGATTGCAAAGATATCAAAATCGTGTATGTATTTATATAGACTACGTCGCAATTGAGAATCAAAGTTCTAGTTATAGAATCTATATAGATTCTAAAATATATGTAGATTCTAGAATCTATGTAGATTTTAGAATCTATATAGATTGCAAAGATACCGAAATCGTTTATGTATCAATATAGACGACGTCGCAATTTAGAATTAAAGTTGTATTTATAGAATCTATATAGATTACAGAACATATGTAGATTCTAGAAACTATATAGATTGCAAAGATACCGAAATCGTCTATGTATCTGAATAAACTACGTCGCAATTAAAACTCAAAGTTCTAGTTATAGAATCTATATAGTTTCTAGAATATATGTAGATTCTAGAATCTATGTAGATTTTAGGATCTATATAGATTGCAAAGATACCGAAATTTTTTAAGTATCTATATACACTACGTCGCAATTTAGAATCAAAGTTCTAGTTATAAAATCTATATAGATTCCAGAATAAATGTAGACTCTAGAATCTATATAGATTGCAAAGGTACCGAAATCGTCTATGTATCTATATAGGTCGCAATTAAGAATCAAAGTTCTTGTTATAGAATCAATATATATTCTATACTATATGTAAATTCTAGAATCAATATAGATTCTAGAATATATATAGATTGCAAAGATATCGAAATCGTGTATGTATTTATATTAACTACATCGCAATTGAGAATCAAAGTTCTAGTTATAAAATCTATATAGATTCTAAAATATATGTAGATTCTAGAATCTATATAGATTGCAAAGATACCGAAATCGTTTATGTATCAATATAGACGACGTCGCAATTTAGAATTAAAGTTGTATTTATAGAATCTATATAGATTCCAGAACATATGTAGATTCTAGAATCTATATAGATTGCAGGGATACCGAAATCGTCTATGTATCTAAATAAACTACGTCGCAATTGAGAATCAAAGTTCTAGTTATAGAATCTAAAGTTTCTAGAATATATGTAGATTCTAGAATCTATGTAGATCTTAGGATCTATATAGATTGCAAAGATACCGAAATTTTCTATGTATCTATATACACTACGTCGCAAATTAGAATCAAAGTTCTAGTTATAGAATCTATATAGATTCCAGAATAAATGTAGACTCTAGAATCTATATAGATTGCAAAGATACCGAAATCGTCTAGGTATCTAAATAAACTACGTCGCAATTGAGAATCAAAGTTCTTGTTAAAGAATCTATATAGATTCTAGAATATATGTAGATTCTAGAATCTATGTAGATTTTAGGATCTATATAGATTTCAAAGATACCGAAATCTTCTATGTATCTATATAGACTACGTCGCAATTTAGAATCAAAGTTCTAGTTATAGAATCTATATAGATTCCAGAATAAATGTAGACTCTAGAATCTATATAGATTGCAAAGATACCGAAATCGTTTATGTATCTAAATAGACTACGTCGCAATTAAGAATGTAAGTTCTAGTTATAGAATCTATATAGATTATAGAATATATGTAGATTCTAGAATCTATATAGATTGCAAGATACAGAAATGGTCCATGTATCTATATAGACTACGTCGCAATTGAGAATTAAAATTGTAGTAATAGAATTTATATGGATTCTAGAATATATGTAGATTCTATAATCTATATAGATTCTAAAATCTGTATAGATTGCAAAGATACCGAATTGTCTGTCTATCTATATAGACTAGTTCGCGATTGAGAATCAAAGTTCTAGTTATAGAATCTATATAGATTTTAGAATATATGTAGATTCTAGATTCTATATAGATTACAAAGATACCGAAATCGTCTATGTATCTATATAGACTACGTCGCAATTGAGAATCAAAGTTCTTGTTATAAAATCTATATAGATTATGTAATATATTTAAATTATAGAACATATATAGATTCTAGAATCTATATAGATAGCAAAGATACCGAAATCGTCTATGTATCTATATAGACTACGTCGCAATTGAGAATCAAAGTTTAAGGAGAGTTTTCGGTTACAATCATGATCTAGCAAGGATTATTAACACTTACAGTAAAAACGTAGACTATATTTGCATATCTGTTCTATCTGCAATCTTTAAAGATTGTTAAAACAAGAAGTATATCTAGGTATCTATATAGATAACATCACAGATCTTGATCGAACTTAGCAAATTTTCAAACAAAAAAATCTCAAGGATTTCACAAAAATATTTAACATGTCTACTCGGTTATTTTATCTATTATCTATATAGGTTCAAAATATACCTAAAACAAGTTTGTATCTCTCTAGATTCTTTCACGAATTTACTTTAAAGCTGGTTAGAATTTCAACAAATCTCCACTAGCGAGTTCAAACCTAAATTCGTAGCATCTAGCACTAATTTAGTAAAGTTATCTAGCTATCTATATTATCTACAATCTATCCAGATTATAAATCTACCAAAAACATTTTTGCATCTATCTAGAGTTAAGCGCAAATAGCAATCAAAATTGACTAAGTTTGTCTTGTCCATTCTGGTAGATACTCTATATAGAATCCGAAAAACTAAAAATATATGTTATCTATATTCTATATATATTACAATAACGATAAAGTTATCTATGGTTCTATCTAGATTATCTATTTGAATCAAAGCCAAATGATTTCACTTAGTTTAAACTCGATTTCTAATAACTACGACTGAACTATTGGTATTATCTAGATATCTATATTATATATAAGCTATCTAGATTATAAATGTACTAAAAACATATTTGTATCTATATAGACTCAAACGCAAGCCGCAATCAAAGTTGACTAAATTTGTCTTGTACATTCTGGTAAATATTCTATATAGAATCACAAAAACTAAAACATATGTTATCTATATTCTCTCTAGATTATAATACCACCGAAGTTATCTATAATTCTATCTAGATTATCTATTTGAATCAAAGCCAAATTTATTCACTTAGTTCAAGCTCAATTTCTATTATCTATGACTAAATTATAAGTATTATCTAGGTATCTATAATATATAAGCTATCTAGATTCTAAATCTACTAAAAACATATTTGTACCTATATAGACTCAAACGCAAATCGCAATCAAAATTGACTAAATTCGTCTTGTCCATTTTGGTAGACACTCTATATAGAATCAGGAAAACTAAAAAATGTGTTATCTATATCATATCTAGATTATAATTACACCGAAGTTATCTATGATTCTATCTAGATTATCTATTTGAATCAAAGGCAAATGAGTTCACTTACTTTAAACTCAATTTCTAATATCCACGACTAAATAATTAGTATTATCTAGGTATCTATACCATATATAATCTATACAGATTCTAAATCTACTAAACAAATAAATGTATCTGTATAGACTCAGAAGCAAATCGCAATAAAAATTGACTAGGTTTGTTTTGTCCATTCTAGTAGACACTCTATATAGAATCACAAACACTATAAAATATGTTGTCTATATTCTATCTAGACTATCATTACACCGAAGTTATCTATGATTCTATCTAGATTTTCTATTTGAATCAGCCAAATTTGTTCACGTAGTATAAACTCAATTTCTATTATCTACGACTAAATTATTAGTATTATCTAGGTATCTATTTTATATATATATATATGCCATCTAGATTCTAAATCTACTAAAAACATATTTGTATCTATATAGACTCAAACGCAAATCGCAATCAAAATTGACTAAGTTTGACTTGTCCATTCTGGTAGATACTCTATATAGAGTCACATAAACTAAAAAATATGTTATCTATATTCTATCTATTTTATAATTACACCGAAGTTATCTATGATTCTATCTAGATTATCTATTTGAATTAAAGCCCAATGAGTTCACTTAGTTTAAACCCAATTTCTAATATCTACGACCAAATTATTAGTATTATCTAGGCATTTATATCATACGTACTCTAAATAGATTCTAAATCTACTAAAAACATATTTGTATCTATAAAGGCTCAAACGCAAATCGCAATCAAAGTTGACTAAGTTTGTCTTGTCCCTTCTGGTAGATATTCTATATAGAATCAGAAAAACTAAAAAATATGATATCTATATTCTATCTAGATTATAATTACACCAAAGTTATCTATGATTCTATCTAGATTATCTATTTGAATCAAAGCCAAATTTTTTCACTTAGTTTAAACTAAATTTCTATTATGTACGACTAAATTATTAGTATTATCTAGGTATCTATATTATATATAAGCTATCTAGATTCTAAATCTAATAAAAACATATTTTTATCTATATAGACTCAATCGGAAATCGCAATTCAATTTGAATAAGTTTGTCTTGTACATTCTGGTAGATACTCTATATAGAATCACAAAAACTAAAAAACGTGTTACCTATATTCTATCTAGATTATAATTACACCGAAGTTAACTATGACTCTATCTAGATTATCTATTTGAATCAAAGCCAAATGAGTTCACTTAGTTTAAAATCAATTTCTAATATCTACGACCACATTATTAGTATTATCTAGGTATCTATATTATATGTATAAGCTATCTAGATTCTAAATCTACTAAAAACATATTTGTATCTATATAGACTCAAACGCAAATTGCAATCAAAGTTGACTAAGTTTGTCTTGTACATTCTGGTAGATCTCTATATAGAATCACCAAAACTAAAAAATACGTTATCTATATTCTATCTAGATTATAATTACACCGAAGTTATCTATGATTCTATCTAGATTATCTATTTAAATCAAAGCCAAATGAGTTCACTTAGTTTAAACTCAATTTCTAATATCTACGACAAAATTATTAGTATTATCTAGGGATCTGTATTATATATAAGCTATCTAGATTCTAAATCTACTAAAAACATATTTGTATCTATATAGACTCAAACGCAAATCGCAGTCAAAGTTGACTAAGTTTGTCTTGTCGATTCTAGTAGATGCTCTATATAGAAACACAAAAACTAAAAAATATGTTATTTATATTCTATCTAGATTATAATTACACCGAAGTTATCTATGATTCTATCTAGATTATTTATTTGAATCAAAGCCAAATTTGTTCACTTAGTTTAAACTCAATTTCTAATATCTAAGACTAAATCATTAGTATTGTCTAGGTTTCTATATTATATATAAGCTATCTAGATTCTAAATCTACTAAAAATATATTTGTATCTACATAGACTCAAACGCAAATCGCAATCAAAGTTGACTAAGTTTGTCTTGTCGATTCTGGTAGGTACTCTATATAGAATCACAAAAACTAAAAAAACGTGTTATCTATATTCTATCTAGATTATAATTACTCTGAAGATATCTATGATTCTATCTAGATTATATATTTGAATCTAAGCCAAATTTGTTCACTTAGTTTAAACTCAAATTATATTATCTACGACTAAATTATTAGTATGATCTAGGTATCTATATTATATATAAGCTATCTAGATTCTAAATCTACTAAAAACTTATTTGTATCTAAATAGACTCAAAAGCAAATCGCAATCAAAGTTGACTAAGTTTGTCATGACCATTCTGGTAGATACTCTATATAGAATCAGAAAAACTTAAAAATATGTTATCTATATTCTATCTATATTACAATAACGATGAAGTTATCTATGGTTCCATCTAGATTATCTATTTGAATCAAAGCCAAATTTGTTCAATTAGTTTAAACTCAATTTCTATTATCTACGACTAAATTATTAGTATTATCTAGGTATCTATATTATATATAAGCTATCTAAATTCTAAATCTACTAATAACATATTTGTATCTATATAGACTCAAACGCAAATCGCAATTGAAATTGACTAAGTTTGTCTTGTCCATTCTGGTAAATACTCTATATAGAATCACAAAAACTAAAAATATATGTTATCTATATTCTATCTAGCTTATAATTACACCAAAGTTATCTATGATGCTATCTAGATTATCTGTTGGAATCAATGCTAAATTTGTTCACTTAGTTTAAACACAATTTCAATTATCTACGACTAAATCTATCTATACTTATCTAGGTATCTATATCATCTCTAATCTATCTAGATTCTAAATCTACCAAAATTATATTTGTATCTATATATAGATAAGTCGGGAAATAGAAATCAAAGTGTGATGCATCTAGATTTAGTCTGAATTTCGGATTAAGACTAAGCGAGTTAGTCCAGATTAGATTGTATGCACGCTAGGTAACAAGTGCACTTAAGTCTAAATCTATGTACTAGCACTGAGATTGTAACACGCACTAAACACCTCGAATCGGCTAAATTGCCAATAAAGTTTCTGCAGTCTACACGGATTTAGTTTACTATATTTTCAAGCGAACACGTTTAGACAAGACTAGTTAGTCTAGACTAAAGTGACAAAACCTATTAAAGCAGTGAGATTTAAGATCTAGACTAGCTCCAAAAAACTAGACTTATCTAGGTATCTAGCCGACTAAATCTTTCTTTTCTTTCACTATTAGCACACGCTGAAGGCGCACTGTTCGCTGGTGCCTCTGCAGGATTAGCAAGTTCCGCAGGAATAGCAGGATCGGCAGGAATAGCCGAGGCTTCAGCCGAATATGGACACAAGACTATCCATCATGACACTCAGGTAAATTAGTCAACTAGCTAATCTAGCTCAATAGGTATCTAGACTAGATAACCTAGTCTATATATTGGCGTAGTTAGATTTCGTTAAATACGTAGTCTATATAGATAATCATGAATTTGAATATTAGTCTTAAATAAAAATGGAGTTATCTATATAGACTACGAACTCTTTGTACCAGTTTTATCTAGATTACACCTTTCTGCTTTTGTTTTATCTAGAATAGAGATACTCACTATATAGCTGGCCTAGATAAATACTACTAAAAAAAATACTAGATAAAGCTAGACTAAATAAATTAGATCTTCAATCTAGCTTATCTAGTCTCGTTTGGAGACGTTTAACTCGAGAAGTTATCTAGGTAGTACATTGCAGTTTTCGCAGTTAGTTAAATACATTAGTTATCTAGCTACTGTATATCATTTCGTGTTTGTATCTAGACTATTAGTTGAGATATAACCAAAAATCTAGACTACCAACTAAATTTAAATTTCATTTTTGAACCAATATAGATTACTAGATAATTGGGCTATCAAGTCGCAGTTTTCATTATCTACCAGATAATTTAGCTAACTATAAGGTAACATAATTCTAATAATCGTATCTTGTTTAGTATTCTAGCTGCACTCAAAAATGTAGATTAAGAACTTCTTGGTTATCTAGATTATGACTGTAACGAATTAGGGAGTTTGAAACCTTATAGTTTGAGAAGTTATCTAGGTAGAACATTACCATTTTCACTAATAGTTAACTAAATTAGTTATCTTGATATTACATCTAATTTTAGGACTGTACCTAGATTACTAGCTGAGATATTACCAAAAATCTAGACTGCAAACACAAAATCAAGCAAAATTTTAAAATCTTAATAAACCGCAAACTAATTGAGGTAGAGCGTCGTAGTTTTTGGTATCTGGTAGATAATTTAATAATCTATAAGAGACAATTTCAAAAAATTGATAAACTTAGTCTTATCTATTTAGTAATAGCTATTTAAAATTAGTGGGTTAAGTTTAAGCTTAGTTTCACGTTAAATTCCTTGTATATTATCTATCAACATTTGTCTAGTCTAGTATTGTCTATGTAGTCTAATTAGTTATCTATGTGGAAATATCTAGATAGTGTCGGAGAAGTCGTACACGGAGGCGCCGAAAGTGATTTCGGAGAAGACGATCCAGGAGGCGCCGGTGGTGCACAGGACCGTAATAGAGAAGACCGTGATCCCGCAGTACGTCGAGAAAACCATCCAGGAGCACGGATACGTGGAGAAAACCATCCGGGTGCCCACCGTGGTGGAGCACAAGGTGCGCGTGCCCGTCACCCCGCGGGTCGTCGAAAAGACGTACGACGAGGGCGCCACCGTGCAGAAATCCGCATCGGCTAGCGTCAGCAGCGGGTAATTATGGTTATCTAGAATCTATGCAGAGTCCGAATCTGTTGGAATTATCGCTGTATCTATCTAGATTCAGTCGCAATATTCAAGAAAAGTCAACAAACTCACTTACTGAAACTAGTTATCTATGTAATCTGTGATTTATCTAGATTCTAAATCTGTTGGAATTACCTCTATATCCATCTTGACTCGGTCGCAAACTTCAAGCAAAAACAATCAAGTTTGCTGAAACTAGTTATCTATGTTATCTGTGATCTACCTAGATTCTAAATCTCTTTGGAACTATCTCTGTATCTATCTAGACTCGGTAGCAAACTTCAACCAAATATAACCAAGTTCTGTTTTCTAGTTTCCGTTGGTATTATCTCTGTATCTATCTACACTCGGTCGCAAACTTCAAGCAAAAACAATCAAATTTGCTGAAACTAGTTATCTATGTCATCTGTGATCTACCTAGATTCTAAACCTGTTGGAACTATCTCTATATCTATCTTGACTCGGTCGCAAACTTCAACCAAACACAGCCAAGTTTTGTTTTCTAGTTAATAAAGATTTTCTTTGTGGAAACCTATATAGACTTACTGAAACTAGTTATCTATATTATCTGTGATCTACCTAGATTCTAAATCTGTTGGAATTATCTCTGTATTTATCTAGACTCGGTCGCAAACTTCAAGCAAAAACAACCGAGATTGCTGAAATTAGTTATCTATGTTATCTGTGATCTACCTAGATTCTAAATCTGGCGGAACTATCTCTGTATCTATCTAGAATCGGTCGCAATCTTCAAGCAAATACAACCAAGTTTTGTTTTCTAGTTATTAAAGATATTCTTTGTGGAAACCTATATTGACTTACTGAAACTAGTTATCTATGTCATCTGTGATCTATCTAGATTCTAAATCTATTGGAATTATGTCTATATCTATCTAGATTCGACCGTAAACTTCAAGCAAAGACAACTAAGTTTGAAGTTGAATAAGTTTTATCTAGTCTGGTCTAGTCTAATCTAGTCTGTGTAGTAAGTTTAGTCTAGTCTGTGTTAACTTAATTTCTTTCTAGAGTAAATGTTCATAAAGTCGGCTTGGTGGCACGACCGGCGGTGACGGTGCAAAAACAATAGTAAGTAGTCTCGCAAAAATATTTGGTCTCACCGAAAAGGCTATCGTCCTTCGAAAATTCCAATCTTCTTCTCGTTGCAGCAGTCGCCCGGCGGGACTCTTCGGCGGTCTCTTCGCCAATTTCGGCGCCGGCGCGGCAGGAGGCGCCGGAGGCTCCGCCTACGCCGCCAAGAGCGCCGCGGCGTCGGCCGGCGCTTCCTCAGACTTCCACGCCAACGTCAACACCTACCAGTCGCCCACACTCTTCAACGACATCTTTAGCGTAAGTCTATAAGAAAACAAAGGAGCGCAGGTGTTAGTTAACTAAGTCGAGTAGCCTTAAGTTTACTATGTAGTTTACTAGGTGGCGCTAGAGTAAGTATTCAGCGAGTTTTAATCTGTAATAAAGTGATTCTCGCTTGTTTTTGCTTTGATTTCACAACTTAGCTTCCACTTAAATCTAATCTAACTTAAACTATAATCTACGTTTTAACACCAAGTCTAATTCTAAACCTTTCCTACACTAAATCAAGCTTCAATTTCCTGCCTAACTCCTTGCAACATAAATAACTTAGTTTCAGCTTAGAATTATAAACATAAGTCTAAAACCAAGTTATCTTAACGTCTAATTCTGCTTAATTAAGTCTACTAAGTCTAAATAGTCAAACTACATTTAAGTTCATCTTTTATCTTAAATTTCTGCTGAAATAACTTAGTTTCAGTTTAATTTGCTCTAAACTTAAGTCTACAACTTAAACGCTTTAAGGTCTAAATCCGCATAATTTGGTCTACTAGCTCCAACTACATCCAAGAAACCGTTGCAACTTAAACTTCTGCGATTTCCAGCTCAACTAACTTAGTTACGACTTAGTTTTCACAACTATCTCAAACTTAAAATTTGAATTGAGCAGACTAAATGTCTAAATCTGCTTAATTTAGTTTAATCGCAGTCAAAACTTTAGCTTCTTTTCAAGCTTAGGCAAACTAAGTTGGAATAAACAACTTATGCCGTCTAAGTTGAGTAACTTATTGTCTCAATCTAGATCCCTGTGGCAACCCTCGGTGCCGTCAATAACCTCGTGAATGGAATCACAAGAGGAGGAGCTTCAGGACACGTAGCCGTCTCTAAAACTTACTATTAAGTCTTAAAAACTTAGTTAAGTTGATTAATTGACCAATTCCTGTGTTGTGAGGAAATTAGCTTACATTAAGTAATAAACTGTATAATTAGTATAGATAGACTTTGTTTTATTTAGACTTGAAACTAAACTAAGTTGAACTTAAATTACAGACAGACGAACAGATTTTAAAAAACTTTGATGCTCAGCTAGATTGCGTGAAGATTGTTACAGACCAAGTTTCATCCCTTCGTGCCGTTTAAACTTCTGCAATTTCTAGCTTAAATAACTTAGTTTCAACTTAATTTGCTCTGAACTTAAGTTACAACTTAAAAGCTTTAAGGTTTAAATCCGCTTAATTTAGTCTACTAACTCCAACTACATCCAAGAAAACGTTGCAACTTAAATTTCTGTGATTTCCAGCTTAACTAACTTAGTTACGACTTAGTTTACTCAACTAACTCAAACTTAAAACTAGAATTAAGCAGACTAAATGTATATATCGGCTTAATTTAGTTTAATCGCAGTCGAAACTTTGGCTTGTTTTCAAGCTTAGACGAAACTAAGTTGGAGGAAACAACTTATTCCATCTAACTTAAATGTAAGTGTAACTTATTGTCTCAATCTAGATCCCTGTGGCAACCCTTGGTGCCGTTTAAATTTCTGCAAATTCTAGCTTAAATAATTTAGTTTCAGCTTAATTTGCTCTAAACTTAAGTGTACAATTAAAACGCTCTAAGCTCTTAATCCGCTTAATTTAGTCTACTAGCTCCAACTACATCTAAGAAAACGTTGCAATTTAAACTTCTGCGATTTCTAGCTTATCTAACTTAGTTACGACTTAGTTTTCTTAAACTTAAAACTTGAATTAAGCAGACTAAATGTCTAAATCTGCTTAACTTAGTTTAATCGCAGTCGAAACTTTGGCTTGTTTTCAAGCTTAGGCGAAACTAAGTTGGAGTAAACAACTTATTCTGTCTAAGCTGAGTAACTTATTGTCTCAATTTAGATTCCTGTGGCAACCCTCCGTGCCGTCAATAACCTCCTGAACGGCATCGTAAGAGGAGGAGCTTCAGGACACGTCGCCGTCTCTAAAACTTACTATTAAGTTTTAACAACTTAGTTAAGTTGATTAATTGACCAAGTTCCGTGTTGTGTGGAAATGAGCTTACATTAAGTAATAAACTGTTTAATTAGTATAGATAACTCTGTTTTATTTAGACTTGAAACTAGACTAAGTTGAACTTAAATTACATATAGACGAACAGATTTTTAAAGACTTTGATGCTCCAGCTAGATTAAGTGAAGATTGTTACAGACTTAGTTTTAACCCTTGGTGCCGTTTAAATATCTGCAATTTCTAGCTTAAATAACTTAGTTTCAGCTTAATTTGCTCTAAACTTAAGTGTACAACTAAAACGCTTTAAGGTCTAAATCCGCTTAAATTGGTCTACTAGCTCTAACTACATCCAAGAAAACGTGGCAACTTAAACTTCTGCGATTTCCAGCTTAACTAACTTAGTTACGACTTAGTTTTCTCAACTAACTCAAACTTAAAACTTGAATTAAGCAGACTAAATGTCTAAATCTGCTAATTTTAGTTTAATCTCAGTCGAAATTTTTGCTTGTTTTGAAGCTTAGGCGAAACTAAGTTGGTGTAAACAACTTATTCCGTCTAAGTTGAGTAACTTATTGTCTCAATCTTGATCCCTGTGGCAACCCTTGGGCCCGTTTAAATTTCTGCAATTTATAGCTGAAATAAATTGGTTTCAGCTTAATTTGCTCTGAACTTAAGTTACAACTTAAAAGCTTTAAGGTTTAAATCCGCTTAATTTAGTCTACTAACTCCAACTACATCCAAGAAAACGTTGCAACTTAAATTTCTGTGATTTCCAGCTTAACTAACTTAGTTACGACTTAGTTTACTCAACTAACTCAAACTTAAAACTAGAATTAAGCAGACTAATAGTCTAAATCTCCTTAATTGAATCGCAGTCGAAACTTTGGCTTGTTTTCAAGCTTAGGCGAAACTAAGTTGGAATAAACAACTTATTCCGTCTAAGTTGAGTAACTTATTGTCTCAATTTAGATCCCTGTGGCAACCCTCGGTGCCGTCAATAACCTCCTGAATGGCATCATAGGAGGAGGAGCTTCAGGACACTTAGCCGTCTCTAAAACTTACTATTAAGTCTTAAAAACTTAGTTAGGTTGATTAATTGACTAATTTCTGTATTGTGAGGAAATTAGCTTACATTAAGTAATAAACTGTATAATTAGTATAGATATACTTTGTTTTATTTAGACTTGAAACTAGACTAAGTTGAACTTAAATTACAGATAGACGAACAGATTTTTAAAAACTTTGATGCTCCAGTTAGATTAAGTAAAGATTGTTACAGACTTAATTTCAACCCTTGGTGCCGTTTAAATTTCTAGCTTAAATAACTTAGTTTCAGCTTAATTTGCTCTAAACTTAAGTATACAACTAAAACACTTTAAGGTCTAAATCCGCTTAAATTAGTCAACAAGCACCAGCTACATCCAAGAAAACTTAGTTACGGCTTAGTTTTCTCAAACGAAAAACTTCAATTAAGCGGACTAAACGTCTAAATCTGCTTAATTTAGTTTAATCGCAGTCGAAACTTTGGCTTGTTTTCAAGCTTAGGCGAAACTAAGTTGGAGAAATAACTTATTCCGTCTAAGTTGAGTAACTTATTGTCTCTAACTAGATCCCTGTGGCAACACTTAGTGCCGTTTAAATTTCTGCAATTTCTAGCTTAAATAACTTAGTTTCAGTTTAATTTGCCCTAAACTTAAGTTACAACTAAAACGCTTTAAGGTCTAAATCCACTTAATTTAGTCTACAAGCACCAGATACATCCAAGAAAACTTAAAGTTGCAACTTAAACTTCTGCGATTTCTAGCTTAACTAACTTAGTTACGACTTAGTTTTCTAAATCTCAAAACTTGAATTAAGCAGACTAAACGTCTAAATCTGCTTAATTTAGTTTAATCGCAGTCGAAACTTTGGCTTGTTTTCAAGCTTAGGCGAAACTAAGTTGGAGTAAACAACTTATTCTGTCTAAGTTGAGTAACTTATTGTCTTAATTTAGATTCCTGTGGCAACCCTCCGTGCCGTCAATAACCTCCTGAATGGCATCACAAGAGGAGGAGCTTCAGGACACGTCGCCGTCTCTAAAACTTACTATTAAGTTTTAACAACTTAGTTAAGTTGATTAATTGACCAAGTTCTGTGTTGTGTGGAAATTAGCTTACATTAAATAATAAACTGTATAATTAGTATAGATAACTCTGTTTTATTTAGACTTGAAACTAGACTAAGTTGAACTTAAATTACATATAGACGAACAGATTTTTAAAGACTTTGATTCTCCAGCTAGATTAAGTGAAGATTGTTACAAACACTGTTTCAACCCTTAGTGCCGTTTAAATATCTGCAATTTATAGCTTAAATAACTTAGTTTCAGCTTAATTTGCTCTTAACTTAAGTGTACAACTAAAACGCTTCAAGGTCTAAAACCGCTTAATTTGGTCTATTAGCTCCAACTACATCCAAGAAAACGTTGCAACTTAAACTTCTGCGATTTTCAGCTTAACTAACTTAGTTACGACTTAGTTTTTACAACTACCTCAAACTTAATACTTGAATTAAGCATACTAAATGTATATATCGGCTTAATTTAGTTTAATCGCAGTCGAAACTTTGGCTTGTTTTCAAGCTTAGACGAAACTAAGTTGGAGTAAACAACTTATTCCATCTAAGTTAAATGTAAGTGTAACTTATTGTCTCAATCTAAATCCCTGTGGCAACCCTTGGTGCCGTTTAAATTTCTGCAATTTCCAGCTTAAATAACTTAGTTTCAGCTTAATTTGCTCTAAACTTAAGTGTACAATTATAACGCTTTAAGCTCTTAATCCGCTTAATTTAGTCTACTAGCTCCAACTACATCTAAAAAAACGTTGCAACTTAAACTTTTGCGATTTCTAGCTTAACTAACTTAGTTACGACTTAGTTTTCTTAAACTTAAAACTAGAATTAAGCAGACTAAAAGTCTAAATCTCCTTAAGTTGGTTTAATCTCAGTCGAAACTTTGGCTTGTTTTCAAGCTTAGGCGAAACTAAGTTGGAATAAACAACTTATTCCGTCTAAGTTGAGTAACTTATTGTCTCAATTTAGATCCCTGTGGCAACTCTCGGTGCCGTCAATAACCTCCTGAATGGCATCATAAGAGGAGGAGCTTCAGCACACGTAGCCGTCTCTAAAACTTACTATTAAGTCTTAAAAACTAAGTTGATTAATTGACCAACTCCTGTATTGTGAGGAAATGAGCTTACATTAAGTAATAAACTGTATAATTAGTATAGATAACTTTGTTTTATTAAGGCTTCGAACTAGACTAAGTTGAGCTTAAATTACAGACAGACGCACAGATTTTTAAAAACTTTGACGCTCTAACTAGATTAAGTGAAGGCTGATGCGTAAAGCTATCGCGTAATTTTCGCAGAATCTAGTCTTGTTAACAGACCACAGACCTAGTCTAATAAAAAATAAAAGTCACAGACCTAGTCTAATAGACTATAAGTTTAAGTCTTGATGGGTGCAGTAACTATCAAGACTTAGACTTATAGTCTCTTTTCTAGACTACTTAGTCTTGTTTCGGTATTTATGGAGAGATTTTTCGCAAAATCTTGTCTAGTTAACAAGTTACAGACTTAGTCTAATAGACTATAAGCTTAAGTCTTGATGGGTGGAGTAGCCATCAAGACTTAGACTTATAGTCTCTTTTCTAGACTACTTAGTCTTGTTTCGGTATTTATGGAGAGATTTTTCACAAAATCTTGTCTAGTTAACAAGTTACAGACTTAGTCTAATAGACTATAAGCTTAAGTCTTGATGGGTGGAGTAGCCAACAAGACTTAGACTTATAGTCATTTTTCTAGACTAGTTAGTCTTCTTTTGGTATTTATGGAGAGACTACGTTTTGAGATTGCGGTGCTTAGACAGGTAGTAATAGTGATGTAAGTGTAGACGCCGTGGACGTTTGTAACCTGAATAAGTGTGTAAGTCAACGACCTGAAGATCTTAAGATTGAATTCCTCGAGAAATCAAACAAAGCGTGTGTTATGTAATGTTAGTCTAGACTATATAATCTAGACTAGTTAAGACTTTTTGACTTTAACTTAACATTCTAGAACTAGGTGAAGTGAACTAGGTAAGTAAATTACAGTTATTGTTTCTTATAGATAACTAAATTATCTAGCAGATAACGAAAGCTAGAACGTTGTAATTCAATTATCTACTTATCTATCTAGACTCAAAAATTATTCCTAAATTTATTTGCTTGTCTAGATTTTTTGTTTTATCTCAACTAATAGTCTAGATACAAACACGAAAATAAATATAGCATCTAGATAAATAATTTAGTTAAGTAACGGTGAAAAACGCAATGTTCTAAGTAGATAACTTCTTAAACTACAAGGTTTCAAACTTTCTAATTCGTTGCAGACTTAATTTAGATAACCAAAATGTTGCTTATCTACATTTTTGAGTCCAACTAGAATACTAGACTCGACGCGGGCATTAGACTTTTGTTACATAATAGATATTTAAATTATCTCGCTGACGTTGAAAGCTGCAACTTGATAGCCCAATTATCTAGTAAAATATATTGGTTCAAAAATGAATTTTAAATTTAGTTGGTAGTCTAGATTTTTGCTTTTATCTTAACTAATAGTCTAGATACAAACACTAAATTAGATATAGTATCTAGGTAACTAATTTAGTTAACTAACAGTGAAAACCGCAATATTCTACCTAGATAACTTTTTAAACAACAAGGCTTCAAACTTTCTAATTCGTAACAAACTTAATCTAGATAACCAAATTGTTGCTTCTCTACATGTTTGAATCCAGCTAGAATACTAAACTAGATACGGATATTAAACTTATGTTAGGTTATAGATTACTAAACTATTTCGCAGACAATGAAAACTGCAACATGATAGCCCAACTATCTAGTAATCTATATTGGTTTAAAAATGAATTTTTAATTTAGTTGGAAGTCTAGATTTTTTGTTATATCTCAACTAATAGACTAGATACAAACACTAAATTAGATATAGCATCTAGGTAACTAATTTAGTTAGCTAAGAGTGAAAACCGCAATGTTCTACCTAGATAACTTCTTAAACTACAAGGTTTCAAACTTTCTAATTCGTAACAGACGTAATTAAGAAAACCAAACTGTTGCTTATCTACATTTTTGATCCAGTTAGAATACTAGACTAGACACGGATATTAGACTAAGATACCTAATAGATAATTAAATTATCTCGCAGACAATGAAAACTGCAACTTGATAGCCTAATTACTTAGTTTTGAATCTACTTGATAGTTTAGATTTTTGGTTATATCTCAACTAATAGTCTAGATATAAACACGAAAATAGATATAGCATCTAGATAACTAATTTAGTTAACTAACAGTGGAAACCGCAATATTCTACCTAGATAACTTCTTAAATTACAAGGTTTCAAACTTTCTAATTCGTAAGAGACTTAATTTAGATAACCAAATTGTTGCTTCTCTACATTTTCGAGTCCAGCTAGAATACTAGACTAGATACGGATATTAAGCTTATGTTACCTTATAGATAACTAAATTATCTCGTAGATAATGAAAGCTGCAGCTTGATAGCCCAAATATCTAGTAATCTATATTGGTTCAAAAATGAATTTTAAATTGAGTTGGTAGTCTAGATTTTTGGTTATATCTCAACTAATAGTCTAGATACAAACATTAAATTAGATATAGTATCTGGGTAACTAATTTAGTTAACTAACAGTGAAAACCGCAATGTTCTAGATAACTTCTCAAACTACAAGGCTTCAAATTTTCTAATTCGTTAAAGACTTAATCTAGATACCCAAATTGTTGTTTCTCTACATTTCTGAGCCCAGCTAGAATATTAGACTAGATACGAATAGTAGCTTTATGTTACCTTATAGATAACTAAATTATTTCGCAGACAATGAAAGCTGCAACTTGATAGCCCCAATATCTATTAATCTATATTGGTTCAAAAATGAATTTTAAATTTAGTTGGTAGTCTAGAGTTTTTGTTTTATCTCAACTAATTGTCTAGATACAAACATGAAAATAGATATAGCATCTAGATAACTAATCTAGTTAACTAAAGGTGAAAACCGCAATATTCTACCTAGATAACTTCCTAAACTACAACGTTTCAAACTTTCTAATTCGTAACAGATTTAATCTAGAAAACCAACTTGTTGCTTCTCTACATATTTGAGTCAAGCTAGAATACTAGACTAGATACGGACATTAGACGTATGTTACGTAATAGATAATTAAATTATCTCGCAGATAATGAAAGCTGCAACTTGATAGCCCAATTAGCTAGTAATCTATATTGCTTCAAAAATGAATTTTAAATTTAGTTGGTAGTCTACATTTTGGAATATATCTCAACTAATAGTCTAGATACAAACACGAAAATAGATGTAGAATCTAGATAACTAATTAAGTTAACTAAGAGTCAAAACTGCAATATTCTACCTAGATAACTTCTCAAAACTACAAAGCTTCAAACCTTCTAATTCGTAACAGACTTAATCTAGATAACCAAATTGTAGCTTCTCTACAATTTTTAGTCCAGCTGGACTACTAGACTAGATACGGATATTAAGCTTATGTTACCTTATAGATAACTAAATTATCTCGTAGACAATGAAAATTGCAACTTTATAGTCCAAATATCTAGTAATCTATATTGGTTCAAAGATGATTTTTAAATTTATTTGTTAGTCTAGATTTTTGGTTATATCTCAACTAATAGTCTAGATACAAACACTAAATTAGATACAGAATCTAGATAACTAATTTAGTTAACTAACAGTAAAAACCGCAATGTTCTACCTAGATAACTTCTCAAACTACAAGGTTTCAAAGTTTCTAATTCGTAGCAGACTTAATCTATATAACCAAATTGTTGCTTCCCTACATTTTTGAATCCAGCTAGAATACTAGACTAGATATGGATATTAGACTTATGTTACCTTATAGATAACTAAATTATTTCGCAGATAATGAAAACCGCAACTTGATAGCCCAAATATCTAGTAATCTATATTGGTTCAAAAATGAATTTTAAATTGAGTTGGTAGTCTAGATTTTTGGTTATATCTCAACTAATAGTCTAGATACAAACACTAAATTAGATGTAGTATCTGGATAACTAATTTAGTAAACTAAGAGAATAAACCGCAACGTTCTATCTAGATAACTTCTCAAACTACAAGGTTTCAAACTTTCTAATTCGTTACAGGCTTAATCTAGATAACCAAATTGTTGTCTAGACTAAATGTTTGAATCTAGCTTGGAAACTAGGTTAGATACGGGCATAAAATTGGTGTTGGTTTATGGATAAATAAATTATCTAATAGATGATTGGAATTATAACCTGTTATCTATGTTATCTATCGCTGTGTCTTTAAAGTTAAAAAGGGGTCGAGTTTGAGTTGTAAACCAGATAGATATTCACTAAATGGTGGGTAACTCGATTAGTAGACTAGTTACAAGGATGAAATTTGTGTTGGATATATATGATAGATTTAGTTAACTGTTCACCAACAGTTAACTACATCAATCATCTATATCCAACACAAATTTCATCCTTGTAACAACTCTACCAACCGAGTTATCCACCATTTGGTGAACAGTGAACAAAGACTAGGATATTGTGTTTAGATTGAGATTGGATGGAGGAGTCTCCAGTCTAGTAAGATAAGATTTGGTGTTTCCAGACTGGATGGAATTAACGGTGTAGTTTTGATTGGAAAAAGACGTCGACTCGAGATCAATTAAACTAGCGGTATGTAGTAATTAAGCTCAAGGCTAGCTGAGCAAGAATTTCGTTTTTTTTTTTAAGTTCAATTGTCTGCGAAATCAATTTACGCAACCGGCGGTCCGAATTAGGCAACTTATCTCGGTTTCGGTTTTAGACAGACTAGCCCGCAAATTACAGACGGACTTAGTCTGTGAATTTCGAACGGACAAAGGAAAACTCTCGCGCTTTTTCGAGGAATTTTGTAAACTAGGTAGGATGCAGTGGACGTGGGGAGGAAACCGAAGAGACTAGAACGCGCGGTCGCGACCAGAACCCGTTCACTTGTGCACTCACTCGGCTCACTCGACTACGCACACACAATCAACTTTCTCAAAACAAGTTTACTAAACCGAGTAAGTCATTGTTATTAGCTTGATCATTATCTAAATAGTTAGATAAGTGAGTAGACAGATTAGACTAGACAGACAAGACTAGACAGACAAGACTAGACAGACAAGACTAGACAGACAAGACTAGACAGACAAGACTAGACAGACAAGACTAGACAGACAAGACTAGACAGACAAGACTAGACAGACAAGACTAGACAGACAAGACTAGACAGACAAGACTAGACAGACAAGACTAGACAGACAAGACTAGACAGACAAGACCAGACAGACAAGACTAGACAGACAAGACTAGACAGACAAGACTAGACAGACAAGACTAGACAGACAAGACTAGACAGACAAGACTAGACAGACAAGACTAGACAGACAAGACTAGACAGACAAGACTAGACAGACAAGACTAGACAGTTAAGACTAGACAGACAAGACTAGACAGACAAGACTAGACAGACAAGACTAGACAGACAAGACTAGACAGACAAGACTAGACAGACAAGACTAGACAGACAAGACTAGACAGACAAGACTAGACAGACAAGACTAGACAGACAAGACTAGACAGACAAGACTAGACAGACAAGACTAGACAGACAAGACTAGACAGACAAGACTAGACAGAAAAGACTAGACAGACAAGACTAGACAGACAAGACTAGACAGACAAGACTAGACAGACAAGACTAGACAGACAAGACTAGACAGACAAGACTAGACAGACAAGACTGGACAGACAAGACTAGACAGACAAGACTAGACAGACAAGACTAGACAGACAAGAGTAGACAGACAAGACTAGACAGACAAGACTAGACAGACAAGACTAGACAGACAAGGACTAGACAGACAAGACTAGACAGACAAGACTAGACAGACAAGACTAGACAGACAAGACTAGACAGACAAGACTAGACAGAAAAGACTAGACAGACAAGACTAGACAGACAAGACTAGACAGACAAGACTAGACAGACAAGACTAGACAGACAAGACTAGACAGACAAGACTAGACAGTTAAGACTAGACAGACAAGACTAGACAGACAAGACTAGACAGACAAGACTAGACAGACAAGACTAGACAGACAAGACTAGACAGACAAGACTAGACAGACAAGACTAGACAGACAAGACTAGACAGACAAGACTAGACAGACAAGACTAGACAGACAAGACTAGACAGACAAGACTAGACAGACAAGACTAGACAGACAAGACTAGACAGACAAGACTAGACAGACAAGACTAGACAGACAAGACTAGACAGACAAGACTAGACAGACAAGACTAGACAGACAAGACTAGACAGACAAGACTAGACAGACAAGACTAGACAGACAAGACTAGACAGACAAGACTAGACAGACAAGACTAGACAGACAAGACTAGACAGACAAGACTAGACAGACAAGACTAGACAGACAAGACTAGACAGACAAGACTAGACAGACAAGACTAGACAGACAAGACTAGACAGACAAGACTAGACAGACAAGACTAGACAGACAAGACTAGACAGACAAGACTAGACAGACAAGACTAGACAGACAAGACTAGACAGACAAGACTAGACAGACAAGACTAGACAGACAAGACTAGACAGACAAGACTAGACAGACAAGACTAGACAGACAAGACTAGACAGACAAGACTAGACAGACAAGACTAGACAGACAAGACTAGACAGACAAGACTAGACAGACAAGACTAGACAGACAAGACTAGACAGACAAGACTAGACAGACAAGACTAGACAGACAAGACTAGACAGACAAGACTAGACAGACAAGACTAGACAGACAAGACAGACAAGACTAGACAGACAAGACTAGACAGACAAGACTAGACAGACAAGACTAGACAGACAAGACTAGACAGACAAGACTAGACAGACAAGACTAGACAGACAAGACTAGACAGACAAGACTAGACAGACAAGACTAGACAGACAAGACTAGACAGACAAGACTAGACAGACAAGACTAGACAGACAAGACTAGACAGACAAGACTAGACAGACAAGACTAGACAGACAAGACTAGACAGACAAGACTAGACAGACAAGACTAGACAGACAAGACTAGACAGACAAGACTAGACAGACAAGACTAGACAGACAAGACTAGACAGACAAGACTAGACAGACAAGACTAGACAGACAAGACTAGACAGACAAGACTAGACAGACAAGACTAGACAGACAAGACTAGACAGACAAGACTAGACAGACAAGACTAGACAGACAAGACTAGACAGACAAGACTAGACAGACAAGACTAGACAGACAAGACTAGACAGACAAGACTAGACAGACAAGACTAGACAGACAAGACTAGACAGACAAGACTAGACAGACAAGACTAGACAGACAAGACTAGACAGACAAGACTAGACAGACAAGACTAGACAGACAAGACTAGACAGACAAGACTAGACAGACAAGACTAGACAGACAAGACTAGACAGAAGACTAGACAGACAAGACTAGACAGACAAGACTAGACAGACAAGACTAGACAGACAAGACTAGACAGACAAGACTAGACAGACAAGACTAGACAGACAAGACTAGACAGACAAGACTAGACAGACAAGACTAGACAGACAAGACTAGACAGACAAGACTAGACAGACAAGACTAGACAGACAAGACTAGACAGACAAGACTAGACAGACAAGACTAGACGAAGACAAGACTAGACAGACAAGACTAGACAGACAAGACTAGACAGACAAGACTAGACAGACAAGACTAGACAGACAAGACTAGACAGACAAGACTAGACAGACAAGACTAGACAGACAAGACTAGACAGACAAGACTAGACAGACAAGACTAGACAGACAAGACTAGACAGACAAGACTAGACAGACAAGACTAGACAGACAAGACTAGACAGACAAGACTAGACAGACAAGACTAGACAGACAAGACTAGACAGACAAGACTAGACAGACAAGACTAGACAGACAAGACTAGACAGACAAGACTAGACAGACAAGACTAGACAGACAAGACTAGACAGACAAGACTAGACAGACTAGACGACAAGACTAGACAGACAAGACTAGACAGACAAGACTAGACAGACAAGACTAGACAGACAAGACTAGACAGACAAGACTAGACAGACAAGACTAGACAGACAAGACTAGACAGACAAGACTAGACAGACAAGACTAGACAGACAAGACTAGACAGACAAGACTAGACAGACAAGACTAGACAGACAAGACTACAGACAAGACTAGACAGACAAGACTAGACAGACAAGACTAGACAAGACTAGACAGACAAGACTAGACAGACAAGACTAGACAGACAAGACTAGACAGACAAGACTAGACAGACAAGACTAGACAGACAAGACTAGACAGACAAGACTAGACAGACAAGACTAGACAGACAAGACTAGACAGACAAGACTAGACAGACAAGACTAGACAGACTAGACAGACAAGACTAGACAGACAAGACTAGACAGACAAGACTAGACAGACAAGACTAGACAGACAAGACTAGACAGACAAGACTAGACAGACAAGACTAGACAGACAAGACTAGACAGACAAGACTAGACAGACAAGACTAGACAGACAAGACTAGACAGACAAGACTAGACAGACAAGACTAGACAGACAAGACTAGACAGACAAGACTAGACAGACAAGACTAGACAGACAAGACTAGACAGACAAGACTAGACAGACAAGACTAGACAGACAAGACTAGACAGACAAGACTAGACAGACAAGACTAGACAAGACTAGACAGACAAGACTAGACAGACAAGACTAGACAGACAAGACTAGACAGACAAGACTAGACAGACAAGACTGGACAGACAAGACTAGACAGACAAGACTAGACAGACAAGACTAGACAGACAAGATAACAGGCATTCCGGGTTATTTATCCCCTCGTAATCATTGCCCCCTATCAATTCTATTTGAAGGAGTATAACCATCATGAACGATTACATGGCGCATCTGAAAAGAAAGGGGGAAGAAGCGTACAGAAAAATGATAGCAGCAGAAGCAGAAAGAGCAAGAGCGAAGGAAAGAGAGGAGGCCAGACTTGAAAATCAAAGAAAGAAGAGTTCTCCTCCCTCTTCAGCTTCCAGTAGCGCAAAAAATCATCTCTCCTAAATCATCTCCTACAGGGAAGAAATGATAGGGTGCATTGAACTTGCCAAACCTAACAACGACCGGTGTTCCTCATTATATGAATCGGAATCTGATCCCTTAGTTTACTTTGTAATTTAGCACCCTTAGAATTAAGAATTTGCAATTTGACAAGTCTATTATATGCAGTGTCATTGATCTCACCAAATTAGCATGTCGATGGCTATATCTGTACCTGATAGTCATGATCTATATTCTATCGACATGTATTATGCACCTGAGAGACATCCCGTTTTCGGGTGTGTTTCTCAACAAGTTCAAATTTTAGAATAGTAAGCTAGACAGACAAGACTAGACAGACAAGACTAGACAGACAAGACTAGACAGTCTATCTAGACTAGACAAGACTAGACACTAAATCTCGCCAACACTGACTGGTCGTCCGACCCTTTACTTGTCCTCAAATAACCAGGAACACGGCCGTGCACTTGTATCTGTCTGTAGCCTTGGTGATATTTACTAGCCTCTATTTTCGATTGGCGCTCTTGGATGTCCACTTCTAATAACCTCTCTTTTAGCATCCGTTTCCACTGAGCACCCGCACTTTTTTCCGTTTCCATCCCCTCGGATGATAAACCGCCTCTCTCATACAGTTTCCTTTTATTAAACCCCCAACCGCTCTCTCTACTACCACTTAACCCCTCTTTATTCACTACTCGAAAGATTTCCTTTATTATCCTTTCATCTCCTAACCCATCCACCCTATACTCGAACTTTATCACTCTTTCCGCAGCTATTACCGCCACCTTACAAGCACTCACTTCCTGAAGCACAATGTGACCAGGCGTCGACCTATCAAGTTTCAACACTTTCTTATAAAACTTTAGCTGCACCCTTTCGATCTTGTCTTCCTCTTTCGTTCCCCAGACCTCGCATTCATACAGTAACACGCTTCGCACACATGCCTTCCATATGGTCTCTGCTGCTCTAAAGTTTCCATCAAATTTCCTTTTCCAAACCTCCCAGATACGACCCGCCGCCACCCATGCCTTCTTTGTAACGTACTCTATGTGTTCTTTATTACTGTATCCAGTCCCAAAGACATACCCCAAATACTTAAATTTACTAACTTCCTCTATTTCAGTACCCTGCCATTCAAACCTTTCTTTCTTATATCGCCCACCCCTTTTAAACCGAATCCATTTTGTTTTACCAACATTCACCCTTAAATCCCTCTTTTCGAAATACCTGCCGAGCCTTTCAATCACGTCCTTCATCTCACTAGCCGACTTTGCAAATACCACCATGTCATCCGCATATGCCAAGCTCCACACCTTCTTTTTCCCAATCACCACTCCTCCAGCTTGCCCGGCCTGTAGAACCTTTTCCATATCCGCCACATACAGATTGAAAAGCGTGGGACTCAAAGGGCAGCCTTGTCTCAGGCCCTTCCTCACCTCAAAATAGTCCGATTCCCATTCATTCGCTACTACCTTACCGACCGTTTCCTCGTACAAATTCCTGATGTTCCTTCTTACACTCTCTGAGGTACCTAGCTTGCCCAAACACTCGTCAAGTCTCCTTCTGTTCACCGAGTCATATGCGGATTTCAAATCAATGAAAAGAGCAAACAGGCATCCCTTTGTTATTCCTTGGTCTATGATGACTCTCAAGGTCACCAGGTGTTCCACCGTGCTCCTTCCTTCTCTGAACCCCGCTTGTATTTCCGGCAAAAGCTTCCTTTCATTGATTTCCTTCCTCAAGCGACAATCCAGGATTTTAGCAAATATTTTGTATGAGGAGTTCATCAAAGTTATACCTCTATAATTTTCTAGCGCGTCCCTCGTTCCACTCTTAAACACCGGTTAAATTATCCCCACTTTCCAGCTGACTGGTATCCTTTTCTCTCCTCTCCCTATCCTTCTCAATTCCTCCGTAAACTTCTCCTTACAGATTCCAGGTGCTTCTTTCCACGCTTCATTTCCGAGCCCATCCAAACCTCCCGCTTTTCTTGGCTTTAGGGAATCAATAACATCCTCCACCTCTTTCACGGTGATATCCTCGTCGAGCTCTTCCTGTTTTCTCTGTCGATCTCCTGAACTATCATCTCTTTCTGACCGCATCTCCACCCCTCCTAGCATCCTCATGAAGTGGTTTTGCCATTCTTCTATAGCAATGCTCTTGGGTAATCTTTCCTTCCTTTTCCTATTCTCTCTCACGTATTTCCACAGCTCAGCTTCCGTCTTGATTTCTCGTACCCGCTGTTTCTCCTTCTCCTCCCAAAGCTCCTTTTTCTTCTTCTCCATTTTTTGCAATTCTGTTTTCGCTTCCAGCACGTGCATTTTGAGCCCTTCTCCCTTTCTCCATTCTCTCATAGCTTCTCGAAACCTTTGCTTTGCGTTCCGCACTTCCCCGTCGTACCATGCTCGGCCTGGAAACGCTTCTTTGATTTTCTTTTTCACAAGTGCAGATTCCATTTTCTTTGCCATCATGTCTATATCCTCTATGGCGTTCCACTCTACCTCTTCTAATTTCCTTCTGTATTCTTCTGTCGCCTCCTTATCCCATCTGGCCACCCATTTCTCCGCCTTAACATCTTTCTCCCTTTGCTGCTTCAACGACACCACTACCGGCATATGATCCGACTCACTTCTTATTCCGATTTCCATCAGTTTTATTTGCCGTCTCGCCGCATCATTTGTAATTATTAGGTCAATAACTGAGGTACCCATTGCACCCACAAACCTAAATTCTCCCTCCCAGTCGCCCTCAATACACCCATTAAAAATATCCCATTGGTTCTCTAACACAAAAATGTTTGGTTGGCGTGGAACCAAACATTTCCCTCTGCATTTTTAATTTTGTCTTTAGAATTCCTTCTTATCACATCACCCGTCTTATCCACCGTATTGACCTGCTCTTCTCCTATCCTAACATTCCAATCACCTCCTAGTAGCAAGTTTGTCGTTACCATATCTTCTAAATTCCTCTTTATATCCTCTTTAATTTTTTCCAGTCCCTTATTATTATAAACGGTTGCTATCTGCCACCACTCCCCCACCAGTTCTACCTCCCTAAAAACTAGACCCTCCACCTCTTCTAGAATTCTCTCCGATTCCTTGATGCCTGTTCTGACCCCTGTTATTATTCCCCCCTTTGCCCTTCCGTAGTTACTCTCTCTCCGTGCCGGTTGTATCCTCCAATTGTACTCCTTGGGGAGTCTCTCTTTACAGGCTTCCCATTCCTTCTCTTGAACCCAGGTCTCCACTAAGCCAACTATTTCGAATTTCCTCAAGAATTCTATAAAAGACCCGTCCACCTTATCCAATTTCTTCCTGAGCCCTGCTACATTCCAAAACATTAGCTTTACATTTTCCTTTTCCGTTCCGTCGTTGTGTAACTGTCCCTCTTTCTTTGGTCGTTTATTCGTTTCTTGCTACCTTGTCCCATGGTACCCAATTCCCATCTATTTCCATTCTTTGGTATCCTACTTTAATCTGGTGGCCCCTTTCCTTGAGTACCTTTGCCTTCCTTAACAGTTCTTTCTGGATTCCTTGTTCCTTAGGGGTGAAATCATCTTGAATGAATACGTTTGTACCTCTAAACTTGCGTTTGTTTCTCATTATGTCCTTTTTTACCTCACAACTTTCTAATTTTAACATAATCGGGCCTTTACTTTCTCTATTATCCCTATTCGAGCCAAGCCTGTATGCACTCCCGAAACCTTCGTTTAAACCTAGCTTTTCCCGAAATATGTTCTTTGCCTTTTCCCGCCAATCTTCTCCTTCAATTCCATAAATAACAATGTTATTTCTTAATTCCCTCCTTAGTCTCCTCTCTTCCGTGTCTTTTAGTTTAGCCAGCTCCTCTCTCATTGCCTGACGTTCCTCCTCCAACTTACTCTCGGTTCTTCGCTTCTCCTCCTTGACTGCCTCCGCTTCCTCCTCCAGTTTCGATAACTTATTCTTTATTTCCATATTCTCATATTTTATTGACCTCAACTCTGCTAACAATTCCTTTCTCCAGTCCTTTTCTACTTCTTCCTCCTCCTTTTGTCTCTTCACCACCCTTTCCAATTTTTCCTCCAATCTTTTGTTTTCCCGTCTCATTTCCTCCAACTTCCTGTCTACCGTCGTGAACTCCTTTTTAATTTCTATTAACTCCTGCAATATTCTCTCAAAATGTTCACTCTGACCTGCACTGCACTCCCCTCTTCCTTTATCTGACATCTCCTCTTTTTTCGACCTCTTAGCCGTCTGGATCGGTGATCGGTTTAGTTTAGCACATCTTTCAAACGGGTTCATCGACTCACTGCCCGCTCTCGGTCTGCTCTCGCATTCGTCCATTCCCGCGAAGACACCTTACGCTGTTGAAGCCGGTCTTAGCTACAAATTCCGCTATCCCTCACCAGATGCGCTTTGAAACGTTGCCTGGGCGCTTACCCTGTCGCGCCGCAACCACGCAAACACAACTTATCACCACGTGCGTAAAGTTTTTAACACGCTTGCTGCGATAACGACTTACTTGCAACGAAGGTTTTCCCGACGACAATAACTGCCTGAACAAAATAGACAAACCACCCGCAGCCTTTCACTTCCCTCACGCTTAAAACACCCGCAATAGCAATTATTTTACCGAGCACTCTCACACACGTCCAGCACCCACGAATACTTAGACTGTATCGACAAGACAAGACTAGACAGACAAGACTAGACACACAAGACTAGACAGACAAGACTAGACAGACAAGACTAGACAGACAAGACTAGACAGACAAGACTAGACAGACAAGACTAGACAGACAAGACTAGACAGACAAGACTAGACAGACAAGACTAGACAGACAAGACTAGACAGACAAGACTAGACAGACAAGACTAGACAGACAAGACTAGACAGACAAGACTAGACAGACAAGACTAGACAGACAAGACTAGACAGACAAGACTAGACAGACAAGACTAGACAGACAAGACTAGACAGACAAGACTAGACAGACAAGACTAGACAGACAAGACTAGACAGACAAGACTAGACAGACAAGACAAGACAGACAAGACTAGACAGACAAGACTAGACAGACAAGACTAGACAGACAAGACTAGACAGACAAGACTAGACAGACAAGACTAGACAGACAAGACTAGTCAGACAAGACTAGACAGACAAGACTAGACAGACAAGACTAGACAGACAAGACTAGACAGACAAGACTAGACAGACAAGACTAGACAGACAAGACTAGACAGACAAGACTAGACAGACAAGACTAGACAGACAAGACTAGACAGACAAGACTAGACAGACAAGACTAGACAGACAAGACTAGACAGACAAGACTAGACAGACAAGACTAGACAGACAAGACTAGACAGACAAGACTAGACAGACAAGACTAGACAGACAAGACTAGACAGACAAGACTAGACAGACAAGACTAGACAGACAAGACTAGACAGACAAGACTAGACAGACAAGACTAGACAGACAAGACTAGACAGACAAGACTAGACAGACAAGACTAGACAGACAAGACTAGACAGACAAGACTAGACAGACTAGACGTTTATATATAATCGCAGTCGAAACTTTGGCTTGTTTTCAAGCTTAGACGAAACTAAGTTGGAGTAAACAACTTATTCCATCTAAGTTAAATGTAAGTGTAACTTATTGTCTCAATTTAGATCCCTGTGGTAACCCTTAGTGCCGTTTAAATTTCTGCAATTTCTAGCTTAAATAACTTAGTTTTAGCTTAATTTGCTCTAAACTGAAGTGTACAATTAAAACGCTTTAAGCTCTTAATCCGCTTAATTTAGTCTACTAGCTCCAACTACATCTAAGAAAACGTTGCAACTTAAACTTCTGCGATTTCTAGCTTAACTAACTTAGTTACGACTTAGTTTTCTCAAACTCAAAACTTGAATTAAGCAGACTAAACGTCTAAATCTGCTTAATTTAGTTTAATCGCAGTCGAAATTTTGGCTTGTTTTCAAGCTTAGGCAAAACAAAGTTGGAGTAAACCACTTATTCTGTCTAAGTTGAGTAACTTATTGAGTTAACTTATTTAGGAAATTTTTGCTTGTTTTGAAGCTTAGGCGAAACTAAGTTGGTGTAAACAACTTATTCCGTCTGTTGAGTAACTTATTGTCTCAATCTAGGTCCCTGTGGCAACCCTTGGGCCCTTTAAATTTCTGCAATTTATAGCTGAAATAAATTAGTTTCAGCTTAATTTGCTTTGAACTTAAGTTACAACCTAAAAGCTTTAAGGTTTAAATCCGCTTAATTTAGTCTACTAACTCCAACTACATCCAAGAAAACGTTGCAACTTAAATTTCTGTGATTTCCAGCTTAACTAACTTAGTTACGACTTAGTTTACTCAACTAACTCAAACTTAAAACTAGAATTAAGCAGACTAAAAGTCTAAATCTCCTTAAGTTGGTTTAATCGCAGTCGAAACTTTGGCTTGTTTTCAAGCTTAGGCGAAACTAAGTTGGAATAAACAACTTATTCCGTCTAAGTTGAGTAACTTATTGTCTCAATTTAGATCCCTGTGGCAACCCTCGGTGCCGTCAATAACCTCCTGAATGGCATCATAGGAGGAGGAGCTTCAGGACACTTAGCCGTCTCTAAAACTTACTATTAAGTCTTAAAAACTTAGTTAGGTTGATTAATTGACCAATTTCTGTATTGTGAGGAAATTAGCTTACATTAAGTAATAAACTGTATAATTAGTATAGATATACTTTGTTTTATTTAGACTTGAAACTAGACTAAGTTGAACTTAAATTACAGATAGACGAACAGATTTTTAAAAACTTTGATGCTCCAGTTAGATTAAGTAAAGATTGTTACAGACTTAATTTCAACCCTTGGTGCCGTTTAAATTTCTAGCTTAAATAACTTAGTTTCAGCTTAATTTGCTCTAAACTTAAGTATACAACTAAAACACTTTAAGGTCTAAATCCGCTTAAATTAGTCAACAAGCACCAGCTACATCCAAGAAAACGTAGTTACGGCTTACTTTTCTCAAACGTAAAACTTCAATTAAGCGGACTAAACGTCTAAATCTGCTTAATTTAGTTTAATCGCAGTCGAAACTTTGGATTGTTTTCAAGCTTAGGCGAAACTAAGTTGGAGAAATAACTTATTCCGTCTAAGTTGAGTAACTTATTGTCTCTAACTAGATCCCTGTGGCAACACTTAGTGCCGTTTAAATTTCTGCAATTTCTAGCTTAAATAACTTAGTTTCAGTTTAATTTGCCCTAAACTTAAGTTACAACTAAAACGCTTTAAGGTCTAAATCCACTTAATTTAGTCTACAAGCACCAGATACATCCAAGAAAACTTAAAGTTGCAACTTAAACTTCTGCGATTTCTAGCTTAACTAACTTAGTTACGACTTAGTTTTCTAAAACTCAAAACTTGAATTAAGCAGACTAAACGTCTAAATCTGCTTAATTTAGTTTAATCGCAGTCGAAACTTTGGCTTGTTTTCAAGCTTAGGCGAAACTAAGTTGGAGTAAACAACTTATTCTGTCTAAGTTGAGTAACTTATTGTCTCAATTTAGATTCCTGTGGCAACCCTCCGTGCCGTCAATAACCTCCTGAATGGCATCACAAGAGGAGGAGCTTCAGGACACGTCGCCGTCTCTAAAACTTACTATTAAGTTTTAACAACTTAGTTAAGTTGATTAATTGACCAAGTTCTGTGTTGTGTGGAAATGAGCTTACATTAAATAATAAACTGTATAATTAGTATAGATAACTCTGTTTTATTTAGACTTGAAACTAGACTAAGTTGAACTTAAATTACATATAGACGAACAGATTTTTAAAGACTTTGATTCTCCAGCTAGATTAAGTGAAGATTGTTACAAACACTGTTTCAACCCTTAGTGCCGTTTAAATATCTGCAATTTATAGCTTAAATAACTTAGTTTCAGCTTAATTTGCTCTTAACTTAAGTGTACAACTAAAACGCTTCAAGGTCTAAAACCCCTTAATTTGGTCTATTAGCTCCAACTACATCCAAGAAAACGTTGCAACTTAAACTTCTGCGATTTTCAGCTTAACTAACTTAGTTACGACTTAGTATTTACAACTACCTCAAACTTAATACTTGAATTAAGCATACTAAATGTATATATCGGCTTAATTTAGTTTAATCGCAGTCGAAACTTTGGCTTGTTTTCAAGTTTAGACGAAACTAAGTTGGAGTAAACAACTTATTCCATCTAAGTTAAATGTAAGTGTAACTTATTGTCTCAATCTAAATCCCTGTGGCAACCCTTGGTGCCGTTTAAATTTCTGCAATTTCCAGCTTAAATAACTTAGTTTCAGCTTAATTTGCTCTAAACTTAAGTGTACAATTATAACGCTTTAAGCTCTTAATCCGCTTAATTTAGTCTACTAGCTCCAACTACATCTAAAAAAACGTTGCAACTTAAACTTCTGCGATTTCTAGCTTAACTAACTTAGTTACGACTTAGTTTTCTCAAACTCAAAACTTGAATTAAGCAGACTAAACGTCTAAATCTGCTTAATTTAGTTTAATCGCAGTCGAAACTTTGGCTTGTTTTCAAGCTTAGGCAAAACAAAGTTGGAGTAAACCACTTATTCTGTCTAAGTTGAGTAACTTATTGTCTCAATTTAGATTCCTGTGGCAACCCTCCGTGCCGTCAATAACCTCCTGAATAGCATCACAAGAGGAGGAGCTTCAGGACACGTCGCCGTCTCTAAAACTTACTATTAAGTTTTAACAACTTAGTTAAGTTGATTAATTGACCAAGTTCTGTGTTGTGTGGAAATGAGCTTACATTAAATAATAAACTGTATAATTAGTATATATAACTCTGTTTTATTTAGACTTGAAACTAGACTAAGTTGAACTTAAATTACATATAGACGAACAGATTTTTAAAGACTTTGATTCTCCAGCTAGATTAAGTGAAGATTGTTACAGACACTGTTTCAACCCTTAGTGCCGTTTAAATATCTGCAATTTATAGCTTAAATAACTTAGTTTCAGCTTAATTTGCTCTAAACTTAAGTGTACAACTAAAACGCTTTAAGGTCTAAATCCGCTTAAATTGGTCTGCTAGCTCTAACTACATCCAAGAAACCGTTGCAACTTAAACTTCTGCCATTTCCAGCTTAACTAACTTAGTTACGACTTAGTTTTCTCAACTAACTCAAACTTAAAACTTGAATTAAGCAGACTAAATGTCTAAATCTGCTTAATTTTGTTAAATCGCAGTCAAAACCTTGCCTTGTTTTCCAGCTTAGGCGAAACTAAGTTGGAGGCAACAACTTATTCCGTCTAAGTTGAGTAACTAATTGTCTTAATCTAGATCCCTGTAGCAACTCTTGTTGCCGTTTAAATTTCTGCAATTTCTAGCTTAAATAACTTAGTTTCAGCTTAATTTGCTCTAAACTTAAGTGTACAACTAAAACGCTTTTAGGTCTAAATCCGCTTAAATTGATCTACTAGCTCCAACTACATACAAGAATCCGTGAAAACTTAAACTACTGCGATTTCCAGCTTAACTGACTAAGTTACGACTTAGTTTTCTCAACTAACTCAAACGTAAAACTTTAATTAAGCAGACTAAATGTCTAAATCTGCTTATTTTAGTTTAATCTCAGTCGAAATTTTTGCTTGTTTTGAAGCTTAGGCGAAACTAAGTTGGTTTAAACAACTTATTCCGTCTAAGTTGAGTAACTTATTGTCTCAATCTAGGTCCCTGTGGCAACCCTTGGGCCCTTTAAATTTCTGCAATTTATAGCTGAAATAAATTAGTTTCAGCTTAATTTGCTTTGAACTTAAGTTACAACTTAAAAGCTTTAAGGTTTAAATCCGCTTAATTTAGTCTACTAACTCCAACTACATCCAAGAAAACGTTGCAACTTAAATTTCTGTGATTTCCAGCTTAACTAACTTAGTTACGACTTAGTTTACTCAACTAACTCAAACTTAAAACTAGAATTAAGCAGACTAAAAGTCTAAATCTCCTTAAGTTGGTTTAATCTCAGTCGAAACTTTGGCTTGTTTTCAAGCTTAGGCGAAACTAAGTTGGAATAAACAACTTATTCCGTCTAAGTTGAGTAACTTATTGTCTCAATTTAGATCCCTGTGGCAACCCTCGGTGCCGTCAATAACCTCCTGAATGGCATCATAGGAGGAGGAGCTTCAGGACACTTAGCCGTCTCTAAAACTTACTATTAAGTCTTAAAAACTTAGTTAGGTTGATTAATTGACCAATTTCTGTATTGTGAGGAAATTAGCTTACATTAAGTAATAAACTGTATAATTAGTATAGATATACTTTGTTTTATTTAGACTTGAAACTAGACTAAGTTGAACTTAAATTACAGATAGACGAACAGATTTTTAAAAACTTTGATGCTCCAGTTAGATTAAGTAAAGATTGTTACAGACTTAATTTCAACCCTTTCGTGTCGTTTAAATTTCTAGCTTAAATAACTTAGTTTCAGCTTAATTTGCTCTAAACTTAAGTATACAACTAAAACACTTTAAGGTCTAAATCCGCTTAAATTAGTCAACAAGCACCAGCTACATCCAAGAAAACGTAGTTACGGCTTACTTTTCTCAAACGTAAAACTTCAATTAAGCGGACTAAACGTCTAAATCTGCTTAATTTAGTTTAATCGCAGTCGAAACTTTGGCTTGTTTTCAAGCTTAGGCGAAACTAAGTTGGAATAAACAACTTATTCCGCCTAAGTTGAGTAACTTATTGTCTCAATTTAGATTCCTGTGGCAACCCTCCGTGCCGTCAATAACCTCCTCAATGGCATCACAAGAGGAGGAGCTTCAGCACACGTAGCCTTCTCTAAAACTTACTATTAAGTCTTAAAAACTAAGTTGATTAATTGACCAACTCCTGTATTGTGAGGAAATGAGCTTATATTAAGTAATAAACTGTATAATTAGTATAGATAACTTTGTTTTATTAAGGCTTCGAACTAGACTAAGTTGAGCTTAAATTACAGACAGACGAACAGATTTTTAAAAACTTTGACGTTCTAACTAGATTAAATGAAGGCTGAAGCGTAAAGCTATCGCGTAATTTTCGCAAAATCTAGTCTAGTTAACAGACCACAGACCTAGTCTAATAAAAAATAAAAGTCACAGACCTAGTCTAATAGACTATAAGTCTAAGTCTTGATGGGTGCAGTAACCATCAAGACTTAGACTTATAGTCTCTTTTCTAGACTACTTAGTCTTGTTTCGGTATTTATGGAGAGATTTTTCGCAAAATCTTGTCTAGTTAACAAGTTACAGACTTAGTCTAATAGACTATAAGCTTAAGTCTTGATGGGTGGAGTAGCCATCAAGACTTAGACTTATAGTCATTTTTCTAGACTAGTCAGTCTTTTTTTGGTATTTATGGAGAGACTACGTTTTGAGATTGGGGTGCTTAGACAGGTAGTAATAGTGATGTAAGTGTAGACGCCGTGGACGTTTGTAACCTGAATAAGTGTGTAAGTCAACGACCTGAAGATCTTAAGATTGAATTCCTCGAGAAATCAAACAAAGCGTGTGTTATGTAATGTTAGTCTAGACTAGATAATCTAGACTAGTTAAGACTTTTTGACTTTAACTTAACATTCTAGAACTAGGTGAAGTGAACTAGGTAAGTAAATTACAGTTATTGTTTCTTATAGATAACTAAATTATCTAGCAGATAACGAAAGCTAGAACGTTGTAATTCAATTATCTACTTATCCGTCTAGACTCAAAAATTAATCCTAAATTTATTTGCTTGTCTAGATTTATTGTTTTATCTCAACTAATAGTCTAGATACAAACACGAAAATAAATATAGCATCTAGATAAATAATTTAGTTAAGTAACGGTGAAAAACGCAATGTTCTAAGTAGATAACTTCTTAAACTACAAGGTTTCAAACTTTCTAATTCGTTGCAGACTTAATTTAGATAACCAAAATGTTGCTTATCTACATTTTTGAGACCAACTAGAATACTAGACTCGACGCGGGCATTAGACTTTTGTTACATAATAGATATTTAAATTATCTCGCAGACGTTGAAAGCTGCAACTTGATAGCCCAATTATCTAGTAAAATATATTGGTTCAAAAATGAATTTTAAATTTAGTTGGTAGTCTAGATTTTTGCTTTTATCTTAACTAATAGTCTAGATATAAACACTAAATTAGATATAGCATCTAGATAACTAATTTAGTTAACTAAGAGTGAAAACCGCAATGTTCTACCTAGATAGCTTCTTAAACTACAAGGCTTCAAACTTTCTAATTCGTAACAGACTTAATCTAGATAACCAAATTGTTGCTCTTCTACATTTTTGAGTCCAGCTAGAATACTAGACTAAATACGCATATTAAACTCATGTTATCTTATAGATAACTAAATTATTTCGCAAACAATGAAAACTGCAACTTGAAAGCCCAAATATCTAGTAATCTATATTGCTTCAGATATTAATTTTGAATTTAGTTGGTAGGCTAGATTTTTGGTTATATCACAACTAATAGTCTAGATACAAGTACTAAATTAGATGTAGTATCTAGATAACTAATTTAGTCAACTAACAGTGAAAACCGCAATAGTCTACCTAGATAACTTCCTAAACTACAAGGTTTCAAACTTTCTAATTTATAAAAGACTTAATTTAGATAACCAAAATGTTGCTTATCTACATTTTTGAGTCTAACGAGAATACTAGACTAGATACGGTTATTAAACTTATGTTATCTAATAGATAGCTAAATAGTTTCGCAGAAAATGAAAGCTGCAACTTGATAACTCAATTATCTAGTAATCTATATTGGTTGAAAAATGAATTTTAAATTTAGTTGGTAGTCTAGATTTTTGGTTATATCTCAACTTATAGTCTAGATACAAACACTAAATTTGATATAGCATCTAGCTAACTAATTTAGTTAACTAAGAGTGAAAATCGTAATATTCTACCTAGATAACTTCTTAAACAACAAGGTTTCAAACTTTCTAATTCGTATCAGACTTAATCTAGATAACCAGATTGTTGCTTCTCTACATTTTTGAGTCCAGCTAGAATACTAGAGTAGATACAGATAGAAAACTTATGTTACCTTATAGATAACTAAATTATTTCGCAGACAATGAAATCTGCAACTTAATGGCCTAATTACTTAGTAATCTACATTGCTTAAAAAATTAATTTTGAATTTACTTGATAGTTTAGATTTTTGGTTATATCTCAACTAATAGTCTAGATATAAACACGAAAATAGATATAGCATTTAGATAACTAATTTAGTTAACTAACAGTGGAAACCGCAATATTCTACCTAGATAACTTCTTAAATTACAAGGTTTCAAACTTTCTAATTCGTAAGAGACTTAATTTAGATAACCAAATTGTTGCTTCTCTACATTTTCGAGTCCAGCTAGAATACTAGACTAGTTACTGATATTAGACTTATGTTGCCTAATAGATAATTAAATTATCTCGCAGATAATGAAAGCTGCAACTTGATAGCCCAAATATCTAGTAATCTATATTGGTTCAAAAATGAATTTTAAATTTAACTGCTAGTCTAGGTTTTTCGTTATATCTCAACTAATAGTCCAGATACAAACACGAAAATAGATATAGCATCTAGATAACTAATTTAGTTAACTAACAGAGAAAACCTCAATATTCTACCTAGATAAATTCTTAAATTACAAGGTTTCAAACTTTCCAATTCGTAACAGACTTAATTCAGATAACTAAACAGTTGCTTATCTACATTTGTTAGTCTAACGAGAATACTAGACTAGGTACGCATACTAAACTTATGTTAGCTTATAGATAACTAAATTATTTCGCAGACAATGAAAACTGCAACTTGATATCCCAATTATCTAGTAATCTATATTGGTTTTAAAATGAATTTTGAATTTAGTTGGAAGTCTAGGTTTTTGGTTATATCTCAACTAATAGTCTAGATACAAACACTAAATTAGATATAGCATCTAGGTAACTAATTTAGTTAACTAAAAGTGAAAACCGCAATGTTCTACCTAGATAACTTCTCAAACTACAAGGCTTCAAATTTTCTAATTCGTAACAGACTTAATGTAGATAACCAAATTGTTGTTTCTCTACATTTCTGAGCCCAGCTAGAATATTGGAATAGATACGAATAGTAACTTTATGTTACCTTATAGATAACTAAATTATTTCGCAGATATAAGCTGCAACTTAATAGCCCAAATATCTATTAATCTATATTGGTTCAAAAATGAATTTTAAATTTAGTTGGTAGTCTAGAGTTTTTGTTTTATCTCAACTAATAGTCTAGATACAAACATGAAAATAGATATAGCATCTAGATAACTAATCTAGTTAACTAAAGGTGAAAACCGCAATGTTCTACCTAGATAACTTCCTAAACTACAACGTTTCAAACTTTCTAATTCGTAACAGATTTAATCTAGAAAACCAACTTGTTGCTTCTCTACATATTTGAGTCAAGCTAGAATACTGGACTAGATATGGACATTAGACTTATGTTACGCAATAGATAATTAAATTATCTCGCAGATAATGAAAGCTGCAACTTGATAGCCCAATTATCTAGTAATCTATATTGCTTCAAAAATGAATTTTAAATTTAGTTGGTAGTCTACATTTTTGAATATATCTCAACTAATAGTCTAGATACAAACACGAAAATAGATGTAGAAACTAGATAACTAATTAAGTTAACTAACAGTCAAAACTGCAATATACTACCTAGATAACTTCTCAAACTACAAAGCTTCAAACCTTCTAATTCGTAACAGACTTAATCTAGATTACCAAATTGTAGCTTCTCTACATTTTTTAGTCCAGCTAGACTACTGGACTAGATACGGATATTAAACTTATGTTACCTTATAGATAACTAAATTATCTAGTAGACAATGAAAATTGCAACTTTATAGCCCAAATATCTAGTAATCTATATTGGTTCAAAAATGAATTTTAAATTGAGTTGGTAGTCTAGATTTTTGGTTATATCTCAACTAATAGTCTAGATACAAACACTAAATTAGATGTATTATCTGGATAACTAATTTAGTAAACTAAAAGAATAAACCGCAACGTTCTATCTAGATAACTTCTCAAACTACAAGGTTTCAAACTTTCTAATTCGTTACAGGCTTAATCTAGATAACCAAATTGTTGTCTAGACTAAATGTTTGAATCTAGCTTGGAAACTAGGTTAGATACGGGCATAAAATTGGTGTTGGTTTATGGATAAATAAATCATCTAATAGATGATTGGAATTATAACTTGTTATCTATGTTATCTATCGCTGTGTCTTTAAAGTTAAAAAGGGGTCGCGTTTGAGTTGGAAACCAGATAGATATTCACTAAATGGTGGGTAACTCGATTAGTAGACTAGTTACAAGGATCAAATTTGTGTTGGATATATATGATAGATTTAGTTAACTGTTCACCAACAGTTAACTACATCAATCATCTATATCCAACACAAATTTCATCCTTGTAACAACTCTACCAACCGAGTTATACACCATTTGGTGAACATTTGAGTGAACAAAGACTAGGATATTGTGTTTAGATTGAGATTGGATGGAGGAGTCTCCAGTCTAGTAAGATAAGATTTGGTGTTTCCAGACTGGATGGAATTAACGGTGTAGTTTTAATTGGAAAAAGACGTCGACTCGAGATCAATTAAACTAGCGGTATGTAGTAATTAAGCTCAAGGCTAGCTGAGCAAGAATTTCGTTTTTTTTTTTAAGTTCAATTGTCTGCGAAATCAATTTACGCAACCGGCGGTCCGAATTAGGCAACTTATCTCGGTTTCGGTTTTAGACAGACTAGCCCGCGAATTACAGACGGACTTAGTCTGTGAATTTCGAACGAACAAAGGAAAACTCTCGCGCTTTTTCGAGGAATTTTGTAAACTAGGTAGGATGTAGTGGTCGTGGGGAGGAAACCGAAGAGACTAGAACGCGCGGTCGCGACCAGAACCCGTTCACTTGTGCACTCACACTCGGCTCACTCGACTACGCACACACAATCAACTTTCTCAAAACAAGTTTACTAAACCGAGTAAGTCATTGTTATTAGCTTGATCATTATCTAAATAGTTAGATAATTGAGTAGAGAGATTCGACTAGACTAGACAGACAGAACTAGACAGGTTAAACAAACCGAACTAGACAGACAAGACTAGACAGACAAGACTCGACGGACAAGATTAGACGGACAAGACTAGACAGACAAACCTAGACTAGACAGACAAGATTAGACAATATAATACTAGAGTAGGCATCCAATACTAGAATAGACAGCCAACTATTAGTAGACAAACAAGACTAGGCCAGAGCGACAATAGTCTACTTTACAAGTAAGTGCTCTATTTAATAGAAATAATGTTGTCTACATACTAAAAATAAATATGTAACGTAGGATGTAGCCTTGATATCATTGAAATAGTTTCACTTATTATTGCTATTGTGCAATCAATTATAATCTCATTAAAAACTAATTAGACTAAAGTATTAGTTAGACTAGATATATTAGGCTAGGCAGACAAGACTAGACAGGCAAGACTAGACAGACAAGACAAGACAGACAAGACTAGACAGACAAGACTAGACAGACAAGACTAGACAGACAAGACTAGACAGACAAGACTAGACAGACAAGACTAGAAGACAAGACTAGACAGACAAGACTAGACAGACAAGACTAGACAGACAAGACTAGACAGACAAGACTAGACAGACAAGACCAGACAGACAGACCAGACGACAAGAGACAGACAAGACCAGACAAGACTAGACAGACAAGACTAGACAGACAAGACTAGACAGACAAGACTAGACAGACAAGACTAGACAGACAAGACTAGACAGACAAGACTAGACAGACAAGACTAGACAGACAAGACTAGACAGACAAGACTAGACAGACAAGACTAGACAGACAAGACTAGACAGACAAGACTAGACAGACAAGACTAGACAGACAAGACTAGACAGACAAGAAGACTAGACAGACAAGACTAGACAGACAAGACTAGACAGACAAGACTAGACAGACAAGACTAGACAGACAAGACTAGACAGACAAGACTAGACAGACAAGACTAGACAGACAAGACTAGACAGACAAGACTATACAGACAAGACTAGACAGACAAGACTAGACAGACAAGACTAGACAGACAAGACTAGACAGACAAGACTAGACAGACAAGACTAGACAGACAAGACTAGACAGACAAGACTAAACAGACAAGACTAGACAGACAAGACTAGACAGACAAGACTAGACAGACAAGACTAGACAGACAAACTAGACAGACAAGACTAGACAGACAAGATTAGACAGACAAGACTAGACAGACAAGACTAGACAGACAAGACTAGACAGACAAGACTAGACAGACAAGACTAGACAGACAAGACTAGACAGACAAGACTAGACAGACAAGACTAGACAGACAAGACTAGACAGACAAGACTAGACAGACAAGACTAGACAGACAAGACTAGACAGACAAGACTAGACAGACAAGACTAGACAGACAAGACTAGACAGACAAGACTAGACAGACAAGACTAGACAGACAAGACTAGACAGACAAGACTAGACAGACAAGACTAGACAGACAAGACTAAACAGACAAGACTAGACAGACAAGGACTAGACAGACAAGACTAGACAGACAAGACTAGACAGACAAGACTAGACAGACAAGACTAGACAGACAAGACTAGACAGACTAGACTAGACAGACAAGACTAGACAGACAAGACTAGACGGACAAGACTAGACAGACAAGACTAGACAGTCAAGACTAGACAGACAAGACTAGACAGACAAGACTAGACAGACAAGACTAGACAGACAAGACTAGACAGACAAGACTAGACAGACAAGACTAGACAGACAAGACTAGACAGACAAGACTAGACAGACAAGACTAGACAGACAAGACTAGACAGACAAGACCTAGACAGACAAGACAGAGACAGGACAAGACTAGACAGACAAGACTAGACAGACAAGACTAGACAGACAAGACTAGACAGACAAGACTAGACAGACAAGACTAGACAGACAAGACTAGACAGACAAGACTAGGCAGACAAGACTAGACAGACAAGACTAGACAGACAAGACTAGACAGACAAGACTAGACAGACAAGACTAGACAGACAAGACTAGACAGACAAGACTCGACAGACAAGACTAGACAGACCAAGACTAGGACAGACAAGACTAGACAAGACTAGACAGACAAGACTAGACAGACAAGACTAGACAGACAAGACTAGACAGACAAGACTAGACAGACAAGACTAGACAGACAAGACTAGACAGACAAGACTAGACAGACAAGACTAGGACAGACAAGACTAGACAGACATGACTAGACAGACAAGACTAGACAGACAAGACTAGACAGACAAGACTAGACAGACAAGACTAGACAGACAAGACTAGACAGACAAGACTAGACAACCAAGACTAGACAGACAAGACTAGACAGACAAGACTAGACAGACAAGGACTAGACAGACAAGACTAGACAGACAAGACTAGACAGACAAGACCTAGACAGACAAGACTAGACAGACAAGACTAGACAGACAAGACTAGACAGACAAGACTAGACAGACAAGACTAGACAGACAAGACTAGACAGACAAGACTAGACAGACAAGACTAGACAGACAAGACTAGACAGACAAGACTAGACAGACAAGACTAGACAGACAAGACTAGACAGACAAGACTAGACAGACAAGACTAGACAGACAAAGACTAGGACAGACAAGACTAGACAGACAAGACTAGACAGACAAGACTAGACAGACAAGACTAGACAGACAAGACTAGACAGACAAGACTAGACAGACAAGACTAGACAGACAAGACTAGACTAGACAGACAAGACTAGACAGACAAGACTAGACAGACAAGACTAGACAGACAAGACTAGACAGACAAGACTAGACAGACAAGACTAGACAGACAAGACTAGACAGACAAGACTAGACAGACAAGACTAGACAGACAAGACTAGACAGACAAGACTAGACAGACAAGACTAGGACAGACAAGACTAGACAGACAAGAACTAGACAGACAAGACTAGACAGACAAGACTAGACAGACAAGACTGAACAGACAAGACCTAGACAGACAAGACTAGACAGACAAGACTAGACAGACAAGACTAGACAGACAAGACTAGACAGACAAGGACTAGACAGACAAGACTAGACAGACAAGACTAGACAGACAAGACTAGACAGACAAGACTAGACAACAAGACTAGACAGACAAGACTAGACAGACAAGACTAGACAGACAAGACTAGACAGACAAGACTAGACAGACAAGACTAGACAGACAAGACTAGACAGACAAGACTAGACAGACAAGACTAGACAGACAAGACTAGACAGACAAGACTAGACAGACAAGACTAGACAGACAAGACTAGACAGACAAGACTAGACAGACAAGACTAGACAGACAAGACTAGACAGACAAGACTAGACAGACAAGACTAGACAGACAAGACTAGACAGACAAGACTAGACAGACAAGACTAGACAGACAAGACTAGGACAGACAAGACTAGACAGACAAGACCTAGACAGAAGACTAGACAGACAAGACTAGACAGACAAGACTAGGACAGACAAGACCTAGACAGACAAGACTAGACAGACAAGACTAGACAGACAAGACTAGACAGACAAGACTAGACAGACAAGACTAGACAGACAAGACTAGGACAGACAAGACTAGACAGACAAGACTAGACAGACAAGACTAGACAGACAAGACTAGGCAGACAAGACTAGACAGACAAGACTAGACAGACAAGACTAGACAGACAAGGACTAGACAGACAAGACTAGACAGACAAGACTAGACAGACAAGACTAGACAGACAAGACTAGACAGACAAGACTAGACAGACAAGACTAGACAGACAAGACTAGACAGACAAGACTAGACAGACAAGACTAGACAGACAAGACTAGACAGACAAGACTAGACAGACAAGACTAGACAGACAAGACTAGACAGACAAGACTAGACAGACAAGACTAGGACAGACAAGACTAGACAGACAAGACTAGACAGACAAGACTAGGCTAGACGGACAAGACTTGACAGACAAGACTAGAAAGACAAGACTAGACAGACAAGGCTAGACAGACAAGACTACACAGACAAGATCAGTTAGACAAGACTAGACAGAGAAGACTAGAGTATAAGACTAGACAGACAAGGCTAGACAGACAAGACTAGATGGACAAGACTAGACAGACAAGACTGGACAGACAAGACTAGACAGACAAGACTAGACAGACAAGACTAGACAGACAAGACTAAACAGACAAGACTAGACAGACAAGACTAGACGGACAAGACTAGACAGACAAGACTAGACAGACAAGACTAGACAGACAAGACTAGACAGACAAGACTAGACAGACAAGACTAGACAGACAAGACTAGACAAACAAGACTAGACAGACAAGACTAGACAGACAAGACTAGACAGACAAGACTAGACAGACAAGACTAGACAGACAAGACTAGACAGACAAGACTAGACAGACAAGACTAGACAGACAAGACTAGACAGAAAAGACTAGACAGACAAGACTAGACAGACAAGACTAGACAGACAAGACTAGACAGACAAGATTAAACCAACCAAGATTAGTGAGACTAGATTATATCAATTAGACAAGATATTTAGTGCAGAATTTATTTCGTGAGTTCGCTAAATAATTCGCAAATTAGTTTGCTAATTGTGCTGGTTAACGTGGAAAAGAAATTAGTGTTTAGCGTACGTCCTACATACTAAAACTAACTGAACAGTAAGGAAACAATAGAAGTGCGAGTACTGTGCAGACTACTAACACCGTGTTCTAGTTTCACTACCTCGCATGTAGACAGCAACTCAAATTCCATATAGATCACTAGATAATTGAGTTATCAAGCTCTAGTTTTCACTGTCTTATAGCTAATTTTATAAACTATTAAATAGTCTAATGGTCGTTAATCTCAAGTCCAATCTAGACAATATGTCGCTTGAATTATCTAATCTTGGCTAGTTAGTGCTGGGTCATTAATCCGCTGAGTAATCTAATCTAACCGACTAAATCTAATTATAATCGATGTTGTTCCAGGAAACACCATGAGGCTACTGTTGGCGTGTTTGGTAATTGCTGCGGTTAGTGCATTGCCAATTGGAAACGATGTCCTAGATAAGGTAATAGCGTTTACTTAATTAGTCTAACTACATGGCTGTTAGGTCCTTTAACCCTTTCACCGCAATTCCGGGAGATGTGACTCGGCGCCCTGAATTTATATAGCGCCGTCCCGGGCGATGTAAGGGTGAGACCACACAATGCGTTACGTATGCCGGGCATCCTACATATAAATCACTATGCCATGTCACACGTTGCGTTGGGCCGCCGTGCGGGGTCGCACCGTAGCCCGCGCCGCGCTTTTGACTTGCGGGACGAGGCGGGGAAAGGTGACACGCTGCGGGTAAACAGCGTTCGACTGCGGTGGCGCACCGCCTGTGTGGCACCCTACAGCTGGAATTAATTGCGGTGCGGTGCCGCACCGCACCGTTAACGCATCGTGTGACCCCCTCTAACACGCGGTTTCTTTTTTTACCAGCGCCATCTAGTTTTGCGCTGGATTACTAAACGAGTAACAAGCCGTCACTCAACTTTAAGGGGAGAGAGAAATCGAGATTTTTTGTATTTTTTTTTAAACTAAGAATTATGCAACGATTGGAAATCTCCCACACCACAACCCATTTGCATAAGAATCGGCTATTTTTTTAAAATAATTTCACCGACCTGCCATCTCCGGGGGCGGCTCAATTTCCAGGTTTTTCACTTTTTAGCACTCAACTCGGACAGTTTTTTTCGCACTGACGTGGTTCCGGCGCCGGTATGTCCGGAACGTCGCCACACATCCGACTATCAGCTCACTTTTCAACATTTTTGCTTAAATTTGTTGCAAAATGCGAAAAACTTACTTCTCTATGCAAAATATTCGTCATTTTTGGACGCCTAAATGACGCAATTCAGAAGTCTTATCAAAAATCGCCGTATGTGGGGTCGTTCGTTTGTTCTTTGGCTACAAGAATCTAAAGCACGTCTGCCGCCGCGCGGCGGACGCCGCCGCAGGCGGCGTTTTAGTCGGGCGACCCGGGATCGCAAAAATGTGAATAACGTCGTTGACAAAAGTCGTGCAGCGACGAGAGTGGTGTCGGAGGACGCGTCTCAAAGCTTTCTACCGGAATCCATTCGTGAATTGCATGTTTCCTGGGCATCTTCGCCACGACCTCCGTAAAAGTGGTAATTTTTGTAATGCAAACTTTTGGTGTCCGTGTGGGGAAGCATTCGGCCTACATCGCCAGGTCTCGACGTAATCGCAAATTTCCATCAATTCTGAGACTACTGACGTGCGCGTTTCGCGAATATCACCTGGGGTACCGCACCACGTGGGTTTTTAAAAAGGTCAAAGCTTTATGCGGCAGATCTTCGATGTTTTAACAGCGCGTCTTCGATGCTTTAACTGCAAATGTCCGTCCGCACGTTGCGCAGCCCCTGGTATCGTCCCTCGCCCTGTCGCGCGACTCCAGGGGGTCAAACCCCACCGAAAATCGAGAACCGAGATCCCGTCGAGCAGTGCCATTTTCGCGACTCAACTCCCCCAGGTTCGAAAGCACCAGACCTAACCTAAAATCACGAATTTTGAACCTTTGAGGCCCATTTTTTAGTCGGATCTCAATTTTTTTCCGGATGCAGTTCCGCCGTTTCTGGGCGCAACGACTCGAAATTGCACGCGTTCGATTCGGAACGGACGTTCCCACATTTAAGGTACCCACAGATCGGCGCGAAAGTTTCGTTGCTGCGACCGCTGCGATATTGCGGCGGACCGATTGATACGGCGGCTTATGTACATGTTCAAACCAACAAGCACCGAAAATCGCGCTTGTTCGTCTGAACATGTAGATAAGCCGCCGTATCAATCGGTCCGCCGCAATATCGCAGCGGTCGCGGCAGCGAAACTTTCACTCTGGTCTGTGAGCACCTTTAAGGTTTCGCGATCCAAGCCGTTCCGATCCGGAAATATTTCCACAAATGTGCAGGGTACTCTGTAAAGCCCCCCCATACACGTGCGAACAATTTGTGCAAATTCGGTGTTTGTGCAAACAGTTTGACCGTCTATGGGGCTGTTTGAATGGCTGCGCAAACTGTTTGAGTAAAATCGGTCAGGATCGAAATAATTTGTACAAATACTCCTTGTTTGAGTACTTGTTTGACGTGTATGGTACGGTTTGTGCAAACATTGGGTTAGTCAACTCCTGCTCCTAGACACTGTCAGGCCGAAAATAGAGGTTTTTGCAAAAACGGCCCGACGGAAACGAGAAGTAGAACCGAGATCCCGTCGAGCGGTGCCATTTTCGCGAATCAACTCCCCCAGGTTCGAAAGCACCAGACCTAACCTAAAATCACGAATTTTGAACCTTTGAGGCCCATTTTTTGTCGGATCTCAATTTTCTTCCGGATCGTTTGACTGCCGCCGCACTACGTTTTTAGAGCACTCGCTCGCCGTACTGCGACGTCCCGTTCACCTGGTGCAAGAGAAAATGCAACTTTTTTTGCCGATTTTGCAATCACTTATTTTAAGGGCTCCAGGTTATATTCTGTCAAGAATTTTAAAACGGCGACGAGTTTTTGCAAATCTGCGGCAGTTTAAAGAGAAGTGCAAAAAATGAAAAAAATTAGAGGCGTTTTGCGGTGGTACCTAGAACGTCCGAACAAATTGACGGATCGGAACGCGACCCACGCCGTTCGATCGGGCATAGAACCAATTCGTTTGTTTGTGAGTTTAATCCCGATTGCGTTGAAGATGGCGTTGCGACGCTATAAAAACGAAAAAGATCAGGACGTCCAGGAAAACTCCCACAGAATCGCCAACTAAAGCTCTGCGGGAACGGTTTCGCGCGATTCCGGCAGAAAATTGAACTTTTTATCTTTAGTATAAGCGGCATCTGGCTGCGTCGTTAGAAACCGTCGCGACGCCCGCTTAAACTCGCCGCATTGCAGTAAACAAATGACGAAAGTAAAACGTATATATTTTAGCAGCCCCCGGTGAATGTTCTGGATTTGCTTTGGCTTTCCGCACCAATAATTTGATGTCACGGAATCGCGTCGCGACACCCACTTATAACTGTTATTCTGCACAGAGAAAAACTTGAATGTCGATTTGGAGCACCAGGATGTCGCGTTTTTGAAATTCTAGTTGACCGGCACTAGGGCTCCGCCGAGCCGCGCATTTTGGTACCAGCGCTGCGTTGTTGCGATCACAGAGTCGCCTGCCGCAGTCCGAAACGTATCGGCTCTCCTTCGCTGGAAGGTGCGATCAGTCTGACCGCTGCAGTTCCGCCGTTTCTGGGCGCAACGACTCGAAATTGCACGCGTTCGATTCGGAACGGACGGCCGCGCCTCATTTACATTTAAGGTGCCCACAGACCGGCGCGAAAGTTTCGTTGCTGCGACCGCTGCGATATTGCGGCGGACCGATTGATACGGCGGCTTATGTACATGTTCAAGCCAACAAGCACCGAAATTCGCGCTGAACGTCTGAACCTTGATGATTGTTCGTCTGAACATGTAGATAAGCCGCCGTATCAATCGGTCCGCCGCGATATCGCAGCGGTCGCGGCAGCGAAACTTTCACTCTGGTCTGTGAGCACCTTTAAGGTTTCGCGATCCAAGCCGTTCCGATCCGGAAATATTTCCACAAATGTGCAGGGTACTCTGTAAAGCCCCCCATACACGTGCGAACAATTTGTGCAAATACGGTGTTTGTGCAAACAGTTGGGACTGTTTGAATGGTTGCGCAAACTGTTTGAGTAAAATCGGTCAGGATCGAAATAATTTGTACAAATACTCCTTGTTCGAGTACTTGTTTGACGTGTATGGTACGGTTTGTGCAAACTTTGGGTTAGTCAACTCCTGCTCCTAGACACTGTCAGTTTCCTTTCTATTCCGTGGTTGAAAACGTAGCTTCGGTAATTTTTTTAAGCGTCCATTCGAAGGTAGTTTTTGTAGTCTGCAGCTGACGTTATTTTGAGCTCAGTGACCAGGCGGTCCTGACTGAATTCGTTCCTCTTCTGGAGCCAACTCTTCTGGACCAACACTCTTCGCTTTCTTTTTCTTTTAACTATTCGTTTCTCAGCCACTTGGGCCAGAATAATGGCGGCACAGCAATCGTCCGTATCTGACATGTTCAACGAACAACATCACAAATCGAAATGATGTTTGCGCAATAGGTCTCTAGCGCGTATGTACAAACAGGCATTTGTACAAACACCGAATTTGCGCAAGTTGTTCGCACGTGTATGGGAGGCTTAAAACTGCACCTTCAAGTTTGCCGCCGTATGCGTTCAACGAGAACTCACGATTTTTTGACGAAGTTCAATAGATTGAACCTATGGCTTTACGGCAGTGTAACCTGCGCTGCGGCGCCGATGTATGGAGAAGCAAAGGATTATGGAAGGGCGCTATTTGCCGATTTTGATCAATAGACCTTTTCATAGTTTCAAATTTTTTTGTGCGCGTCAAAATTGCCTGAACTTTTTGACAAATAACTATATATGAGCCCGAAACTTTCATATTCCTTGGCGGAATTTCGCGTGCAATTTCGAGTCGTTGCGCCCAGAAACTGCAGCGGTCAGACTGACCGCACCTTCCAGCGAAGGAGAGCCGATACGTTTCTGACTGCGGCAGGCGACTCTGTGATCGCAACAACGCAGCGCTGGTACCAAAATGCGCGGCTCGGCGGAGCCCTAGTGCCGGTCAACTGGAATTTATAAAACGCGACATTCTGGTGCTCCAAATCGACATTCAAGTTTTTCTCTGTGCAGAATAACAGTTATAAGTGGGCGTCGCGACGCGATTCCGTGACGTCAAATTATTTCAAACTTGGCGGCTACGCATGCGCTTAACAAACCATAAAAAGGTCCTTAGGTGATAAATGTGAAAGAGGTTGCATAACTATCGGAATTTCTATAAATATTGGCGCAGTGTTCTATTCCTTAAAATTGTCATGGCAGTGAAAGGGTTAAGAGAGAAAGTATTAAGGACGAGTTTGGTGAAAATTGCGTCGGAAAATTTCGCGACGTTGATGAGTTATCAGGCTTGGAATTTAAGGGTGGAAATTTGGGGGGTTTAGGTGAAAATTGAAAGATCTAGGGGAATTTCTGTGCGAAATTTCTCGGTAATTATATCCGCATATACTAAAGAATTTAAGGAAAGTAGTCCTGAAATTTTCGTTGAAAATTATTTTCGTTGGAGTTATTAACGACTAAACTTCACACTCTAAATCAGTGCTTTCCAAACTGTGTGTCGCGACACTTTAGTGTGTCGCCTGCAGTATGATGGTGTGTCGCGGGAATAATCGCGACTATAACATTAAATTAAAAAAAGCTTATTTGTTAGATGGGAATACCTATGGGATTAGGAATAATGAAAGATTCGAATTTTTGGACTTAATTATCTTTGACACGTTCAATGCTAACAATTTGCGTAAATGTTTGCAACCGTTGAAGTTCTGCATTAATACGTAAAAATTGTAAAGGAAAAAATTCTACGTCTCGTTTATACAATAATGATTATATGAAACTAGGATTCACATTTTCTGGTAATGAAAAAAATCCTTGCCCCCAGTGTTTAATTTGTGGGGTGATACTTGCAAATGAAAGTATGGTACCAAACAAATTAAAGCGCCAATTTACCTCAAAACACAGTGATTTATCACAAAAGCCAGTAGAATACTTTATTTAACTTTCAAAATCTATAAAGAAGCAGTCTGTATCATTCACCTCAAATCAGCTCAAGAGGCAAGTTACTTGATTGTTCAAATAATTGCCAAAAATAAGGAGTCACACACTATAGCTGAAACTACTATAAAGGAATCTTGCTGTGCTATTGTTCGAACAATGTTTGGACCAGAATTTGAGATAGAAGTCAATAAAATCCCTTTGGCAGATAACACGATTGGAAGACGTATTCATGTATTTCACGTATTCATGTCAAGACATGTTTCAAGATAGTAATATGGTCTTTGCATTACAGTTAGATGAATCTACAGATGTCAGTGGGTTGGCACAATTACTAGTTTCTATACGTTTCATTCATACTGACAGAATTATTGAACGATTCTTGTGTTGCTTAGAACTTCCATTGAGAACTAGGGGCAAAGATATAATTAAAACATTAGATTACTTCATGAACGAAAATAATTTAAATTAGTTAAATTGTGTAGGAATATGTACAGATTTGTTGTTTTAGTTGTTTTAGTTCTGAAATACCCTTTAGTAGTTCTTCAGTTGTTGGTGGTAAGAATCCGGTTTTTCAAAGTTATTTCGGATTTAAATTTTTCAAGGATGGATTCACAGTTCAAGAGCTTCTCTAAGTAGCCTGCTAGTATCTTGCAATTTTCCCTGTTATTGTGGCCGATGGTCCCATTTACATCTCCAAATTGGAGGCTTGGTGCTCTGTGTTTCGATAACCATTGTTTGAAAGTTCTGTAAAAGCTTCTTGTGTTATTCTTAACAAATTCTTCATCAATTTGGACGAGAGTTTTGTTTTCATCTGCCATTTTTCAGTTTTACAACTCTAATGAAATTTAATCTGTTTTGAGGCGTCACATTCTAGCGACCACCAGGCATGTTTTTTACTTTTTATGTTAGGTGCTACAGTAATGACGTTTTTCTTGATGTCCTCCCAACTTTGAGTCTGAATCGTTTCCGTTGATTTTGTGAATTAATCTGTTTTAATATTTTTTTACATGCTGTACTTGCGACCCTCAATTTGTTTCATGTTGCGTTTCCTGTTTGGAAATGACTTTGAACTTATTTTTAGAAAGGTAGTCCGAATCCAAATTTGCTGCCCTGAGTACGCTACCATACATGATTTCGTTGTGAGAAATTTTCTTGATTGCCACATGATCAAGTTGAAATTCCTCTAGGCTGGGATTTGGGGATATCCATGTCGTTTGTTTTCGTGGTAGTTTTTTTAAAGCTGAGTGCTTGGCAAAGTTCTATTAATTTCCAACAATTTTTTTTTTTACCAATCTGTGCATAAAGTCTCCAAGAATAATGATAATGATTTTATCCCGAATTTTCTGGATAATATCATCTAGTTGATTCCAAAAGGCCTCCACTTTTTCTTTGTTTTTCCTAAATTTATTACAATTTGCAATATATTATGTTATTATAAGTATGTTATTTTATGTTCTAATAATTATGTTATATTATGTATATGGATTGTTGGACGGCATATGGCTAGCTGGAAGATGAGGGCTTCCGACACATCACTGTCAATTGAGTATAAGAAACCAACAACTGGTGCTCACAATAATTTCATAGAGCCGGTAGAGTGCAGTAAAGAGGAATCTGCAATTTTCTTCGTTCATCGTTTTAATGTGTAAAAAAATTGTCAAAACAAATGTTAAAATGCATTAAACATTAATACCACATTCTAGCGCGGGGGCCACGTTAATCTTCCGTGTATCATTCAAATTTTAGTATATTCTTCTTCTTGTTTTGAACGGGCCTACTTTACACCACGCTTGTTCAACAAATTTGTTGGGCTTTGATCTTTGCCCAGTATTGTCGCATCTTCTGCCGGTGTAACTCCTTTCTCTCTTCTGTCCAGGGGGTACCCTTCGGGGTTTTTCCTGAAATCCACGGAGTTCCTTCAGGGTGCATTCACATACTGTCTGCTTTGGAGATCTGTTATACCCAGTTTTTTTTTAATATCCTTCCCGGTTTCTGTCAAACAAGTGGTACCAAGTGGTAAAAAAACCTTCTTGTTTTGCCAGAAGTTGAACAGACGGTTGGTTAGTCGGTTTGGAGGCAGTTTTGCAAGGTGGCCATAGAAAGCTACCATTCTTTTCCTTGCAAAGTCAGAGAGCATCTCAATATGTTCGTAGAGCTCAGAGTTATGCCGCCTTCGGAATTGCCCATCTTCCTTTACCGGGCCTAGGGTCTTCCTGAGGATTATCCTCTCTCTCTGATTTCCAATTTCTCTACCAGACCTCTTCGGTTCAAGGAAAGACACTTCATGGCATATAGGGCTTCTGGTGGCAAGACTGATATGTAGTGCTTAAGTTTCAGGTTGCGTGACAGGCATTTCTTGTTATAAGTGTTCTTAGTCAGTCGATAGGCTTATTCTAACGTGTTGACTCTCTTGGATAATGATGTTCTTTCTGATAAGTTGGGTTCAATCCACTCGCCGAGATACTTAAATTTCTCTCTCAACATAAGTGAGTAACATCTCTCTGTTTGTTTCTCTGATGTTGGTGAAGAATTCTGTTTTCTCCAGCGACACTTGAAGGCCCACTATGGCAGCCTGTTTTCTGAGGCAATTTACCTGCATTGTTGCCATCTCAAGAGAATCAGCAAACAGTGCCATGTCATTGCCTGCAAAGACCAGGCAATCTACAACCAGTCCATCGTTCTTATGTCCCAGGTAGATACTACTCTGAGCACCCAAATTGATTCCATTCTCTCATAACCTTTTCAAGGACACAGTTGAAGAGAAGTGGGGAAAGTCCATCTCCTTGTCTGATTCCAGTTTTTATTTCGCAGCTTTCTGAAATCTCGCCTCTAAATTTTAAGGAGGTCAAAGTTTCAAGGATAAGTCTGCGGGTTTTGTTGTCTAGCCCTAGTTCCTGGAGTACTTTGTTAAGCTTTTCTCTATCAATGGAATCGTAGGCCTTCCTAAAATCAACAAAGATGACGACCACCTTGCGGTTTCTCGTCTTGGAATATGCAAGTACTGTTTTAAGATTGAGAATCTGTTCAACACAGGATCGGGTCTTCCTGAAGCTCCCCTGGTATTCTCCCAGTTGCCTATCCAGCTGATTTTCTGCCCGTGTTTTTAACGCCTTCGAGAGAATCTTGTATGTTACCGGGACGAGAGAAATTCCACGGTAGTTATTTAGATCAGTAAAATCACCCTATTTGTGAAGCGGATGGATCAGAGCAGATTTCCAATCGGGTGGTAATTTCTCTGTTTCCCAGATGTCTTGGATGATCTCGGTTAGCTTGCGCATGGCATTGTTTCCAGCACCTTTCCACAGTTCAGCAACGATAGAGTCTTCGCCAGCTGCCTTGTTGTTCTTAAGAAGTTGAATGATCTGGCCAACTTCTTCCAATGAAGGGGGCAGCGAGTCCGGGTTTGGTGTGGTTTGTTTATAGTCGAAGTCATCGCTGGGTGGGTCACAGTTGAGTAGATTTTTAAAGTACTGAGCCAAAAGGTGACAGTTGTCCTTGTCGTTGTAAACCAGTTTGCCTTGCAAGTCTCTGAAGTGGAGGCTTGGCGGAGCGTATTTTGGCGGAGTGTCTGTTTGAAGGTTCCAAGGAAATCTCTGGAGTTATTCTTATTGTTAGCAATGCTCTCTTCGATTTGTGTTAGTTGGTTTTGTGTGAAGGTTCGTTTGGTTTCTCGAATTATCTTGGCAGTAATTTTCTTTGTTCCAAAAATTTATGCCAATTTTCCTTGGACTTTTAGAATTCATTTTAATATATTATGATATAATGTCATATAAAGTGTTCATAACATGTTATAATTATAGGTGTTTCTTGGAAAAAAAGGTGTTATGAAAACAATGTAACATGCCAACTTTTTAAAGCGGAATATAGCTTGAATACATAAGCGCTCCTTCAATGATTGGTTCAACAAAAGGTTTTATAGCTTTGGCAAAGAAAGACAATGAAAATATTATATTACCTCATTGCTTTTTACATCGCGAAGCACTAGTGGCGCAAACCATTGAATGCGAATTGAAAAATATTATGGACAAAGTGGTTCAAATGGTGAATTACATAAAAAGTAGACCTGTTAAATCAAGATTATTTGCTCACATTTGTGAACAAATGGGGGCAAAGTTTAAAAAGCTTTTACTACACACAGAAGTGCGTTGGCTTTCAAGAGATCGAGTGCTTTGTCGTGTATACGAATTGAGAGAAATGATGCTTAGACTCTGAAGAAAATCAGCAAAATGAATTGTGCGATATAATTCAAAACAAACTGTGGTGCACAAAATTAGCATATCTTGCTGACATATTTGAACATTTGAATAAACTAAACATCAGTATACAAGGAAAAGGAGAAAATCTCTTGACAGCGGTAGATAAAATTTGTGCTATGAGAGACAAGATAGCAATTTAGAAAAGGAATGTGAAAGAAGGAAATTTTGAAATGTTTTCCAAAACTGATCACTGAAAGAAACTGAAAACTGAAAGAACTGAACTGAAAATATGATATTAGTGCGTTAATTTTTGACCATTTAACATTACTCTTTGAGAAATTTCAACATTAGTTCCCAAATATTGAAATCCAAGACTATGATTGGATCAGAAATCCATTTATTTCAACTGCAACAATTAACTTCTCGCTTATTGAAGAAGATGAATCAGCTGAAATAAAAAATGATCGAAATATGTTAATGACGTATAAAGAGGGTAACTTAGACAACTTTTGGATTTACGTTTCTAAAATGCATCCGAACATAGGTAAAAAAGCGTTAAAAATTCTTCTACAGTTTTCCACTACATACATTTGTGAAGTATCCTTTTCAACAATGACAAACATAAAGACATTGAAACGTGGAAGCTTAAAAATGCTTGATGACGAAATGCGAGTGTCTTTGTCTAATATTCCACCGAATATTAAAAAGCTGTGTTCATCCAATCAAGCTCATGTATTTCATTAAAATGATAAGGAGTTTACTATTTTTTTAATATTGTATGTTTTTTTTTACTATTGTATCCTTTATAAGGGGGTTAGTTTTGCCTTTAAACTCTGGTTTGCTACTGTACTGTATTAATGTGTCGCGAAATTTTGTTTGTCTAAAAAGTGTGTCACCAACATGAAAAGTTTGGAAAGCTCTGCTCTAAATATTCTCGACTATTAAATCCACTAATACCAAACCTCAATTATCTACACTAAAACCCCACAAAAAACCCCGAAACAAAACCTACACGGAAAAAAGTACACTTTAAAAATTACAGTTTAAATAGAAGCAACGGCCTTACAAATACAAATTTGATTGAAGAAGATTGCAGTCGCACACTGTAATTTTTAAAACATTGTTAAGTATTCACATTTCTCTCACCGGCGTGGGTTAAGTAACCCCTACTATTTTCACCCTTATAGTTAAGCTTTCCTGGTAACTATTGAGATAGATAGAAACTGCGTGTGTATTCAGAGATAGAGTAGAGAACATTCTAACCAATATTAGTGCATAGAATTAATAAACGAATTAAATAAACTATATGTGTATTAATACAATCCACTAGTAGGCTTACCCTGAAGTAACAAACCTTCAAACTTCACTAACAAACTTCACCCTGAAGTAACAAACAAACATATTTACTAATAATATCTGAAACTATAATTTTAGCAAAAGCAATTTCAAGTTTTAACAGTTTCAAATTCGTAAGGCCGCTGCTACTATTTGAAACTGTAATTTTATTTACTTCAAGTGTATTTTTGTTCGTGAAGTTTTATTCAGAAAAACCCAACGAATCTAAATCTACCACAATCTTAACCCCACATAGATTACTAATCTAGATAACCTAATCTAGATAACCTAATCTAAACCTAACCCTCCCCAATCTAGATAACCTAGTCTAAACTTAACTCTCGCTATTTCAGGCCAATTCCGTGGATTCTTCACCTAACGACGTGGCGGCGTCGGTAGTTAAACTAGAAGAGATAGCCGACGTCCAATTGAGCGACGCCAGCAATCCCAGCGTCGCGACGTCGACGCCTATTGGATACACAACGAGTTTGGCTGAAGAAGTCCCGTTCAAACCCCAACCCGCTAGTACGATGTTTGCCAGACTAATCGACGACATTTTCCAGGTAAAGTATGTAGTATTAGTTAGCCTATACTCTGTGGATTAAGAATATAAAAAATCTCTTAGTCTAATTTGGTTCGTTAGCTACAGTTGATCAAACTTAGTCTATTTGGCTGCAAATCTGATTTAAATTCTTAATTCTGACTAAACTACCTGGAAGTTATAGCTCAAGTTATCTAGCCTTCAGTATAGACTTAATAGATTCAAATAGTGGAAACTACTTAGTCTAATCCCTTCTAGTTTCCTTAGTACAGACGATTAAATTTACCTCAATTTATTCCAACTTAATATCAACAGTTTCAAGTATACTTAACTTTAATCCTTAATTCTGACTAAACCACCTGAACTAGCACAAGTTATTTAGTCTAACTACTTAGTATAGACTTCCTAGATTCTAACTGTGCAAACTACTTAGTCTAATCCCATCTAATTCCCTTAGTACAGACGTTTATATTTACTTCAATTTATTCCAACTTAATCTAAACAGTTTCAAGTAGACTTAAATTTAAACCTTCATTCTGACTAAACCACTTGGACTAGCCCAAGCTATTTAGTCTAGCTACTTAATATAGACTTCCTAGATTCTAATTGTGCAAACTTCTTAGTCTAATCCCTTCCAGATTCCTTAGCACAGACGTTTAAATTTTCTCCAATTTATTGCAACTTAATCTAAACAGTTTCAAATAGAATTAACTTTAATCCTTAATTCTGACTAAGACACTTGGACTACCTCAAGCTATTTAGTTTAGCTACTTAGTATAGACTTCCTGGATTATAATTGTGTAAACTACTTAGTCTAATCCCTGCTAGTTTCCTAAGTACAGACGTTTAAATTATCTCCAATTTATTGCAACTTAACAGTTTCAAGTAGTCCACTATAATCCTTAATTCTGACTAAACACCCTGGACTAACCCAAGTTTTATAGTCTAACTACTTAGTATAGATTTCCTAGATTCTAATTGTGCAAACTACTTAGTCTAAGCCCTTTTAGTTTCATTAGTACAGACATTTAAATTTATTCCAATTTATTCCAACTTGATCTAAACAGTTTCAAGTAGACTTAACTTTAATCCTTAATTCTGACTAAACAACTAGGACTAGCCCGACCTATTTAGTCTAACTACTTAGTATAGACTTCTTAGATTCTAAATGTACAAATGACTTAGTCTAATCCCTTCCAGTTTCCTTAGCACAGACGTTTAAATTTACTCCAATTTATATTGCAACTTAATCTAAACAGTTTCAAATAAACTTAATTCTGACTAAACTACTTGGATTAGAGCAAGCTATTTGGTCTAAATACTTAGTATAGACTTCCTGAATTAAAAATGTGCAAACTATTTAGTCTAATCCCTTTTAGTTTCATTAGTACAGACGTATAAATTTACTCCAATTTATTGCAACTTTATCTAAACAGTTTCAAGTAGAGTTAACTTTAATCCTTAATTCTGACTAAACTACCTGGACTAGTCCAAGCGGTCTAGTCTCACTACTTAGTATAGACTTCCTAGATTCTAATTGTGCAAATTACTTAGTCTAATCCCTTCTGGTTCCCTTAGTACAGAAGTTTAATTTTACTCCAATTTATTTCAATTTAATCTAAACAGTTTCCAGTAGACTTAACTTGAATTCTTCATTCTGACTAAACCATTTGGACTAGCCAAAGCTATTTAGTCTAACTAATTCGTATAGACTAGTATAATACCTTCTAGTTTCATTAGTACAGACGTTTAAATTTACTCCAATTTATTGCAACTTAAAATCAACAGTTTCAAGTAGACTTAAATATAATCCTCAATTCTGACTAAACCACTTCAACTAGACCGGGATATTTGGTCTAAATACTTAGTATATACTTTCTAGATTCTAATTGTACAAACTACCTAGTCCAATTCCTTCTAGTTCCCTTAGCGCAGAAGTTTAAATTTACTCCAATTTATTGAAATTTAGTCTAAACAGTTTTAAGTAGACTTAACTTGAATCCTTCATTCTGACTAAATCATTTGGACTAGCCCAAGCTATTTAGTCTAACTACTTAGTATAAACTTCCTGAATACTAATTGTGCAAACCACTTAGTCTAATACCTTCCAGTTTCATTAGTACAGACGTTTAAATTTACTCCAATTTATTGCAACTTAATCTAAACAGTTTCAAGTAGAATTAACTTTCATCCTTAAGTCTGACTAAACCACCTAAACTACCCCAAGCTATTTAGTCTAACTACTTAGAATAGACTTCCAAGATTCTAATTGTGCAAACTACTTAGTCTAATCCCTTCTAGTTTCATTAGTAAAGACGTTTAAATTTTCTCCAATTTATTGCAACTTAATCCGTTCAGTTTGAAATAAAATTAACTTTAAGCCTTAATTCTGACTAAAAAACCTGGACTAGCCCAAGCTATTTAGTCTAGCTACTTAGTATAGACTGTCTAAATTTCAATTGTGCAAACTACTTAAACTAATCCGCTCTAGTTCCCTTAGTACTGACATTTAAATTTATTCCAACTTGATCCATGTAGACTTCATTTTAATCCTTATTTCTGACTAAGTCATTATCTCCTTCTGACTAAGTCCTTATTTAACTATCAGGAGTAGCTCAAACTGTCTAATCTACATATATACTACACGACACTCAATCTTTTAACCATGAGGATTACTTACTCTAATCCCATCTAGTTTGCCTAGCACAGACGTTTAAGTTTATTCAAATCTGTTCCAACTTGATCTATTCACTTTCACGAAGACCTGCTTTTAATCCTTAATCCTCACTAAACTACTATGACTAGCTTAAAATATCTAGTCAGACTGCTTAGTATAGATTCCCTAGATTCCATCCATGTTAACTACTTAGTGTAATCCCGACTAACTACACCAATATAGATCTATAAACCAAAACCTCTCGTTTTATACAGACTTGACTTTAATCCCTAATCCTGATTAAACCATCGGGACTATATCAACATATCTAGTCTCAAAATCTAAATAAAAGATCAATTAATCTATTTTTAATATATTTTTTTGTTTCAGATACCGATTACAGTGTTGCAATCCGTGGCTAAACTCATCACGAATCCGTTCAGGCAGCAAGCGAACGCGACCCCCGAAGCTTCATCCACATATTAAGTCAGTTAGATTAAGTGGACTAGTCTAGATTATTAAAACTTTTAGACTAGTCCGTACACTATACATTAGGTATAATTGCGGGGCTGAATCTATGCAGGCTAGTCCGGACGATTGGGTTAATCAAATATTGAATTATTAGTTAATCTTGACTAGTCTGAGTATTGTGGATTAGTCCAAGGGCTACATCTATTCGAGACATGCACACTACAACGCACCGAGCTTTACTAGTTTTTTAAGTATTGGCTAATATTGTTTGTAAATATTTTCTAGAAAATAAAGTTAATTTAAAAGAAAAATTTTATTGTCTTAGACTAGACAAACTAGTCGGAATTAGACTAAGTTATGTTTAGTGTTAGAATCTCGGAAGTCTGTACTAAGTAGTGAGACTAAGCAGTTTGAGCTAATATTTGTAGCTTGCTCAGGATTAAGGATTGAAGTTAAGTCTACATGAAACTAAACAGATTAAGTTGGAATAAATTGGAGTAGGTTAAAACGTCTGTAATAAGCAAACTAGATGGAACTAGACTAAGCGGTCTTTAATGTTAAAATCTTGGAAGTCTATACTAGGTAGTGAGACTAAGTTATTTAAGCTAATGCTAGTAGTTTAGTCAGGATTAAGGATTAAAGTCAAGTCTACGTGACACTAAATACATTAAGTTTGAACAAATTGGAGTAAGTTTAAACGTCTGTAATAAGCAAACTAGATGGAACTAGACTAAGCGGTATTTAGTGTTAGAATCTTGGATTTCTATACTAGTTAGTGGGGCTAAGTAATTTAAGCTGATGCTGGTGTTTTCGTCATGATTAAGGATTAAATTCAAGTCTAAGTGACATTTGATACATTGTCGGAATAAATTGGACTAGGTTTAAACGTCTGTAATAAGCAAACTAGATGAAACTAGACTAAGCGGAATTTAGTATTAGAATATTGGAAGTCTATGCTAGGTAGTGAGACTAAGTTATTTAAGCTGATGCTAGTATTTTCGTCAAGATTAAGGATTAAAATCAAGTCTACGTGACACTTAATACATCAAGTTGGAATAAATTGGACTAGGTTTAAACGTCTGTAATAAGCAAATTAGATGGAATTAGACTAAGCGGCCTTTAGTATTAGAATCTTTGAAGTCTATACTAGGTAGTGAGACTAAGTTATTTAACCTGATACTAGTAGTTTAGTCAGGATTAAGGATTAAAGCCAAGTCTACATGACTCTTTGTACTTTAGGCTGGTACAAATTGGAGAAAGTTTAAACGTCTGTAATAAGCAAACTAGGTGGAACTAGACTAAGCCGTCTTTAGTGCTACAATCTTAGAGGTCTATACTAAGTGGTGAGACTAGGTTATTTGAGCTGATACTAGTAGCTTAGTCAGGAATAAGGATTAAAATCAAGTCTACATTACATTTTATACATTAAGTTTCAACAAGTTGGACTAAGATTAAACGTCTTTATTAAGCAAACTACATGGAATTTGACTAAACGGTCTTCAGTGCTAGAATCTTGGAAGTCTATACTAAATAGTGAGACTAAGTTATTTAAGCTGATACTAGTAGTTTAGTCAGGATTAAAGCCAAGTCTACATGACTCTTTATACTTTAGGTTGGAACAAACTGGACTAAGTTTAAACGTCTGTAATAAGCCAACTATATGGAATTAGACTAAGCAGTCGTCAGTTTTAGAATCTTGGAAGTCTATACTAATTAGTGAGATAAAATTATTTATGCTGATACTAGTAGTTTAGTCAGGATTAAGGATTAAAGCCAAGTCTACATGATACTTAATACGTTAAGTTGGAACAAATTGGACTAAGTTTAAACGTCTGTAATAAGCAAACTAGATGGAAATAGACTAAACGGTCTTCAGTGTTAGAATCTTGGAGGTATATACTAAGTAGTGAGACTAGGTTATTTGAGCTGATACTAGTAGCTTAGTCAGAAATAAGGATTAAAATCAAGTCTACATTACATTTAATACATTAAGTTGGAACAAGTTGGACTAAGATTAAACGTCTTTAATAAGCAAACTACATGGATTTAGACTATATGGTCATCAGTGCTAGAATCTTGGAAGTCTATACTAAATAGTGAGACTAAGTTATTTAAGCTGATACTAGTATTTTAGTCAGGATTAAGGATTAAAGCCAAGTCTACAAGACACTTTATACATTAAGTTGGAACAAATTGGACTAAGTTTAAACGTCTGTAATAAGCAAAAAACATGGAACTAGACTAAGCGGTTTTCAGTGTTAGAATGTTGGAAGTCAATGCTAGGTAGTGAGACTTAGCTATTTAAGCTGATGCTAGTAGTTTAGTCAGGATTAAGGATTAAAGTCAAGTCTACGTGACACTAAATACATTAAGTTCGAACAAATTGGAGTAATTTTAAACGTCGGTAATAAGCAAACTAGATGGAACTAGACTAAGCGGTCTTTAGTGTTAGAATCTTGGAAGTCTATGCTAGGTACTGAGACTAAATTATTTACGCTGATACTAGTATTATAGTCAGGACTAAGGATTAAAGTCAAGTCTACAAGACACTTAATACATTAAGTTGGAACAAATTGGGCTAAGTTTAAAAGTCTGTAATAAGCAAACGAGACGGAACTAGACCAAGCGGTCTTTAGTGTTAGAATTTTGGAAGTATATTCTAGGTAGTGAGGCTAAGTTATTTAATCTGATGCTAGTAGTTTAGTCAGGATTAAGGATTAATGTCAAGTCTACATGACATTTATTAGATTAAATTGGAACAAATTGTACTAAGTTTAAACGTATGTAAGAAGCAAACTAGATTTAACTAGACTAAGCGGCCTTTAGTGTTAGAATCTTGGAAGTCTATGCTAGGTAGTGAGACTAAGTTATTTAAGCTGATACTAGTATTATAGTCAGGACTAAGGAGTAAAGTCAAGTCTACAAGACACTTAATACATTAAGTTGGAACAAATTGAACTGTTTAAACGTCTGTAATAAGCAAATTAGATGGAATTAGACTAAGTGGTCTTTAGTGTAAGAATCTTGGAAGTCAATGCTAGGTAGTGAGACTAAGCTATTTAAGCTGATGCTAGTAGTTTAGTCAGAATTAAGGATTATAGTCAAGTCTACGTGACATTTAATACATTAAGTTGGAACAAATTGGACTAAGTTAAAACGTCTGTAATAAGCAAAGTAGATAGAACTAGACTACGTGGCAATTAGTGTAAGAATCTTGGAAGTCTATGCTAGGTAGTGAGACTTAGCTATTTGAGCTAATACTAGAAGCTTAATCAGGATTAAGAATTAAAGTCAAGTCTAAATGACAATTAATACATTAAATAGGAACAAATTGGTCTAAGTTTAAACGTATGTAATAAGCAAACTAGATGGAATTAGACTAAGCAGCCTTAAGTATTAGAATCTTTGAAGTCTATACTAGGTAGTGAGACTAAGTTATTTAACCTGATACTAGTAGTTTAGTCAGGATTAAGGATTAAAGCCAAGTCTACATGACTTTATACTTTAGGTTGGAACAAATTGGACTAAGTTTAAACGTCTGTAATAAGCAAACTAGATGGAACTAGACTAAGCCGTTTAGTCTACAATCTTAGAGGTCTATACTAAGTAGTGAGACTAGGTTATTTGAGCTGATGCTAGTATCTTAGTCAGGAATAAGGATTAAAGTCAAGTCTACATTACATTTTATACATTAAGTTGCAACAAGTTGGACTAAGATTAAACGTCTTTATTAAGCAAACTACATGGAATTTGACTAAACGGTCTTCAGTGCTAGAATCTTGGAAGTCTATACTAAATAGTGAGACTAAGTTATTTAAGCTTATACTAGTAGTTTAGTCAGGATTAAGGATTAAAGCCAAGTCTACATGATAATTAATACGTTAAGTTGGAACAAATTGGACTGTTTAAACGTCTGTAATAAGCAAACTAGATGGAAATAGACTAAACGGTCTTCAGTGTTAGAATCTTGGAGGTATATACTAAGTAGTGAGACTAGGTTATTTGAGCTGATACTAGTAGCTTAGTCAGAATTAAGGATTAAAATCAAGTCTACATTACATTTAATACATTAAGTTGGAGCAAGTTGGACTAAGATTAAACGTCTTTAATAAGCAAACTACATGGAATTAGACTATATGGTCATCAGTGCTAGAATCTTGGAAGTCTATACTAAATAATGAAACTAAGTTATTTAAGCTGCTACTAGTAGTTTGGTCAGGATTAAGGATTAAAGCAAAGTCTACGTGACACTTACAATACATTAACTTGGAACAAATTGGACTAAGTTTAAACGTCTGTTATAAGCAAACTAGATGGAACTAGACTAAGCGGTCTTCAGTGCTAGAATCTTGGAAGTCTATACTAAATAGTGAGACTAAGTTATTTAAGCTGATACTAGTATTTTAGTCAGGATTAAGGATTAAAGCCAAGTCTACATGACACTTTATACATTAAGTTGGAACAAATTGGACTAAGTTTAAACGTCTGTAATAAGCAAACTACATGGAACTAGACTAAGCGGTTTTCAGTGTTAGAATGTTGGAATGTGTTAGAATTGTCTATACTAAATAGTGAGACTCAGTTATTTAAGCTGATACTAGTAGTTTAGTCAGGATTAAGGATTAAAGCCAAGTCTACATGACTCTTTATACATAAAGTTGGAATAAATTGGACTAAGTTTAAACGTCTGGTACTTACGTATTAACGCCACCACCCCTATATATTGGATCGAGAGTTCGCGCTGTCGCGCGTATGTTGTCTTGATTTATCTGTGCGCTTTGCGGCGGGCAACCTAATCTAACCGGGGTTAAAAAATAAAGTATTTTGAGTTTTAAAAATATTTTCATTTTAAATAAAACGTTTTATTTTATGATTTATCGTACAAATTTTAGGTGTAAATTGGCGGCATTTAAAAATGTAGCGGTGGTGGCGTTAATACGTAAGTACCAACGTCTGTAATAAGCAAACTAGATGGAATTAGACTACGTGGTCTTCAGTGTTAGAATGTTGAAAGTCTATACTAAGTAGTTAGACTACGTACATTGTTGAATAATACTAATTAGATAAGACCCGAAGCGGCCGCCTGACCTCTGGGTGAAAGTTGTTGATCTTTCCCCAAACTGGTCCAACTGCTTGAAACCCAAATCACGTTCATTCCGCGCTTGAACGCAGTCTACACACGAAATATGAGCACTAAACATGAAAGAATATCTAGTTTAGAGCTTAGATTTAGAGTTGCAGCGGACTAGTGAAGTGCGCACTAAGACTAGTTGGTGATTGGTTGCAATTTGCGAAAGCAAAAACAATATTTTGTTGGGTAAAACAGAGAAAACCACTTAAGTCTATCTAGTTAAACCACAGTGTAGTTTATATACGTCAACGCTCACTTGTTTTGATTTGCATTGAAGGTCAGGCCTGACGATTGCGCTCAAATTCGAATCCGAAAACAATTGATGAACCGTGATAAGGCACAAAGTGTGAAAACAATAGAATAACGCAGAGCATTTTTGATTGGCGACCGGTGAGGTTCGGCGATGTTTAAAAAACTTTGTTTCGGGGTTCTGTTGGGGTTGCTGGCGAAGCTGGCGCTGGATATATACGGGGTTGTGCGGGATGAACGAGTTGAGTTTGTTTTGGAGGACATGGGGTTGGAGATTGTAAGTACGTTTGGGGAGGATTATCTGAGGTTTGAGGTTCCGTGTTTAAGATGCTGGTAAATATCAATTTTGGCATTTGGGGTTTCAAAACTTGCAAGTTTGTTTGTTTAGGTTCGCGCTTGACGTTCGTATTTTTTTTGCAAAATCTGTACGTACGTCTGACCGTTGCAAGATTTAAAAAAAAATTGCTAAATCATGTAAAATTTGCAATTTTTTTATTTTTGTTTTTGAAAATTTGCACATGTATTACGCAATATTCAAAATTGAAATTTGCAAAATTTCAACAAAATACGCACGTCGGTCTATCCGTGACAAATTTTTGAATTTACTAACGAATTTTTCAAAAAGTTTTTTTTTTGCAACATTTTCAAAACGCGATTGCAAAGAAACCGAAACTTTTGAAAATTTGTACGATCAATCCAAACAGTTCAAAGTTGTTTTTGGCACATTTTGGCAAAAATCCGTCAGACCGTTTGTCAGTTATAAAAGTTTCAATTTTTATTTGCCAAATCTTGCCAAATTTGCAATTTTAATTTTTGAGTTTCAAAATTTTGCAAATATATTCCTCAAGGTTTCAACTTAAAATTTGCAAAGTTTCAACAATATCCGCACGTCGGTCTCCTTGTGACAATTTTTTTAATTTATAGACGAAAACATTTTCACGAAAACATTTTCAAAACTTGATTGTAGAGAAACCAAAATCTTAAAAATTTTGAAAATTTGTGCGATCAATCCAGACAGTTCAAAGTTGTTTTTGGCAAGTTTTGGCGAAAATCCGTCCGTTCATTTGTCAGTTGCAAAAGTTTCAATTTCTATTTGACAAATCTTGCCAAATTTGCAATTTTAACTTTTGAGTTTCAAAACTTTGCGAATATATTCCTCAAGGTTTATACTTGAAATTTGCAAAGTTTGAACAAAATCCGCACGTCGGTCTCTCCATGACAAATTTTTGAATTTACAGACGAATTTTCCAAGAATGTTTTCTGCAAAATTTTCAAAACGCAATTGCAGAGAAACCAAAATCTTAATAATTTTGAAAATCTGTACCATCAATCCAAACAGTTCAAAGTTGTTTTTGGCAAGTTTTGGCAAAAATCCGTGCGTTCATTTGTCTGTTACAAAAGTTTCAATTTTTATTTGCCAAATCTTGTCAAATTTGCAATTTTAAGTTTTGACTTTCAAAACTTTGCAAATATATTCCTCAAGGTTTATACTGGAAATTTGCAAAGTTTTAACAAAATCCGCATATAGGTCTCTTCGTGACAAATTTTTGAATATACAGACGAATTTTTCAAAAATGATTCTTTTGCAACATTTTAAAAACGCGATTGCAGAGAAACCATAATCTTAAAAATTTTGAAAATTCGTACGAACAATCCAAACGGTTCAAAGTTGTTATTGGCCAGTTTTGGCGAAAATCCGTTCATTTGTCCGTGGCGGAGTAGAGCTCTTTCGATGAACTTGTGGGACACCGTGTCGAAAGCCTTGCGGACATCCAGGGATACGATGTTGTAAGACTTTTCTTGATTCTTCCTCACGAACATATAATGGTCCAGGATCGCGGCATTGCCCATGGTTCCACCGAAGGATCCCACACCAGACCTCCCCTGGCGACAGTCTCCGGCAAGCCATCTACCAGGATCCCTACCACGAAGAGCTTCATCCACGAGCAGACATACAACATCGACTTACCTTTTTTTTTTTTTTTTTTTTTTGAGAGGGGGGAAAATACCTTTACGTACGACCCTCAGAACAGAAATACCCTGAGGAGTGTGGGACTCACCCGGCATGATGGTACCACCGGTCCTACCCACTAAAAACCACCTCCTCTTTCCTTCAATAACCATTCACCCCACCACGGGATCGCCTTGCGGCATTACTTCATGGTGGAGAGAAGTCTCTACTCGTTGGCATCTTTCTTTATCCGTTAATTATTATTATTCGTATTCGTATTATTCGTTATCCCTCTCGTCCAGTTCTTCTTTAATAGGATGTCTTGCACCATTTTTTCAATTATATTCCACCCTACTTCGCTGTTCAACATTTCGGGCACTAAGTTCTCGGGTGTTAGTTTATTACGAATTAGGTATTCAGCTCGATTACGTACCTCGTTCCACTGCGGGCAGCTGAAGAACGTGTGCTCTGCTGTCTTCCTCGGCCCCACAGTAAGTGCATTCTGCTGTTTGGCTCTTCCCTATTCTCTTCTTATAGGCCACAAAGCAACCATGACCGGTAAGCATTTGAGAGAGGTGGAATGATAGTTCTCCATGTTCCCTAGAGTACCAGTCTTTAATTTTAGGTATTGCGTCCACGGGCTTGTTTCCATGCTTTCCCATCTTGCCTGCCACCTTTCCATGGTATCTTCCCTAGCGTCCCTCCTCCGCTCCAGGTTCAAGCCGAACGTTTCTCCCCTTTCTTTAGCGAGTAAATCGAGCGGAATTACTCTTTCTATAACGAGTAATGATTCTGCTGCGGCAGTACTGTAACTTCTGCAGATGCGGATTGCAAGAGTTCTCTGTACGCGTAGTAATTTTTGTCTATATTTCTGGTATCTACAGGCCTCCATCCGCACGGGGGCGGCATAAAGAATGATAGACTGGGCTACGGTTGCTAAGAGTCTTCGTTTCCTTTCGGTTGGCCCATTTTCACGCGGCATGAGTCTGGAAAGCGACATAGCCGCTCTTTGCGCTTTTTCAGCAACATGCGTTATGTGATGGCCAAAGGTGAGGCTCTTATCCATTACGACACCAAGATATTTCACGTGGTTGGTTGGTAGTATTATTGTACCTCCCACCTCGAACTGTATCTCTCCGTACCTCTTTCTACCAGAGAGCATCACCGCTTCGGTATTTTCCGTGGCGAGTTAAAGTTTGTTCTTTTTTAGCCATATGGAGATCCTATGTATCGCCTCGTTGGTATTGTATCTTCTCTCGATTTGGCTCTAGAGACCACTGCCAGGTCGTCGGCGAAAGCAATTATTTCCACGCCGTCGGGCAAATCTAGGTCTAGTATGCCGTCATAGAACAAGTTCCAGAGGGGGCCCAGTACAGAACCTTGGGGTACACCACATGTCACTGGAATTGCAACGCCGTCTTCTAGCTCTAGCTTTCTGCCAGTCAGGTAGCTTCCTATGATCTTTCTCAGGTAGGCTGAGATGTTTCTTTCTAATAGTTCCTTTTTTATTAAGTTCCAGTTGGCGGAGTTGAAAGCATTCTTTATATCAAGCGTGACAAGGACGCATAGCTTTCTGGTTTTCCGTGTCTTCTTAATTTCGTTTGTTGCAATATCGCATACTCTCTTCACGGCTTGAATTGTTGAACGTCCTTCTCTGAAGCCATACTGTCGATTTGATATGTCTTTTTTTCTTTTATTTCCGTCATTAGTCTTCTGGTGATTTTCTAGTAGCTTCCCCGCACTGTCCAGGAGACTGATCGGGCGGTATTTTATCTCAGCATCTTCTACCTTTTTGGTTTCTCAATTAGAGCTAGTCTTGCTGTTTTCCATATGGCAGGGAACGTTCCCTCGGCCAGTAATGCGTTCATAACCCCAAGAACATATTTTGGGTTTTCTGCAACGACAATTTTTAATACCTCTGGGAGGATCAGGTCCGGTCCCGGTGCCTTTCTGGTTTTAATTTTACTAAGAGCTTCTTCTAGCTCCATCTCTGAGAATTCTCTTGCTGGGGCGTGTTCCGTTGTCGGATACCAGTCGTCTTCCTCGCATTGGGGAAAAAGTTCTTCAACAACTTTCTGCTTCTGTTCAAGTAGAAGCGGCTTCTGGGACACTTTAAGTCGCTTTATTACGATGCGGTATCCACTCCCCCATATATCATTTTCCACGGCATCGCATAGTCGGGTCCATTGCACATCTTTTGCCTTGAGAATGGCATGTTTCAGAATGTTTTTCGCATGTTTGTACTCTTCCCTGGCTTGCTCGTAGTCATTTCTTGACAGCCTTTTGTTCGCTCTAGTCATGCTTCTTCTTGCTTTAAGACAGCTTCTACGTATGGTTGCGATGTTCTCAGTTTTTGGTTCCTCCACCCGTCCTTTTTGGAGTGGCTATATCGCCAGCTTTTTTAATGTTTAGAACAAATGCTTCCGGTAAGTCGGTTTCTTTTCCTTTAATCGTCTTTCCAAGTTGTTTGAGGAATTTTTTGACGCATAATGTGTTTAGCAACCAGCTATGTTTTATTATTTCCGAATGTATCTCATTTGAGATATCCTCAAGTTCATAGTAAATGAACTTATGGTCGCTCATGCTCTCCTCTTGGAGTACCATCCAGTGTGTGATTTTTGATTTAGTTTGCTCCTTGGCTAAGGTGATATCAATGATTGACTTGCTTACTCCACGTTCAAAGGTCGCTTTATTCCCTACACTTTGTACGACAAAATCCTCCTGCGCCATACATTCTGTCAATATGATTCCTCTGGTATCGGTAGTTCGTGAGCCCCATTCATGCGATTTAGCGTTAAAATAGCCCATACTAACTATATTAGTGTTACTTTGTTGTCGCACGCTTCTACTTAGATTTTACAGGAATTTTTCAAAGATATCCAGTCCCACGTTTTGGGGAGATATAACATGCATAGAAAACATAGTTGCTTGTCTCAACCCAAACGAAGCCGTCCCCTGCTCCATGCTGTTTGACGGGATTGGAGTTCTTAATATTTTGTATTGCTACGTCTGTTCTATTGTCGGTGTACCATTTCCCCTTTTGTACCAGCTTTTTGTTAGGTTCCATGATCGTTGCGACATCGACGTGCTTCTCGTGTATGGTTTGCGTCATAAGATCAAACGCACACTTGCTTCTGTTTAAATTTATTTGGAGTACTTTGGTGTTAGCCATCTCTATGTGCTGTGTGAAGCTGGAATTGTGGACTTCTCCTCCCTATTTTGCGTTTTTTTTTATTCTTTGCGCCCTTTCTGGCATCTGAAAGTGCCTTCCTGAAGAACCTGCACTTTCCTCCACCAGCCTGGTGTCCCTCTGTACTACACAGCATGCAGAATTCATCGTTGGTGCAAGTTTTCCACTTATGGCCCTCTTTCCCGAACCTGATGCAAAGGCTGGATTTGTCAGTGCCAGTGCACTCCGCTGTTTTGTGGTCTAACTGCCAGCACCTATAGCACTTTGTCAGTTGAATCCTTTTTTCGAGCTGGCACTCGACTATGCCAACTCGGAGGTACCTTCTGCTAGACAGCTTTTCAGCGTCTTTTTTGTTGATGGTTAGCGTTGCGGCTAACGTGTCGTTTGCATTCGGCCTAAGTTCGCTCAGTTTGTATGTGCTTTGTTCCAGAGGTCCGATCAGGGCTTCGACTGCAGCTAGCACATCTTCTTTTACTGCGGTGGCTTCCAGCCCCCTAATATGCAGGGTCTCTTGTCTTTGGTTTGTTGGGCAGTGTTTCTGACGTTGATTGTTTCTGACGACTTTTTAATAGCTTCTTGTAGTTCCCGCACTGCTTTATCGTCTTTTCCCATGGTTATTAGTAGCTTACCTTCCTTAGTACTTCTTACTTCCTTAACTAGGTCTTTCGCATCACTTTTGAGTATTACCTCTTTTATGCTTGTCACTAAGGATTTGTACTCTTTGTTTTGGTCCTCAACTGCTAACGCATATGTTTTCCACTCTTTCCCCATTCGTGCGGTTTTTTCTCCTCTCGCATCATCAGGTCTCCAGGAACATCGACTTACCTGCCTCCACACAACCGACTACGGGTGGACTCTTCCGTTCCCTCATCGAAGCAAGGAACTCAGTAGACTCCAAAGTCAAGGAAGTCATCCAGACCGCCCTGACCGAAACACACATCGAGCTTCAAGCCGCCCTTGACCGCTGGACCAATGAGCTGTTCCCGATGAGAGCACACAAGTCTCCCAAGCCACGACCACCAGCCAATAATTCACGATCAACAAGCAACAGCAGAAAGTCCAACGGGTCGCTAATTACAAGAAGGCCCAAGCTATTTACAAAGCTTTTACAAAGAATTAAACTATTTACTAAACTATTTACAAAGAATAAGGCACTGTTCGCCGACTCCATCCTAGGCGAAAAGGACCTCTGCGCCGAGATTCCAACTCCCAGCCTAGTCGATGCAGACCAACTCTACCGAGGACTGCTGGGGTCCACATCTTCACCAGACAACTAGCCCTTCAACCAATTAGTGTCTACTGCTGAGACGCTCCTGCCCGTGTCCGTACAACAAGTTACCGGATCCTGCCACTCCTGGAGAGCTGCAGCACCAGGCCCGGATGATACAACCGTCGAGTTAACCGTCAGTACTCTCTATACACTTTTTAACATCATTTTGGATATCAAGACATCGTTCACGAGGTTCAACAATAACTGCACTATCCTCATATTCAAAGACGGATGCCCAACCGACCCGGCCAACTGGCGCCCAATCACCGTTGGCTCTGCACTCCAGAGGCCTCTCCACAGAATCCTGGCTAAAAGGATAGCTGCCGCTACCACCTTGAACGCCAATCAACGTGGATTCATATGCACCGATGGAACCATGGCCAATGCAGCGATCCTGGACCATTGTATGTTCACGAAAAATAATCAAGGAAAGTCTTACAACATCGTATCCCTGGATGTCCGCAAGGCATTCGACACGGTGTCCCACAAGTTCATCGAAAGAGCTCTACTCCGCCACGGTGTCGATAAGGAGATGGTAAAGTACATAGTCAACTACATCATCATAAGGATTGGCCAACAAGCCAACGCCCAAGCCACTATGGCCACAATGTCCAGCAGTACCATCTCTGCACCTCCTTCAAGAGGAACGCCAACTCCTACAGAGGAAACCCAGCAACCTGCACCCAAGCGAAAGAAGACGACAACGGTCCAAACATCACCGAAACCACCCAGCACCAATGTGGAATTGACCAAACGATCCAGGGAGATAACAACACCGTCACCCGAAGGATCCCACACCAGACCTCGCCTAGCGACGGTCTCCGGCAAGCCATCTAGCAGGATCCCTATTCCGACTACGAAGACCTTCATCCACGACCAGACATTCAGTTTTCAGTTTCAATTTCTATATGCCAAATCTTGCCAAATTTGCAATTTTAAGTTTTGAGTTTCAAAACATTGCGAATGTAATCCTCAAGGTTTATACAGGAATTTTTTTCAACAAAATCCGCAAATTTTTGAATATACAGACGGATTATCCAAAAATGTTACTTTTGCCACATTTCCAAAACGCGATTGCAGAAAAACCGAAACCTTGAAAACTTTGAAAACTTGCACGATTATTCCAAACAGTCCAATCTTGGTTTTGACAAGTTTTAGCGAAAATCCGTCCGCCCGTTTGTCAGTCACAAAAGTTTAAATTTTAATCCATGGCCGTGTGTCCGTTACAAATATTTTGACCGACTCCCAACTTATCCCCATAAAATAACATAACTTCCAAACGGAGGGACGGATTTCCAAAATGCTTGCACCAACCTCCCCGCTACAAAACCTCCAACAACCTTCATCTTAAACATCTTTATTTTTCAGAACCAACTGGTTCAAAAATACGGCTTCCCCTTCGAGAACCATACGGTGACCACCGAAGACGGCTACGTCCTCCAGCTCCACCGCATCCCCCACGGCAAGACCCCGCCGAATCAAAACCCCCGTCCCCCAATCCTCCTCATGCACGGCCTCCTAGAATCCTCAATCTTCTGGCTCACAAACGGCCCGGACAAATCCCTCCCTTACGTTTTAGCGGAAGCCGGATACGACGTGTGGCTGGGCAACGCTAGAGGCAACTACTATTCCCGGAAGCACGTGAAGTTGGACCCGGATGCGGATCCCAGAGAGTTTTTTGATTTCAGCTGGCACGAGATCGGAGTATCCGATTTGCCCGCGAAAATCGACTTTATTTTGGCAAAGACGGGAGCCAAAAAACTATTTTACGCCGGCCACAGCCAGGGGTCGATAGCCTTTATGGTCTTGATGAGCGAACGAGAGGAATACAACGAGAAAATTAGACTTATGTTGGGCTTGGCGCCGGTGATTTACCTGAACGGTTGCGTGTCGCCCGGGTTCACCGTCGTCGGGTTCGTGCAAAAATTCGCAGAGGTATGCCAAAATTTGAAGTTTTTTGCTTTAAGTGCCAAATCTTTGACTTGAAACTTGAAGTCCCAAATCTTTGACTTTAAACTTGAAGTCCCAAATCTTTGACATGAAACTTGAAGCCCCAAATCATTGACTTCAAACTCGAAATCCCAAATCTTTGATTTCAAACTTGAAGTCCCAAATCTTTGACTTGAAACTTGAAGTCCCAAATCTTTGACTTGAAACTTGAAGTCCCAAATCTTTGACTTCAAACTTGAAGCTCCAAATCTTTGACTTCAAACTCGAAATCCCAAATCTTTGATTTCAAACTTGAAGTCCCAAATCATTGATTTCTAACTTTAAGTCCCAAATCTTTGACTTGAAACTTGAAGTCCCAAATCCTTGACTTCAAACTTGAAGCTCCAAATCTGTGACTTCAAACTCGAAATCCCAAATCTTTGATTTCAAACTTGAAGTCCCAAATCTTTGACTTGAAACTTGAAGTCCCAAATCTTTGACTTCAAACTCGAAATCCCAAATCTTTGATTTCAAACTTGAAGTCCCAAATCTTTGACTTGAAACTTGAAGTCCCAAATCTTTGACTTGAAACTTGAAGTCCCAAATCTTTGACTTGAAACTTGAAGTCCCAAATCTTTGGCTTGAAATTTGAAGTCCCAAATCTTTGACTTCAAACTTGAAGCTCCAAATCTTACTCGAAATCCCAAATCTTTTATTTCAAACTTGAAGTCCCAAATCTTTGACTTCAAACTCGAAATCCCAAATCTTTGAATTCAAACTTGATATCCCAAATCTTTGATTTTAAACTTGAAGTTCCAAATCTTTGACTTCAAACTCGAAATCTCAAATCTTTGACTTTGAGTTCAGACTTGAAGTCCCAAATCTTTGACTTCAAACTCGAAATCCCAAATCTTTGATTTCAAACTTGAAGTCCCAAATCTTTGACTTGAAACTTGAAGTCCCAAATCTTTGACTTCAAACTTGAAGCTCCAAATCTTTGACTTCAAACTCGAAATCTCAAATCTTTGATTTCAAACTTGAAGTCCCAAATCTTTGACTTGAAACTTAAAGTCCCAAATCTTTGACTTCAAACTCGAAATCCCAAATCTTTGATTTCAAACTTGAAGTCCCAAATCTTTGACTTGAAACTAGAAGTCCCAAATCTTTGACTTCTAACTTGAAGTCCTAAATCTTTGACTTCAAACTCGAAATCCAAAATCTTTGACTTGAAACTTGAAGTCCAAAATCTTTGACTTGAAACTTGAAGTCCCAAATCTTTGACTTTAAACTTGAAGTCCCAAATCTTTGACTCCAAACTTGAAGCCCCAAATCATTGACTTCAAACTCGAAATTCCAAATCTTTGATTTCAAACTTAAAGTCCCAAATCTTTGACTTGAAACTTGAAGTCCCAAATCTTTGACTTGAAACTTGAAGTCCCAAATCTTTGACTTCAAACTTGAAGCTCCAAATCTTTGACTTCAAACTCGAAATCCCAAATCTTTGATTTCAAACTTGAAGTCCCAAATCTTTGACTTGAAACTTGAAGTCCCAAATCTTTGACTTGAAACTTGAAGTCCCAAATCTTTGACTTCAAACTCGAAATCCCAAATCTTTGATTTCAAACTTGATATCCCAAATCTTTGATTTCAAACTTGGAGCTCCAAATCTTTGACTTCAAACTCGAAATTCCAAATCTTTGACTTCAAACTTGAAGCCCCAAATCATTGACTTCAAACTCGAAATCCCAAATCTTTGATTTCAAACTTGAAGTCCCAAATCTTTGACTTGAAACTTGAAGTCCCAAATCTTTGACTTCAAACTTGAAGCTCCAAATCTTTGACTTCAAACTCGAAATCCCAAATCTTTGATTTCAAACTTGAAGTCCCAAATCTTTGACTTGAAACTTGAAGTCCCAAATCTTTGACTTCAAACTCGAAATCCCAAATCTTTGATTTCAAACTTGAAGTCCCAAATCTTTGACTTGAAACTAGAAGTCCCAAATCTTTGACTTCTAACTTGAAGTCCTAAATCTTTGACTTCAAACTCGAAATCCAAAATCTTTGATTTCAAACTTGATGTCCCAAATCTTTGACTTGAAACTTGTAGTCCCAAATCTTTGACTTCCAACTTGAAGTCCCAAATCTTTGACTTCAAACTCGAAATCCCAAATCTTTAATTTCAAACTTCACACTTGAACCTACAAAAATTTGCCTCGACCTTTGCCACAATTTGCAGCGGTCGAAACCACCGGCCAAATGTTGGCACACTTACAGCGCAAACTTGAAGCCACCTTTGTCAAAACCCCGTCCAAATCTATCCATCCGTCTGTCCGTCACAACCCCAGCAAATTCCACGAAAAAAATCATTCTGTTTCAGTACCTGGTCGACAAACTAAACCTGCACGAAATGCTCCCAACATCGGAGCACCAGCCCAAACTTGCCAATCATTTCTGCAGAGACGGCTCGTACTTTCAGCATCTCTGCATGTTTTTGCACAACATCAACGGCGGCTTCAACACCCAACAATTCAACAAGGCAAGAAACCCTCACAAAAACAAACACGTTATCTACTAGATAACTGGTTCCAATTTGAGCAGTCTAGATGGAACAGTTTGCGAGATATTATATCGAGTTTTAGTCGATATCTAACTGATTTAGGTTTGAGATTAAGATTGCGAAATTTTGCAGACTTTGTTGCCGCTAGTTTATTCGCACGTCCCCGCCGGTGCGGCGACCAAACAGCTGCTGCACTACACCCAGCTGATCTACACAGGTATTAGACTAGCTAGTATTAGCCGAGGATTAAGTGTGCATGGTTTTTGCAGATTTTCGCAAGTACGATCACGGGGCTGAGAAGAATCTAGCGGTTTATGGGCAGGAAACAGCGCCGACGTACGATCTTTCAAAAGTTTGGGCACCAGTCGCTCTCATTTACGGCGCGAATGATTTTGTCACGTCTGAAAAGGTGAGTTAACTAAATTGTTTTAAGACAGAGTTTTAAGTGCGAGTCTGTGTAGATTAAGTGTTTTCTAGTTTGTGTAGTTGGACTAATTGGGGTTTTCTGTTGCAGGATGTGTTGAATTTGTCGAACGCGTTGCCTAACGTGGTGTGGCTTCATAAAGTGGGCGATGAAAATTTCGCGCATTTCGATTTTGTGGTCAGTTTGCACGCGGATAGGATTTTGTATCCGAAGTTGTTGCAAATTTTGGCGAAATTTTGAATGCAATTTTTCGTTTTGTTGAATTTGCGAATACATTTTTTTACCAAACTGTGTGTTTTTATTTGCATTTTTATTTTAAAAACGTAAAAAAAGAAGCTTTGAGACTCTATATATCAAAAACCTAGCTGCAATTGTTTCTAGATTCATACATTATCTGGTAGAAAATCTATTATTCTATAAACAGTTCAAATTTTAGTTAACTACGTATTAGAATCTTGGAAGTCTATACTAATTAGTGAGACTGCTGGAAAGTAGTGCACGATTTAAGTTAAGATTAATTTCTGTAATCTTGATGGTTAAGTTGAAGTAGACTACGTAAACTGTTGATTAATACTAATTGGATAAGATCCTATATTTACTATTTGATTATTTATTTATTAATTTATATATTTGATTGATTAATACTAATTGGATAAGATCCGAAGCGGCTTTTTTAAAAAATTAATATTTAAAAAACAAATTATCTTCTAGATCAGCGCTGCCCAATTTGCGGCCCGCGGGCCGTATCCGGCCCGCGAAGCTTTTTTTTACGGCCCGCTAGTTATAGTAAACTTTACATCAAATTTTAAATAAATTAGAGCAGCCGCCGAGGCGACTACGGAGGCAGAATAGAAGACGAAAGCGTTTGCGCATTAGGTTGATGCAGCGGGAGGTGTTGGAAGGTTGACGGAGAGATTTGTGGAGGATGGTGCCTAGATAGGTGGCGGAGGGTTGAGGTTTGATTATTTCGCCATGGAGTCGGATGTTGGGGAAGGGAAGAGCACCCCTTAGATAGGGATGGTGGAAGAAGACGAGTTGTGATTTCTTGGGGTTCATCTGGAAGCGCCAGAGGCTCATCCAGGCCTCCAGGGTTTTTAGGTGGGAGTTTAGGCGGGAAGCAGCGACCTTAGGGAGGCGATTTGAGGCCCAGACCACGGTATCATCAGCGAATTGCTGGAGATGGCAGTCGGGCAAGATTGGGGTGGGAATGTCGTGGCAGAAGAGGTTGAAAAGGAGGGGAGACAGGACAGAGCCCTGGGGGACACCCGCGGCAGGAGTGAAGGGCAGCGAGAGTGAGTCGCCGTGCTTCATCCGGCAGGAACGATAGTTGAGGAAGTTGTGGACGAGGCGAATTAGAGGCCAGGGGAATTGGAGGAGGATACGTTTTTTGATCAGGCCGTCGTGCCAGACGGTGTCAAAGGCGCGGTGTATATCTAGGAAGAGGGCGACAGAGACCTGACCAGAGTTGTGGGAGATAACTAGACTGGAGGTGAAGTTGAGGATGGAGTGTTGGGTGGATCTGTTGGGCATGAAGCCGCTCTGGTAGTTGGAGATGAGGTGGTGGGAGTCGCAGAAGGTGCGGAGCCGTTGGGAGAGGATTCTTTAGAAAGCCTTCCCAATGGTAGAGAGGAGGGAAATTGGTCGATAGGAGTCCGGGGATTTGGGGTTTTTGCCTGGTTTGAGGATCATAATGGTGTGAGCACTTTTCCATTGGGCAGGGAAAGTGCCGGAGGAGAGGCAGGCGTTGTAGAGGGATGAGAGGAACTCGATGGCTGACTCAGGGAGTCAGCTGTTAAAGATCAGCTGTTAAAGATCGAGCGCGCTAATTGGCGGACCCTTTATATCATTGTCTTCTCTTTCAGAGTTCAAGGTTTGTTCAAGTTGTTCTCTATAGTTTTGTTGTTTCTCTGCATTGTGTATTTCGTCCATGTTCCATTGTGGGTTTATTGTTGTTTTATTGTATTTGTGGCTAGATATTCTGGACTTGACTTTTGCTCTGACTAAGTAATGATCTGTGTCTCCGTCTATTCCTCTCAGGCTTCTTACGTCTATAATATTGTTGCCATGACGGGCATCTACAATGATGTGGTCAATTTGGTTGCGTGTAATATGGTCGTTTGAGACCCAGGTTTGCTTATGGATGTCTTTATGCGGAAACATGGTTGACTTTATTAGCATATTATTAGCTGCTGCAGTTTCTGTGAGTCTTAAGCCATTGTCGTTGGATATATTGTGTAGGCTGTGTTTACCTATTGTGGGGTATAGGCTGGGCTCTCTGCCTATTTTAGCATTAAAGTCCCCGCAGAGTATAGGCATATCCTGTTTGGGCATCGTATCTATCTCTCTTTCTAGGGCATCGTAGAAGTCATCCTTGATATCTTCATCCTTCTCTTCCGTTGGTGCATGCGCTGAGATAATCGAAATGTTGTATCGCTCTCCCTTCAATCGTATGTAGCATATCCTTTCATTTATAGGTTTAAAATTTAGTATATTCTGTACTAGGTTGTCTCTAATCACAAAGCCCGTTCCAAATTCATGTCTTCCGTTTTTGTTACCGCTGAAGAAGATGGTGGATTTACTTATTTTTATATTTCCATCGTCTGGCCATCTTATTTCTTGGACGGCTGTTATATCCATTCCTATGTTTTCCAGTTGTTCCACAGCATTTATAGCAGCTCCAGGTCTGTACCAACTCTGGACATTCCAAGTTCCAATATTCATGGTCCTTTTACATTGCATTTGTCGTTTTTTGTGTTTGTCTGTCCGGTTCCGAGGCAAAGTTGCAGTTTTCATAACTAGTTTCTTTTTTCCGAGGGTGGGTAGTTAACCCTCCGCTCAACCCTCCTCTTTTATCCGGGCTTGGGACCGGCTGCAGTAAGGTGATTTCAGAACTGCATTATTTGCCAATTTTCAATGTGTCAAAATTATGACACTTATCGTGAATTGCACAATGAAAAGTTATTCATGATTTACTATAACATAAATCTATAAAACCAATAAATCGAATTCTTGTTGCACTCAAACCGCTTTGCACAAAGCAAACACGAAGTTTTGACATTGTCATTGATAATGTTGACATTTAAGGGTAGGTTGAGTTCAGAAATTATAAAAAACGACCGATCAAGTGGCGCTGGCGACCTATCGATTCGGCACCAATCGATAACGTTCCGTTTTACGCAAAAATGCTTACGACCAAACTTTTTGAATCCCAGAAATCAAATCATGCGAAATAAAGTATTTTCGCGTACTTTATTCTTCTCATAAAGCATAGAGTATAATTACCAGAAATAACGTACAATACTTTATTATAAAATACGGGTGGCAACCCTAAATACGACCGACAGGGCCAAGTGAACATTAACAAAGTTGGAAATTTTTGATACTTTTAAAAATATTCTTTATACTCAGATGGCAGATATGTTATTTAAATGTAGAAAGGTAAAAAACAAGGCTACGAAAGTTATAACGAACGCAACACCGGAAGACGATTTTTCGAAAATGTTTCACTTTCAAGTTGATGAAAATTTAATAAGGAGGTGTTATACAATTTTGCAAGTTAAGTCTTGTGGATTGGCGATCAGTGTTGCTGCTTTCGAAACGAATTGTTTGGAAACTGAGGAATTGACCTGAAGTACCCATGCTCTTGTACGTCGACTGCAATTCATAAAGTAGTTATACATGGGACTGAAATATTGGCGCCACTTCCGATTGGTTAGATGTCAGAAGATGCACGTAACAAAGATATTTTTCGAACTTATACACCGTCGTCTCCGCCGTCGTCTGGTCCCAAGCCCAGGGTGTGAATCCGACCAGAAACCAGAATCGACCAGAATCGGGAAACCGAAGAAACTAGGCAAGAAACCGCATGGATACACGACTTAACCACTTACGAATTAATGCTACCGCATCCGGGGCAGCAGATGCGCCAGCTTTGGGAACCAGGGATGCTGGTGAGAAGTGGACTACTGGCCAAAGACTCAGGTTAATCACACCGAAATCAGAAATACGAATCGCCGCATGGAATGTGCGAACGGGACATCACGTTGGTCAAAAGGAAATTATCGCCAAGGAATTATTGAAATGCAAAATATCGATCTGGGCATTATCAGAACTGCGGCTCACAGGATCTGGGACAATGAAGGTTGACCCACCATCAATCGACGAGACGATGACGCTATTCTATTCTGGTGGCGACAAACGAGAAGCGGGCGTTGGCTTTATGGTTGATCGACGGGCCTCTGCCAGTGTTATCGCATTCCAACCGATATCCGAGCGTCTGGCGGTTATCACTATTGATGGAACGATTAAGACCCATATCGTATCCGTCTACGCCCCAACTGAGACCAGCCCGGACACAAACAAGGATGAATTTTATGCCCAGTTTCAACACACACTGGATACAATACCCCAAACCGAATTAATCGTACTTATGGGCGACTTTAATGCACATACGGGTGCAGATCGAACCGGTTGGGAAGAAACGATGGGAAAATTCGGATACGGGGAAATAAATGACAACGGATTACGCCTCTTATCATTTGCAGCGTCAAACAACTTGATCATCGGCAACAGCATCTTTCGTCACCCCCTCAAACATCAACTCACGTGGCGAAATCCATCCGGCAACGATTCGGCGATGTTGGAATACATTTTGGTCAACACCAGATTCCGATCGACGCTCAAAGATGTACGTGCGATGCGTGGACCCGACTGTGGATCAGACCATTATCTTGTCCGAGTGAAACTACAATTGAAATTACAAAGAGCAAAGAAAAAGGCACCACCATCAGCCAAGAGGAACTGGGCCTGTCTGCGAGACCCTGAAACCAGCCGAAAATTTCAAATCGCATTATCCAACAAATTTGCAGCACTCACGATACCAGTCGATATCAACATAGAAGAAAAACAACTTTCTGAGTCTATTGTGGGGTGTGCAACGGAGCTGTGTCCGCCCATCCGTCGACGGACGCAGCAATGGATCTCGGACGACTGTCTCAATCTAGTCGACCAGCGGAAGCAAATGAAACACGTCGATTTCAAACAATACCGACGATTGAACAAAGAAGTTCGACAGAAAATGAAATTGGAACGGGAAGCTTACTGGAATAACATCGCGGCTGACATGGAAGAAGCAGCGTCAAGGCATGAGTACCGGACGCTGTACCTGACAAACCGACGGTTAAGTGGCAAAACAACATCAACAAATGACAATATCAAAAAATTGGATGGAACTTTCGTGACCTCTCCTCAGGAACGTCTACAGCGGTGGAGAGAATTCTTTCATCAGCTGTACAACCACAATCCGCCAGTAGGTCCAGCACCCGAACTGCCGATTATTGAGCAGCCGATAAATCAGTTTCCCGATACTGAACCAACAATCAATGAGGTGAAGACGGCAATAAAATCCCTGAAAAATGGTAAAGCGCCGGGAGGAGATCAAGTAACTGCCGAAATGATCAAAGCCGGGGGAGACGTCTTATTACATCAACTTCACGTTCTCACAGTGCATATATGGCATTCAGATTGTGTTCCATCCGTGTGGAAGAAAGCGATTGTTGTGCCTATTTTGAAGAAAGGCGACAGTCGGGAATGCAAGAATTACCGTGGTATTAGCCTCCTCTCGATCGTCAGCAAAGTATTTATGAAAATCATACAATCAAGACTACAGAAACATCGAGAGCAAACAAGCCGGGAAAAACAAGCTGGATTTCGACCACATCGAGGATGCATCGATCAGATATTTGCTCTCCGTCAGCTAATGGAAGAAAGAATTCGATGTGGCAAACGAACTGTCATCGTCTTCATCGATTTCAAATCTGCTTTTGATTGCATCGATTGGACAAGCTTGTGGGAAGCCCTGAAGATCGAACACGTGCCACTGAAAATCATTCAACTTCTTCAAGCATCGTACGACGGCTCAACCAGCAATGTTCGTATCCGAAACGACATGTCTGAGGAATTCCCGATTCGAACCGGAGTCCGGCAAGGAGACGTGGCCTCGCCGCTCCTTTTTAACATTGTGATCGACACGATTATGCGAAAAGCGTTTGATGGGCGACGCGGAGTTCGATATGATGACAAAAACTTCCTAACCGATCTGATGTTCGCCGATGACAGTGCGGTTTTCGCCAACACAGATGGCGAAGCAACAGACACCTTGTATGACATTTCCCGCATTGCCCAGTCATACGGACTGAGAATCAATGCGGATAAGACCAAAGTGCTTACAACGGATGGATCTGAAGCCAGAGTTTACCTCGATGGAACCACAATCGAGCAGGTACCACAGTTCAAATATTTGGGATCACTGATTGTGGAGAAGAAAGTAGCTTGGACAGCCGAAGTTCACAGCCGGATAGGCCAGGCAACAGCAACGTTTACTTCACTCAAGTGGTGCATATGGAAGCGGACGAATATTACCATCAAAACCAAAATACGCCTATACCGGACGCTGATCCTCCCAATTCTTCTTTATGGATCGGAAACATGGACATTACTCAAACCAGACCTTAACAAGCTCGAGGCCTTCCAAATGCGATGCCTGAGACAGATTCTCTGCGTCTCACTTCTCAACCACCTCCGAAATGAGACAATCAGAGAAAGGTGCGACCAACAGACACCGATTGTTGAGGAAATTCAAAAACGCCGATTACGATGGTTCGGCCACATCTGTAGGATGGGCGACAATCGAGTACCGCACAAACTCCTATGGAAAAAACGACCTCTTGATTGGAGAACACAAAAACAAGCACCGAAGACCACATGGACCACATGATTTAAAAAAACCAGCGAATAACAACAGCTGAGGCAAGAACCGTTGCAACTGATCGATTAGCATGGAAGCGTATAGTGAATGGAGCACGGAATCTAGCGGCACCAACAGCAGCGTACTGGCTACGAGGTCGACCACCTCTCCATGCGCCGGCTACGGATTAAAGAAGAAGAACAAAGATATAAAAAATATCGAGAAAATTTCACGAGAAAAAATTGTCGAAAAGCTACATTGGAGGACGTATTTAATAGCCTTCTTGTTACATCCGACCATTATATGTTGGGCTTGAGCCGGAAATACCCCAAAAGTAGTAAAAGTTTGTCTGCCGAAGCTTTGACATTGTTACGTGTTTATGATCCGAAGACTAGCAATTTTGATTAAAGAATCAGATATTATTATTTTAAGCAGCAATTTCCTATATTCGATCGACTATTCCGTTTTCTAAAATTTTGATAGGAAATTTATAATCAGAAGCTTGAAGCACTCATAATGCACAATTGTCTGTCATTTTTGGACAAGTCATTCTGTCTTTTGAAATTCCGACAATTGATTCCTGATCAACGACGTATAAAAACTTCTAAATACACAATTTTGCAAAAAAAAAATCGTAAAATTGTCGGCTATATTGGATCCGCCATTATGTTTATAAAAATTCTGATAACTGATTCGTAGTCAGCGACGTAAAAAACCTTAGTACAAATTTTTGTAAAAATTGGATTAGTTTTCGAAAAATTGTCCGCCCTATTAGATGGGCCATTTTGTGTTTGAACATATTGATAACAGATTCGTGTTCAACAGAGTCGAAAACCTCTGTATCCAAAATTTTAAATATATAAGACGAGGCATTCTATTTTGGTCCACTTTTTCGACAATCGAGCCCAATGTGCGGCCGCCTGACTCCTGGGTGCAAGTTGTTGATCTTGTCCTAAACCAGTCTAACTACTTGAAAACCGAAACTCGTTCATCCACGCCCGAATACAGTCTACACTCTAAATCTTAAGACGTAACATGTAAGAATATCTAGTTTAGTGCTTAGATTTAGACTTACAGTTGGACTAGTAAAGTGCGCACTGAGTTAGACTAGTTGGTGATTAGTTGTAATTTGCAAAAAAAAAATTGTTAGTAAAGACAGATAAGTCTATCTAGTTAGATCACATTCATGTAGTTTACCTACTTCTACCTTCATTTGTTTTAATTTGCATTCAAATTTGTGTCCAAGTTCGGATCCAAAAACAATTGATAAATCGTGATAAGGCACAAAGTGTGAAAACAAGAGAGGAACTCAAAGCAATCTTGATTGGCGATCGGTGAGGTTCGGCGATGTTTAACAAACTTTGTTTCGGGGTTCTGTTGGCGTTGTTGGTGAAGCTGGCGCTGGATATTTACGGGGTTGTGCGGGATGAACGAGTTGCGTTTGTTTTGGATGACATGGGGTTGGAGATTGTAAGTGCGTTTGGGGAGGATGTGACAGAGGTTTGAGGTTCGGTGTTTAAGATGCCGGTAAATTTGCAATTTTGGCATTTGGGGTTTGAAAACTTGCAAGTTTGTTTGTTTAGGTTCGCGCTTGACGTTCGGAAAAGTTTTGCAACATCTGTACGTACGTCTGTCTGCACGTTGCAAGATTATAAAAAATTAGCAAATCTTGGCAAATTTGCAATTTTTTATTTTTGAAAATTTGCACATGTATCGCAAGGTTCAAACTAGAAATTTGCAAAATTTCAACAAAATCCGCATGTCGGTCTCTCCGTGACAAATTATTGAATTTACAAACTAATTTTCCAAAAAGCATTTTTTGCAACTTTTTCAAAACGCGATTGCAAAGAAACCGAAACGTTAAAAATTTTGAAAACTTGTACGATCAAACCAAACAGTTCAAAGTTGTTTTTGGCACGTTTTGGCGAAAATCCGTCAGTCCGTTTGTCAGTTATAAAGTTTCAATTTTTATTTGCCAAATCTTGCCAAATTTGCAATTTTAAGTTTTGAGTTTCAAAACTTTGCACATATATTCCTGAAGGTTTCAACTTAAAATTTGCAAAATTTCAACAAAACCCGCACGTCGGTCTCTCCGTGACAAATTTTTGAATTTAATGACGAATTTTCCGAAAATGTTTCTTGCAACATTTTCAAAACGCGATTGCAGAGAAACCAAAATATTAAAAATTTTAAAAATTGGTAAGATCAATCCAAACGGTTCAAAGTTGTTTTAGGCAAGTTTTGGCGAAAATTCGTACGCTCATTTGTCAGTTACAACAGTTCCAATTTTTATTTGCCAAATCTTTTCAAATTTGCAATTTTGAGTTTTGACTTTTAAAACTTTGCGAATATATTTATCAAGGTTTATACTTGAAATTTGCAAGGTTTCAACAAAATCCGCACGTCAGTCTATCTGTGACAAATTTTTGAATTTATACGCGAATTTTCCAAAAATGTTTCTTTTGCAACATTTTCAAAACGCGATTGCAAAGAAACCGAAACGTTAAAAATTTTGAAAACTTGTACGTTTAAACCAAACAGTTCAAAGTTGCTTTTGGCACGTTTTGGCGAAAATCCGTCAGTCCGTTTGTCAGTTATAAAGTTTCAATTTTTATTTGCCAAATCTTGCCAAATTTGCAATTTTGAGTTTCAAAACTTTGCACATATATTCCTGAAGGTTTAAACTAAAAATTTTGCAAAATTTCAACAAAACCCGCACGTCGGTCTCCGTGACAAATTTTTTAATTTACTGACGAATTTTCCGAAAATGTTCTTTTGCAACATTTTCAAAACGCGATTGCAGAGAAACCAAAAAATTAAAAATTTTGAAAATTAGTAATATCAATCCAAACGGTTCAAAGTTGTTTTAGGCAAGTTTTGGCGAAAATTCGTACGCTCATTTGTCAGTTACAACAGTTTCAATTTTTATTTGCCAAATCTTTTCAAATTCGCATTTTTGAGTTTTGACTTTTAAAACTTTGCGAATATATTTTTCAAGGTTTATACTTGAAATTTGCAAGGTTTCAACAAAATCCGCACGTCGGTCTATCTGTGACAAATTTTTGAATTTATAGGCGAATTTTCCAAAAATGTTTCTTTTGCAACATTTTCAAAACGCGATTGCAAAGAAACCGGAACGTTAAAAATTTTGAAAACTTGTACGATCAAACCAAACAGTTCAAAGTTGTTTTTGGCACGTTTTGGCGAAAATCCCTCAGTCCGTTTGTCAGTTATAAAGTTTCAATTTTTATTTTCCAAATCTTGCCAAATTTTGCAATTTTTAGTTTTGTGTTTCAAAACTTTGCACATATATTCCTGAAGGTTTCAGCTTAAAATTTGCAAAATTTCAACAAAACCCGCACGTCGGTCTCTCCGTGACAAATTTTTGAATTTACTGACGAATTTTCCGAAAATGTTTTTTTGCAACATTTTCAAAACGCGATTGCAGAGAAACCAAAATATTCAAAATTTTGAAAATTGGTAAGATCAATCCAAACGGTTCAAAGTTGTTTTAGGCAAGTTTTGGCGAAAATTCGTACGCTCATTTGTCAGTTACAACAGTTTCAATTTTTATTTGCCAAATCTTTTCAAATTTGCAATTTTGAGTTTTGACTTTTAAAACTTTGCGAATATATTTCTCAAGGTTTATACTTGAAATTTGCAAGGTTTCAACAAAATCCGCACGTCGGTCTATCTGTGACAAATTTTTGAATTTATAGGCGAATTTTCCAAAAATGTTTCTTTTGCAACATTTTCAAAACGCGATTGCAAAGAAACCGAAACGTTAAAAATTTTGAAAACTTGTACGATCAAACCAAACAGTTCAAAGTTGTTTTTGGCACGTTTTGGCGAAAATCCGTCAGTCCGTTTGTCAGTTATAAAGTTTCAATTTTTATTTGCCAAATCTTGCCAAATTTGCAATTTTAAGTTTTGAGTTTCAAAACTTTGCACATATATTCCTGAAGGTTTCAACTTAAAATTTGCAAAATTTCAACAAAACCCGCACGTCGGTCTCTCCGTGACAAATTTTTGAATTTACTGACGAATTTTCCGAAAATGTTTTTTTGCAACATTTTCAAAACGCGATTGCAGAGAAACCAAAAAATTAAAATATTTGAAAATTGGTGAGATCAATCCAAACGGTTCAAAGTTGTTTTAGGCAAGTTTTGGCGAAAATTCGTACGCTCATTTGTCAGTTACAACAGCTTCAATTTTTATTTGCCAAATCTTTTCAAATTTGCAATTTTGAGTTTTGAATTTCAAAACTTTGCTAGTATATTCCTCAAGGTTTATACTTGAAATTTGCAAAGTTTCAACAAAATCCGCACGTCGGTATATCTGTGACAAATTTTTGAATTTATAGGCGAATTTTCCAAAAATGTTTCTTTTGCAACATTTTCAAAACGCGATTGCAAAGAAACCGAAACGTTAAAAATTTTGAAAACTTGTACGATCAAACCAAACAGTTCAAAGTTGTTTTTGGCACGTTTTGGCGAAAATCCGTCAGTTCGTTTGTCAGTTATAAAAGTTTCAATTTTTATTTGCCAAATCTTGCCAAATTTGCAATTTTAAGTTTTGAGTTTCAAAACTTTGCACATATATTCCTGAAGGTTTCAGCTTAAAATTTGCAAAATTTCAACAAAACCCGCACGTCGGTCTCTCCGTGACAAATTTTTGAATTTACTGACGAATTTTCCGAAAATGTTTTTTTGCAACATTTTCAAAACGCGATTGCAGAGAAACCAAAATATTAAAAATTGGTAAGATCAATCCAAACGGTTCAAAGTTGTTTTAGGCAAGTTTTGGCGAAAATTCGTACGCTCATTTGTCAGTTACAACAGTTTCAATTTTTATTTGCCAAATCTTTTCAAATTTGCAATTTTGAGTTTTGACTTTTAAAACTTTGCGAATATATTTCTCAAGGTTTATACTTGAAATTTGCAAGGTTTCAACAAAATCCGCACGTCGGTATATCTGTGACAAATTTTTGAATTTATAGGCGAATTTTCTAAAAATGTTTCTTTTGCAACATTTTCAAAACGCGATTGCAAAGAAACCGAAACGTTAAAAATTTTGAAAACTTGTACGATCAAACCAAACAGTTCAAAGTTGTTTTTGGCACGTTTTGGCGAAAATCCGTCAGTCCGTTTGTCAGTTATAAAGTTTCAATTTTTATTTGCCAAATCTTGCCAAATTTGCAATTTTGAGTTTCAAAACTTTGCACATATATTCCTGAAGGTTTCAACTTAAAATTTGCAAAATTTCAACAAAACCCGCACGTCGGTCTCCGTGACAAATTTTTTAATTTACTGACGAATTTTCCGAAAATGTTTCTTTTGCAACATTTTCAAAACGCGATTGCAGAGAAACCAAAAAATTAAAAATTTTGAAAATTGGTAAGATCAATCCAAACGGTTCAAAGTTGTTTTAGGCAAGTTTTGGCGAAAATTCGTACGCTCATTTGTCAGTTACAACAGTTTCAATTTTTATTTGCCAAATCTTTTCTAATTTGCAATTTTGAGTTTTGACTTTTAAAACTTTGCGAATATATTTCTCAAGGTTTATACTTGAAATTTGCAAGGTTTCAACAAAATCCGCACGTCGGTCTATCTGTGCCAAATTTTTGAATTTATAGGCGAATTTTCCAAAAATGTTTCTTTTGCAACATTTTCAAAACGCGATTGCAAAGAAACCGAAACGTTAAAAATTTTGAAAACTTGTACGATCAAACCAAACAGTTCAAAGTTGTTTTTGGCACGTTTTGGCGAAAATCCGTCAGTCCGTTTGTCAGTTATAAAGTTTCAATTTTTATTTGCCAAATCTTACCAAATTTGCAATTTTAAGTTTTGAGTTTCAAAACTTTGCACATATATTCCTGAAGGCTTCAACTTAAAATTTGCAAAATTTCAACAAAACCCGCACGTCGGTCTCTCCGTGACAAATTTTTGAATTTACTGACGAATTTTCCGAAAATGTTTTTTTGCAACATTTTCAAAACGCGATTGCAGAGAAACCAAAATATTAAAAATTTTAAAAATTGGTAAGATCAATCCAAACGGTTCAAAGTTGTTTTAGGCAAGTTTTGGCGAAAATTCGTACGCTCATTTGTCAGTTACAACAGTTTCAATTTTTATTTGCCAAATCTTTTCAAATTTGCAATTTTGAGTTTTGACTTTTAAAACTTTGCGAATATATTTCTCAAGGTTTATACTTGAAATTTGCAAGGTTTCAACAAAATCCGCACGTCGGTATATCTGTGACAAATTTTTGAATTTATAGGCGAATTTTCTAAAAATGTTTCTTTTGCAACATTTTCAAAACGCGATTGCAAAGAAACCGAAACGTTAAAAATTTTGAAAACTTGTACGATCAAACCAAACAGTTCAAAGTTGTTTTTGGCACGTTTTGGCGAAAATCCGTCAGTCCGTTTGTCAGTTATAAAGTTTCAATTTTTATTTGCCAAATCTTGCCAAATTTGCAATTTTGAGTTTCAAAACTTTGCACATATATTCCTGAAGGTTTCAACTTAAAATTTGCAAAATTTCAACAAAACCCGCACGTCGGTCTCCGTGACAAATTTTTTAATTTACTGACGAATTTTCCGAAAATGTTTCTTTTGCAACATTTTCAAAACGCGATTGCAGAGAAACCAAAAAATTAAAAATTTTGAAAATTGGTAAGATCAATCCAAACGGTTCAAAGTTGTTTTAGGCAAGTTTTGGCGAAAATTCGTACGCTCATTTGTCAGTTACAACAGTTTCAATTTTTATTTGCCAAATCTTTTCTAATTTGCAATTTTGAGTTTTGACTTTTAAAACTTTGCGAATATATTTCTCAAGGTTTATACTTGAAATTTGCAAGGTTTCAACAAAATCCGCACGTCGGTCTATCTGTGCCAAATTTTTGAATTTATAGGCGAATTTTCCAAAAATGTTTCTTTTGCAACATTTTCAAAACGCGATTGCAAAGAAACCGAAACGTTAAAAATTTTGAAAACTTGTACGATCAAACCAAACAGTTCAAAGTTGTTTTTGGCACGTTTTGGCGAAAATCCGTCAGTCCGTTTGTCAGTTATAAAGTTTCAATTTTTATTTGCCAAATCTTACCAAATTTGCAATTTTAAGTTTCAAAACTTTGCACATATATTCCTGAAGGCTTCAACTTAAAATTTGCAAAATTTCAACAAAACCCGCACGTCGGTCTCTCCGTGACAAATTTTTGAATTTACTGACGAATTTTCCGAAAATGTTTTTTTGCAACATTTTCAAAACGCGATTGCAGAGAAACCAAAATATTAAAAATTTTAAAAATTGGTAAGATCAATCCAAACGGTTCAAAGTTGTTTTAGGCAAGTTTTGGCGAAAATTCGTACGCTCATTTGTCAGTTACAACAGTTTCAATTTTTTTTGCCAAATCTTTTCAAATTTGCAATTTTGAGTTTTGACTTTCAAAACTTTGCTAGTATATTCCTCAAGGTTTATACTTGAACTTTGCAAAGTTTCAACAAAATCCGCACGTCGGTCTCTCCGTGACAAATTTTTGAATTTACTGACGAATTTTCCGAAAATGTTTTTTTGCAACATTTTCAAAACGCGATTGCAGAGAAACCAAAAAATTAAAAATTTTGAAAATTAGTAAGATCAATCCAAACGGTTCAAAGTTGTTTTAGGCAAGTTTTGGCGAAAATTCGTACGCTCATTTGTCAGTTACAACAGTTTCAATTTTTATTTGCCAAATCTTTTCAAATTTGCAATATTGAGTTTTGAATTTCAAAACTTTGCTAGTATATTCCTCAAGATTTATACTTGAAATTTGCAAAATTTCAACAAAACCCGCACGTCGGTCTCTCCGTGACAAATTTTTGAATTTACTGACGAATTTTCCGAAAATGTTTTTTTGCAACATTTTCAAAACGCGATTGCAGAGAAACCAAAATATTAAAAATTTTAAAAATTGGTAAGATCAATCCAAACGGTTCAAAGTTGTTTTAGGCAAGTTTTGGCGAAAATTCGTACGCTCATTTGTCAGTTACAACAGTTTCAATTTTTATTTGCCAAATCTTTTCAAATTTGCAATTTTGAGTTTTGACTTTTAAAACTTTGCGAATATATTTCTCAAGGTTTATACTTGAAATTTGCAAGGTTTCAACAAAATCCGCAGGTCGGTCTATCTGTGACAAATTTTTGAATTTATAGGCGAATTTTCCAAAAATGTTTCTTTTGCAACATTTTCAAAACGCGATTGCAAAGAAACCGAAACGTTAAAAATTTTGAAAACTTGTACGATCAAACCAAACAGTTCAAAGTTGTTTTTGGCACGTTTTGGCGAAAATCCGTCAGTCCGTTTGTCAGTTATAAAGTTTCAATTTTTATTTGCCAAATCTTGCCAAATTTGCAATTTTAGGTTTTGAGTTTCAAAACTTTGCACATATATTCCTGAAGGTTTCAACTTAAAATTTGCAAAATTTCAACAAAACCCGCACGTCGGTCTCTCCGTGACAAATTTTTGAATTTACAAACGAATTTTCCGAAAATGTTTTTTTGCAACATTTTCAAAACGCGATTGCAGAGAAACCAAAATATTAAAAATTTTAAAAATTGGTAAGATCAATCCAAACGGTTCAAAGTTGTTTTAGGCAAGTTTTGGCGAAAATTCGTAAGCTCATTTGTCAGTTACAACAGTTTCAATTTTTATTTGCCAAATCTTTTCAAATTTGCAATTTTGACTTTTAAAACTTTGCGAATATATTTCTCAAGGTTTATACTTGAAATTTGCAAGGTTTCAACAAAATCCGCACGTCGGTCTATCTGCGACAAATTTTTGAATTTATAGGCGAATTTTCCAAAAATGTTTCTTTTGCAACATTTTCAAAACGCGATTGCAAAGAAACCGAAACGTTAAAAATTTTGAAAACTTGTACGATCAAACCAAACAGTTCAAAGTTGTTTTTGGCACGTTTTGGCGAAAATCCGTCAATCCGTTTGTCAGTTATAGAGTTTCAATTTTTATTTGCCAAATCTTGCCAAATTTGCAATTTTGAGTTTCAAAACTTTGCACATATATTCCTGAAGGTTTCAACTTAAAATTTGCAAAATTTCAACAAAACCCGCACGTCGGTCTCTCCGTGACAAATTTTTGAATTTACTGACGAATTTTCCGAAAATGTTTTTTTGCAACATTTTCAAACCGCGATTGCAGAGAAACCAAAATATTAAAAATTTTAAAAATTGGTAAGATCAATCCAAACGGTTCAAAGTTGTTTTAGGCAAGTTTTGGCGAAAATTCGTACGCTCATTTGTCAGTTACAACAGTTTCAATTTTTATTTGCCAAATCTTTTCAAATTTGCAATTTTGAGTTTTGACTTTTAAAACTTTGCGAATATATTTCTCAAGGTTTATACTTGAAATTTGCAAGGTTTCAACCAAATCCGCACGTCGGTCTATCTGTGACAAATTTTTGAATTTATAGGCGAATTTTCCAAAAATGTTTCTTTTGCAACATTTTCAAAACGCGATTGCAAAGAAACCGAAACGTTAAAAATTTTGAAAACTTGTACGATCAAACCAAACAGTTCAAAGTTGTTTTTGGCACGTTTTGGCGAAAATCCGTCAGTCCGTTTGTCAGTTATAAAGTTTCAATTTTTATTTGCCAAATCTTGCCAAATTTTCAATTTTAAGTTTCAAAACTTTGCACATATATTCCTGAAGGTTTCAACTTAAAATTTTCAAAATTTCAACAAAACCCGCACGTCGGTCTCTCCGTGAAAATTTTTTGAATTTACTGACGAATTTTCCGAAAATGTTTTTTTGCAACATTTTCAAAACGCGATTGCAGAGAAACCAAAAAATTAAAAATTTTGAAAATTGGTAAAATCAATCCAAACGGTTCAAAGTTGTTTTAGGCAAGTTTTGGCGAAAATTCGTACGCTCATTTGTCAGTTACAACAGCTTCAATTTTTATTTGCCAAATCTTTTCAAATTTGCAATTTTGAGTTTTGAATTTCAAAACTTTGCTAGTATATTCCTCAAGGTTTATTCTTGAAATTTGCAAAGTTTCAACAAAATCCGCACGTCGGTCTCTCCGTGACGAATTTTCCAAAAATGTTTTTTGCAACATTTTCAAAACGCGATTGCAGAGAAACCAAAATCTTCAAAATTTGGAAAATTTGAACGATGAATCCAAACAGTTCAAAGTTGTTTTTGGCAAGTTTTGGCAAAAATCCGTACGTTCGTTTGTCGTTACGCCTGTTACAAAAGTTTCAATTTTTTTTTGCAAAATCTTTTCAAATTTGCAATTTCAAGTTTTGACTTTTAAAACTTTGCGAATATATTTCTCAAGCTTGATACTTGAAATTTGCAAGGTTTCAACAAAACCCGCACGTCGGTCTCTCCGTGACAAATTTTTGAATTTACTGACGAATTTTCCGAAAAAGTTTTTTTGCAACATTTTTAAAACGCGATTGCAGAGAAACCAAAATATTAAAAATTTTAAAAATTGGTAAGATCAATCCAAACGGTTCAAAGTTGTTTTAGGCAAGTTTTGGCGAAAATTCGTACGCTCATTTGTCAGTTACAACAGTTTCAATTTTTATTTGCCAAATCTTTTCAAATTTGCATTTTTGAGTTTTGACTTTTAAAACTTTGCGAATATATTTCTCAAGGTTTATACTTGAAATTTGCAAGGTTTCAACAAAATCCGCACGTCGGTCTATCTGTGACAAATTTTTAAACTTATAGGCGAATTTTCCAAAAATGTTTCTTTTGCAACATTTTCAAAACGCGATTGCAAAGAAACCGAAACGTTAAAAATTTTGAAAACTTGTACGATCAAACCAAACAGTTCAAAGTTGTTTTTGGCACGTTTTGGCGAAAATCCCTGAGTCCGTTTGTCAGTTATAAAAGTTTCAATTTTTATTTGCCAAATCTTGCCAAATTTGCAATTTTAAGTTTTGAGTTTCAAAACTTTGCACATATATTCCTGAAGGTTTCAGCTTAAAATTTGCAAAATTTCAACAAAACCCGCACGTCGGTCTCTCCGTGACAAATTTTTGAATTTACTGACGAATTTTCCCAAAATGCTTTTTTTGCAACATTTTCATAACGCGATTGCAGAGAAACCAAAATATTAAAAATTTTAAAAATTGGTAAGATCAATCCAAACGGTTCAAAGTTGTTTTAGGCAAGTTTTGGCGAAAATTCGTACGCTCATTTGTCAGTTACAACAGTTTCAATTTTTATTTGCCAAATCTTTTCAAATTTGCAATTTTGAGTTTTGAATTTCAAAACTTTGCTAGTATATTCCTCAAGGTTTATACTTGAAATTTGCAAAGTTTCAACAAAATCCGCACGTCGGTATATCTGTGACAAATTTTTGAATTTATAGGCGAATTTTCCAAAAATGTTTCTTTTGCAACATTTTCAAAACGCGATTGCAAAGAAACCGAAACGTTAAAAATTTTGAAAACGTGTACGATCAAACCAAACAGTTCAAAGTTGTTTTTGGCACGTTTTGGCGAAAATCCGTCAGTCCGTTTGTCAGTTATAAAGTTTCAATTTTTATTTGCCAAATCTTGCCAAATTTGCAATTTTGAGTTTCAAAACTTTGCACATATATTCCTGAAGGTTTCAACTTAAAATTTGCAAAATTTCAACAAAACCCGCACGTCGGTCTCCGTGACAAATTTTTTAATTTACTGACGAATTTTCCGAAAATGTTCTTTTGCAACATTTTCAAAACGCGATAGCAGAGAAACCAAAAAATTAAAAATTTTGAAAATTGGTAAGATCAATCCAAACGGTTCAAAGTTGTTTTAGGCAAGTTTTGGCGAAAATTCGTACGCTCATTTGTCAGTTACAACAGTTTCAATTTTTATTTGCCAAATCTTTTCAAATTTGCATTTTTGAGTTTTGACTTTTAAAACTTTGCGAATATATTTCTCAAGGTTTATACTTGAAATTTGCAAGGTTTCAACAAAATCCGCACGTCGGTCTATCTGTGACAAATTTTTGAATTTATAGGCGAATTTTCCAAAAATGTTTCTTTTGCAACATTTTCAAAACGCGATTGCAAAGAAACCGAAACGTTAAAAATTTTGAAAACTTGTACGATCAAACCAAACAGTTCAAAGTTGTTTTTGGCACGTTTTGGCGAAAATCCGTCAGTCCGTTTGTCAGTTATAAAAGTTTCAATTTTTATTTGCCAAATCTTGCCAAATTTGCAATTTTAAGTTTTGAGTTTCAAAACTTTGCACATATATTCCTGAAGGTTTCAACTTAAAATTTGCAAAATTTGAACAAAACCCGCACGTCGGTCCCTCCGTGACAAATTTTTGAATTTACTGACGAATTTTCCGAAAATGTTTTTTTGCAACATTTTCAAAACGCGATTGCAGAGATACCAAAATATTAAAAATTTTGAAAATTGGTAAGATCAATCCAAACGGTTCAAAGTTGTTTTAGGCAAGTTTTGGCGAAAATTCGTACGCTCATTTGTCAGTTACAACAGTTTCAATTTTTATTTGCCAAAACTTTTCAAATTTGCAATTTTGAGTTTTGACTTTTAAAACTTTGCGAATATATTTCTCAAGGTTTATACTTGAAATTTGCAAGGTTTCAACAAAATCCGCACGTCGGTCTATCTGTGACAAATTTTTGAATTTATAGGCGAATTTTCCAAAAATGTTTCTTTTGCAACATTTTCAAAACGCGATTGCAAAGAAACCGAAACGTTAAAAATTTTGAAAACTTGTACGTTTAAACCAAACAGTTCAAAGTTGTTTTTGGCACGTTTTGGCGAAAATCCGTCAGTCCGTTTGTCAGTTATAAAGTTTCAATTTTTATTTGCCAAATCTTGCCAAATTTGCAATTTTGAGTTTCAAAACTTTGCACATATATTCCTGAAGGTTTCAACTTAAAATTTGCAAAATTTCAACAAAACCCGCACGTCGGTCTCTCCGTGACAAATTTTTGAATTTACTGACGAATTTTCCGAAAATGTTTTTTTGCAACATTTTCAAACCGCGATTGCAGAGAAACCAAAACATTAAAAATTTTGAAAATTGGTAAGATCAATCCAAACGGTTCAAAGTTGTTTTAGGCAAGTTTTGGCGAAAATTCGTACGCTCATTTGTCAGTTACAACAGTTTCAATTTTTATTTGCCAAATCTTTTCAAATTTGCAATTTTGAGTTTTGACTTTTAAAACTTTGCGAATATATTTCTCAAGGTTTATACTTGAAATTTGCAAGGTTTCAACCAAATCCGCACGTCGGTCTATCTGTGACAAATTTTTGAATTTATAGGCGAATTTTCCAAAAATGTTTCTTTTGCAACATTTTCAAAACGCGATTGCAAAGAAACCGAAACGTTAAAAATTTTGAAAACTTGTACGATCAAACCAAACAGTTCAAAGTTGTTTTTGGCACGTTTTGGCGAAAATCCGTCAGTCCGTTTGTCAGTTATAAAGTTTCAATTTTTATTTGCCAAATCTTGCCAAATTTGCAATTTTGAGTTTCAAAACTTTGCACATATATTCCTGAAGGTTTCAACTTAAAATTTGCAAAATTTCAACAAAACCCGCACGTCGGTCTCCGTGACAAATTTTTTAATTTACTGACGAATTTTCCGAAAATGTTCTTTTGCAACATTTTCAAAACGCGATAGCAGAGAAACCAAAAAATTAAAAATTTTGAAAATTGGTAAGATCAATCCAAACGGTTCAAAGTTGTTTTAGGCAAGTTTTGGCGAAAATTCGTACGCTCATTTGTCAGTTACAACAGTTTCAATTTTTATTTGCCAAATCTTTTCAAATTTGCATTTTTGAGTTTTGACTTTTAAAACTTTGCGAATATATTTCTCAAGGTTTATACTTGAAATTTGCAAGGTTTCAACAAAATCCGCACGTCGGTCTATCTGTGACAAATTTTTGAATTTATAGGCGAATTTTCCAAAAATGTTTCTTTTGCAACATTTTCAAAACGCGATTGCAAAGAAACCGAAACGTTAAAAATTTTGAAAACTTGTACGATCAAACCAAACAGTTCAAAGTTGTTTTTGGCACGTTTTGGCGAAAATCCGTCAGTCCGTTTGTCAGTTATAAAAGTTTCAATTTTTATTTGCCAAATCTTGCCAAATTTGCAATTTTAAGTTTTGAGTTTCAAAACTTTGCACATATATTCCTGAAGGTTTCAACTTAAAATTTGCAAAATTTGAACAAAACCCGCACGTCGGTCCCTCCGTGACAAATTTTTGAATTTACTGACGAATTTTCCGAAAATGTTTTTTTGCAACATTTTCAAAACGCGATTGCAGAGATACCAAAATATTAAAAATTTTGAAAATTGGTAAGATCAATCCAAACGGTTCAAAGTTGTTTTAGGCAAGTTTTGGCGAAAATTCGTACGCTCATTTGTCAGTTACAACAGTTTCAATTTTTATTTGCCAAAACTTTTCAAATTTGCAATTTTGAGTTTTGACTTTTAAAACTTTGCGAATATATTTCTCAAGGTTTATACTTGAAATTTGCAAGGTTTCAACAAAATCCGCACGTCGGTCTATCTGTGACAAATTTTTGAATTTATAGGCGAATTTTCCAAAAATGTTTCTTTTGCAACATTTTCAAAACGCGATTGCAAAGAAACCGAAACGTTAAAAATTTTGAAAACTTGTACGTTTAAACCAAACAGTTCAAAGTTGTTTTTGGCACGTTTTGGCGAAAATCCGTCAGTCCGTTTGTCAGTTATAAAGTTTCAATTTTTATTTGCCAAATCTTGCCAAATTTGCAATTTTGAGTTTCAAAACTTTGCACATATATTCCTGAAGGTTTCAACTTAAAATTTGCAAAATTTCAACAAAACCCGCACGTCGGTCTCTCCGTGACAAATTTTTGAATTTACTGACGAATTTTCCGAAAATGTTTTTTTGCAACATTTTCAAACCGCGATTGCAGAGAAACCAAAACATTAAAAATTTTGAAAATTGGTAAGATCAATCCAAACGGTTCAAAGTTGTTTTAGGCAAGTTTTGGCGAAAATTCGTACGCTCATTTGTCAGTTACAACAGTTTCAATTTTTATTTGCCAAATCTTTTCAAATTTGCAATTTTGAGTTTTGACTTTTAAAACTTTGCGAATATATTTCTCAAGGTTTATACTTGAAATTTGCAAGGTTTCAACCAAATCCGCACGTCGGTCTATCTGTGACAAATTTTTGAATTTATAGGCGAATTTTCCAAAAATGTTTCTTTTGCAACATTTTCAAAACGCGATTGCAAAGAAACCGAAACGTTAAAAATTTTGAAAACTTGTACGATCAAACCAAACAGTTCAAAGTTGTTTTTGGCACGTTTTGGCGAAAATCCGTCAGTCCGTTTGTCAGTTATAAAGTTTCAATTTTTATTTGCCAAATCTTGCCAAATTTGCAATTTTTAGTTTTGTGTTTCAAAACTTTGCACATATATTCCTGAAGGTTTCAGCTTAAAATTTGCAAAATTTCAACAAAACCCGCACGTCGGTCTCTCCGTGACAATTTTTTGAATTTACTGACGAATTTTCCGAAAATGTTTTTTTGCAACATTTTCAAAACGCGATTGCAGAGAAACCAAAAAATTAAAAATTTTGAAAATTGGTAAGATCAATCCAAACGGTTCAAAGTTGTTTTAGGCAAGTTTTGGCGAAAATTCGTACGCTCATTTGTCAGTTACAACAGTTTCAATTTTGATTTGCCAAATCTTTTCAAATTTGCAATTTTGAGTTTTGAATTTCAAAACTTTGCTAGTATATTCCTCAAGGTTTATACTTGAAATTTGCAAAGTTTCAACAAAATCCGCACGTCGGTCTATCTGTGACAAATTTTTGAATTTATAGGCGAATTTTCCAAAAATGTTTCTTTTGCAACATTTTCAAAACGCGATTGCAAAGAAACCGAAACGTTAAAATTTATGAAAACTTGTACGATCAAACCAAACAGTTCAAAGTTGTTTTTGGCACGTTTTGGCGAAAATCCCTCAGTCCGTTTGTCAGTTATAAAGTTTCAATTTTTATTTGCCAAATCTTGCCAAATTTGCAATTTTAAGTTTTGAGTTTGAAAACTTTGCACATATATTCCTCAAGGTTTCAACTTAAAATTTGCAAAATTTTAACAAAACCCGCACGTCGGTCTCTCCGTGACAAATTTTTGAATTTACTGACGAATTTTCCGAAAATGTTTTTTGCAACATTTTCAAAACGCGATTGCAGAGAAACCAAAATATTAAAAATTTTAAAAATTGGTAAGATCAATCCAAACGGTTCAAAGTTGTTTTAGGCAAATTTTGGCGAAAATTCGTACGCTCATTTGTCAGTTACAACAGTTTCAATTTTTATTTGCCAAAACTTTTCAAATTTGCAATTTTGAGTTTTGACTTTTAAAACTTTGCGAATATATTTCTCAAGGTTTATACTTGAAATTTGCAAGGTTTCAACAAAATCCGCACGTCGGTCTATCTGTGACAAATTTTTGAATTTATAGGCGAATTTTCCAAAAATGTTTCTTTTGCAACATTTTCAAAACGCGATTGCAAAGAAACCGAAACGTTAAAAATTTTGAAAACTTGTACGATCAAACCAAACAGTTCAAAGTTGTTTTTGGCACGTTTTGGCGAAAATCCGTCAGTTCGTTTGTCAGTTATAAAAGTTTCAATTTTTATTTGCCAAATCTTGCCAAATTTGCAATTTTAAGTTTTGAGTTTCAAAACTTCGCACATATATTCCTGAAGGTTTCAACTTAAAATTTGCAAAATTTCAACAAAACCCGCACGTCGGTCTCTCCGTGACAAATTTTTGAATTTACTGACGAATTTTCCGAAAATGTTTTTTTGCAACATTTTCAAAACGCGATTGCAGAGAAACCAAAATATTAAAAATTTTGAAAATTAGTAAGATCAATCCAAACGGTTCAAAGTTGTTTTAGGCAAGTTTTGGCGAAAATTCGTACGCTCATTTGTCAGTTACAACAGTTTCAATTTTTATTTGCCAAATCTTTTCAAATTTGCAATTTTGAGTTTTGAATTTCAAAACTTTGCTAGTATATTCCTCAAGGTTTATACTTGAAATTTGCAAAGTTTCAACAAAATCCGCACGTCGGTCTCTCCATGACAAATTTTTGAATTTACAAACGAATTTTCAAAAAATGTTTCTTTTGCAACATTTTCAAAACGCGATTGCAAAGAAACCGTAATTTTAAAAACCTTGATTTGTACAATCAATCCAAACAGTCCAAAGCATAAAACTTTGCAAATATATTCCTCAAGGTTTATACTTGGAATTTGTAAAGCTTCAACAAAATCCGCACGTCGGTCTCTCCGTGACGAATTTTCCAAAAATGTTTTTTGCAACATTTTCAAAACGCGATTGCAGAGAAACCAAAATCTTCAAAATTTGAACGATGAATCCAAACAGTTCAAAGTTGTTTTTGGCAAGTTTTGGCAAAAATCCGTACGTTCGTTTGTCGTTACGTCTGTTACAAAAGTTTCAATTTTTTTTTGCAAAATCATTTCAAATTTGCAATTTCAAGTTTTGACTTTTAAAACTTTGCGAATATATTTCTCAAGCTTTATACTTGAAATTTGCAAGGTTTCAACAAAATCCGCACGTCGGTCTATGTGTGACAAATTTTTGAATTTATAGGCGAATTTTCCAAAAATGTTTCTTTTGCAACATTTTCAAAACGCGATTGCAAAGAAACCGTAATTTGAAAAACCTTGATTTGTACGATCAATCCAAACAGTCCAATCTTGTTTTTGACAAGTTTTGGCAAAAATCCGTTCGTCCGTTACAAAAGTTTCAATTTTAATCCATGACCGTCTGTCCGTTCCAAAAATTTTGACCGACCCCCACATTATCGCACATAACTTCCGAACAGACAAACGGATTCCCAAAATTTTTGCACCAACCTCCCCGCAGCAACAAAACCTAAACATCTCTATCTTTCAGAACCAGCTGGTTCAAAAATACGGCTTCCCCTTCGAGAACTACAAGGTGACTACCGAAGACGGCTATGTCCTGCAGCTTCACCGCATCCCCTACGGCAAGACCCCGCCGAAGCAAAATCCCCGTCCCCCAATCCTCCTCTTGCACGGCCTACTAGAAACCTCAATCTTTTGGCTCACAAATGGCCCGGACAAATCGCTCCCTTACATTTTAGCGGAAGCCGGATATGACGTTTGGCTGGGCAACGCTAGAGGCAACTACTATTCCAGAAAGCATGTGAAATTAGACCCGGATGCGAATTCTAGGGAGTTTTTTGATTTCAGTTGGCACGAGATCGGAGTTTTCGATTTGCCAGCGAAAATTGACTTTATATTGGCAAAGACAGGAGCCGAAAAGCTGTTCTACGCCGGCCACAGCCAAGGGTCTGTGGTCTTTATGGTCTTGATGAGTGAACGAGAGGAATACAACGCGAAAATTAGACTTATGCTGGGGCTGGGACCGGCGATTTACCTCAACGGTTGCGTGTCGCCGGCGCTCATCCTTGTCGGGTCTGTGCAAAAATTCGCAGAGGTATGGCAAAATTCGTGTACATTTTTTTCCCCAAAGTCCCCAAACTTTGACTTCAAACTTGATCCTATAAAAATTTGCATCGACTTCTTAAAAAATTCGCACAATTTGCACCGGTCGAAGCTGGCGTCCAAATTTTGGCACACGTACAGCGCAAACTTCAAGCGACCTCTTCGAAAAAAAAAAACGTCCAAATCCATCTGTCCGTCTTAACCCCAACATATTCCACCAAAAAAATCTCTTTGTTTCAGTACCTGGTCGACAAACTGAACTTGCACGAAATGTTCCCAAAATCACGGTACCTGTCCAAACTTGCCAATCATTTCTGCCGAGACGGCTCGTACTTTCAGCATCTCTGCATGTTCCTGCACAACATCAACGGCGGCTTCAACACCCAGCAATTCAACAAGGCAAGAAACCCTCACAAAAACAAACATGTTATCATGTCTATCTACTAGATAACTCATCTGTTCCAAATTTGAGCAGTCTAGATGGAACAGTTTGCGAGATTATTGCGAGTTTTAGTCGATATCTAACTGTCTGATTTAGTCTGATTCAGGTCTGATTTAGGTTTGAGTTACGATTGCGAAATTTTGCAGACTTTGTTGCCGCTGGTCTATTCGCACATCCCCGCCGGTGCGGCTACCAAACAGCTGCTGCACTACACCCAGCAGATCTACACAGGTATTAGACTAGCTAGTATTAGCCAAGGATTAAATGTGCATGGTTTTTGCAGATTTTCGCAAGTACGATCACGGGGCTGAGAAGAATCTAGCGGTTTATGGACAGGAAACAGCGCCGACGTACGATCTTTCAAAAGTTTGGGCACCAGTCGCTCTCATTTACGGCGAGAATGATTTTGTCACGTCTGAAAAGGTTAGTTAACTAAATGGTTTTAAGACAGAGTTTTAAGTGCGAGTCTGTGTAGATTACGTGTTTTCTAGTTTGTGTAGTTGGACTAATTGGGGGTTTCTGTTGCAGGATGTATTGCATTTGTCGAACGGGTTGCCTAACTTGGTGTGGCTTCATAAAGTAGGCGATGAAAATTTCGCGCATTTCGATTTTGTGGTCAGTTTGCACGCCGATAGGATTTTGTATCCGAAGTTATTGCAAATTTTGGGGAAATTTTGAATGTAAATTTTTCATTTTGTTGAATTTTCGAATACATTTTTTGCCATACTGTGTGTTTTTCTTTGCAAATTTTTTGCAAGTTTTCAGTGAAAATTGCAAATTTTTTAAAAACGTCAAAAAACTTTGACTCTCTATATTTCAAAATCTAGTTGAAATTGTCTCTAGATTCAAACATTATCTGGTAGATAATCTATTATTCTATGAACAGTTCAAATTTTATTTAACTAGGTGTATTAGTTTACGACTTATCGAGAATAATGTAAGTATCTAGCAAACAACTCAAGCTTTAAATTTGAAACTCAATATCTTAGAAACTAACCGAGATTGCTTCTAGATTCAAACATTATCTGCTAGATAATTTATCATTCCATAAACAGTTCAAATTTTAGTTATTAGTTTACGACTTATCGAGAATAATGTAAGTATCTTGCAGACAATTCAAGCTTTAAATTTGAGAGTCAATATCTCAGAAACTAATTGGCATTGCTTATAGATTCAAACATTATCTGCTAGATAATTTATCATTCTATTAACAGTTCAAACTTTTTAGTTAACTAGGTGTATTAGTTTACGACATATCGAGAATAATGAATGTATCTAGCAGACAACTCAAACTTTAAATTTTACACTCAATATATCAGAAACTAATTGGGAATGCTTCTAGATTCAAACATTATCTGGTAGATAATTTATTTTTCTATAAATATTTCAAATTTTAGTTATCTATATAGAAGAGTTTTAGGCGTTTTAGAAGTGATCTATGAAATCGCGGAGAGTTTGAGCCTCTATATATCAAAAACTAGTTGTAATTGTCTGTAGATTCAAACATTATCTGGTAGATAATCTATTATTCTATGAAAACTCCAAATTTTATTGAACTAGTTGTATTAGTTTACGACTTATCCAGAATAATGTAAGTATCTAGCAGACAACTCAAACTTTAAATTTGAGACTCAATATCTCAGAAACAAATTGGGATTCCTTATAGATTCAAACATTATCTAGTAGATAATTTATTATCCTATAAAAATTTCAAATTTTAATTATCTAGATAGATTACTTTATGAGTTACAGACGTTTTAGAAGTTATCTATCAAATCGCAGAGTTAAAAAAAATTAGCAAAAACAAAAGAATTTGTCACGCGTATGCTAATCAAGGCTGCGAATTTGTTTCGAAAACAAAAAATCGATTTCCGCAGTCCCGCATGCGCGTCGTCTATCGACGTCGCGACGCCGATCCCACCACAACAATAATCAAACTAAAACAAACAAGGCAAGCAACCGACAATGAGTGTATTCGCGAATTTGCAAAGCTCAGCGTTTCAGACATCGGCACAGCGAATCGCCGCCGACTAAAAGTATCTAGTGCCGACGATGCGACGCCATGCATCCCACAACCTAACACCAGCTCCCTGATCCAGCGGCCAACAAACGATGGGACTTTGTTACGCCCTCAGCCTGATCCTCCTGCTGATCCTGCTGCTCTACGTCGGATTCGAACTGCACTACTTCCTCCGCATGACACTCACCGTAATCCTCGCACGATTTTGCAAGAAGAAAGTGCAGATCCTCCAGGAAACCTCAATCAGTGGTGAGTCTAAATCTCAAACCCCACAAAAACCCTCGTAACTGAACTACAAATTATTTAATTACAACTGTCACTTTGACACTTAATATCTCAACCCGGAAACATAAAGTACAATCAATCTAAACCCCAAGCCATACGGCACAATCTACCGAAAACCCCAAACCTCTATCTATACCTCACCGCAAGTTACAACCCAAACCCCATTTGGGTTGTAACTTGTAACACCTCAAATATCTCAACAACCTTAAGCCCCACAGCAACAACAACCTCGCCTGCCCCACTAAACACCCCACCTAAACCTCAAAACTAAACTACACTTAGTTTAAACCCACCTAGTTTACTAAATTTCAACATTTAAACTAACCACGAAAAACACTCAAGTTCATCCAATTATATCTCACGAACTAATCTACATAGATAACTATAACTGTACACTTATCTACCTAGATACTCCACCTTTGTAAGGCAAAGTAATGGAATGCTCTACCTAGTCAACTAACAGAGTTATTAAGACTTTAATAAACCTAACCTCTAAATCTTTCCGAGTTTACAAATTGTTTAAGACTCGACCACTTAATTATCTATATAGACTAATTATCTAGATTTAATAGCCTTCTAAACCGACACACTACCCATATAAACTACATAGATTTATAGCAGTTACAAACTTAGTTATTTCCAATTAAAGTCTTCAAGTTTGCTTCTCTATATCTTATCTGCTAGACTAGCTAAAAATAGATAATTTCCACACGAATAAAACCCAATCTTCGTTCTACTATTAACTGAAAACTAGAAGGTTCTAGCTAGATTTTTAACTGTTACATATGATTTTCTAAATCTACTTTTTTGAATTTTAACAATTACTTAAGCATCAATTTTGACTAACTACTAATTAGTTAGACTACCTCAACTAAACTGTAATATAGCTAATTGATCTAGTTACAAAATGCTAGAAGCTGGAACGCGTTAACTTAATCTTTAAACTAGTTACGACAAGTTTCGTCTAACAATCTCCATTAACTAGGTAAAAACGATTACTTTATCTTTCAATTTGAGTTAGTTACAAACTAGTTAAATTAGTTATAATATACTAAATTATAGCTAGTTAAACTAGTTATAGAATGATTAAAACTAGACTAAATTATCTGAATCTATAAACTAGCTACAACCGCATTCCTCCACCGAGTTTTGAAATCTAGTTTTCTTAAAGCCTTTTAAAATAGATAACGCCTAGATAACCAAACTATTTTTCACCAGTCACTAGAAAATTAAGTTATCTACCAGATTCAATAACCGATATCTATGTATCTAGTCTACTAACAAAGTTATTAGCGATTTAGAACCGAACTAGTTAACCAACTATTTAACACAGAGTTTCAACTGTACTAAATCTAGATAGATATTGAGTCTAGATCTAGATAATGATATCAGTTATTGAAATTTGAAAACCGAAAGTTGTTATCTGGATCAGGAACTAAGATAAAGAAGCTAGATATTAAGTCTAGATCTAGATAATATCAGTTATTGAAATCTGAAAACCGCAAGTTGTTATCTGGGTCCGAAACAAAGATAGAAAAGCTAGATATTAAGTCTAGATCCATATAATATAAGTTATTGAAATCTGAAAACCGCAAGTTGCTATCTGGATCCAGAACAAAGATAGAGAAGCTAGATATTAAATCTAGATCTAGATAATGATATCAGTTATTGACATCTGAAAACCGCAAGTTATTATCTAGATACGGAACTAAGTTAGAGAAGCTAGATATTAAGCCTAGATCTAGATAATATCAGTTATTGAAATCTGAAAACCGCAGGTTGTTATCTGCATCCGGAACAAAAATAGAGAAGCTAGATATTAAGTCTAGATCTAGATAATGATATCAGTTATGAAAATCTAAAAACCGCAAGTTGTTATCTGGATGCGGAACAAAGATAGAGAAGCTAGATATTATGTCAAGATCTAGATAATGATAGCAGTTATTGATATCTGAAAACCGCAAGTTATCTGGATCGGAAACAAAGATAGAGAAACTAGATATTAAGTCTAGATCTAGATAATATTAGTTATTGAAATCTGAAAACCGCAAGTCTTTATCTGATTCCGGCACAAAGATAGAGAAGCTAGATATTAAGTCTAGATCTAGATAATGATATCGGTTATTGAAATCTAAAAACCGCAAGTTGTTATCTGGATCCGGAACAAAGATAGAGAAGCTAGATATTAAGTCTAGATCTAGATAATGATATTAGTTATTGAAATCTGAAAAACCGCAAGTTGTTATCTAGATCCTGAACAAATATAGAGAAGCTAGATATTAAGTCTAGATCTAGATAATTATATCACTTATTGAAATCTTAAAACCGCAAGTTGTTATCTGAATCGCGAACAAAGATAGAGAAGCTAGATATTAAGTCTAGATCTAGATGACATCAGTTATCAAAATCTGAAAACCGCAAGTTGTTATCTAGATCCTGAACAAATATAGAGAAGCTAGATATTAAGTCTAGATCTAGATAATTATATCACTTATTGAAATCTTAAAACCGCAAGTTGTTATCTGGATCTGGGACAAAGATAGAGAAGCTAGATATTAAGTCTAGATCTAGATAACATCAGTTATTGAAATCTGAAAACCGCAAGTTGTTATCTAGATCCTGAACAAATATAGAGAAACTAGATATTAAGTCTAGATCTAGATAATGATATCACTTATTGAAATCTTAAAACCGCAAGTTGTTATCTGGATCTGGGACAAAGATAGAGAAGCTAGATATTAAGTCTAGATCTAGATAACATCAGTTATTGAAATCTGAAAACAGCAAGTTGTTATCTAGATCCTGAACAAATATAGAGAAACTAGATATTAAGTCTAGATCTAGATAATGATATCACTTATTGAAATCTTAAAACCGCAAGTTGTTATCTGGATCCGGAACAAAGATAGAGAAGCTAGATATTAAGTCCAGATCTAGATAACATCAGTTATTAAAATCTGAAAACCGCAAGTTGTTATCTAGATCCTGAAAAAATATAGAGAAACTAGATATTAAGTCTAGATCTAGATAATGATATCACTTATTGAAATCTTAAAACCGCAAGTTGTTATCTGGATCCGGAACAAAGATAGAGAAGCTAGATATTAAGTCTAGATCTAGATAACATCAGTTATTGAAATCTGAAAACCGCAAGTTGTTATCTAGATCCTGAACAAATATAGAGAAGCTAGATATTAAGTCTAGATCTAGATAATGATATCACTTATTGAAATCTTAAAACCGCAAGTTGTTATCTGGATCCGGAACAAAGATAGAGAAGCTAGATATTAAGTCCAGATCTAGATAACATCAGTTATTGAAATCTGATAACCGCAAGTTGTTATCTAGATCCTGAACAAATATAGAGAAGCTAGATATTAAGTCTAGATCTAGATGACATCAGTTATTGAAATCTGAAAACCGCAATTTGTTATCTGAATCGGGAACAAAGATAGAGAAGCTAGATATTAAGTCTAGATCTAGATAATGATATCAGTTATTGAAATCTTAAAACCGCAAGTTGTTATCTGGATCCGGAACAAAGATAGAGAAGCTAGATATTAAGTCTAGATCTAGATAATGATATCACTTATTGAAATCTTAAAACCGCAAGTTGTTATCTGGATCCGGAACAAAGATAGAGAAGCTAGATATTAAGTCTAGATCTAGATAATGATATCACTTATTGAAATCTTAAAACCGCAAGTTGTTATCTGGATCTGGGACAAAGATAGAGAAGCTAGATATTAAGTCTAGATCTAGATAACATCAGTTATTGAAATCTGAAAACCGCAAGTTGTTATCTAGATCCTGAACAAATATAGAGAAACTAGATATTAAGTCTAGATCTAGATAATGATATCACTTATTGAAATCTTAAAACCGCAAGTTGTTATCTGGATCCGGAACAAAGATAGAGAAGCTAGATATTAAGTCCAGATCTAGATAACATCAGTTATTAAAATCTGAAAACCGCAAGTTGTTATCTAGATCCTGAAAAAATATAGAGAAACTAGATATTAAGTCTAGATCTAGATAATGATATCACTTATTGAAATCTTAAAACCGCAAGTTGTTATCTGGATCCGGAACAAAGATAGAGAAGCTAGATATTAAGTCTAGATCTAGATAACATCAGTTATTGAAATCTGAAAACCGCAAGTTGTTATCTAGATCCTGAACAAATATAGAGAAGCTAGATATTAAGTCTAGATCTAGATAATGATATCACTTATTGAAATCTTAAAACCGCAAGTTGTTATCTGGATCCGGAACAAAGATAGAGAAGCTAGATATTAAGTCCAGATCTAGATAACATCAGTTATTGAAATCTGATAACCGCAAGTTGTTATCTAGATCCTGAACAAATATAGAGAAGCTAGATATTAAGTCTAGATCTAGATGACATCAGTTATTGAAATCTGAAAACCGCAATTTGTTATCTGAATCGGGAACAAAGATAGAGAAGCTAGATATTAAGTCTAGATCTAGATAATGATATCAGTTATTGAAATCTTAAAACCGCAAGTTGTTATCTGGATCCGGAACAAAGATAGAGAAACTAGATATTAAGTGTAGATCTAGATAATGATATCAATTTTTGAAATCTGAAAACCGCAAGTTGTTATCTGGATCCGGAACAAAGATAGAGAAGCTAGATATTAAGTCTAGAACTAGATAACATCAGTTATTGAAATCTGAAAAACCGCAAGTTGTTATCTAGATCCTGAACAAATATAGAGAAGCTAGATATTAAGTCTAGATCTAGATAACATCAGTTATTGAAATCTGAAAAACCGCAAGTTGTTATCTGGATCCGGAACAAAGATAGAGAAGCTAGATATTAAGTCTAGGTCTAGATAATGATATTAGTTATTGAAATGTGAAAACCGCAAGTTGTTATCGGGATCCGGAACAAAGATAGATAAGCTAGATATTAAGTCTAGATCTAGATAATGATATCAGTTATTGAAATCTTAAAACCGCAAGTTGTTATCTGGATCCGGAACAAAGATAGATAAGCTAGATATTAAGTCTAGATCTAGATAATGATATCAGTTATTGAAATCTGAAAACCGCAAGTTGTTATCTGGATCCAAAACAAAGATAGATAAGCTAGATATTAAGTCTAGATCTAGATAATGATATCAGTTATTGAAATCTAAAAACCGCTAGTTGTTATCTGAATCGGGAACAAAGATAGAGAATCTAGATGTTAAGTCTAGATCTAGATAATGATATCAGTTATCAAAATCTGAAAACCGCAATTTGTTATCTGGATCCGGAACAAAGAAGAGAAACTAGATATTAAGTGTAGATCTAGATAATGATATCAGTTTTTGAAATCTGAAAACCGCAAGTTGTTATCTGGATCCGGAACAAAGATAGAGAAGCTAGATATTAAGTCTAGATCTAGATAACATCAGTTATTGAAATCTGAAAAACCGCAAGTTGTTATCTGGATCCGGAACAAAGATAGAGAAGCTAGATATTAAGTCTAGATCTAGATAACATCAGTTATTGAAATCTGAAAAACCGCAAGTTGTTATCTGGATCCGGAACAAAGATAGAGAAGCTAGATATTAAGTCTAGATCTAGATAATGATATCAGTTATTGAAATCTGAAAAACCGCAAGTTGTTATCTAGATCCCGAACAAATATAGAGAAGCTAGATATTAAGTCTAGATCTAGATGACATCAGTTATTGAAATCTGAAAACCGCAATTTGTTATCTGAATCGGGAACAAAGATAGAGAAGCTAGATATTAAGTCTAGATCTAGATAATGATATCAGTTATTGAAATCTTAAAACCGCAAGTTGTTATCTGGATCCGGAACAAAGATAGAGAAACTAGATATTAAGTGTAGATCTAGATAATGATATCAATTTTTGAAATCTGAAAACCGCAAGTTGTTATCTGGATCCGGAACAAAGATAGAGAAGCTAGATATTAAGTCTAGAACTAGATAACATCAGTTATTGAAATCTGAAAAACCGCAAGTTGTTATCTAGATCCTGAACAAATATAGAGAAGCTAGATATTAAGTCTAGATCTAGATAACATCAGTTATTGAAATCTGAAAAACCGCAAGTTGTTATCTGGATCCGGAACAAAGATAGAGAAGCTAGATATTAAGTCTAGGTCTAGATAATGATATTAGTTATTGAAATGTGAAAACCGCAAGTTGTTATCGGGATCCGGAACAAAGATAGATAAGCTAGATATTAAGTCTAGATCTAGATAATGATATCAGTTATTGAAATCTTAAAACCGCAAGTTGTTATCTGGATCCGGAACAAAGATAGATAAGCTAGATATTAAGTCTAGATCTAGATAATGATATCAGTTATTGAAATCTGAAAACCGCAAGTTGTTATCTGGATCCAAAACAAAGATAGATAAGCTAGATATTAAGTCTAGATCTAGATAATGATATCAGTTATTGAAATCTAAAAACCGCTAGTTGTTATCTGAATCGGGAACAAAGATAGAGAATCTAGATGTTAAGTCTAGATCTAGATAATGATATCAGTTATCAAAATCTGAAAACCGCAATTTGTTATCTGGATCCGGAACAAAGAAGAGAAACTAGATATTAAGTGTAGATCTAGATAATGATATCAGTTTTTGAAATCTGAAAACCGCAAGTTGTTATCTGGATCCGGAACAAAGATAGAGAAGCTAGATATTAAGTCTAGATCTAGATAACATCAGTTATTGAAATCTGAAAAACCGCAAGTTGTTATCTGGATCCGGAACAAAGATAGAGAAGCTAGATATTAAGTCTAGATCTAGATAACATCAGTTATTGAAATCTGAAAAACCGCAAGTTGTTATCTGGATCCGGAACAAAGATAGAGAAGCTAGATATTAAGTCTAGATCTAGATAATGATATCAGTTATTGAAATCTGAAAAACCGCAAGTTGTTATCTAGATCCTGAACAAATATAGAGAAGCTAGATATTAAGTCTAGATCTAGATGACATCAGTTATTGAAATCTGAAAACCGCAAGTTGTTATCTGAATCGGGAACAAAGATAGAGAAGCTAGATATTAAGTCTAGATCTAGATAATGATATCAGTTATTGAAATCTTAAAACCGCAAGTTGTTATCTGGATGCGGAACAAAGATAGAGAAGCTAGATATTAAGTCTAGATCTAGATAACATCAGTTATTGAAATTTGAAAAACCGCAAGTTGTTATCTAGATCCTGAACAAATATAGAGAAGCTAGATATTAGGTCTAGATCTAGATGACATCAGTTATTGAAATCTGAAAACCGCAAGTTGTTATCTGAATCGGGAACAAAGATAGAGAAGCTAGATATTAAGTCTAGATCTAGATGACATCAGTTATTAAAATCTGAAAACCGCAAGTTGTAATCTAGATCCTGAACAAATATAGAGAAGCTAGATATTAAGTCTAGATCTAGATAATGATATCACTTATTGAAATCTTAAAACCGCAAGTTGTTATCTGGATCTGGAACAAAGATAGAGAAGCTAGATATTAAGTCTAGATCTAGATAATGATATCAGTTATTGAAATCTGAAAGCCGCAAGTTGTTATCTGGATCCGGAACTGAGTAAGAGAAGCTTCAAAATTTATAGATAACAAATCTAGATAACTCACGTTTTTAACTATAACTTCTGAATTTCTTAACCGATTTTAATAATTCTTGCAGATTAAGAATCTAGATTGTTTTCTTTTATGTTATCTCCACATAGATCTAGATAATGATATCAGTTTGATATCAGATCTAGATAATGATATTATATGTGCTAGATACTAAAAGAAAATTATTAAGCTTCAAAGTTAGTTTAGATATCCAAGTTGGAAGTTTTATTTTAGACATATAACTTTTTAACACACACTCCGATTCCGGAAACTCTACCAGATATAAAAACTAGATACCCCGCTTAACACAAATCTAAATTCCACGTATCTCTACCACTTCTAGATAATTATCTATTAAGCTTCAAACTTCCCAAAATTACTCCTCAACGCCAACTCGGATTTCCAAAACTCTTATCTATGTTATCTATATTTTTAGGACTATGCCTCACGACGGACATAGACACGTTGCTGTACCACATGAACAACGCGCGATTCATTCGCGAACTGGATTTCGCCCGAGTCGACTTCTACGAGCGCACCGGACTTTACAGCTGCATCCGCTCCAAAGGCGGAAGTGTCGCCATGGGCGCCACGTCCATCCGGTACCGTCGCTTCGTCCGCCTCTTCCACAGATACGAGATAACGTCGAAAGTAAGATAACTTCTGAACGAGTTGATAGATTTTAATATTGATAACAGATTTATAATCTAGACTATCCATGTTATCTATAACTGTTAGATTTAAATCTGTGATAGATATAGATATCTAGATATCGCGAGTTGAAGTTGGATAAGTCAATTTAGACAGCGCGTTGGATTATAATCTAGATTAACTTAGTTATCTATAACGGTTTGATTTGTATCTGTAGTAGATATAGATACCTAGATATCGTGCCTTAAACATAGATTAATCGGTGTGGTGTTAGTTATGATATGGTGTTAGGTGAACGTACATAACTTCTGAACGAGTTGATAGATATTAATATTGATTACAGATTTATAATCTAGACAAACCATGTTATCTATAACTGTTTAATTTGTATCTGTGGGATATACAGATTTATAGATATTGAGTGTTGAAGTTGGATAAGTCGATTTAGACATCGCCTTGGTTTATAATCTAGATTATCCAAGTTATCATTATCGGTTTGATTTGTATCTGTGCTAGATATAGATAGCCAGTGTTAAACATAGATGCATCGGTGAAGTGTTAGTTATGATATGATGTTAGGTGAACGTAGATAACTTTTGAACAAGTTGATAGATTTTAATATTGATAACAGATTTATAATCTAGACTATCCATGTTATCTATAACTGTTTGATTTGTATCTGTGGGAGATACAGATTTATAGATTTTGCGTGTTGAAGTTGGATAAGTCGATTTAGACAGCGCGTTGGTTTATAATCTAGATTATCCAAGTTATCTATATCGGTTTGATTTGTATCTGTGCTAGATATAGATATCTAGATATCGTGCGTTAAACATATATGAATCGGTGAGGTGTTAGTTATGATATAGTGTTAGGTTAACGTAGATAACTTCTGAACGAGTTGATAGATTTTAATATTGATAACAGATTTATAATCTAGACTATCTATGTTATCTATAACTGTTAGATCTGAATCTGTGGGAGATACAGATACGTAGATATCGCGTGTTGAAGTTGGATAAGTCGATTTAGACAGCGCGTTGGTTTATAATCTAGATTTACCTAGTTATCTATAACGGTTTGATTTGTATGTGTGGTAGATATAGATACCTAGATATCGTGCGTTAAACATAGAAGAATCGGTGAAGTGTTAGTTATGATATGGTGTTAGGTGAACGTAGATAACTTCTGAATGAGTTGATAGATTTTAATATTGATAACAGATTTATAATCTAGACTATCTATGTTATCTATAACTGTTAGATTTGAATCTGTGGGAGATACAGATACGTAGATATCGCGTGTTGAAGTTGGATAAGTCGATTTAGACAGCGCGTTGGTTTATAATCTAGATTAACCTAGTTATCTATAACGGTTTGATTTGTATCTGTGCTAGATATAGATATCTAGACATCGTGTGTTAAACATAGATGAATCGGTGAGTTGTTAGTTAGGTTATGGTGTTAGGTTAACGTCGATAACTTCTGAACGACTTGATAGATTTTTATATTGATAACAGATTTAAAATCTAGATTATCCATGTTATCTATATCTGCTTGATTTGTATATCTGGGAGATATAGATACCTAGATATCGCGTGTTGAAGTTGGATAAGTCGATTTAGACAACGCGTTGGTTTATAATCTAGATTATCCTAGTTTTCTATAACGGTTTGATTTGTATCTGTGTTAGATATAGATACCTAGATATCGTGTGTTAAACATAGATGAATCGGTGTGGTGTTAGTTATATATGGTTTCAGGTCAAAGTAGATAACTTCTGAACGAGTTGATAGATTTTAATATTGATAACAGATTTATAATCTAGACTATCCATGTTATCTATAACTGTTTGATTTGTATCTCTGGGATATACAAATTTATAGATATCGCGTGTTGAAGCTGGATAAGTCGATTTAGACAGCGCGTTGGTTTATAATCTAGAGAATCCAAGTTATCTATATCGGATTGATTTGTATCTGTGCTAGATATAGATACCTAGATATCGTGTGTTAAACATAGATGAATCGGTGTGGTGTTAGTTATATATGGTTTCAGGTCAAAGTAGATAACTTCTGAACGAGTTGATAGATTTTAATATTGATAACAGATTTATAATCTAGACTATCCATGTTATCTATAACTGTTTGATTTGTATCTCTGGGAGATACAGATTTATAGATATCGCGTGTTGAAGCTGGATAAGTCGATTTAGACAGCGCGTTGGTTTATAATCTAGATTATCCAAGTTATCTATATCGGTTTGATTTGTATCTGTGTTAGATATAGATATCTAGATATCGTGCGTTAAACATATATGAATCGGTGAGGTGTTAGTTAAGATAGGGTGTTAGGTGAACGTAGATAACTTCTGAACGAGTTGATAGATTTTAATATTGACAACAGATTCATAATCTAGACTATCCATGTTATCTATAACTGTTAGATTTGAATATGTGGGAGAAACAGATACCTATATATCGCGTGTTGAAGTTGGATAAGTCGATTTAGACAGCGCGTTGGTATATAATCTAGATTAACCTAGTTATCTATAACGGTTTGATTTGTATCTGTGTTAGATATAGATACCTAGATATCGAGTGTTAAACATAGATGAATCGGTGTGCTGTTAGTTATGATATGGTGTTAGGTGAACGTAGATAACTTCTGAACGAGTTGATAGATTTTAATATTGATAACAGATTTATTATCTAGACTATACATGTTATCTATAACTGTTTGGTTTGTATCTGTGGGAGATACAGATACCTAGATATCGCGTATAAGTTGGATAGGTCGATTTAGACAGCACATTGGTTTATAACCTAGATTATCCAAATTATCTATAACTGTTAGATTTGAATATGTGGGAGAAACAGATACCTATATATCGCGTGTTGAAGTTGGATAAGTCGATTTAGACAGCGCGTTGGTATATAATCTAGATTAACCTAGTTATCTATAACGGTTTGATTTGTATCTGTGTTAGATATAGATACCTAGATATCGAGTGTTAAACATAGATGAATCGGTGTGCTGTTAGTTATGATATGGTGTTAGGTGAACGTAGATAACTTCTGAACGAGTTGATAGATTTTAATATTGATAACAGATTTATTATCTAGACTATACATGTTATCTATAACTGTTTGGTTTGTATCTGTGGGAGATACAGATACCTAGATATCGCGTATTGAAGTTGGATAGGTCGATTTAGACAGCACATTGGTTTATAACCTAGATTATCAAAATTATCTATAACGGTTTGATTTGTATCTGTGGTAGATATAGATACCTAGATATCGTGTGTCAAACATAGATGACTAGGTGAGTTGTTAGTTATGATATGGTGTTAGGTGAACGTAGATAACTTCTGAACAAGTTGATAGATTTTAATATTGATAACAGATTTATAATCTAGACAATCCATGTTATCTACAACTGTTTGATTTGTATATGTGGGAGATACAGATACATAGATATCGCGTGTTGAAGTTGGATAAGTCGATTTAGAGAGCGCGTTGGTTTATAATCTAGATTATCCAAATTATCTATAACGGTTTGATTTGTATATGCGTTAGATATAGATACCTAGATATCGAGTGTTAAACATAGATGAATCGGTGTGGTGTTACTTATGATATAGTGTTAGGTTAACGTAGATAACTTCTGAAAGTGTTGATAGATTTTAATATTGATAACAGATTCATAATCTAGACTATCCATGTTATCTATAATCGCTTGATTTGAATCTGTGGTAGATATAGATACCTAGATATCGCGTGTTGAAATTGGATAAGTCGATTTAGACAGCGCGTTGACGTTTTTTGTTAAATAACTTTTGTGTTAATGATGCGATTTGTAAGATTCAAACAGATTTAGAAACTAGATTGACGTAGTTTATCTATTCTAGATAATCTTCTGGGATGAGCAAAGTGTGTTTATGGAGCATAGGTTCGTGACGCCGGGGGATAGGTTCGTGAACGCGGTGGTTTGGACGAGGACTCGGCTGATGAACTGCAGTGCGGAGGAGGTGATGGCGGATATGATGTCGGTTTCCGGTCTGCGCGAGGCGGAGAACGGCTCGATGAAGTTGAAGCCGGAAATGCCGGAGGACGTGGCGATGTGGATGGAGAGTAACGCCATCTCGAGTGCGAAGCTACGCTCGTGCTGATGTTCTATTTGGTTTTGTGCGGACGTGAGTGAACCGGATGGCAGGGAAAATGTGCAGAAATTTTTGTGGAAGCTGCGAGTTATTGCAAGTGCTAACTAGTTTTGCTGAAATAATTCCGAAACTTTTTCAAAATTGCTTCCAGATGCTTGATCTACATTAAGTTCTGCACAAAACAAGTCAATGCTTGCAAAAATTTTCGTAATTAGCAACGCTATAAACGTTTAAACTTAACTGGTCTAAGCCTAGACTTAGGCTTTTTCAAAATAACTCCTAAATCGACTAAGATTTTCTAAATAAATTTTGCAGTTTTATTAAATTTTTTATGGTTTTTTGCAAAATTTGTTAGAAAATATGTAAAATTGTGCGAGATATTGAGGAAAGAAATTTGCAAAATTTTTAAATCGAAACTAGTTTCAGTTTATTTGCAATAATTCTGAAACGACTGAAGCTTTTTCAAAATGTCTTTCAGATTCGGAATCAGCTTTAAATTCCGCGACAAACAAGTCGAAGTTTGCGAAAAAATTTAGTAAAATTGACAACGGTGTAACGGTACAAACTCAAAGTTTGACTGGTTTCAGTTTTTTTAATAAGATAGCTGCAAAACTGATTAAGATTTCTCAAAAATCTTTGCAAAACTGAATTTGCAAATAAATTGCGCAAATTTTAACAATAAATTAATAAAAACATTCCTATATTTGGCAACGCTGTAAAAGAAAAAAAAATAAGTTGGAATTTACTGTAATTCTCCAAACAAAAAAATTGACTAATGCCTTGATCACACGTAACGAGTAGAGTGGCGAGACAGTAAACTCGGCCGAGTACTCGGTACGTGTAAACATGTTACCGAGTACACGGCCGAGTGCTCGGCCCAGTAAAATGGCGAGACAGTCACTCGGACCCCTTTCTATTTACTAGGCCGAGTGTAGGTCGAGTGGCTACCCCCATTCCTACCGCTACTGACTCGCTGTCCCACTCGGCATGTTTGAACAAGTACTCTCCTCGTTTTGTCTTTTAACTGAGCGTTGGAGGTGGAAGTTAGTTTCTCACGAATTTTTAATTTGCAAAAAAAAATTCAAAAAGTTGAACGTCTTGCTAAAAGTCATATTTTTGTACAAGTTACAAGTACAAGTTCGGTATATTTTGTTACTAGGAAATCCGTTTTAAAAAATCGTCAAGAAATTTGTCAAATAAATTCAGTCCCAACTTTTGCCGTTTTTAGAGGTTTTTAGAAAAAAATCGCACCGTCGAGCGCTTTTTATCGTTTCGCAACAATTCGTTTAACTCCTCAATTAAATGAGGTATAAGCATCTTACAATTAGTGTATTTTTTAATCAACCTTTTACTATCCATCATGATCACTGACTGACTCACCCGGCAAAAAAATCAAAGCGTGTGAACACCTACTCGCCCACTCTACTCTGTCGGCCGAATGACTTTTTACTATCTCGCCACTGTACTCGTTACGTGTGATCAAGCCATAAAGGTCGATTCTCATATACGCGACACTGAGCTACGCGACACTCAGCTACGCGACGTCACGCGACATCTCCTGTCAAATAATGATTACTTTGTTTTAAATGAACACGTTCTCACTATGGCTACGCAACAGCTACGCGACGTGCCCATATAAAACAATCTAATCATTATTTGACAGGCGATGTCGCGTAGCTGATTGTCGCGCATATGGAAATCGACCTTTAGTGTCGAAATTTTTGAAACATTTCAAAAACGTGTGAAAATTTTCCAAAGAGCTGAGGATTCTGAAAGTGCATTAAATTCTGAATATTTTTCAGTTTTGCTTCTTTCAAAATTCGTAAAATTGGCAACGCTGTGTAGCTTCAAACTCGACTTTCCCTTCCCCGACGTTTTCACCAATAACTCAAAAACCATTACAGCTATTCCAAAAATTCGAACAGATTTAGAATCTGGATAAGATTCTAGATAAAACAGTGGCAATCTAGTCTATTTGCTTATTAAGACTAAGCCGCTGTAGATACTCAAATCGTTATTTTTCGTTGAAGAAAAACTCTATTCTTTTATATAAATTATATAGTTTCGAGCCTAGTTATCTAGATCTAGACTCGCCCTTACGCCTTGCACCAAATCTATATACTAAAACTATGTATAAATGTCGTTTTCCATAAAAAAACTTAAAAATTATTTTAAAAAAATGTGAAAAGATAAGAAATAAAAGTATTTAGTTTAAGTTGTTTTATTTAGTGGACTAGGTGCTTGAAGATAGCGTGTACGTGTAGTCTGTAGTGTGCACAAAACTCGCGAACTTGGACTAACAATAAGTGTAAATGGCAAGGTAATCGTAGGTCAAGGTTTCCAAGCAGCGTTGCAAAATCTACATAGTGCAAATAGTCGGCGTAATTGCATTAATAATCTGCAAAGCAGCAATAATATTCTACTAGCAAACAAGCTATTGCATTTAGTAAACTAAATGTTCTTTGCAGTTAAAATATTGGAATATTTAGCGGTCGATAGCCTTGGTAGTTTTACAGTTAGAGCTTTCAAATTTAGTGCAATAATTAAGATTAGATTGAGAAATATTTGCGCAAAATTTCCAGTTTTTATTAGCTCTCTCCGTCTGTCCGTTGCAATAAGTTGAAATTGTAACTAGAGTACAATAAAGTTTTCAATGTTTGAAAGCTTTGGAGGTCGATAGCCTTGGTGGTTTTAAAGCTATGGATTTCAAATTTAGTGCACTAATTAAGACTAGATTAAGTAATATTTTTGGAAAATTTCAAGTTTCAGCAAAATTTCAGCTTTTTCCGACTGTCGGTTTCAACAAGTTGAAATTATTACTAGGTTGCGTCAAAGCTTTCACAGTTTGCAAAGTTTATAGGTCGATAGCCTTGGTTGTTTTAAAGCTACGGATTTCAAATTTAGTGCACCAATTTAGACTAGATTGAGTAATATTTGCGCAAAATTTCAAGTTTTTACCTCTGTCCATCTGTCTGTTGCAACAAGTTGAAATTGTTACTTCGTCAAAACGCTCACAGTTTCAAGGTTTGTAGGTCTATAGACTTGGTAGTTTTGAAGTTAGGGATTTCAAATTTAGTGCACTAATTAAGACTATAGTGAGTAATATTTGTGTAAAATTTCAAGCTTTTAGCTTTTCCATCTGTCTGTTACAAAAATTATAAATTGCTACTAGATTACGAAAAGCTCTCACAGTTTGCAAGGTTTGTACGTCGATAGCCTTGGTACCTTTAAAGCTACGGATTTCAAATTTAGTGCACTAATTAATACTAAAGTGAGTAATATCAGTGCAAAATTTCAAGTTTTTAGCTATGCCCGTCTGTCTGTTGCAACAGGTTGAAATTGTTACTACATTTCGTGAGAGAGCTTACGGTTTGCATGGTTTGTAGGTTCATAGCCTCGATAGTTTTAAAGCTACGGATTTCATATTTAGTGCACTAATTAAAATTAGATTGAGTCATATTTTTGCAAAATTTCAAGTATTTAGCTCTGTCCCGTCTGTCTGTTGCAACAAGTTGAAATTGCGTCTAACTAGAATCTATCTAGAATGAAGACTATCTAATTGGAATGTAGACTATCTAAAAAGAAGGTAGACTGTCTATCTTGAATGTAGACTATCTAATTGGAATGTAGACTATCTAACAAAAAGATAGACAGTCTATCTAGAATGTAGACTATCTAATTGGAATATAGACTATCTAACAAAAAGGTAGACTGTCTATCTAGAATGTGGACTATCTAATTGGAATGTAGACTATCTAACAAGAAGTTAGACTGTCTATCTAGAATGTAGAATATCTAACAGGAATGTAGACTATCTAACGAGAAGGTAGACTGTCTATCGAGAATGTAGACTAACTAATTGGAATGTAGACTATCTAACAAGAAGATAGACTGTCTATCTAGAATGTAGAATATCTAACTGGAATGTAGACTATCTAACAAGAAGGTAGACTGTCTATCGAGAATGTAGACTAACTAATTGGAATGTAGACTATCTAACAAGAAGATAGACTGTCTATCTAGAATGTAGAATATATAACTGGAATGTAGACTATCTAACAAGAAGGTAGACTGTCTATCGAGAATGTAGACTATCTAATTGGAATGCAGACTATCTAACAAGAAGGTAGACTGTCTATCTAGAATGTGGACTATCCAATTGGAATGTAGACTATCTAACAAGAAGATAGACTGTCTATCTAGAATGTAGACTATCTCATTGGAATGTAGACTATCTAATAAGAAGGTAGACTGTCTATCTAGAATCTAGACTATCTAATTGGAATGTAGACTGTCTAACAAGAAGGTAGACTGTCTATCTAGAATGTAGACTATCTAATTGGAATGTAGCCTATCTAAGAAGAAATTAGACTATCTAGAATTTAGACTATCTAATTGGAATGTAGACTATCTAACAAGAAGGTAGACTGTCTATCTAGAATATAGACTATGTAATTGGAATGTAGACTATCTAACAAGAAGGTAGACTGTCTATCTAGAATGTAGCCTATCTAACTAGAATGTAGAGAGTCTATCTACAATGTAAACTATCTATCTAGAATGTAGACTATCTATCTAGAATATCGACTACCTATCTAGAATGTCAGCTATCTATCTAGAATGTAGACTGTGTATCTGGAATGTAGACTGCCCATCTAAAATATAGACTATCTATCTAGAATGTATCCATCTAGACTGTCTAACTACAATGTAGACTGTCTTTCTAAAATGTTCTAAACATAATAGACTACTTAGACTAGACTAGATTAGAAGGACTAGACTAGACAGACTTGTCTAAACCGACTAGAATAGACAAATTAGATTAGGGAGACTAGACTAGACAAAACAGAGTTAGACTAGACAGGTAACTTTAATTTGACTTTGTGATTGAAATTGTTTCAATTAGAACAAAAAGATGGATTGGAAATTGTTGCCTAATTGCTATTTTTTTTAATAACTCACGAATTTCCTACCATTCCTGCCCCAAATGGTAAGAAATTCGCGATTATTGAGTTCGCGAAGTTCCTACCATTTCTGCGCAAAATGGTAATAGGTAAAAGTACAAGCTTCAAGATAAGAGTTACGTTTAGAAGACTAAAACTCAGTAACTAAAAAAACTGGCAACTTCCGGTTTGTCAATTTGCATTTTGTCGATTTTAAGCAACAAGAAATTGCATTTAAACAAAGTTTTGTTTAGGCAAAAATTTGAGATATTCTAGTTTGAACTCAACTTGCTGGAAACGATCGAGTTTAAGGTAGCATTGATTTCAAACGCAGATAACTCAAAAACTATTAAGCGTGCTACCTTCCAGTTCAGTTTTCTTAATTCTAGATAAGTCAAGGTAAAATTTTACGTATGACATAAGGCTATCGTCCGTGTAGTTATTAAGATAATCGCGATAAAAAATGGTTTAATCAGGGGACAAGCTTCAAGATAAGTGTTACATTTGGAAGACTAAAACTCAGGAACTAAAAAAATTGGCAACTTTCGGTTTGCCAATTCGTATTTTGTCGATTTTAAGCAACAATAAATTGCATTTAAACAAAGTTTTGTTTAGGCAAAAACTTGAGATATTCTAGTTTGAACTCAACTAGTTGATAACGATCGAGTTTAAGGTAGTGTTGATTTCAAACGTAGATAACTCAAAAACTATTAAACCTGCTACTTTGCGGTTCAGTTTTCTTAATTCTAGATAAGTCATGGTAAAATCTGACGTATGATATAAGGCTATCGTCCGGGTAGTTAGTACATTGCGTCAAAGCACTCACAGTTTGCAAGGTTTGTAGGTCGATAGCCTTAATAGTTTTAAAGCTACAGATTTAAAATATAGTGCACTAATTAAGATTAGATTGAGTAATATTTGTACAAAATTTCAAGTTTTTAGATCTGTCCGTCTGTGTGTTGCAACAAGTTGAAATTGTTATTACATTGCGTCATAGCGCTCACAGTTTTCAAGGTTTGTAGGTCGATAGCCTTGGTAGTTTTAAAGCTACGGATTTCAAATATAGTGCACTAATTAAGACTAGATTGAGTAATATTTGTTCAAAATTTCATGTTTTTGGACCTGCCCGTCTGTCTGTTGCAACAGGTTGAAATTGTTTCTACATTGCGTCAAAGCTTTCACAGTTTGCAAGGTTTGTAGGTCTATAGCCTTAATAGTTTTAAAGCTACGGATTTCAAATTTAGTGCACTAAATAAGACTAGATTGAGTAATATTTGTGCAATATTTCAAATTTTTAGCTCTGCCTGTCTGTCGGTTGCAACAGGTTGAAATTGTTACTACATTTCGTCAAAGCGTTCACAGTTTGCAAGGTTTGTAGGTCGATAGCCTTGATAGTTTTAAAGCTACGGATTTCAAATTTAGTGCACTAATTACGATTAGATTGAGTAATATATTTGCAAAATATCAAGTTTTTAGCTCTGTCCGTCTGTCTGTTGCAACAAGTTGAAATTGCTACTACATTGCGTTAAAGCTTTCACAGTTTCAAAGGTTTCTAGGTCGATAGCCTTGAGAGTTTTAAAGCTACGGATTTCAAATTTAGTGCACTAATTATGACTAGATTGAGTAATATATTTGCAAAATTTCAAGCGTTAAGCTCTGTCCATCCGTCTGCTGCAACAAGTTGAAGTTTTTACTAAATTGCATTAGAGCGTTCTCAGTTTTGCAATGTTTGTAGGTCGATAGCGTTGGTAATTTTAAAGCCACGGATTTCGAATTTAGTGCACTAATTAACATTAGATTGAGTAATATTTTCGCCAATTTGCAAGCTTTCAGCCCTGTTCATCTGTCTGTTACGTCCAAAGATTGAGTCAAAGCTTTCACAGTTTGCAAGATTTGTAGGTCGATAGCCTTGGTAGTTTTAAGTGCATTAAAGATAGTTTGAGGAATATTTGTGCCGAATATTTGTTGTCTCGAGCTAATTGCGGGTACAAACTTCTATGGGAAATTAGATTTAAGTCCTTAGTGAAGTAAGCGAGTTCGCATACTTAACCTTAACCGAACGGCATAAGTTACTAATTGTAAGCTAACGAAGTTTTTTTGGTAATGTCATGTTAAAATTGCTATTTATAGAATAACAATTGAAGAATTAATGCATTTTCATACCAAAATTGAATTGTTTAGGAGACCGGTTTGTCTGGCAACGTCGCTAACTATTCCGCTAAGACTACTTATGCCCACTCATTGCATCGCCAGTTCTCTAGCAGCACGTACATTGAACCTAGTCTGTCAAACTTAGTCCGCGACAATGGATGTATGCTTACTGTTAGCCGTTCCATTCGCACTAGCTGCCCTGTTAGTCTTCATTTACAGCCAAATTGATGTTCACTACTATTTGCGAATTATTTTCAACTACTTCTACTTCCAAGAGAAACTAACCATCGATGGAACAAGCACGTTCGGAGGTAAGAATTAAGCTAACTACCTAAATTAAGACTGCATGCATTTAACTAGCTGTAACAAACGACGGAGTTAGAAACTTGAATTTTACCACAAATAATTTATTATTCAATCTATTCACAGTTAGCGCACTAAATTTGAATTACGCAGCTTTAAAACCACCAAGGCTATCGACCTACAAACCTTACAAACTGTGACGGCTTTGACGCAATCTAGTTATTATTTCAAATCGTAATAGGGAGACGAACAGAGCTAAAAACTTGAAATTTTGCTCAAATATTAATCAATCTAGTCTTAATTAGAGCACTGGATTGGAAATTGGTAGCTTTAAAACTACCAAAGCTATCGACCTACAAACCTTGTAAACTGTGAGCGCTTTGACGCAATCTTGTAACAATTTCAACCTGCTGCAACTGAAATTTGGCACAAATATTACTCAATCTAATCATAATTAGTGCACTAACTTTGAAATCAATAGCTTTAAAACTACCAAGGCTATCGACCTACAAATCTTGCAAACTGCGAGCGCTTTGACGCAATCTAGTAACTATTGCAACTTGTTATAACAGACAGACAGAGTTAAAATTTTAAATTTTGCACAAATATTACTCCATCTAGTCTTAATTTGTGCTCTAAATTTGAAATTATTAGCTTTAAAACAACCAAGGGTATCGTCCTACAAACCTTGCAAACTGTGAGTACTTCGACGCAAACTAGTAACTATTTCAACTTGTTGTAACAGACAGACGGACAGAGCTAAAACCTTGAAATTTTGCAAAAATATTACTCAATCTATTCTTAATTAGTGCACTAAATTTGAAATCCATAGCTTTAAAACTACCAAGGCTATCGACTTACACACGTTGCAAACTGCGAGCGCTTTGACGCAATCTAGTAACAGTTTCAGCTTGTTGTAGCAGACAGACGGACAGAGCTAAAACCTTGAAATTTTGCAAAAATATTACTCAATCTATTCTTAATTAGTGCACTAAATTTGAAATCTATAGCTTTAAAACTACCAAGGCTATCGACTTACACACGTTGCAAACTGCGAGCGCTTTGACGCAATCTAGTAACAGTTTCAGCTTGTTGTAGCAGACAGACGGACAGAGCTAAAAGCTAGAAATTTTGCACAAATATTAATCAATGTAGTCTTAACGCTTTCAATACGGCGAAAAAATCAGTTTAGTGCGCCTCATTACCGGGAACAGTTATTTCTTTTCCTAGTGATTATTACGATGAAATAACTTTTCTGTTTGAAAGTCTAAGAGACACATAATTGATCTCATAACAACACATCAACGACAAGAATGAATTTACAAGCTTCATTGATGGGACATACGTATGTCCCGCCGAAAACCCAGAACACCTGAATGCAGGGACAGGGTATGTCCCGGTCGTAATCCTAGAGACGATAGTGCTGGGACAGCATATGTCCATCTGCTGCTTTTGATTTCAAACTCACACCTACTACTCGACCACCCCTGTCCTCTCCCCACCATTTCCACCCTACCTCAACGTGATAATAGTCGTTGGGTTCATTATTTTTACCCTGTAAAATAAAAAAAAATAAAAAATTCATTTATTTATGAACCTTTTCTGGAATTAATATATATATAAAAAAAGAACGATAACTTATGAAAGGAAATCTAATAGAACAAAACATTAATTCTAGGATAGAAAGTAGCATCTAAAGTTTGAATTTCTTGAGCGCGTAATATGGCTTGAAACATTTGTTGCACAGTTCCACGTTGCAAGAGGTGCACAGCATTTTTGAGCGTGCCTCTTTTTTGTTTTTTGGGCACCACGCACATCTTCTTCGCGTTTTTCCCTCAGTTGGGAAATGTTCTCCAACATTCGAGAGTCTTTTATTTTCATTAGACGATCGCTTATTACGAGTCTTTTATTTTCATTCAATATGACGATGACGTGGATTTGCAGGAAGAGTGCCTTTGCGTATTCACTTCCTTACTTGCACTTCCAAATCTCAGGAGATTTTCAGCAGCAGCAACGAGGAATGGTAGTGTAGGGACTCATTATTGACAAGATGAGTTGCACAGGTTCGGGTTTTTCCTAAACCGTTTTATGGCCCAGACCGTTTTATAAGCGGGCTGGAGCTGATCAAACAAAGCCGATAGGTTCGGGTTTTTCTTAATCGTTTTATGGCCCAGACCGTTTTTATGAGCGGGCTGGAGCCGATCAAACAATACCGATTTTTCCTCCCTCTTACTTGGCGTCAGCACCAATAGGAGGGAAGAACGAACAACCAATCGGGACAACGGAAAACCTCTTCCACCAAAGTTACCAGAGAGAAGATGCGTTTGACCGAGGGATAAAAGGACGGGACGGGAGTGACAAAAGGAGAGTTTTTAGAAACAACTTCGAGAGACAACTTCGAAACAACATCCAGACACAACTTCCAGCAGAACATCAGTGAACACAACTTCCAGCAGAACATCAGAGACAACTTCCACAACTCGCATCAAAAACCGGCACGCGTCACGTGACGCGCAATAAAAAGTTACATCGTCTCCGGGTTTGTTATTTTCCTTTTCTTCACACTACCCCGTCACCAAAGTGGTGACCCCGACGTGATCTACATATTTTACAAGTGACGGTGGTAGCAACGTGCGCCAAGACACTCGCGACAAGCTATGGCGAATAACCACTCCAACGGGGCGCGTGTGAGACTGCCCGCATTTCTACCAGAGGACCCGGACCTCTGGTTCCAACTAGCTGATTGGGCATTGAAAAACGCTGGTATCACTACCAGTACCGAGAAGTTCGAATACGTCGGTACGTCGCTCGAGCCGCGGTACGCTAAGGAGATCCGCGACCTACTTCTCGACCCACCAAAGGAAGCCGACGACCCGTATCAGAAGCTGAAGGACGAACTTATCAGGAGACTCGGAAAAACACAGCAACAACGGACACGGCAGTTGTTGGAGCGCGAGGACATCGGCGACCGAACTCCGTCACAATTTTTGCGACAGCTGCAGCTACTTGCCGGCGAACACGGGGCCCAGGACATCACCAAGGCCCTCTGGATGGACCGCCTCAACCCGGTCGTGCGGGCCTGCCTAGCGACGCAGCAAGAAAACACCTCCCTCGACGAGTTGGCCAGGATCGCGGACAACGTTTTGGACTCGATCGGGACCCTACAGCCGCGAAACCAGGTATCCGCAGTGTCATCTTCCCTCGAGTCGAAGATCTTAGAGCAATTGGCCGGCCTCCAACGACAATTGGCGGAGGTGCAGATAGACAACCGACGGGAAATCGCGGCCATTAGGTCAGAGCTCCAGCAAGCGCGCCGCAGCCGTTCAATCAGTCGAGACCGCTCGGAGCGGTCACCGTCGAACCGCAACCGCTCAGGTTCTCGCCTTCCGGTCCAGTACGACGGAATGTGCTGGTACCATTACACGTTCGGTGACAGTGCGCGCAAATGCAGGCCTCCGTGCGAGTTAAACGCCGTCTTCACCGCGCGTTCGGGAAACTAAGCGGATCATCGCTTATGGCGGCAAGCGATGACTGCCCAAACGTACGCCGCTTGTTCGTGCCAGATCGCATTAGCGGCACGAAATTTCTGATAGACACTGGTTCGGATCTGTGTATTTTTCCCCGTAAACTTGTGCGTGGTCGCCGGACAAAGACGAACTACGAACTTTCCGCAGCAAACAACACGCCGATTGCGACGTACGGCTCAGTGACAATGACATTGGATTTCGGACTGAGACGCGACTTCACGTGGAACCTTGTGATCGCGGACGTAACACGCGCGATTATTGGCGCCGATTTCCTGGCTCACCACGGCCTACTGGTAGACATGCGAAACAAACACCTCGTAGATAGCCTGACGCAAGTCAAGACGACCGGAAATAGGCCGAGTTCGGGTAACATCGCAAGTGTCAAAATCGTCATCGGAAATTCCGAATTTCACGAGCTTTTGCAGCGCTACCCAGAAATCACGCGACCCGACGGAGCAGGCAAGGCACCAACAGTGAAACACAGCACCGTCCACCACATACACACGACGCCCGGACCACCTGAAGCCGCAAGACCGCGTCGACTTGCCCCGGACCGACTGTTGAACGCCAGAAAGGAGTTCGAGTCCATGCTGCGGTTGGGCATTTGCCGCCCATCTAAGAGCAGTTGGGCTTCACCTTTGCACATGGTGCCAAAGAAAGGCGACGAATGGCGTCCCTGTGGTGATTATCGGGCCCTCAACGCACGCACCATCCCGGATCGTTACCCGGTGCGCCACATCGAAGACTTCGCTCAGACGCTCAATGGGAAGATCTTCACCTCGATCGATTTGGTAAGGGCATATCACCAAATTCCAGTCGCGGAAGAAGACGTTCCTAAAACGGCCATTACCACACCATTTGGATTATTCGAGTTTCCATCCATGAGCTTCGGGTTGCGAAACGCCGCGCAAACGTTCCAGCGGTTCATCGACGAAGTCCTCCGCGGTTTGGATTTCTGCTACGCTTACATAGACGACATCTTGGTGGCATCATCGTCCGAAGAGGAGCATCGTGGTCATCTGCAAATCCTGTTCGAACGCTTGTAGCAGTTTGGTGTCGTGATCGACCCCAACAAGTGCTGTTTCGGCGCGGCAACCATACAGTTTCTAGGGTACCGCGTCTCCGAGAGAGGAACAGAACCGCTTCCCGAAAAAGTCGCCGCGATCCGAGAATATGAGAAGCCGAAGACTGCCAAAGGACTACGGCAGTTCCTGGGGATGCTCAATTTTTATCGAAGGTTTCTACCCAGGGCTGCTAAAACACAGGCGAACATCAACGACCTTCTCAAAGGTAACATCAAGGGGAGCACGCCGATTCAGTGGAACAACGGAGCCGAGGCAGCCTTCATGCAGTGCAAGGAGGAGCTGGCCACCGCAGCACTCTTGATGACAGCTCCGAGCTGGACTTGCGACAAATCCGCATTCCGGGTTCAGACGCCGCGATCTTCTGCGACGTCAAAACACCCACTGCCAGGCCTTTTCTCACGACGCCGTTCCGCAGGGCAGCCTTCGACGCCATCCACGGGCTGTCTCATCCTGGGATCAGGGCAACAACGAAAATGATGACACAGCGCTACGTTTGGCCCTCCATCAACGTGAACTGTCGCACCTGGGCACGAGCTTGTATCCAGTGTCAGCAATCCAAGGTCACCAGGCATGTATCCGCTCCAGTCGGCTCATTTGCAGCACCTTCCCGCCGGTTCGAGCACGTTCATCTGGACCTGATCATCATGCCGTACTCGCAGGGATACAGGCACTGCCTAACCTGCGTTGATCGTTTCTCGCGATGGCCGGAGGCAATCCCTCTACAGGACCAGGAAGCCGAAACCGTTGCCCGCGCTTTCTACAACAGCTGGGTTGCACGTTTTGGCACACCTCTCCGGATCACCACCGACCAAGGCAGGCAGTTCGAGTCCCACCTGTTCCGCTGCCTCAACCAACTCCTAGGGACGACGCACCTGCACACAACGGCGTACCACCCAGCGGCCAATGGCATGGTCGAACGTTTTCATCGGCAGCTAAAAAGCTCCATCAAGTGCTTGCAGGCTACTCGGTGGACTGAAACGCTCCCAACGGTGCTACTTGGCATACGTGCAGCTTGGAAGGACGACCTACAGGCGACAACAGCCGAGATGGTCTACGGTCAGCCCCTTCGCCTTCCCGGAGAATTCCTGGTATCCCGGGCGATCCCAGAGGTCGACAACTCCGCTGAATTCGTGAAGGAACTTCGTCAACGCTTCGAGACACTCCGTCCAGCCAGTGGGTCCAGGCACGGTGAGCGCAGAATCTTCGTCTTTAAGGATCTCGTCACTGCTACCCACGTTTTTGTGCGCCACGACGCACCAAACGGACCTCTCCAACTGCCGTATGATGGTCCGTACAAAGTAATTTCTCGCACTGACAAGGTTTTCATTCTCTTGATGCGGGGAAGACACGTACCAGTTACGATCGATAGACTCAAACCTGCGTACATCATCGACGAGAACATCGAAAAACCAGAGCTGGAGAGCGACTCCGATTACGACCCTCCGGACGACGCGGGCGGAACCCAAGCTCCCATGCAACCAGCGCCAGCACCAGCACCATCGCTTGCACCCCAACCTGTGACTCCCAACACCGACCCAGGCCTCCGAACAAGATCAGGACGCCGCGTTAGATTCACCGAATTTTACCAGGCCGGTTTGAGATAAACCCTGTAACTTTGTAAATTATGCACTTGTATCGTTAATCACTAGCAGGGGGGTCCTGTAGGGACTCATTATTGACAAGATGAGTTGCACAGGTTCGGGTTTTTCCTAAACCGTTTTATGGCCCAGACCGTTTTATAAGCGGGCTGGAGCTGATCAAACAAAGCCGATAGGTTCGGGTTTTTCTTAATCGTTTTATGGCCCAGACCGTTTTTATGAGCGGGCTGGAGCCGATCAAACAATACCGATTTTTCCTCCCTTTACTTGGCGTCAGCACCAATAGGAGGGAAGAACGAACAACCAATCGGGACAACGGAAAACCTCTCCCACCAAAGTTACCAGAGAGAAGATGCGTTTGACAGAGGGATAAAAGGACGGGACGGGAGTGACAAAAGGAGAGTTTTTAGAAACAACTTCGAGAGACAACTTCGAAACAACATCCAGACACAACTTCCAGCAGAACATCAGTGAACACAACTTCCAGCAGAACATCAGAGACAACTTCCACAACTCGCATCAAAAACCGGCACGGGTCACGTGACGCGCAATAAAAAGTTACATCGTCTCCGGGTTTGTTATTTTCCTTTTCTTCACACTACCCCGTCACCAAAGTAGTAAGGGAAGTTTTCGGTCAGTAATGTCTTGATGAACAATATGAGCATTTACAATCGAGGTCATCAGTAATCTGTAGAATACATTTTTCCTCCATTTGTTGGATTTACGATCCACCTCGTAGCACGTTCCCAGTTGGTCAGAGAGGTCAACCCCACCCACGAACTCATTGTAAAAGGATACCAATGATGGGCAGGAGAATTCCTTCTGAGAACCATCTTTTAGAGTTCTAATCGCCGTAGTTAATTCATTGCTATGGCAATTCGACATGACAAAAACCTCCCTAGTGTCCATCCATTTCACAGCAATTATTCCCTCGCTTGTGCCTTGGAAAATAGATTCACCTCTCTGAATTTCTGCTCTTCTTGCATTCGGAAATGTTGGTGCATTTTTTCGTCCTTTCATGTACGTGCCGACACATCCATCGGACAGGGTATACATCAGATTCACAGACGTGAAGAATCGGTCAAAACAGATTATGATTTGGGGAATCTTCACTGTAGAAACAATCTTTTTCACAATACGTTCTCCTAGAGTTCCTTCGGTCACTAAAGATTCTTTCCCAGCGTAAATGTTAAAGTCGTATACGTATCCCGTTTTAGAATCGCAGCGTTCCCAAACTTTGATACCCCTCTTTACTGGTTTCAAGGGTTGGTACTGTTTCAGGCTGCTCCTTCCCTTGAATTTTATCAGTGACTAGTCTACTGACTGCCTTGTGCTGTCAGTAAAACTCTTAAGAAAAGTGTACTTCAAGCAGGAAGCTACTTCCTCAATATAATATAATTTCGAAGCATCTGCAGGCTTCTTCGGGGAATTGAAGTATAATTTTGAAACCAAAAAGAGGAAGCGATCAGTACTCATCGCTTTTTGAATGGCTGCATTTTCCAGCGAACTATTGACTGACCAATAGTGGGCAATTTGAGGTACCCGATTGTAGCTCATAATCAGCATTACTCCAACTACTGTCATGATTTCAAATTCGTCAGTCATATAATGCGTCAAGGGGACTCCTTGAGCCCATTACTTTTCAACATAGTAATGGATGTAATCATAAAAGACGTTCGAAAACTAAAAGGCTATAAAATGGGAAAACAACAAGTAAAGATATTATGTTATGCCGATGACGCGGTACTGGTGGCGGAAAATGAAGATGATCTTCAGAGATTACTATTTCAATTTAACATCACGGCAAAAAGCTAGGAATGACAATAGCAACATCAAAAACAAAATGCATGACTACATCAAAAACACCAATCAGATGTAAGTTAGCGGTAGACGATGAAATCATCCAGCAAGTAATGCAATTTAAGTACTTGGGCATAGAAATATCAAGCTTTGGAGACATTGAAAACGAAGTCACAAACCAGGCGTCAAAAGCAGCAAGAACAGCGGCCCAACTGAACGACACGATATGGACAAACAAACACCTACAAACAGTAACCAAAACCCGCATCTATAAGGCAGCTATAAGACCTATATTAACATATACAGCAGAAACAAGACCTGAAACGTGTAAAACTAAGCAGATCTTAGAAACAACAGAGATGAAAGTAATTCGCAAAATAACCGGCAAAACATTGAGAGACCGGGAGAGAAGTGAACACATTAGACGAATATGCAATATTAACAATGTCAACGATTGGGTGTTGGGAAGAAAAACCGAGTGGAACGAACACATTAGCAGAATGTCAGATGACCGAATTGTAAAAATCTCAAGAGACAAATCGCCGTCAGGGAAAAGGAGTACCGGGAGACCACGAAAACGGTGGAGCGACAACCTCAACGTACAATAAAAAAAAAAAAAGGACCGGGCAAAATCGACGAAGAACAGGCGATTCGCCTATTTAGAAGAAGGAAGAAGAAGAAGAAGAATATAATGCGTTTTGACTTTAGTTTTCTTGAGATCTTCATTTAACATTTCTATCCTTTCGTTCGTACATTGGGCGATGTAAATAAATAAGCTTTTGGGAAAGAGTTTGAAGAAAAAATCCAATTCAGTCTGATCTTCGTCAATAAAGAAATTTGCTTCTCCCTTGATATAGTTAACTAGTGGCATACGTGGTGTAAACTTACTTGCACAGGCCATAAATATGATGGCGGATTCTTGTTCTGGACTCCTTTGCATCAAACAAATCATTGTGATTGTTTGGGACCATTTCATCGTTGCTCCCCTCTTCGCTGCTTTTCTGTGATGTGGACTCAGAGTATTCAGATTCACAAGTGTCACTAATAGAAGCGTGCTGCCTCAGTACGTCATCAGAGTACGTTCTCTTTCGACTCATTGAGAGAAAAAAAGAAAGGAAATAGGAGATATCGAAAAAAAATTGAAATAAAACTTCTTTAGTCGCAAATGACAGTAGTCGGAAGTTTAGTCGGAATTGACGTTTCGGTTAGGTTAAGGTTGTCATATCTTCATACATGTCGCTCCTAAACTATTGTTGTGATCTCGCGATTTTGGTTTCAAAGAATTTCAGTTTCTCACGAGTCGGCAAAGAAAACTAAGTGGACACCCGATTAGTTTTTGTTTATTTAGGACCATTAGTCTGCTTTATCTAAATCATGCGGGCAGACGCTCGAACTTAGAGATCGTGCCGAGACGCCGAGAGGATTTTGTTTTATGAGTTTTGGAAATTTTCCATAAAGATTAGGGGAGGACTCACACCAAGACCGAGGTGATGAGGTAGAGTGGAAGTTAAAGAGGGGCAGTCAGAATTGAGCTAGCAAGAGAGTAATTTAAGTTTTGAAGACGAACCTCCGTATTTTCGTTGAAGTAAATTCCGGGTTTCGACCATAAGTTTCGTAGAATTAAGTGTATTGTTTATTATTTATTATTTTTAGTTAGTTAGTAATTATTGTAATAAGTTAGCGATTAGTTGTACATATTGTAAGATATTAGCAGATAAGTAGTATTTAATTACATACAAAGGACATATTTGCGTGTAATTAGTTCATCCATTGTCCTGATCCCACCGCTGCCACCAAAAATATAGTATCTCTGTTGCGAACTGGTAATTTGGTATGGTGCTGCTCCAGGATCAGGACAATGGATGAATTAATTCAAATAAAAAAACAAAATCCTCTCGGCGTCTCGGCACGATCCCTAAGTTCGAGCGTCTGCCCGCATGATTTAGATGAAGCAGACTAATAGTCCTAAATAAACAAAAACTAATCGGGTGTCCACTTAGTTTTCTTTGCCGACTCGTGAGAAACTGAAATTCTTTGAAACCAAAATCGCGAGATCACAACACTATTACATTTCTACATTTCTCAACATTGAAAAATTAAAGTTAAACTACTTTTGGCGAGACCTGAGAGTAACTCACAAAAACCTTTTTCAACTTTTATAATGCTTTTATTGTTCGTTTTATGATCAACATCTTATTTACGCGTGCTGTTAAGCGTTTCATTTAAAAACGTTATGAAGATACTCTGTAGCGTCGGTCAATCGGGCGCATGCCCGAGGCACACGGGCTAGGGGGGGGGGGGGGGGGGGGGGCGCAGAGGCCAAAGTATTTCAAAACTTAAAATAATAAAAAACAATTTAAGATCCACAATGACACAAGAAAGACTATCCAACCTAGCGTTGCTTTCAATAGAAAATAAATTATGCGCGGACTTGTGAGATAAAGACAAGTGAGATGATAATAGATAAATTTGCTGAAATTGAAGCAAGGAAAATTATTCAAAGTTCAATTAATTTTGTTTTTCTTTTATATTAATATATTTTATTTCTTCTATACATATGTTCCTTTCTTGTATGTATTAAAAATTAAAAAAAAATATTTGTTTATTCACTTTTTTTATTTACTGACCCACCCCCCACCTCCCCGCCCCTCAATATATATGCCCGGGGCCACAAAATACAAACGACGGCGCTGAAGATACTGTAACTGGGACATACGTTGTACCAGCCGTAATTTAAGCAGGTCATATTGTTCTAGTCGAGTTTAATCTCGTCCTAGTCTAGTCTAATTATTTGTTGTGTCCAATACTGTTCTAGTTCACCCAAATTCTGTTTGAGTCTTGTCTAGTCCTGTTCTAGTCCATTCCAATTATGTTCTAGTCGAGTCTAATCCAGTTCTACTCATGTCTAATCCTGTTCTAGTATACCATAATACTGTTCTGGTCTAGTCTTATCATGTACCAGTCGAGTCTAATTACATTCTAGTCTAGTCGAATCCTGTTCTAGTCTAGTACAATATTGTTCTAGTCGAGTTTAATCTTGTCCTAGTCTAGTCTAATCATTTTCAAGTTGTAACCAATGCTGTTCTAGTCTACTCTAATACTATTCTAGCCGACCCCAATTCTGTTGTAGTCTAGTCCTGTTCTAGTCCACTCCAATTGTGTTCTAGTCGAGTCTAATCCGGTTCTACTCATGTCTACTCCTGTTCTAGTATACCCTATTACTGCTCTGGTCTAGTCTTATCATGTTCCAGTCGAGTCTAATCCCATTCTAGTCTAGTCGAATCCTGTTCTAGTCTAGTACAATATTGTTCTAGTCGAGTTTAATTTTGTCCTAGTCTAGTCTAATCATTTTCAAGTTGTGTCCAATGCTGTTCTAGTCTAGTCTAATCCTATTCTAGTCCACCCCTATTCTGTTCCTGTCTAGTCTAATCCTGTTCTACTCCACTCCTATTATGTTCTAATCGAGTCCAATCCAGTCCTACCCATGTTTAATCCTGTTCAGGTTTACTCTAATACTGTTGTGGTCTAGTCTTAGCATGTTCTAGTCGAGTCTAATCCCATTCTAGTCTAGTCAAATCCTGTTCTAGTCTAGTACAATATTGTTCTAGTCGAGTTTAATCTTGTCCTAGTCTAATGTAATCATTTTCAAGTTATGTCCAATGCTGTTCTAGTCTAGTCTAATCCTATTCTAGTCCATCCCTATTCTGTTCCTGTCTAGTCTAATCCTGTTCTACTCCACTCCAAATATGTTCTAATGGAGTCCAATCCGGTTCTACCCATGTTTAATCCTGTTCTAGTTTACTCTAGTACTGTTGTGGTCTAGTCTTATCATGTTCTAGTCGTGTCTAATCCCATTCCAGTCTAGTCGAATCCTGTTCTAGTCTAGTACAATATTGTTCTAGTCGAGTTTAATCTTGTCTTATTCTAGTCCAATTATTTCCAAGTTGTGTCCAATGCTGTTCTAGTTCACCCAAATTCTGTTCTTGTCTTGTTTAGTCCTGTTCTAGTCCACTCCAATTATGTTCTAGTCGAGTCCACTCCGGTTCTACTCACGTCTAATTCTGTTATAGTTTACTCTCTGTTCTAGTCTAGTCTTATCATGTTCTAGTCGAGTCTAATCCCATTCTAGTCTAGTTGAATCCTGTTCTAGTCTAGAACAACATTGTTCTAGTAGAGTTTAATCTTGTCCTAGTCTAGATCACATGATAAGAGTAGACCAGAACAGTATTAGAGTAAACTACAACAGGATTCGACATAGAACATAATTGGAGTCGACTAGAACAGGATTAGACTAGACTAGAGCAGAATTGGGGTGGACTAGAACAGGATTAAACTAGACTAGAACAGCATTGGACACAACTTGAAAATGATTAGACTAGTGTAGTACAAGATTAAACTTGACTACAACACTATTTTACTAGACTAGAACAGGATTCCACTAGACTAGAATAGGTTTAGACTCGACTAGAACATGGCCAGAACAGTATTAGAGTAAACTAGAACAGGATTAGACATACGTAGAACCGGATTAGACTTGACTAGAACATAATTGCAGTGGAGTAAAACAGGATTAGACTAGACAGGAACAGAATTGGGGTAGACTAGAATAGGATTAGACTAGACTAGAACAGTATTGGACACAACTTGAAAATGATTAGACTAGACTAGGACAAGATTAAACTCGACTAGAACAATATTGTACTAGACTAGAACAGGATTCTACTAGACTGGAATGGGATTAGTCCATTACAATTTTGTTCTACTCTAGTCTAAACCCGTTCTAGTCTAGTCTAATTCTTATTTATACTAGTATAACTGTGATCTAGACTAGTACAATTTTCTTCTAGTCTAGTCTAATCCTAATAATTTCTACAGGCAATCCTGGGCTAGTCAAGACTAATTCTGATATAGTCTATTCTGTTTTGGAAATAGTCTAGTTTTGAAACAGTCTAATCTAATTCTGTTTCAGCCGTCTAATTCTGATAAAAATTACACTAATTCTAATACAGTCTAGTATCTATCTAATAACATTCGAGTTTCGTCTAATCTTATTTTAGTCTAGTCTAATAGTGTTCTACTTAAGTCTAATCCTATACCAGTTTACTCTAATGCTGCTCTAGTTTAGTCTTATCATGTCCTAGCTGGGTCTATTCTAGCCTAGTCGAATCCTGTTCTAGTCTAGTACAATATTGTTCTAGTCGAGTTTAATCTTGTCCTAGCCTAGTCTAGTTATTTCCAAGTTGTGTCCACTGATGTTCTAGTTCATCCAAATTCAGTTCTAGTCTAATTCTGATACAATCTAGTCTAATTCTGATAGTCTAATTCTAGTCTAGTCCTGATTTAGTCTCACATAAATATGATTTGCTCTAGAGTCTTGTAACAAGATGCAAGTTAAATCTCCCTGGGTCTTGTTAGTAAGGTCACTCAGACTTGACTAGTCTAGTCCTGTCAAACTAGTCCCTTAATGCCTTCAAGTATTTTGCTAATCCTGCCTTGAGCCAGATTAGTTCACCTTTCCATCTCGGATCATTCTCCCTTGGATGGACGGTGTAATGGGTCGTGATCTTCGGGAAAGCCTTGTCGGAGAAGCATCTCCGCAGAATCTTCTATATCTTTTTTGCAGGCTGTGACAGCATATGTCCCGTCAGGTGTGAAAGGGTTAAATAGTGAACTAAATTTGAAATCCATAGCTTTAAAACTAACAAAGCTATCGACCTACAAACCTTGCAAACTGTGAGCACATTGACGCAATCTAGTAACTATTTCAACTTGTAACAAACAGACGGACAGAGCAAAAAATTTGCACAAATATTACTCAATCTAGTTTTAATTAGTGCACTAAATTTGAAATTCGTAGCTTTCGTAGCTACCAAGGCTATCGACCTACAAACCTTGCAAACTGTGAGCACTTTGACGCAATCTAGTAAAAATTTCAACTTGTTGTAACAGACAGACGGACAGAGCTAAAAACTTGGAATTTTCCTGAAATATTACTCAATCTACTCTTAATTAGTGCGCTAAATTTGAAATCTATAACTTGAAAACAACCAAGGCTATCAACCTACAAACCTTGCAAACTGTGAGCACTTTGACGCAATCTAGTAACTATTTCAACTTGTTGTAACAAACAAACGGACAGAGCAAAAAACATGAAATATTGCACAAATATTACACAATCTAGTCCTAATTAGTGCGCTAAATTTGAAATCCGTAGCTTTAAAACTACCAAGACTATCGATCTATAAACCTTGCAAACAGTGAACACTTTGACGCAATCTAGTAGCTATTTCAACTTGTTGTAACAGAGCTAAAAACTTGAAACTTTGCACAAATATTACTCAATCTAGTCTTAACTAGCGCACTAAATTTGAAATCCGTACCTTCAAAACTATCAAGGCTATCGACCTACTTCTTCTTCAAGTGCCGTGTCCCCCAGAACATTGGCGATCATTCGCTTGATCCACACTTTGTCCACAGCCGATCTAAAGTGTCGTGGTGTTTACTCTATACCATTGGCGGATATTCTTGAGCTAAGATATTCTTTGGCGCCCAGAGCCACGCTTTGCCTCTATTTTTCCTTGAATAATAATGTGGAGCAATTCATATTTGGGATTTCTCATTACGTCGGCAAAGTACTCCAGCTTTATTCTTCTTATGATATTAAGTACCTCTCTTTGTTTATTCATATGCTGTAGAACCGCCTCATTCGTCACCCTGTCCATCCACGATATCCTCAGCATTCTTCGGTAAGTCCATATTTCGAAGGCCTCAATCCTTTTGCATATTGTGTCAGTGAGGGTCCATGCTTCCATCCCATAGAACAATATGCTAAAGACATAGCAACGTAATAGGCGTATTCTTAAGGGAATTTTTAGAGCTCTGTTGGTAAGCAGTTTTTGCATGCTCCTGAAGGATGTTCGTGCCTGTTCTATTCTGCTTTTGATTTCTTGAGTTAAGTCCCATTTTTCATTCACCCAGCAGCCCAGATATTTATATTTTTGTACTCTCTCCACTATTTCTCCATTTATGCGGTTATCTGTTAAGTTGTCGGCCATATTTTTGTTTTTGCTGACAACTATCCATTTGGTCTTCCTTATATTTAATCGTAGACTCATTTGTTGGCTATGTTCTGTAACAGCTGCTAAGAGTGCCTGTAAATCATCTTTATCTGTTGCCAGTAAGACCGTGTCGTCCGCATATCTTAGATTGTTGATGATCATTCCATTAGCAATTATACCCTCTGTTCTGTCTTCGACGGCTTCTCTGAATTTTTTTTCTGCATACAAATTAAACAGCAGGGGCGAGAGCACACAACCTTGTCGGACTCCTCTCATAATAGGCACTTCTTCAGATGTCTGGCCGTTAATTCTAATGTCAGCTGTCTGATTCCAATACTAGTTGGCGATTATCCTAATGTCTCGTCCGTCCAGGCCAATATCGTTCAGTATAGCTATTAACTTATCGTGTTGAACAGTGTCGAATGCCTTCTCGTAATCTACGAAGCAAGCATATACATCGACGTTTACGTCTCGACATCGTTGTATTAGAACCTGGACACTAAACAGCGCCTCCCTTGTACCGAAACCGTTTCTAAAACCAAACTGAGACCTGCCAATATTTTCTTCGCATATGGTGTATATTCTGGAATGAACGATTTTCAGGAACAACTTTAATAACTGGCTCATTAGGCTGATCGTTCTGTAATCTTTACAATACTTGCAGTTAGCCTTCTTTGGTATAGCAACGAATGTTGACCTGAGCCAAACTTTAGGAATTACTCCGGTCTTGTATATGCAGTATCGACCTACAACCTTGCAAACTGTGAGCACCTTGACGCAGTCTAGTAACTATTTCAACTTGTTGCAACAGACTGACGGACAGAGCTAAAAAATTGAAATTTGGCAAAAATATTACTCAATTTAGTCTTAATTAGTGCACTAAATTTGAAATCCGTAGCTTTGAAACTACCAAGGCTATGAACCTACAAACCTTGCAAACTGTGAGCACTTTGACGCAATCTAGTAACTATTTCAACTTGTTATGTAAGACAGACGGACAGAGCTAAAAATTTGAAATTTTGCACAAATATTACTCAATCTAATCTTAATTTATGCTCTAAATTTTAAATCCTTAGCTTTAAAACTACTAAGGCTATCGTTCTACAAACCTTGCAAACTGTACGCAAACTAGTAACTATTCCAATTTGTTGTAACAGACAGACGGACAGAGCTAAAAACTTGAAATTTTGCACAGATATTACTCTCTCTCTCCCTCCCTCTAGTCGTTTACTTCATTGGTTGAAGTGTCGTGATCTTATGTATATCATGCATGTTATGGTGATTGTGATTTCTCTACATTTATCTCTGTCTGTAATGCATCTCATGTTGTCCTGCAGTGAATTTCTTGTGAAGGGTCCATCCATCGCTTCGGAGTTCGCCCCCTAGGCCTCGTGCCTTCGATTTTTCCCTGTATCACAAGTTTTTCCAAATTGTTATCCTTTCTCCTGCTCTCCTTCTTCTTTAAGTTCCATGTCCGTTCCGAACGTTGGTAACCATCTGGGCTATGATGACTTTATTCACTGCGGCACGGAAAAGTTCTGTTGTCGTCATGCCGAACCAGGTTCTTAGGTTTTTCAACCAAGATATTCGTCTGGCGCCGCTTGACCTCTTTCCTGCCACCTTTCCCTGGATAATCTTCTGCAGCAAATGAAATCTATCTTCGTTTCTCATGATGTGGCCAAGATATTCTAGCTTTCTGCACTTGACTGTGTTTAGAACCTCTCTCTCCTTGTTCATTCTATGGAGGATCTCATCATTGGTTATTCGATCCCTCCAGGAGACTCTCAGCATTCTGCGATATATCCACATTTCAAATGCCTCTAACTTTTTGCTGGTGGCTTCTGTCAGTGTCCACGATTCCATTCCGTAAAAAAGAACCGAAAACACATAGCATCTCATCATTCTCAGCTTTGTAGTCATTGTTAGGTTGTGGCTTGTTAGTACAGATCGCATTTTGGTAAAAACAGATCTTGCCTTTTCAATGCGAATTTTTATCTCCTGAGAGTGATCCCACCGATCATTAACATTTGTGCCAAGATATGTATACCTCTCCACCCGTTCGATTGGCTCTTTATTGACAGTAAGTTCACAGTTTTCAATATAGGACTTGCTGATGACCATAAGTTTTGTCTTCTTGATGTTAATATCCAAGCCATATTCTGTGCTCTTTTCAACAAGTCTGTTTATTAGATGTTGTAGTCCTTCTATACTATCTGCAAACATCACTGTGTCATCTGCATATCGTATGTTGTTGATTTTTTCGCCATTGAGAGAGATGCCAGCTTCACACTCTTCCAGAGCTTCTTTAAATATGTATTCAGAATAGATGTTAAAAATAAGAGGGGACAATATACATCCTTGTCTCACTCCTCTCATTATGTCTATTTGTTCGGTCTTTTCTGTCTCTACTCTCACTACGGCTTTTTGGTTCCAGTAGAGGTTCGTAATAATTCGTAGATCCTTGCCGTCCATCCCAGTTTCCTTTAAGATGTTAATCATTTTTTGGTGTTTGACCCTGTCGAAAGCCTTCTGGTAGTCAACAAAACAGGCAAAAATGTCGCAGTTCATATCTCTGCACCGTTGAAATAGTACTTGCGTGCAATATAATGCTTCTCGTGTGCCCATCGCATTTCTGAAACCAAACTGAGTTGGTGATACTTGTTCTTCGCAAACTCTGTAAATTCTTCTGTGAATTATTTTTAAAAATAATTTGAGAAGGTGACTCATGAGACTTATAGTTCTGAACTCTTCACACTTCTTTGCTTTTGGTTTTTTGGGTAATGTTATAAATTCTGACTTTAGCCATTCTTGTGGTATATTTCCAGAGTTATAAATTTGGTTGAATATTTTTGTCAGATTTTTTACCCTGTCGTCATCCAGTAGTTTAAAGAATTCCGATTGGATTTCATCTTGTCCAGGTGCTTTACCGTCTTTCATTGTTTTTATTGCCTGCTTTACTTCATCCATCAGGATCTCCGGTCCATCCGAGTTGTTTATGGATGGAGGTTCCGCTCTAGTATCATGAAACAGTTGTTCAATATATCTTCTCCATGTCACATGTCCAAACATGCCGCTCACATGTCCAAAAAACTTGAGAATTCGCTGTCTTACGATGGTCGACAGTCTTACATTAATTTGCAGTTCTTCTAATATTGATACGTTGGTTCTGTGAGCAGTACAAGGGATTCTTAAAAGCCTTCTCCAGACCCACATTTCAAAGCTGTCCAGTTTTGCAATGTCTGTGGCCATAAGGTCCAGGTTTCTGCCCCATATAATGCTATTGGCAAGACAAGAGTTTCGTTTTGTGTTAGTTGTTATTTGTTTGTCCTTCCAGATTTTACGCAGCTTTGTCATGGCAGTTTTGGCAGGAGCGATTCTCCTTTTGATTTCGATAGATGAAATTCCGTCTCTGTTTATGTTAGCACCCAGATAATAAATTTTTTCTACCATTTCTATATCGTTTATGGTCTGTGCTCTGTTTATTCTGTTTGTGCGATCTATTACCATTAACTTAGTTTTTTTCCGATTTATTTTTAACCCATAGCCCAGGCTTCAACTCCTTACACTCTTTCAATAAGTTCAGCCATTTCCTGTTCGTTCTTTGTTATAAGTGTGGTGTCATCGGCATAACGAAGGTTATTTATTTTTCTGTCACCTTCCCAACCGTCCAAAGCCTTCCTGATAATGTATTCACCATAAATGTTGAATATCAAGGGAGATAAAATACACCCTTGCCTTACGCCTCGTTCTATGCTGAAGGTTGGGGAGGTTTTGTCCTCCAGTCTGACTGTTGCACTGCTGTTTTCATATAGATGTTTTAATAGGAGCACCAGATGTTAAGGAGTTCCTATCTCTAAGAGAGCTCTCCAAAGCTTTTGCCAGCTAACACAGTCAAAAGCTTCGCTGTAGTCTAGGAAACAGAGATATGATGGTTTTGCAAATTCTCTTGCCTTTTTGATAATTTCTCGAATATTATAGATTTGTTCTTTTGTGCCCTTGCCACTGACAAATCCTGCTTGTTCCTGTAGGATCTGCCAATCCAAAAAGCTTCTGAGGCGTTGAAGGAGAATTCTGAGCACAACTTTGCTTGGATGTGAGATAAGTGCAATGGTTCTGTAGTTGGAACCTTTTTTGTGCAATGGAATGAAGTTCGATGTGAACCAATCCTTTGGCCATTGTCTGGTTTTCCATATGTTGTTGCATATCTTCTACAGAAATGTGATTTAGTTGTTTTAACATTTCTGCGCTTATATTGTTACCGCCTGTGCTTTTATTGTTTTTCAAATAATGAATGACTTGCTCTACCTCATCCCTCAAAATGTCAGGCTCTTGTTCCACCTCGTTCATGGATGGCAATTCGTTTTCTTGTTCTTCATTCTCGTAGAGCTTTCTGCAATATAACTGCCATACCTCAAGAACTCCCTCTATTTCAGTAATAGCTTTGCCATTTTGATCTTCTATTTTTCATGTTTTTGGTTTAAATACTCTGGTAATTTCCTTGATTGTTCGGAAGAGGTCTCGTGTTGCATTGGTGTTGTGTAATCTTTCAATGTCAAGGCAGATTTTTTGTAAGTGTAGGGTTTGTTCCGTCTGCTCAGTCGTTGAATGTCCCTGTTCGGATTTTGGTATTCGATCATCTGCTCGTTTTTGTGTATGCCTGCTCTTCTGAACATCTTTCTTTTCTTTACTGGGTTCCAAGTTTCGTCAGTCATCCACTGTTTGTTTTTCACATCGTTGGTACTTTGTTGAATTACTTCCTCTTTGGTATCGATCATAGTGGTTTTAGGAGTTTGCCACATTGTCTCTGAATTTTCAAATTCTGAGTTATTTGGGATTACTTCCAATTTCTCTCTTAGTTTTTCCTTAAAAAAATGGATGTTGCTCAAGGGGAGAGCTTTTACCTTTGTTTTCTTGGATTTAATGTGTATTTTTACTCGAGCTAGTAGCAGTTTGTGGTCGCTGCCACACTCCGCTCCTGGTAAGGTCTTGACGTTTTGTATACTGGATTTCCATCTTGACTGTACCAATATATAGTCTATTTGGTTTCTGTAGAGGCCACCTGGAGATGTCCACGTATACCGTCGTCTTTGGTGTTGAGGGGAGATGGTATTTGTGATAACCTTGTTGTTTCCTATACAAAATTCCACGAGTTTTTGTCCAGATTCATTTCTGACGCCCAATCCATATCTGCCTATGAGGTGTTTTACTTGTTCGTGTTCCTTAGTTTGACCGATTTTGGTGTTGAAATCTCCTTGTATCAGAGATATTTCTTTGTTGGGTATTTCTTGTATAGTACTTTCCAGTTTATTGTAAAAGTCATTTAATTCGTATTCCGTGCTTGTTGATGTTGGAGCGTAGATTTGGACAAAGTCTTGCAAATAAAAGACTTGGCATTGATTTTTATAGTCAGTATTCCGGAACTTACAGGATTGTAGCCTAACACACTTGCATGAAGTGATTTTGGAATAATTATCGCTACGCCATGTATTGAGTCCGACTGATGTCCAGAAAAGTAAATTGTGTTGCCACTTTTGGAGGTGAAATGCCCACTACCAGACCAGTGAGTTTCGCATATACCTACTATACTGATGTTTGTCACTTCAGGTTCGATGATGTCTAGTTTGCCAGCATGTGTAACGAGTCCCTGAACATTCCAAGTGGCAATTGAGATACGTTTTCGGAGGTTCATCTTTGTTGATGTTATCTGCTTGTTCATATCTTCAGAGCTTTCCATAGCATTCCCTCCCGGAGATTCTATAGAGGAATATATAAACTCCGGATATCTTTGACCATGAGACAATCCATAAGATTTTCTTGGGAAGGTACTAGAGGTAGTTTTCCTTTGCTTTCCTGTAGGATTTAAAAGGGTTTACTCCCAATATATAAATGAATTTATTATTATTACTCCCAACATATAAATATTACTCAATCTAGTCTTAATTTGTGCTATTAAATTTGTGCAATCTAGTCTTAAATTGTGCTCTAAATTTGAAATCCTTAGCTTTAAAACTACCAAGGCTATCGTCCTACAAACCTTGCAAACTGTGAGCACTTTGACGCAAACTAGTAACTACTTCAACTTGTTGTGACAGACAGACGGACAAAGCTAAAACCTTGAAATTTTGCACAAATATTACTCAATCTAGTCTTAATTAGTGCACTAAATTTGAAATCCGTAGCTTTAAAACTACCATGGCTATCGACCTACAAACCTTGCAAACTGTGAACACTTTGACGCAATCTAGTAACTATTTCAAATTGTTGTAACATAAGGACGGACAGAGCTAAAAACTTGGAATTTGGCACAAATATTACTCAATCTAGACTTAATTAGTGCACTAAATTTGAAATTCGTAGCTTTAAAACCACCAAGGCTATCGACCTTCAAAACCTTGAAGACCGTGAGCGCTTTGACGCAATCTAGTAACAATTTAAACTTGCTGCAACAGACAGACGGACAGAGCTAAAAGCTTGAAATTTTGCGCAAATATTACTAAATCCAGTCTCAATTAGTGCACTAAATCTAAAGTTTGTAGTTTTAAAACTACCAAGGCTATCGATCTAAAAACCTTGCAAACTGTGAGAACTTCGACGTAATATAGTAACTATTTCAACTTGTTATAACAGACAGACGGACGGAGCTAAAATCTTGAAATTTTGCACAAATATTACTCTATCTAATCTTAATTAGTGCACTAAATTGGAAATCTATAGCTTTAAAACTACTAAGGATATCAACCTATAAACCTTGCAAACTGTGAGAACTTCGACGCAATCTAGTAACTATTTCAACTTGTTGCAACCGACAGACGGACAGAGCTAAAATCTTGAAATTTTGCACAAATATTACGCAATCTATTCCTAATTAGTGCACTGCATTTGAAGCTTGTGACTTTGAAACTTACAAAGTTATCTGAATCTAAGCTAGTCTTTACAAGATTACATCTACTTATTTACATTACATATTACAACTACCATACTATTTAGTCGATATCCAAGAGACTACCCAACCAATTCAAAACAGATTTAGCCCGAGCGATAACTAAAAGTAGCTAAATTAAGCGCCAACTAATTACAACCGATTATCCGTAAGTCTAACGTCTAAACTTTTGTTTTAGGTATTTGCACCACGGCGGACGTCGATCTGTTTTGCAAGAACATGAGCAATTCCAGATACCTGAGGGAGGCTGATTTCGGCAGATTCGATTTCATACAGCGCAGCGGACTCTACCAGATGATCACAGAGGCTAAAGGCCACATCGCTCAGGGGGCGTGCAACATCAGATTCCGTCGGCCGATTTCCCTCTTCTCATGGTTTACAATCACCACCAAAGTGAGTGGAAGATTGCAAAATTGTTTGCAAAATATAGGCGGGGATAAGTTTAACAGGGTCTTATCTAGGTGTCTGCTAAATTTTGCCGCAATCGGTCAAGTGGTTATCGTTGTTTAAAATTAACTCTAGATATCTACATAACTTAAGTTTAACTACCTATAGAAAGCTTAGTTTTCAAACTACAAACTTCAAATTTAGTATACTAATTAATCGCACTATAAGCTTAGTCTTTGCGATATTTTAGCCCAAAATCTCTGTCCATTTGTCTGTAATCGACGTCTAAACCAAACTCTCCCCATCAAGCTTAATTTAATCTTGTACCAAGTTCCAACTTAAATAACTAAGTCAGCTTAATAGTTGAGAATCTCAATTTTAGTATACTAATTAATCGCACTATAAACTTAGTCTAGGCGAAATTTTAACCCAAAATCTCTATCGGTCTTTGTGTAATGGACGTCTTAACCAAACTCTCCCCATCAAGCTTAATATAATCTTGTTTCAAGTTCCAACTGAAATAATTAAGTCAGCTTAAAGTTAAGAATTTGAAATTAAGTATACTAATTAGGCGCACCAAAAACTTAGTCCTTGCAAAATTTTATCCCAATATCTCTGTCTATCTTTCTGTAATGGACGTCTTAAACAAACTCTCCCTACCAAGCTTATATAATCTTGTTCCAAGTTCCAACTTAAATAACTAAATCGTCTTTAAAGTTGCGAATCTGAAATTTAGTATGTTAATTAAGCACACTATAAACTTAGTCTTTGCGAAATCTTAACCCAAGACCTTTGTTTGTCTTTCTATAATCGACGTCTAAACTAAACTCTCCCATCAAGCTTAATTTAATCTTGTTACAAGTTCCAACTTAAATAACTAAGTCGTCTTAAAAGTTAAGAGTCTGAAATAAACCAACTCTCCCCGTCAAGATTAATTTAAACTTGTTCCAAGTTCCAACTTAAATAACTAAGACAACTTAAAAGTTGCGAATTAGAAATTTAGTATACTAATTAAGGGCACTATAAACTTAGTCTTTGCGAAATTTTAACACAAAACCTCTGTCGGTCTTTCTGTAATCGACGCCTAAACCAAACTATCCCACCAAGCTTAATTTAATCTTGTTCCAAGTTCCAACTTAAATAACTAAGTCAACTTAAAAGTTGGGAAGTTGATATTTAGTATACTAATTAAGCGCACTATAAACTTAATCATTGCAAAACTTTTAATCAATTTAATATTGTTGCAAGTTACAACTTAAATAACTAAGTCAACTTAAACGTTGCGAATTTGAAATTTAGTATACTAATTAAGCGCACCACACACTTAGTCTTTGCGAAATTGTAACTCAAAACCTCTGTCGGTCTTTATGTAATCGACGTCCAAACAAAACTCTCGCCATCAAGCATAATTTAATCTTGTTCCAAGTTCCAACTTAAATAACTAAGTCGTCTTTAAAGATGCGAACCTGAAATTTAGGATGCTAATTAAGCGCACTATAAACTTAATCATTGCAAAATTTTTAATTAATTTAATCTTTTTCCAAGGTCCAACTTAAATAACTAAGTCAGCTTAAAAGTTGCGAATTTGAAATTTAGTATACTAATTAAGCGCACTATAGACTTAGACTTTGCGAAATTTTAACCCAAAACCTCTGTGGGTCTTTCTGTAATCGACGTCTATACTAAACTCTCCCATCAATCCATATTTAATCTTGTTCCAAGTTCCAACTTAAATAACTAAGTTAACTTAAAAGTTGCGAATTTTAAATTTAGTTTACTAATTAAGCGCACTATAAACTTTGTCATTGCAAAATTTTTAATTAATTTAATCTTCTTCCAGGTTCCAACTTAAATAACTAAGTCAACTTAAAAGTTGCGAATTTTTAATTTAGTTTACAAATTAAGCGCACTATAAACTTAGTCCTTGCAAATTTTTTAATTAATTTAATCTTGTTCCATGTTCCAACTTAAATAACTAAGTCAACTTAAAAGTTGCAAATTTGAAATTTAGTATACTAATTAAGCGCACTATAAACTTAGTGATTGCAAATTTTTTAATTAATTTAATCTTGTTCCAAGTTCCGACTTAAATAACTAAGTCAGCTTAAAAGTTGCGAATTTGAAATTTAGTATACTTTTTAGGCCCACTATAAACTTAGTGATTGCAAAATTTTTAATTAATTTAATCTTGTTCCAAGTTCCAACTTACATACTTAAGTCAGCTTAAAAGTTGCGAATTTGAAATTCAGTATACTAATTAAATGCACTATAAACTTAGTATTTTCGAAATTTTAACAAAAAACCTCTGTCTATATTTCTGTATTCAGCGTCTAAACCAAACTCTCCCCATCAAAACTTAATTTAATCTTCTTCCAAGTTCCAACTTAAATAACTAAGTCGTCTTAAAAGTTGCGAATCTGAAAATTAGTATACTAATTAAGCGCACTATAAACTTATTCATTGCAAAATTTTTAATTAATTTAATCTTGTTCCAAGTTCCAACTTAAATAACTAAGTAACTTACAAGTTACGCATTTTAAATTTAGTTTACTAATTAAGCGCACTATAAACTTAGTCATTGCAAAATTTTTAATTAATTTAATCTTGTTCCAAGTTCTAACTTAAATAACTAAGACAACTTAAAAGTTGCGAGTTTGAAATTTAGAATACCAATTAAGCGCACTATAAACTTAGTCTTTGCGAAATTTTAAACCAAAACCTTTGTCGGTCTTTCTGTAATCGACGCCTAAACTAAACTCTCCCATCAAGCATAATTTAATCTTGTTCCAAGTTCCAACTTAAATACCTAACTCAGTTTAAAAGCTGCGAATCTGAAATTTAGTGTGCTAACTAAGCGCACCATAAACGTAGTCTTTGCGAAAATTTAACCCAAAACCTTTGTCGGTCTTTCTGTAATCAGCGTCTAAACTAAACTCTCCCATCAAGCCTAATATAATCTTGTTCCAAGTTCCAACTTAAATAACTAAGTCAACTAAAAATTTCAAATTTAGTATACAAATTAAGCGCAGTATAGACTTAGTCTTTGCGAAATTTTACGTCGATATACGACGTCTAACCCAAACTCTCCACGTCAAGCTTAATTTAATCTTGTTCCAAGTTTCAACTTAAATAACTAAGTCAACTAAAAAGTTTCTAATTTTAAATTTAGTTTACTAATTAAGCGCACTATAAACTTGGTCATTTCAATTTTTTTAATTAATTTAATCTTGTTCCAAGTTCCAACTTAAATAACTAAGTCAGCTTAAAAGTTGCGAATTTAAAATTTAGTATACTAATTAAGCGCACTATAAACTTAGTGATTGCAAATTTTTTAATTAAATTAATGTTGTTCCAAGTTCCAACTTAAATAACTAAGTCAGCTTAAAAGTTGCGAATTTCAAATTTAGTATACTAATTAAGTGCACTATAAACTTAGTATTTGCGAAATTTTAATGCAAAACCTCTGTCGATCTTTGTATAATCGACGTCTAAACTAAACTCTCCCATCAATCCTAATTTAATCTTGTTCCAACTTACATACCTAAGTCAGCTTAAAAGTTGCGAATTTGAAATTCAGTATACTAATTAAGCGCACTATAAACTTAGTCTTTTCGAAATTTTAATAAAAACCTCTGTCTATCTTTCTGTATTCAGCGTCTAAACCAAACTCTCCCCATCAAAACTTAATTTAATCTTCTTCCAAGTTCCAACTTAAATAACTAAGTCGTCTTAAAAGTTGCGAATCTGAAAATTAGTATACTAATTAAGCGTACTATAAACTTAGTCATTGCAAAATTTTTAATTAATTTAATTTTTTTCCAAGTTCCAACTTAAATAACTAAGTCAACTTAAAAGTTACGAATTTTAAATTTAGTTTACTAATTAAGCGCACTATAAACTTAGTCATTGCAAAATTTTTAATTAATTTAATCTTGTTCCAAGTTCTAACTTAAATAACTAAGCCAACTTAAAAGTTGCGAGTTTGAAATTTAGAATACCAATTAAGCGCACTATAAACTTAGTCTTTGCGAAATTTTAAACCAAAACCTTTGTCGGTCTTTCTGTAATCGACGCCTAAACTAAACTCTCCCATCAAGCATAATTTAATCTTGTTCCAAGTTCCAACTTAAATACCTAACTCAGTTTAAAAGCTGCGAATCTGAAATTTAGTGTGCTAACTAAGCGCACCATAAACGTAGTCTTTGCGAAAATTTAACCCAAAACCTTTGTCGGTCTTTCTGTAATCAGCGTCTAAACTAAACTCTCCCATCAAGCCTAATATAATCTTGTTCCAAGTTCCAACTTAAATAACTAAGGCAACTAAAAATTTGCGAATTTCAAATTTAGTATACAAATTAAGCGCAGTATAGACTTAGTCTTTGCGAAATTTTACTTCGATATACGACGTCTAACCCAAACTCTCCACGTCAAGCTTAATTTAATCTTGTTCCAAGTTTCAACTTAAATAACTAAGTCAACTAAAAAGTTACTAATTTTAAATTTAGTTTACTAATTCAGCGCACTATAAACTTGGTCATTTCAAATTTTTTAATTAATTTAATCTTGTTCCAAGTTCCAACTTAAATAACTAAGTCAGCTTAAAAGTTGCGAATTTGAAATTTAGTATACTAATTAAGCGCTCTATAAACTTAGTCATTGCAAAATTTTTAATTAATTTAATCTTGTTCCAAGTTCCAACTTAAATAACTAAGTCAGCTTAAAAGTTGCGAATTTGAAATTTAGTATACTAATTAAGCGCACTATAGACTTTGCGAAATTTTAACCCAAGTCAGTCTGTCCGTTATAAGGCTTTAAATTTGAACTAGTTTTCTAAGCTCGATTTTTCTGTTCAGAGTTTCAACTTATCAAATCTAAGTTAAATTATAAATTGTGAAGCTGAAACGTAGTGCACTAATTAAGCGCACTATATAGAATAGTTTGGTTGTAAAGTCATTGCTTGATCTTCACTTGTTTTTCCATAGCAAGCTTTTTCTTAAACTAAGTTACTTTTTTGGCGGAGCGAACTTGAAGTTGAGATAAGTAAGTCAGTTTTTAAACTACAACTTAGTTATTTTGGGTGCAAATAAAATAAGTTTCGCCGATTTTTTTGGCACAAAGATCTCAATTGTTTGTTTGTTTGCGAAATTATGACTCAAAGCAAATCATGAAAACCAAGTCAACTTTCTCTACTTAGTTCCTAAAAAACTAAGCCAACTAAGTTCAAACTTAAATACCTAACTCAGTTTAAAAGCTGCGAATCATAAATTTAGTGTGCTAATTAAGCGCACTATAAACTTAGACTTTGCGAAATTTTAACCCAAAATCCCTGTCAGTCTGTCCGTTATACGGCTTTAAATTGGAACTAGTTTTGTAAGCTCGATTTTCCTATTCAGAGTTTCGACTTATCAAATCTAAGCTAACTTATAAATTGTGAAGCTGAAACGTAGTGCACTAATTTAGCGCACTATATAGAATAGTTTGGTTGTAAAGTCATTGCTTGATCTTCACTTGTGTTTCCACAGCAAACTTTTTCTTAAAATACGTTACTTTTCGGCTGAGCTAACTTTAAGTTGAGATAACTAAGTCAGTTTTTAAACTACAACTTAACCTAACCTTACCTAACCTAACCCAACTTTAAGTTGAGATAACTAAGTCAGATTTTTAACTGCAACTTAGCTATTTTGGGTACAAATAAAATAAGTTTCGCAGATTTTTTTGACACAAAAATCTCAATTGTTTGCGAAATTATGACTCAAAGCAAATCGCGAAAACTAAGTCAACTTTCTCGACTTAGTTCCTAAAAAACTAAGCCATCCTTTATGACTTGCAGATTATCTACTGGGACGAAAAGAGCATCTTCTTCGAGCAGCAGTTCATCTCGACCAAAGACAACTTCGTCAGAGCCGTCTTGATCAGCCAGAACAAACTAATCAAATTAGACGCGGCGGTGACTATAAATAAGCTACTAGGCAAAGACTTAGACTACCGTCCAGAACTACCCGAAGAGGTTAAACTTTGGATGGACAGCATGCAAGTCTCCAGCCAAAGATTGCGCAAACAAGACTAAGTCGCAACTAAAACTTATTTAGACTAAGTAGTTAATGTCAATGTTAATTTCGCTGCAACACAAATTTTCTACTTAGCTTGACCGATAGCCTTCTAAAAGCCGTCTCCTAAGGCTTCTAGAAAACGGCTTAGGAATGCTATAAGGGCGATAGCCTTATGGGAACTGGAGTTAGATTTAAGTAGATTAAGGGTTTGTGGAGCTTAAAAGGTTAAACCGGGATGATTTTAGCTTGAATTTAGTTTTAAGCCGACTTACGATTTAGATAACTAAGTCCAGGATTGCCAATTTTGTTATTTTTATAATAAAAAAAAGACTTAATGAACGTAACTCAAGCGCTAATACTTATTCACCTTTTGTTTTTAAGTTGCAATCCCGTTTTAAGTAGACTTACATTTAGACGTTAAGCGTATATGATTGCATAACTACTTCGTCATCTCAAGGTTTAAGATAAGGTCAAACTGCAAGCAACTGTTTTGGCTTTTGAATTCAGTGAACTAATTTTCCTAATCTATGACCTAAATCTAAGCGATTAGTTTTCATTTTATGGTTGCAACTTTAAACCTCGTTAACTCGCTTAGTTTTAGCAACTGAGTTATAATTTTTGTAGGAAAACGTTCTTGGAAGTTTCCTGAAAATGAGGTTGGTGGGTTCAATAGTTTATCTGTTATAGTCTTTGTGGAAACCGGGAAAAACTGGAGGGTTGTTTGAGGGTTGTGGAAAATAAGTTTTAAGTTTGTGGGTAGATAACTCGGGGGGTTGAAGGATTTTGGTGAGATTTTTACGGGGAAGTTTTCAGTGAGACTTTTTTTTGCAAATTTTGGCGGAAAATTCGTTGATTTTGCGTTTCCGGTTTTTGCACAAACTGAAAATTAGCCGGAACAGATTTTCTTTTTGCTGAGAATTATTAAGCACTAAGTTTAACAGGTCGCAATTAAGAAACAAATAAGGCTATCGACACACAAATTTCAAGAAAATCTTCCTCAAGGTTTTAAGAATATTCCCATCAGTTTTCACAAAAATTCTTCAGTTGTTTCTACACCAAAATTTGAAAGTTATCAAAACTACCGAAGATTCTCCTCAAAAACAAAATTTCAAACTCGAATTTCAAAGCACAACAACGTAAAAACGAATAAGGCTATCGACACAAAAATTTCAGGGAAATCTTCCTCAAGGTTTCAAGAATTCTCGCACCAATTTTCACCAAAATCTTTCGATTGTTTTTACACCAAAATTTGAGTTAACAAAACTCCCGAGTATTCTCGCCAAAAATAAAATTTCAAACTCGAACTTTAAAAGTCAACTCAAAAACAAATAAGGCTATCGACACAAAAATTTCAATGAAGTCTTCCTTCAAGTTTCAAGAATGTTTGCAGCAATTTTCACCAAAATCCTTCAATTGTTTCTACACCAAAATTTGAAACTTAACAAAACTCCCGAAGAATCTCGCCAAAAAACAAAATTTCAAACTCCAACTTTAAAACACAGCAATTTAAAAGCAAATAAGGCTATCGACACAAACATTTCAAGGAAATTCTCAAGATTTAAAGAATATTTGCACCAATTTTGACCAAAAACCTTCAATTGTTTCTACACCAAAATTTGAAAGTTAACAAAACTCCCGAAGATTCTCGCCTAAAACAAAATTTCAAACTCGAATTTTAAAATTCAACAACTTAAAAACAAATAAGGCTATCGACACAAAAATTTCATTGAATTCTTCCTCAAGGCTTCAAGAATATTTGCACCAATTTTCACCTAAATCCTTCGATTGTTTCTACACCAAAACTTCAAAGTTAACAAAAGTCTAGAAGATTTTCGTCAAAAACAAAATTTCAAAACTCAAACTTCAAAACTCAACAATTTAAAAACGAATATGGCTATCGACATAAAAATTTCAACGAGACCTTCTTCAAGGTTTTAAGAATGTTTGCACCAATTTTCACCAAAATCATTCAATTGTTTCTACACCATAATTTGAAAGTTAACAAAACCCCCGAAGATTCTCGCCAAAAACAAAATTCGAAACTCGAAATTCAAAACTCAATAACTTAAAAATATATGAGGCTATCGACAGAAAAATTTCAAGGAAATCTTCCTCACGATTTCAAGAATATTTGCACCAATTTTAACCAAAATCCTTCAATTGTTTCTACACCGAAATTAGAAAGTTAACAAAACTCCCGAAGATTCTCGCCAAAAACAAAATTTCAAACTGAAACTTCAAAACTCAACAACTTAAAAACAAATAAGGCTATCGATATAGAAATTTCAAGGAAATCTTCCTCAAGGTTTCAAGATTTTTTGCTCCAATTTTGACCAAAATCCTTCAATTTTTTCTACAACAAAATTTGAAAATTAACAAAACTCCCGAAGATTCTCGCCAAAAACAAAAAAACTTCAAACTCAATAACTTAAAACCATATAAGGCTATCGACAGAAAAATTTCAAGGAAATCTTCCTCAAGGTTTCAAGAATATTTCCACCAATTTTCACCAAAATCTTTCAATTGTTTCTACACTAAAATTTGGAAGTCAACAAAACCCCTGAAGATTCTCGCCAAAAACAAAATTTCAAACTCGAACTTCAAAACTCAACAACTTTAAAACAAATAAGGCTATTGACACAAAAATTACAAGGAAATTTTTCTCAAAGTTTAAAGAATATTTGCACCAATTTTGACTAAAAACCTTCAATTGTTTCTACACCAAAATTTGAAAGTTAACAAACCGCCCGAAGATTCTCACCAAAAACAAAATTTCCAAGTCGAAATTCAAGGCTCAACAACTTAAAAACAAATAAGGCTATCGCCACAAAAATTTCAATGAAATCTCCTTCAAGGTTTCAAGAATACTTGCAACAATTTTCACTGAAATCCTTCAATTGTTTCCAAAACAAAATTTGAAAGTTAACAAAACTCCCGAAGATTCTCGCCAAAAACAAAATTTCAAAACTCAACAACTTAAAAACAAATAAGGCTATGGACACAAAAATTTCAAGGAAATCTTCCTCAAGGTTTCAAGAATATTTCCACCAATTTTCACCAAAATCTTTCAATTGTTTCTACACTAAAATTTGGAAGTCAACAAAACCCACGAAGATTATCGCCAAAAACAAAATTTCAAACTCGAACTTCAAAACTCAACAACTTGAAAACAAATAAGGCTATCGACACAAAAATTACAAGGAAATTTTTCTCAAAGTTTAAAGAATATTTGCACCAATTTTGACTAAAAACCTTCAATTGTTTCTACACCAAAATTTGAAAGTTAACAAACCGCCCGAAGATTCTCGCCAAAAACAAAATTTCCAAGTCGAAATTCAAAGCTCAACAACTTAAAAACAAATAAGGCTATCGCCACAAAAATTTCAATGAAATCTTCTTCAAGGTTTCAAGAATACTTGCAACAATTTTCACTGAAATCCTTCAATTGTTTCCACAACAAAATTTGAAAGTTAACAAAACTCCTGAAGATTCTCGCCAAAAACCAAATTTCAAAACTCAACAACTTAAAAACAAATAAGGCTATCGACACAAAAATTTCAAAGAAATCTTCCTCATGTTTCAAGAATATTTGCAACAATTTTCACTGAAATCCTTCAATTGTTTCGACAACAAAATTTGAAAGTTAACAAAACTTCCGAAGATTCTCGCCAAAAACAAAATTTTAAACTGAAACTTCAAAACTCAACAACTTAAAAACAAATAAGGCTATCGACACCAACATTTCAAAGAAATCTTCCTCATGTTTCAAGAAAATTTGCAACAATTTTCACTGAAATCCTTCAATTGTTTCCACAACAAAATTTGAAAGTTAACAAAACTTCCGAAGATTCTCGCCAAGAACAAAATTTTAAACTCAAACTTCAAAACTCAACAACTTAAAAACAAATAAGGCTATCGACACAAAAATTTCAATGAAATTTTCCCCAAAGTTTAAAGAATAATTGCACCAATTTTGACCAAAAACCTTCAATTGTTTCTACACCAAAATTTGAAAGTTAACAAAACTTCCGAAGATTCTCGCCAAGAACAAAATTTTAAACTCAAACTTCAAAACTCAACAACTTAAAAACAAATAAGGCTATCGACACAAAAATTTCAATGAAATTTTCCCCAAAGTTTAAAGAATAATTGCACCAATTTTGACCAAAAACCTTCAATTGTTTCTACACCAAAATTTGAAAGTTAACAAAACCACCGAAGATTCTCGCCAAAAACAAAATTTCAAACTAGAACTTCAAAACTCAACAACTGAAAAACAAATAAAGCTATCGGCACAAAAATTTCAGTGAAATCTTCCTCAAGGTTTCAAGAATATTTTCACCAATTTTCACAATAATACCTTCAGTTGTTTCCACACCAAAATTGGAAAGTAAACAAATCTCCCGAAGATTCTCGCCAAAAACCAAATTCCAAACTCGAAGTTTAAAACTCAATTTTAAAACGAGGGAACGAATCGCGGACCCAATCTGGATGTTTCGCCGGTTTTTCCTCATTAAGTTTAACGCGGAAGGAATGACGCAGTTCTCTTAGCACATCAAGAGTAGATTAGACCGACAAGATTAGATACATTTGGTACAACTTCGTAACTTTCTAATAACTTCATGTGGATACAACTTCATCTGATAACCTCGTGTTGGTACAACTTCATGTTGCTACAACTTCGTGTTGATTAGATTAGACCGACAAGAAAAGAGAGATTTGATGTATGGACAACTTCATGTTGTTCGTAACTTTCTAATAACTGCATGTTGATACAACTTCATGTTGATACAAGCTCGTGTTGGTACAACTTCATGTTGCTGCAACTTTGTGTTGATTAGCTTACGCCGACAAGAATAAACAAATTTGATATATGCTCAACTTCATGCTGTTTGTAACTTTCTAATAACTTCATGTTGATATAACTTCATGTTGATATAACCTCGATTGGTGCATCGACACAAAAATTTCAAGAAAATCTTCCTCAATGTTTCAAAAATATTTTTAACAACTTTTCCCAAAAAAACTTCAATTGTTTCTACACCAAAATTTGAAAGTTAACGAAACCCCCGAAGATTCTCGCCAAAAACAAAATTCGAAACTCGAACTTCAAAACTCAATAACTTAAAAACATTTAAGGCTATCGACAGAAAAATTTCAAGGAAATCTTCTTCAAGATTTAAAGAATATTTGCACCAATTTTCATCAAAATCTTTCAATTGTTTCTACACCGAAATTGGAAAGTTAACAAAACTCCCGAAGATTCTCGCCAAAAACAAAATTTCAAAACTCAACAACTTAAAAACAAATAAGGCTATCGACACCAACATTTCAAAGAAATCTTCCTCATGTTTCAAGAATATTTGCAACAATTTTCACTGAAATCCTTCAATTGATTCCACAACAAAATTTGGAAGTTAACAAAACTTCCGAAGATTCTCGCCAAAAACATCGACATGTTGCATCGACACAAAAATTTCAAGAAAATCCTCCTCAATGTTTCAAAAATATTTTTACCAATTTTTCCCAAAAAAACTTCAATTGTTTCTACACCAAAATTTGAAAGTTAACGAAACCCCCGAAGATTCTCGCCAAAAACAAAATTCGAAACTCGAACTTCAAAACTCAATAACTTAAAAACATTTAAGGCTATTGACAGAAAAATTTCATGGAAATCTTCCTCAAGATTTAAAGAATATTTGCACCAATTTTCATCAAAATCCTTCAATTGTTTCTACACCGAAATTGGAAAGTTAACAAAACTCCCGAAGATTCTCGCCAAAAAAAAAAATTTCAAACTGAAACTTCAAAACTTAACAACTTAAAAACAAATAAAGCTATCGACACAAAAATTTGAAGGAAATCTTCCTCAAGGTTTCACGAATATTTTCACCAATTTTCACCAAAATCTTTGAAATGTTTCTACACCAAAATTTGAAAGTCAACAAAACCCCCGAAGATTCTCGCCAAAAACAAAATTTCAAACTCGAAATTCAAAACTCAACAACTTGAAAACAAATAAGGCTATCGACACAAAAATGTCAAGGAAATTTTCCTCAAGGTTTAAAAAATATTTGCACCAATTTTGACCAAAAACGTTTAATTGTTTCTACACAAAAATTTGCAAGTTAACAAAACTCCCGAAGATTCTCGTCAAAAACAAAATTTCAAACTCGAACTTCAAAACTCAACAACTTGAAAACAAATAAGGCTATCGACACAAAAATGTCAAGCAAATTTTCCTCAAGATTTCAAGAATATTTGCACCAATTTTCACCAAAATCTCGCAATTTTTTCTACACCAAAATTTGAAAGTTAACAAAACTTCCGAAGATTCTCACCAGAAACAAAATTTCAAACTGGAACTTTAAAAGTCAACAACTTAAGAACAAATATGGCTATCGGTACAAAAATTTCAAGGAAATCTTCCTAAAGGTTTCAAGAATATTTGCACCAATTTTCACAAAAATCCTTCAATTTTTTCTGCACCAAAGTTTGAAAGTTAACAAAACTACCAAAGATTCTAACCAAAAACAAAATTTCAAACTCGAACTTCGAAACTCAACAACCTAAAAACAAATAAGGCTATCGGCAGAAAAATTTCAAAGGAATCCTCCTCAAAGTTTCAAGAATATTTGCACCAACTTTCACCTAAATCTTTAATTTGTTTCTACACCAAAATTTCAAAGTTAACAAAACTCCTGAAGATTCTCGGCAAAAACAAAAAAAACATCAAAACTCAACAAACTAAAAACAAATAAGGCTATCGACTCAAAAATTTCAAGGAAATCTTCCTCAAGGTTTTAAGAATATTTCCACCAATTTTCACCCATATCTTTCAATTGTTTCTACACCTTAATTTGAAAGTCAACAAAACACCCGAAGATTCTCGCCAAAACCAAAATTTCAAACTCGAAAATCAAAACTCAACAAGTTAAAAACAAAAAAGGCTATCGACGCAAAAATTACAAGAAAATCATCCTCAAGGTTTCAAGTATATTTTCAACAATTTTCAGCAAAATCCTGAAATTGTTTCTACACCAAAATTTGGAAATTAACAAAACTCCCGAAGATTCTCGCCAAAAACAAAGATCCAAACTCGAACTTCAAAACTCAATAACATAAAAACATATAAGGCTATCGACAGAAAAATTTCAAGGAAATCTTCATTACGATTTCAAGAATATTTGCAGCAATTTTAACCAAAATCCTTCAATTGTTTCTACACCGAAATTGGAAAGTTAACAAAACTCCCGAAGATTCTCGCCAAAAACAAAATTTCAAACTAGAACTTCAAAACTCAACAACTGAAAAACAAATAAAGCTATCGGCACAAAAATTTCAGTGAAATCTTCCTCAAGGTTTCAAGAATATTTTCACCACTTTTCTCAATAATACCGTCAGTTGTTTACACACCAAAATTGGAAAGTAAACAAATCTCCCGAAGATTCTCGCCAAAAACAAAATTCCAAACTCGAAGTTTAAAGCACAATTTTAAAACGAGGGAACGAATCGCGGACCCAATCTGGATGTTTCGCCGGTTTTTCCTCATTAAGTTTGACGAGCAAGGAATGACGCAGTTCTCTTAGCACATCAAGAGTAGATTAGACCGACAAGATTAGATACATTTGGCACAACTTCGTAACTTTCTAATAACTTCATGTGGATACAACTTCATCTGATAACCTCGTGTTGGTACAACTTCATGTTGCTACAACTTCGTGTTGATTAGATTAGACCGACAAGAATAGACAGATTTGATGTATGGACAACTTCATGTTGTTCGTAACTTTCTAATAACTTCATGTTGATATAACTTCATGTTGATATAACTTCGTGTTGCATCGACACAAAAATTTCAAGAAAATCTTCCTCAATGTTTCAAAAATATTTTTACCAATTTTTCCCAAAAAAACTTCAATTGTTTCTACACCAAAATTTGAAAGTTAACGAAACCCCCGAAGATTCTCGCCAAAAACAAAATTCGAAACTCGAACTTCAAAACTCAATAACTTAAAAACATTTAAGGCTATCGACAGAAAATTTCAAGGAAATCTTCCTCAAGATTTAAAGAATATTTGCACCAATTTTCATCAAAATCCTTCAATTGTTTCCACAACAAAATTTGAAAGTTAACAAAACTCCCGAAGATTCTCGCCAAAAACAAAATGTCAAAACTCAACAACTTAAAAACAAATAAGGCTATCGACACCAACATTTCAAAGAAATCTTCCTCATGTTTCAAGAATATTTGCAACAATTTTCACTGAAATCCTTCAATTGTTTCCACAACAAAATTTGAAAGTTAACAAAACTTCCGAAGATTCTCGCCAAAAACATCGACATGTTGCATCGACACAAAAATTTCAAGAAAATCTTCCTCAATGTTTCAAAAATATTTTTACCAATTTTTCCCAAAAAAACTTCAATTGTTTCTACACCAAAATTTGAAAGTTAACGAAACCCCCGAAGATTCTCGCCAAAAACAAAATTCGAAACTCGAACTTCAAAACTCAATAACTTAAAAACATTTAAGGCTATCGACAGAAAAATTTCAAGGAAATCTTCCTCAAGATTTAAAGAATATTTGCACCAATTTTCATCAAAATCCTTCAATTGTTTCTACACCGAAATTGGAAAGTTAACAAAACTCCCGAAGATTCTCGCCAAAAACAAAATTTCAAAACTCAACAACTTAAAAACAAATAAGGCTATCGACACAAAAATTTCAAAGAAATCTTCCTCATGTTTTAAGAATATTTGCAACAATTTTCACTGAAATCCTTCAATTGTTTCGACAACAAAATTTGAAAGTTAACAAAACTTCCGAAGATTCTCGCCAAAAACAAAATTTCAAAACTCAACAACTTAAAAACAAATAAGGCTATCGACACAAAAATTTCAAAGAAATCTTCCTCATGTTTCAAGAATATTTGCAACAATTTTCACTGAAATCCTTCAATTGTTTCCACAACAAAATTTGAAAGCTAACAAAAGTTCCGAAGATTCTCGCCAAAAACATCGACATATTGCTTCGACACAAAAATTTCAAGAAAATCTTCCTCAATGTTTCAAATATATTTTTACCAATTTTTCCCAAAAAAAATCTTCAATTGTTTCTACACCAAAATTTGAAAGTTAACGAAACCCCCGAAGATTCTCGCCAAAAACAAAATTCGAACTTCAAAACTCAATAACTTAAAAACATTTAAGGCTATCGACAGAAAAATTTCAAGGAAATCTTCCTCAAGATTTAAAGAATATTTGCACCAATTTTCATCAAAATCCTTCAATTGTTTCTACACCGAAATTGGAAAGTTAACAAAACTCCCGAAGATTCTCGCCAAAAAAAAAAAAATTCAAACTGAAACTTCAAAACTTAACAACTTAAAAACAAATAAAGCTATCGACACAAAAATTTCAAGGAAATCTTCCTCAAGGTTTCACGAATATTTTCACCAATTTTCACCAAAATCTTTGAAATGTTTCTACACCAAAATTTGAAAGTCAACAAAACCCCCGAAGATTCTCGCCAAAAACAAAATTTCAAACTCGAAATTCAAAACTCAACAACTTGAAAACAAATAAGACTATCGACACAAAAATATCAAGGAAATTTTCCTCAAGGTTTAAAGAATATTTGCACCAATTTTGACCAAAAACGTTTAATTGTTTCTAAACCAAAATTTGCAAGTTAACAAAACTCCCGAAGATTCTCGTCAAAAACAAAATTTCAAACTCGAACTTCAAAACTCAACAACTTGAAAAAAAATAAGGTTATCGACACAAAAATGTCAAGCAAATTTTCCTCAAGATTTCAAGAATATTTGCACCAATTTTCACCAAAATCTCGCAATTTTTTCTACACAAAAATTTGAAAGTTAACAAAACTTCCGAAGATTCTCACCAAAAACAAAATTTCAAACTCGAACTTTAAAAGTCAACAACTTAAGAACAAATATGGCTATCGGTACAAAAATTTCAAGGAAATCTTCCTCAAGGTTTCAAGAATTGGTGCAAATCAATTTTCACAAAAATCCTTCAATTTTTTCTGCACCAAAGTTTGAAAGTTAACAAAACTACCAAAGATTCTAACCAAAAGCAAAATTTCAAACTCGAACTTCGAAACTCAACAACCTAAAAACAAATAAGGCTATCGGCAGAAAAATTTCAAAGGAATCCTCCTCAAAGTTTCAAGAATATTTGCACCAATTTTCACCTAAATCTTTAATTTGTTTCTACACAAAAATTTCAAAGTTAACAAAACTCCTGAAGATTCTTGCCAAAAACAAAAAAAAACATCAAAACTCAACAAGTTAAAAACAAATAAGGCTAACGACACAAAAATTTGAAAGAAATCTTCCTCAAGGTTTTAAGAATATTTCCACCAATTTTAACCAAAATCTTTCAATTGTTTCTACACCTTAATTTGAAAGTCAACAAAACACCCGCAGATTCTCGCCAAAACCAAAATTTCAAACTCGAAATTCAAAACTCAACAACTTAAAAACAAAAAAGGTTATCGACACAAAAATTACAAGAAAATCATCCTCAAGGTTTCAAGAATATTTTCAACAATTTTCAGCAAAATCCTGAAATTGTTTCTACACCAAAATTTGGAAATTAACAAAACTCCCGAAGATTCTCGCCAAAAACAAAGATCCAAACTCGAACTTCAAAACTCAACAACTTAAAAACGAATAGGGCTATTGACACAAAAATTCCACTGAAATCTTCCTCAAGGTTTTAAGAATATTTCCACCAATTTTCACCAGAATTTTCCAATTGTTTCTATACCAAAATTTGAAAGTTAACAAAAGCCTCTCCATAAACAAAGAAAAATATTTCAAACTCAAACTTTAAAATTCAATAACTTAAAAACAAATAAGACTATCGTCCCAAATTCTCCACCAGAATTTTCCTAAAGGTTCCGAATATTTTCCTCCATTTTTTACCAAAATCAATTCACAAAAACACGAATCAAGTCCAAAATCCGTTCAGAACTTGGCGGTTTCGCACGTCAGTCTAAGCTAGGATGTAGTGCGTAAGTGGCAATGACAAGTTTAAGTAGTTTGTGACCCAAGAAGTCGTCGAAGCGGCACGAATTCGATCGAGGCTGATCAGATAGTGGGATGAACAGGAGAGAGAGAAGGTGAGAGACAAAACACTTTGGAGAGGTTTCAGTGCGAATTTGTGGGCCGGTGGAAATCCGTCTGTCTGTGCGCGAGCGTGTTTTGTTTCTGGTCGAGGCAGCGGAGCGTCGCGACGCCGATAGGAAAAGGTCAAGAGTTCGGACGATGGTTCTGGCGGAGGACAGTTGAGCAACGGGATTAGGTAAAGTGGTGTGTCACTTGTTTTCGTGTGGTTTTATCGCGTTTCGATGGTTTTGCGTCATTTGTTTTAATAGATTCAGGAAAAAAAACAAGTTTCAAAAATAATTTTAGCAAATTGCGAAAAGACCGTAAAAGGTTTTCGATTGAAACTTTCAATAAATTAAACTAACAAGTTTTCGCTATCATTTGCAGAAAAACGCGATTGAATATGTCAGTCCTCTGTCTGTGCTCGATGTGTAACATTGATAAGATTTTGAAAATCTTGGCTTTTAGGAAATTTGAAAATTGCAGAAAAACTGTAAAAAGATTTTCATTTGCAATTTTTACTAAATTAAACAACGAAGTTTTCGCTATTATTTGCAAAAAATGCAACGCAAAATATCTGTCCGTCTGCCTATGGTTTATTTTTAAACGATTTGCAAATTATCGATTTCTGGAAATTGTTAAATACACTAAAGTTTATACTGCGATAACGTGAGTACTAGACTAGCAATTGTAAACAATTGATACATCAATTTATAGATAATTTATCTAGGATTAAGAATATGCTCAAGCTATTATTCTATGTAGACTAGTAACAAAACTCCAATAAGTTTTCTGAGTTGACTCGCGATTTAAATGTTTAAACCTATCTTAAATTTAGACAGCGATTATTCTAGATCTAGAATAGATAGATAAACATGCAATACGTCATTTTATAGATAATTTATCTAGGATTAAGAATATGTTCAAGCGATCATTCTATGTAGACTAATAACAAAACTCCATTAAGTTTTCTGTGTTGACTCACGATTTAAAACAAGACTAAAGTTTAGACAGCGATTACTCTAGATCTAGACTAGATATATAAACATGTAGAACGTCATTTTATAGATAATTTATCTAGGATTACGAATAACTAAACGCCAATAAGTTTTTTAAGTTGACTCACGATTTAAACTAGACTTAAGTTTAAACACCGATTACTCTAGATCTAGAGTAGATAGATAAATATGCGATACGTCGTTTTATAGATAATATATCTAGGATTAAGAATATGTTAAAGCTATTATTGTATGTAGACTAGTAACCAAACGCCAATAAGTTTTTTAAGCTGACACACGATTTAAACTTAACAAGTTTAAACAGCGATTACTCTATATCTAGAATAGATAGATAAACATGCAATGCATCATTTTATAGATAATTCATCTAGGATTAAGAATATGTTCAAGCGATCGTTCTATGTAGACTATTAACAAAACACCAAAAAGTTTTCTGAGTTGACACACGATTTAAACTTAAGTTTAGACAGCGATTACTCTATATCTAGACTAGATAGATAAACATGCAATACGTCATTTTATAGATAATTTATCTAGGATTAAGAATGTCTTCAAGCGATCATTCTATGTAGACTAGTAACAAAACACCAAGAAGCTATCTGAGTTTAGTCACGATTTAAACTTAAGTTTAGACAGCGATTACTCTATATATAGACTAGATAGATAAAATGCAATACGTCATTTTATAGATGATTTATCTAGAATTAAGAATATGTTCAAGCAATTATTCTATGTAGAATAGTAACAAAACGCCAATAAGTTTTCTGAGCTGATACAAGATTCAAACTAGACTTAAGTTTAAACAGCGATTACTCTATACCTAGAATAGGGAGATAAACATGCAATACGTGATTCTATAGATAATTTATCTAGGATTAAGAATATGTTCAAGCTATTTTATGTAGACGTAACAAAGCACCAGGAAGTTTTCTGAGTTGACTCACGATTTAAACTTAAGTTTAGACAACCATTACTCTATATATAGACTAGATAGATAAACATGCGATACGTCATTTTATAGATAATTTATCTAGGATTAAGAATATGTTCAAGCTATTATTCTATTTAGACTAGTAACAAAAAGCCAATAAGTTTTCTGAGCTAACACACGATTTAAACTAGACTTAAGTTGAAAAGCGATTACTCTATATCTAGAATAGATAGATAAACATGCAATATGTCATTTAATAGAAAATGTATCTAGGATTAAGAATATGTTCAAGCCATCATTCTATTTAGACTAGTAACAAAACGCCAATAAGTTTTCTGAGCTGACACAAGATTCAAACTAGACTTAAGTTTAAACAGCGATTACTTTATACCTAGAATAGATAGATAAACATGCAATACGTCATTCTATAGATAATTTATCTAGGATTAAGAAAATGTTCAAGCTATCATTCTATGTAGACTAGTAACATAACACCAATAAGTTTTCTGAGCTGACAGCGATTTAAACTAGACTTAAGTTGAAAGAGCGATTACTCTATATCTAGACTAGACAGATAAACATGCAATACGTCATTTATAGATAATTTATCTAGAATTAAGAATATTTTCAATCAATTATTCTATGTAGACTAGTAACAAAACGCCAATAAGGTTTCTCAGCTAACACAACATTCAAACTAGACTTAAGTTTAAACAGCGATTACTCTAGATCCAGAACAGATAGATAAACATACAAAACGTCACTTTATAGATAATTTATCTAAGATTAAGAATATATTCAAGCTATTATTCTATGTACACTAGTTAGAAAATGCCTATAAATTTTCTGAGCTGACACAAGATTGAAACTAGACTTAAGTTTACTTAAGCGATTACAATATATCTATATATTACTCTATATCTAGAAGAGATAGGTAAACATGCAATACATCATTTTATAGATAATTTATCTAGGATTAAGACTATGTTCAAGGTATTTTTAAATATAGACTAGTAACTTAACGCCAATAAGTTTTCTGAGCTGACACACGATTTAAACTAGACTTAAGTTGAAACAGAGATTACTCTATATCTAGAATAGATAGATAAACATGCAATACGTCATCTTATAGATAATTTATCTAGGAATAAGAATATGTTCAAGCTATTATTCTATGCAGACTAGTAACAAAACGCCAATAAGTTTCCTGAACGGACATAATTTTCAAACTAGACTAAAGTTTAAACGACGGTTACTCTAGATCTATAACACATAGATAAACATTCAATACGTCATTTTATAGATAATTTATCTAGAATTAAGAATATGTTCAAGATATCATTCTATGTAGACTAGTAACAAAACACCAAGAAGTTTTCTGAGTTGACTCACGATTTAAACTAGACTTAAGTTTAAACAGCGATTACTCTATATCTAGAAGATATAGGTAAACATGCAATACGTCATTTTATAGATAATTTATCTAGGATTAAGAATATGTTCAAGCTATTATTTTATGTAGACTAGTAACAAAACACCAAGAAGTTTTCTAAGTTGACTCGCAATTTAAACTAAAGTTTAGACAACGATTACTCTATATCTAGACTAGATAGATAAACATGCAATACGTCATTTTATAGATAATTTATCTAGGATTAAGAATATGTTCAAGTAATTATTCTATGTAGACTAGTAACAAAACACCCATAAGTTTTCTGAACTAACACACGATTTAAACTAGACTTAAGTTGAAACAGCGATTACTCTATATCTAGAAGATATAGGTAAACATGCAATACGTCATTGTATAGATAATTTATCTAGGATTCAAAATATGCTCAAGCAATTATTCTATGTAGACTAGTAACAAAACTACAATAAGTTTTCTGAGCTGACACAAGATTTAAACTAAACTTAAGTTGAAACAGCGATTACTCTAGATCGAGTACAGATAGATAAACATGCAATACGTAATTTTATAGATAATTTATCTAGAATTAAGAATACGTTCTAGTTATTATTTTATGTAGACTAGTAACAAACGCCAATAAGTTTTCTGAGCCGACACACGATTTAAACTAAACTTAAGTTGAAACAGCGATTACTCTATACCTAGAATAGATAGATAAACATGCAATACGTCATTTTATAGATAATTTATCTAGGATTAAGAATATGTTCAAGTAATTATTCTATGTAGACTAGTAACAAAACACCCATAAGTTTTCTGAACTAACACACGATTTAAACTAGACTTAAGTTGAAACAGCGATTACTCTATATCTAGAATATATATATAAACATGCAATACGTCATTGTATAGATAATTTATCTAGGATTCAAAATATGCTCAAGCAATTATTCTATGTAGACTAGTAACAAAACTACAATAAGTTTTCTGAGCTGACACAAGATTCAAACTAGACTTAAGTTTAAACAGCGATTACTCTAGATCGAGTACAGATAGATAAACATGCAATACGTAATTTTATAGATAATTTATCTAGAATTAAGAATACGTTCTAGTTATTATTTTATGTAGACTAGTAACAAACGCCAATAAGTTTTCTGAGCCGACACACGATTTAAACTAAACTTAAGTTGAAACAGCGATTACTCTATACCTAGAATAGATAGATAAACATGCAATACGTCATTTTATAGATAATTTATCTAGGATTAAGAATATGCTCAAGTAATTATTCTATGTAGACTAGTAACAAAACACCCATAAGTTTTCTGAACTAACACACGATTTAAACTAGACTTAAGTTGAAACAGCGATTACTCTATATCTAGAATATATAGATAAACATGCAATACGTCATTGTATAGATAATTTATCTAGGATTCAAAATATGCTCAAGCAATTATTCTATGTAGACTAGTAACAAAACTACAATAAGTTTTCTGAGCTGACACAAGATTCAAACTAGACTTAAGTTTAAACAGCGATTACTCTAGATCGAGTACAGATAGATAAACATGCAATACGTAATTTTATAGATAATTTATCTAGAATTAAGAATACGTTCTAGTTATTATTTTATGTAGACTAGTAACAAACGGCAATAAGTTTTCTGAGCCGACACACGATTTAAACTAAACTTAAGTTGAAACAGCGATTACTCTATACCTAGAATAGATAGATAAACATGCAATACGTCATTTTATAGATAATTTATCTAGGATTAAGAATATGTTCAAGTAATTATTCTATGTAGACTAGTAACAAAACACCCATAAGTTTTCTGAACTAACACACGATTTAAACTAGACTTAAGTTGAAACAGCGATTACTCTATATCTAGAATATATAGATAAACATGCAATACGTCATTGTATAGATAATTTATCTAGGATTCAAAATATGCTCAAGCAATTATTCTATGTAGACTAGTAACAAAACTACAATAAGTTTTCTGAGCTGACACAAGATTCAAACTAGACTTAAGTTTAAACAGCGATTACTCTAGATCGAGTACAGATAGATAAACATGCAATACGTAATTTTATAGATAATTTATCTAGAATTAAGAATACGTTCTAGTTATTATTTTATGTAGACTAGTAACAAACGGCAATAAGTTTTCTGAGCCGACACACGATTTAAACTAAACTTAAGTTGAAACAGCGATTACTCTATACCTAGAATAGATAGATAAACATGCAATACGTCATTTTATAGATAATTTATCTAGGATTAAGAATATGTTCAAGTAATTATTCTATGTAGACTAGTAACAAAACACCCATAAGTTTTCTGAACTAACACACGATTTAAACTAGACTTAAGTTGAAACAGCGATTACTCTATATCTAGAATATATAGATAAACATGCAATACGTCATTGTATAGATAATTTATCTAGGATTCAAAATATGCTCAAGCAATTATTCTATGTAGACTAGTAACAAAACTACAATAAGTTTTCTGAGCTGACACAAGATTCAAACTAGACTTAAGTTTAAACAGCGATTACTCTAGATCGAGTACAGATAGATAAACATGCAATACGTAATTTTATAGATAATTTATCTAGAATTAAGAATACGTTCTAGTTATTATTTTATGTAGACTAGTAACAAACGCCAATAAGTTTTCTGAGCCGACACACGATTTAAACTAAACTTAAGTTGAAACAGCGATTACTCTATACCTAGAATAGATAGATAAACATGCAATACGTCATTTTATAGATAATTTATCTAGGATTAAGAATATGTTCAAGTAATTATTCTATGTAGACTAGTAACAAAACACCCATAAGTTTTCTGAACTAACACACGATTTAAACTAGACTTAAGTTGAAACAGCGATTACTCTATATCTAGAATATATAGATAAACATGCAATACGTCATTGTATAGATAATTTATCTAGGATTCAAAATATGCTCAAGCAATTATTCTATGTAGACTAGTAACAAAACTACAATAAGTTTTCTGAGCTGACACAAGATTCAAACTAGACTTAAGTTTAAACAGCGATTACTCTAGATCGAGTACAGATAGATAAACATGCAATACGTAATTTTATAGATAATTTATCTAGAATTAAGAATACGTTCTAGTTATTATTTTATGTAGACTAGTAACAAACGGCAATAAGTTTTCTGAGCCGACACACGATTTAAACTAAACTTAAGTTGAAACAGCGATTACTCTATACCTAGAATAGATAGATAAACATGCAATACGTCATTTTATAGATAATTTATCTAGGATTAAGAATATGTTCAAGTAATTATTCTATGTAGACTAGTAACAAAACACCCATAAGTTTTCTGAACTAACACACGATTTAAACTAGACTTAAGTTGAAACAGCGATTACTCTATATCTAGAATATATAGATAAACATGCAATACGTCATTGTATAGATAATTTATCTAGGATTCAAAATATGCTCAAGCAATTATTCTATGTAGACTAGTAACAAAACTACAATAAGTTTTCTGAGCTGACACAAGATTCAAACTAGACTTAAGTTTAAACAGCGATTACTCTAGATCGAGTACAGATAGATAAACATGCAATACGTAATTTTATAGATAATTTATCTAGAATTAAGAATACGTTCTAGTTATTATTTTATGTAGACTAGTAACAAACGGCAATAAGTTTTCTGAGCCGACACACGATTTAAACTAAACTTAAGTTGAAACAGCGATTACTCTATACCTAGAATAGATAGATAAACATGCAATACGTCATTTTATAGATAATTTATCTAGGATTAAGAATATGTTCAAGCTATTAGTCTATGTAGAGTAGTAACATAACGCCAAGAAGCTTTCTGAGTTGACTCACGATTTAAACTTAAGTTTAGACAACGATTACTCTATATCTAGACTAGATAGATAAACATGCGATACGTCATTTTATAGATAATTTATCTAGGATTAAGACTATGTTAGCTATCATTCTATGTAGACTAGTAACAAAACGCCAATAAGTTTTCTGAGCTGACACAAGATTCAAACTAGACTTAAGTTTAAACAGCGATTACTCTAAATCTAGAATAGATAGGTAAACATGCAACACGTCATTGTATAAACAATTTATCTAGGATTAAGTATATGTTCAAGCTATTATTTTATGTAGACTAGTAACAAAACACCAAGAAGTTTTCTAAGTTGACTCGCGATTTAAACTAAAGTTTAGACAACGATTACTCTATATCTAGACTAGATAGATAAACATGCAATACGTCATTTTATAGATAATTTATCTAGGATTAAGAATATGTTCAAGCTATTATTCTATGAAGACTAGTAACAAAACGCCAATAAGTTTCCTGAGCTGACACACGATTTAAACTAGACTTAAGTTTAAACAGCGATTACTCTATATCTAGACTAGATAGATAAACATGCAATACGTCATTTTATAGATAATTTATCTAGGATTAAGAATATGTTCAAGCAATTATTCTATGTAAACTAGTAACAAAACACCCATAAGTTTTCTGAACTAACACACGATTTAAACTAGACTTAAGTTGAAACAGCGATTACTCTATATCTAGAATATATAGATAAACATGCAATACGTCATTTTATAGATAATTTATCTAGGATTCAAAATATGCTCAAGCAATTATTCTATGTAGACTAGTAACAAAACTACAATAAGTTTTCTGAGCTGACACAAGATTCAAACTAGACTTAAGATTAAACCGCGATTACTCTAGATCGAGTACAGATAGATAAACATGCAATACGTAATTTTATAGATAATTTATCTAGAATTAAGAATACGTTCTAGTTATTATTTTATGTAGACTAGTAACAAACGCCAATAAGTTTTCTGAGCCGACACACGATTTAAACTAAACTTAAGTTGAAACAGCGATTACTCTATACCTAGAATAGATAGATAAACATGCAATACGTCATTTTATAGATAATTTATCTGGGATTAAGAATATGTTCAAGCTATTATTCTATGTAGAGTAGTAACATAACGCCAATAAGTTTTCTGAGCCGACACAAGATTCAAACTAGACTTAAGTTTAAACAGCGATTACTCTAGATCTAGAACAGATATAAAAACATGCAATACGCCATTTTGTAGATAATTTATCTTAGATTAAGAAAATGTTCAAGCTATTATGTTATATAGACTAGTAACAAAACACCAAGAAGCTTTCTGAGTTGACTCACGATTTAAACTTAAGTTTAGGCAAAGATTACTCTATATCTAGACTAGATAGATAAACATGCAATACGTCATTTTATAGATAATTTATCTAGGATTAAGAATATCTTCAAGCAATTATTCTATGTAGACTAGTAACAAAACGCCAATAAGTTTTCTGAGCTGACACAAGATTCAAACTAGACTTAAGTTTAAACAGCGATTACTCGAAATCAAGAATAGATAGGTAAACATGCAATACGTCATTTTATAGATAATTTATTTTGGATTAATAATATGTTCAAGCTATTATTTTATGTAGACTAGTAAAGCTATTATTTGATGTAGACTAGTATGAAAACACCAAGAAGTTTTCCGAGTTAACTCACGATTTAAACTTAAGTTTCGACAGCGATTACTTTAGATCTAGACTAGATAAATAAACATGCAATACATCATTTTATAGATAATTTATCTTGGATTAAGAATATGTTCAAGCTATCATTCTATGTGGACTAGTAACAAAACTTCAATAAGTTTTCTGAGCTGACAAACGATTTAAACTAGACTTAAGTTTAAACAGCGATTACTCTATATCTAGAATAGATAGATAAACAGGCAATACGTCATTTTATAGATAATTGATCTTGGATTAAGAATATGTTTAAGCTATTATTTTACGTAGACTAGTAACAAAACACCAAGAAGTTTTCTGAGTTGACTCCCGATTTAAACTTAAGTTTAGACAGCGATTATTCTATATCTAGACTAGATAGATAAACATGCAATACGTCATTTTATAGATAATTTATCTAGGATTAAGAATATCTTCAAACAATTATTCTATGTAGACTAGTAACAAAACGCCAATAAGTTTTCTGAGCTGACACACGATTTAAACTAGACTTAAGTTTAAACAGCGATTACTCTATATCTAGAATACATAGATAAACATGCAATACGTCATTTTATAGATAATTTATCTAGGATTCAAAATATGCTCAAGCAATTATTCTATGTAGACTAGTAACAAAACTACAATAAGTTTTCTGAGCTGACACAAGATTCAAACTAGACTTAAGTTTAAACAGCGATTACTCTAGATCGAGTACAGATAGATAAACATGCAATACGTAATTTTATAGATAATTTATCTAGAATTAAGAATACGTTCTACTTATTATTTTATGTAGACTAGTAACAAACGCCAATAAGTTTTCTGAGCCGACACACGATTTAAACTAAACTTAAGTTGAAACAGCGATTACTCTATACCTAGAATAGGTAGATAAACATGCAATACGTCATTTTATAGATAATTTATCTGGGATTAAGAATATGTTCAAGCTATTATTCTATGTAGAGTAGTAACATAACGCCAATAAGTTTTCTGAGCCGACACAAGATTCAAACTAGACTTAAGTTTAAACAGCGATTACTCTAGATCTAGAACAGATAGAAAAACATGCAATACGCCATTTTGTAGATAATTTATCTTAGATTAAGAAAATGTTCAAGCTATTATGTTATATAGACTAGTAACAAAACACCAAGAAGCTTTCCGAGTTGACTCACGATTTAAACTTAAGTTTAGACAACGATTACTCTATATCTAGACTAGATAGATAAACATGCGATACGTCATTTTATAGATAATTTATCTAGGATTAAGACTATGTTAGCTATCATTCTATGTAGACTAGTAACAAAACGCCAATAAGTTTTCTGAGCTGACACCAGATTCAAACTAGACTTAAGTTTAAACAGCGATTACTCTAAATCTAGAATAGATAGGTAAACATGCGACGCGTCATTTTATAGACAATTTATCTAGGATTAAGTATATGTTCAAGCTATCATTCTATGTAGACTAGTAACAAAACTTCAATAAGTTTTCTGAGCTGACACACGATTTAAACTAGACTTAAGTTTAAACAGCGATTACTCTATATCTAGAACAGATAGATAAACATGCAATACGTCATTTTACAGATAATTGATCTTGGATTAAGAATATGTTTAAGCTATTATTTTACGTAGACTAGTAACAAAACACCAAGAAGTTTTCTGAGTTGACTCACGATTTAAACTTAAGTTTAGACAGCGATTATTCTATATCTAGACTAGATAGATAAACATGCAATACGTCATTTTATCTTCAAGCAATTATTCTATGTAGACTAGTAACAAAACGCCAATAAGTTTTCTGAGCTGACACACGATTTAAACTAGACTTAAGTTTAAACAGCGATTACTGTATATCTAGAATACATAGATAAACATGCAATACGTCATTTTATAGATAATTTATCTAGGATTCAGAATATTTTCAAGCTATTATTATATGTAGAGTAGTAACATAACGCCAATAAGTTTTCTGAGCTGACACTCGAATTAAACTATACTTAAGTTTAAACAGCGATTACTCTATATCTAGAATAGATAGATAAACATGCAATACGTCATTTTATAGATAATTTATCTTGGATTAATAATATGTTCAAGCTATTATTTTATGTAGACTAGTAAAGCTATTATTTGATGTAGACTAGTATGAAAACACCAAGAAGTTTTCCGAGTTAACTCACGATTTAAACTTAAGTTTCGACAGCGATTACTTTAGATCTAGACTAGATAAATAAACATGCAATACATCATTTTATAGATAATTTATCTTGGATTAAGAATATGTTCAAGCTATTTTTTATGTAGACTAGTAACAAAACACCCAGAAGTTTGCTGAATTGTCTCACGATTTAAACTAGACTTAAGTTTAAAGAGCAATAACTCTAGAACTAGACTAGATAGATAAGCAAGTGATACAACGTTTTGTAGGTGATTTATCAAGGTTTGCGATTGTGCGAGTGCTCAATGTCGACTGGTTTGTGAGTTACAGTTGTTTTTTGCGACAATGTAACATTTTTCTCTGCGTGTTTTCGAAATTCTCACGTAATAAAACTAACGGCAACCGTTTTCGCCGCAACTGTACGTTGTGTAAATATCCCCCGATAAAACAAAACAATTACGCAACAGTTCAAACAAAAGACTAACGAAGTGCGGACTGAAAACAGGTCGCAAGAAAGTCTGAGTTTTTTGCGGGTTAAATGTCCAGAGCTAGACTAGATCGAGACTAAGCGCTGGATTGAGATCAAGAAAGTCTGAGTTTCTTGCGGGTTAGAAGTCCAGAGCTAGTCTAGATCGAGACTAAGCGCTGGATTGAGGTCGAGAAAGTCTGAGTTTCTTGCGGGTTAAATGTCCAGAGCTAGTCTAGATCGAGACTAAGCGCATGATTGAGGTCAAGAAAGTCTGACTTTCTTGCGGGTTAAATGTCCAGATCTAGTCTAGTTCGAGACTAAGCGCTGGATTGAGGCCAAGAAAGTATGAGATTCTTGCGGGATAAAAGTCCAGAGCTAGTCTAGATCGAGACTAAACGCTGGATTGAGATAAAGAAAGTCTGAGTTTCTTGCGGGTTAGAAGTCCAGAGCTAGTCTAGATCGAGACTAAGCGCTGGATTGAGGTCGAGAAAGTCTGAATTTCTTGCGAGTTAAATGTCAAGAGCGTGTCTAGATCGAGACTAAGCGCTGCACTGAGGTCTAGTCTAAGTCCTAACGGTAATTTCCCCCCTTCCCCCAGCCGCGAGCACGAATTAAAATCTCGTCAAGTTTAAACTGTCTGTTTCCCTTTTCCCACGTAAATTCCACCAAAGCCAACTTAATTATTCAATCGTGCAACTACACGCTCAATTGAAACTAAAAGCTAACACTAAATACTTGCAAATCCCTCACAAACTCACTAAGTCCAGCAACATTTGAAAGTTTCAAGTTTGAGCTAAGATTCCCGCGTGTTCCGCTCGTCTTTTGTTTTAGGTGATTAATTACACGGGGTTGTGGAGGGGGGTTGTTTCAGCGAAAATTTCGCGAAAAAAATGCGAAAATTATCCAACGACAACTCACAACCAAAACTGCAAATTCTTGTAGAAGAACAACCAAATAAATCATCAAGGCTAGCTATATAGTCACGAAGATTAAGACTCAAAAAAAAACTAGTTGTGTTGAAAATCCGTCCGTCCGTCCACTCTAACAAGTTCTGTAGCCTATGCCAATTTCAATTTGGAATTTTCCGATTTTATCAAACACCCTGTACATCGTACTTTGTTTTAGGTCAGGGGTGAACCGAACCTTTTTCCGGACGCGTGCCAATTTTTTTCAAATTTTCACATTTTGAAATCTTGACGCGCCAGATAACTTTTACAGTGAATGAAGATATCTGAGAGTGAAGATCAGTTATCGTATTAGTCTGAACATAACACGTCCTATATTTTACACTTTTGATGTTGCCAAAAGTAGATTGCGAAAACTTTTTTAAAAATTGCTTTTATAAAAGTAGAAGGTTTCAGTTTAAGAAGCGAGAGAAATAGTTCGCGTGCCAAAACAATTTTCCTACGTTATCAGTTGTGACACGCGTGCCATAGATTCGCCACCACTGATGTAGTTATTTTGAAATGTGTTTTTATCAAGAAGCATAAGTGCCCTTAAAATCAACAATTTTTATCGCGTGTCATCACTAATTTTGTACGTATCAAATGTGACACGCGTGCCATAGGTTCGCCACCACTGATGTAGATATTTTGCAAAGTGTTTTCATCAAGAAGCATAAGCGTCTTTAAAAGCAGATATTTTTATCGCGTCTCATCACTAATGTTCTACGTGCCAGCTGTGACACGCGTCCCATAGTTTCGCCACCACTGATGTAGATATTTTGAAAGGTGTTTTTATCAAGAAGCATAAGTGCCTTTAAAAGCAACTATTTTTATCGCGTGCCATCACTAATTTTGTACGTGCTAGCTGTGACACGCGTGCCATAGATTCGCCACTTCTGTTTTAGGTTATTACACGGGGTTGTGGATGGAGGTCTCGGGGTTGTTTCGGCGAAAATTTCGTGTAAAAACTGCGCAAATTATGCTACGAAAACTCACAAGCAAAATTTTGAAAATTCTTGTCGTAGTACAACCAAATAAATCGTCAAGGCTAACTATATAGTCGCGAAGGTTAAGACTCAAAGAAAGTAGATTTGTTGAAAATTCGTCCATCAGTCCACTCTAACAAGTTCTGTGGCCTTTGTCAATTTCCATTTGGAATTTTCCGATTTTATCAAACACCCTGTATATCGTCCTTTGTTTTTGGGGATTACACGGGGTTGTGGAGGGGGGTATCGGGGTTGTTTCAGCAAAAATTTTGCGAAAATTATCCAACGAAAACTCACAAGCAAAACTTTGCAAATTCTTGTCGAAGCACAGCCAAATAAATCATCAAGGCTAACTATATAGTCGCGAAGATTAAGACTCAAAGAAACTGGATTTGTTGAGAATCCGTCGGTCCGTCCACTCTAACAAGTTCTGTAGCCTTTGCCAATTTCCATTTGGAATTTTCCGATTTTATCAAACATGATGTACAGGGACATCGTCTATTGTTTTAGGTGATTACACGGGGTTGTGGAGGGGGTATCGGGGTTGTTTCAGTGAAAATTTTGCGAAAATTATCCAACGAAAACTCACAAGCTAAACTTTGCAAATTCTTGTCGAGGAACAACCAAATAAATCATCAAGGCTAACTATATAGTCACGCAGATTGCAGAGGTTACACGTTAAGATTAAGACTGAAAGAAATTAGTTTTGTTGAAAATCCTTCCGTCCGTCCACTCTAACAAGTTCTGTAGCCTTTGCCAATTTCCATTTGGAATTTTCGGAATTTTATCAAACACCCTGTATACGGGATGTAGCTCTTTAGGTCAGATCGAGTTCACGCTGTCTAAATCTAGGTCTCACGGCCGCAAACGTGCGGTCAAGACGAGACGAAGAGCACGAGGAAGCCATCTCGCCCAACCGCACGTTTACTAGCTGGCCGAGTCTAACTCGCTCGAAATTAGACCGTTAACGTGTCACTAGTTTATAGCCGACATTTCGTTTTAATAGTCTGTGAAATTTAGTTACTCTAGCTAGTCTACTTCTTGAGATAATAACTAATCTAGATTAATGGATTTTGTGGAACAATTAACATTAGAAAGTAGATTTAGTTAAATCACTGTAGGTGAGTCAATAGAATAGATGAAACAGTCTAGATTGTAGCTATTTATAGCTAAGGCTTCAAGTTAGTCTGTCTAATTTAGTTGATCTAACTAGTCTAGTTCTTGAGATACAAATCAGTCTAGATAAGTGAATTTTGTTTTAGTTAAATGAACATAGCTGAGTTAGTAGACTAGATAGGGAAGTCTAGTTTGTAACTATTTATAGTTAAAACTTCGTGTTAGTTGTTTGTTAAATATAGTTAGTCTAGGTTCTGAGATAACGATAAATCTACTTTTCTTGTCAGAATTAGTTAAGAAAGTATGTTTAGTTAAATCAATCCTAGCTAAGTTAATAGACTCGATGGACTAGTCAAGTTTGCAGATGTAGTTAGCTATTAGATTAAGGAAAGTAATGGTGGCAACTAAATCGGTGTAGTTAATCTAGTTCGTGAGTTACAGAAGCTGAAAGTGCAAACTCTTAAAACATGTCAATAGTTGACTAAATGAGTTTTGAAACAAGGTTTAGTTAAATGAATATAGCTGAGTTACTAGATTAGATAGTGAAGTATAGTTTGAAACTATTTATAGCTAAAACTTCGTGTTAGTTGTTTGTTAAATTTAGTTAGTCTAGTTTTTGAGGTAACGATAAATCAAATTTTGTTTGTCAAAATTAGTTAAGAAAGTATGTTTAGTTAAATCAATCTAGCCAAGTTATTGGACCCGGTAGACTAGTCCAGTTTACAGATATAGTTAGCTAATAGATTAAGGAAAGTAATGGTAGTAACTAAATCAGTGTAGTTAGTCTAGTTCGTAAGTTACAGAAGCTGAAAGTGAAAAGTCTTAAAACAAGTCAACAGGTGATAAATCGCTGACTAAATGAGTAATGAAAGAAGGTTTAGTTAGAGTTAGTAGACCAGATAGGAAAGTCTAGTTTGTAACTATTTATAGTTAAAACTTCGTGTTAGTTGTCTGTTAAATTTAGTTAGTCTAGTTCCTGAGATAACGTTAAATCTAATTTTTTGTCAGAATTAGTTAAGAAAGTATTTTTGGTTAAATGAATATAGCTAAGTTATTAGACTAGCTAGACTAATCTAGTTTGCAGATGTAGTTAGTTAATAGATTAAGGAAAGTAATAGTGGAAACTAAATCGGTGTTGTTAGTCTAGTTCGTGAGTTACAGAAGCTGAAAGTGCAAACTCTTAAAACAAGTCAATAGGTGACAAATCGTTGACTAAATGAGTTTGGAAACAAGGTTTAGTTAAATGAATATTGGTGACTTACTAGACTAGATAGGAAAGTCTAGTTTGTAACTATTTATAGCTAAAACTTCGTGTTACTTGTTTGTTAAATTTAGTTAGTCTAGTTCCTGAGATACCGATAAATTTAATTTTCTTGTCAGAATTAGTTAAGAAAGTATGTTTAGTTAAATGAATCTAACTAAGTTACTAGACTCGATCGACTAGTCTCGTTTGCAGATGTAGTTAGTTAATAGATTAAGGAAAGTAATAGAGGAAACTAAATCGGTGTAGTTAGTCTAGTTCGTGAGTTACAGAAGCTGAAAATGCAAACTCTTAAAACAAGTTAATAGGTGACAAATCGTTGATAAATGAGTTTTGAAACAAGGTTTAGTTAAATGAATATTGGTGAGTTACTAGACTAGATAGGAAAGTCTAGTTTGTAACTATTTATAGCTAAAACTTCGTGTTACTTGTTTGTTAAATTTAGTTAGCCTAGTTCCTGAGGTACCGATAAATTTAATTTTCTTGTCAGAATTAGTTAAGAAAGTATGTTTAGTTAAATGAATCTAAGTTACTAGACTCGATCGACTAGTCTAGTTTGCAGATGTAGTTAGTTAATAGATTAAGGAAAGTAATAGTGGAAACTAAATCGGTGTTGTTAGTCTAGTTCGTGAGTTACAGAAGCTGAAAGTGCAAACTCTTAAAACAAGTCAATAGGTGACAAATCGTTGACTAAATGAGTTTGGAAACAAGGTTTAGTTAAATGAATATTGGTGACTTACTAGACTAGATAGGAAAGTCTAGTTTGTAACTATTTATAGCTAAAACTTCGTGTTACTTGTTTGTTAAATTTAGTTAGTCTAGTTCCTGAGATACCGATAAATTCAATTTTCTTGTCAGAATTAGTTAAGAAAGTATGTTTAGTTAAATGAATCTAACTAAGTTACTAGACTCGATCGACTAACTAGTTTGCAGATGTAGTTAGTTAATAGATTAAGGAAAGTAATAGTGGAAACTAAATCGGTGTAGTTAGTCTAGTTCGTGAGTTACAGAAGCTGAAAGTGCAAACTCTTAAAACAAGTCAATAGGTTACAAATCGCTGACTAAATGAGTTTTGAAACAAGGTTTAGTTAATTAGATATAGCTGAGTTAGTAGTCTAGATAGGAACGTCTATTATGTAACTATTTTTAGTTAAAACTTTGTGTTAGTTGTCTGTTAAATTTAGTTAGTCCAGTTCCTCAGATAACGATAAATCTAATTCTTTTGTCAGAATTAGTTAAGAAAGTACGTTTAGTTAAATGAATCTAGCTAAGTTATTAGACTCGATAGACTAGTCTAGTTTGCAGATGTAGTTAGTTAATAGATTAAGGAAAGTAATGGTGGCAACTAAATCGTGAGTTCTGAATCTAGTTCGTGAGCTACAGAAGCTGAAAGTGAAAACTCTTATAACTCTTGTTATAAAACAAGTCAATAGGTGACAAATCGCTGACTAAATGGGTTATGAAAGAAGGTTTAGTTAAATGGAAAATATGTTTAGTTAAATAAATCTAGCTAAGTTACTAGACTAGATAGGCTAGTCCAGTTTGCAGATATAGTTAGTTAATAGATTAAGGAAAGTAATAGTGGCAACTAAATCGGTGTAGTTAGTCTAGTTCGTGAGTTACAGAAGCTGAAAGTGAAAAGTCTCAAAACAAGTCAATGGGTGACAAATCGCTGACTAAATGGATTTTGAAACAAGGTTTAGTTAAATAGATATAGCTGAGCTACTAGACTAGATAGGAAAGTCTAGTTTGTAACTATTTATAGCTAGAACTTAGTGTTACTTGTTTGTTAAATTTAGTTAGTCTAGTTTCTGAGGTACCGATAAATTTAATTTTCTTGTCAGAATTAGTTAAGAAAGTATGTTTAGTTAAATGAATCTAAGTTACTAGACTCGATCGACTAGTCTAGTTTGCAGATGTAGTTAGTTACTAGATTAAGGAAAGTAATAGTGGCAACTAAATTAGTGTAGTTGGTGTAGTTCGTGAGTTACAGAAGCTGAAAGTGCAAACTCTTAAAACAAGTCAATAGGTGACAAATCGTTGACTAAATGAGTTTTGAAACAAGGTTTAGTTAAATGAATATAAGTGAGTTACTAGACTAGATAGGAAAGTCAAGTTTGTAACTATTTACAGCTAAGACTTCGTGATAGTTGTTTCCTAAATTTAGTTAGTCTAGTTCCTGAGATAACAATAAATATATATTTTTTTTGTAAGAATTAGTTAAGAAAGTATGTTTAGTTAAATGAATCTAGCTAAGTTACTAGACTAGATAGACTAGTACAGTTTGCAGATATAGTTAGCTAATAGATTAAGGAAAGTACTGGTGGCAACTAAATCGGTGTAGTTAGTCTAGTTCGTGAGTTATAGAAATTGGAAGTGCAAACTCTGAAAACAAGTACATAGGTGACAAATCGCTGACTAAATGAGTTTTGAAACAAGGTTTAGTTAAATGAATATAAGTGAGTTACTAGACTAGATAGGAAAGTCTAGTTCAAAACTATTTACAGCTAAAACTTTAGTTAGTTGTCTGTCTAATTTTCTTGTCAGAATTAGTTAAGAAAGTATGTTTGGTTAAATGAATCTAGCTAAGTTACTAGACTAGATAGATTAGTCCAGTTTGCAGATTTAGTTAGTTAATAGATTAAGGAAAGTAATGGTGGCAACTAAATCGGTGTGGTTAGTCTAGTTCGTGAGTTACAGAAGCGGAAAATGCAAACTAGTCAATACGAGACAAATCGCTGTCTAAATCCAAATATTTTTCGAAATATTTTGGCGGAAGTCCAAGAAAAATTGTCCTCGCCTCCAAAAATAAACAAAACACGAACGCAGATCTCAAACTTAGTCTAGTACTAGCTCCAACCGAGCTTAAGCTTTAACGCGGATTATAAGAATTAGATCGTAAGTGTGCATTTGCACGGCCAACCAAACCGAGTTTAGATTAAACTTAGGATAGAACCGTTAATCGAGTTAGTATGCGAATAAAGTTTGCCGAATGCCATGAATACCGATGATGTCACATAGCCTTTTCCGCATTTCTTGCAGGAATTCGCCGGAGAAATGACGCAGAGCGGCTACACGTGCGTCCGCTACGTCTTCTGCTGGCTCAACGTCATCTTATGGGTGAGTTCATTTACTAATTCCCTCACAACTCACCAACTAAAATAGACTGCGTAATTTAGACTATCTAAGCGACAGTTAAACTAGCTTTAAGACTAGCAAAGTTTCAACTGAATATTTAGTCTAGTTCTCGAGATAATCAAAACTCTAAAGTCGCAAAATTAGTCAATGAGAAATATCCGCGTAGTCATTTAGACATAATTTCGTAGTTAGACTGGGTTATTAAATGCGGATTACAGGAGGCTAAAGCTAGGTAAACTAGGTAGATTCTACAAGAAGAATTAAGTTAATACTTAGTCTAGTTCACAAGATATAGGTAGTTGAAGTTGATTGTCTTAGAGTTAGTCAATGGGCAAGATCTATGTAGTAATTTAGTTGTAACTTGTTGGTTAGACTAGACTAATTACAGAAGGCTAAAGCTAAATAAACCAGGATGATTCTACAAGAAGAATTAAGTTAATACCTATTCTAGTTCGCAAGATATAGACAGTTAAACTTAACTAACCAAAAATCTCTCCGCACTAATTCTTAAATATCTCAGTTAGTAAACTAGCTAGGAGCTTCTAATTTCCACAAATCCGTTGCTAAATCCTCCTCCGCAACTAAATCCGGCTTGCTTTTTGTGTTCTGCTCCGCTGGGACTAGGTAGTGTGCGTTTGAAACTGAATGTCTACTTTTACTAGTTCCCACGGGCTTCACTCTTGCGATTCAGTTATCTCACCAGCGAGCAATCTATGTCTAATTAGTCGACGAATTGCGAAAGAGAAAACAGTTTTTTGTTGTCGAATAGTAATTAGTATGTAGTGAAGATTGTGAGATTTGTTTAGAAATTCTCAGGTGAAATTCAAAGCTGAACGACACACAGATGGACTAACGGATTGTCATCAAAATTTCACAAAACAGTTTACAGACAGACGAACGGACGGATTAGTCTAAAAATTTCACTAAATCTACTTTGAACCTTTATAAAGCTATGTACTAATTCTCAAAATCCTGTCTTAAATCTAAATCTTAATTCTAAATCTACTTTCCTAGTTCTTTAACAAAAGTCTCAAATTAAGCTAATCTCAGACTAATTTTCAAGACTAGTTTACAGGCAGACGAACGGACGGATTAGTCTAAAAATATCACTAAAGCTACTTTGAACCTTTCTACATCTATGTACTAATTCTCAAAATCTTGACTTAATTCTAAATCTACTTTCCTAGTTTTTTAACGAACGTCTCAAATTAAGCTAATCTCACGAGGGGGCCCTGTCAACTCGTCATCACCTATTTGGCCCAAATTTACAGTATATGTAGGGCTTGTCTATAAATGAAAGTGACGCAAGCGGAAGGGCCAGATGGCCATTTTTACGCCGACTGGTAACTTACCGACAACTCATAAGCCCGCTATGTTAGCATAAATTTCAATGGCCGGTCAGCGCAGCAGTAAGAGCTCGGGTACAAAGTACGAGGATCGCTGGTTCGATTCCCCGTGGGGACGCTTTTTTTACTAATAAAATAATTCAATTGACAAATTTATAATTACAAATAAAAAGTTAAACAATAATAAATAATAATAAATGAGTCATTTTAAAAATTGTAAATAAAAAAAGCGTCCCCACGGGGAATCGAACCAGCGATCCTCGTACTATGAACCCGAGCTCTTACCGCTGCGCTGACCGGCCATTGAAGTTTATGCTAACATAGCGGGCTTATGAGTTGTTGGTAACTTAGCGGTCGGCGTAAATATGGTCATCTGGCCCTCCCGCTTGCGTCACTTTCATTTATAGTCAAGCGCTACATATACTGTAAATTTGGGCCAAATCGGTGATGACGAGTTGACAGGGCCCCCCTGTCAGACTAATTTTCACGACTAGTACAGACAGACAAACGGACGGATTAGTCTAAAAATTTCAATAAAGCTACTTTGAACCTTCCTACATCCATATACTAATTCTCAAAATCCTGTTTTAATTCTAAATCTACTTTCCTAGTTCTTTAATGAAAGTCTCAAATTAAACTTATCTCAAACTAATTTTCATGACTAGTTTACAGGCAGATGAACGGACGGATTAGTCTAAAAATTCCACTAAAGCTACTTTGAACCTTCCTACATTTATGTACTAATTCTCATAATCCTGTCTATATTCTAAATCTACGTTTCTAAATCTTTATCAAACGTCTCAAATTAAGCTAATCTCAGTCTAATTTTCACGACGTTTACAGGCAGACGAACGGACGGATTAGTCTAAAAATATCACCAAAGCTAGTTTGAACCTATCTACATCTATGTACTAATTCTTAAAACCTTGCCTTAATTATAAATCTACTTTCCTAGTTCTTTAACGAAAGTCTTAAATTAAGTTAATCTCAGACAATTTTTCACGACTAGTTTACAGACAGACAAACGGATTAGTCTAAAAATGTCAATAAAGCCACCTTGAACCTTCCTACATCTATGTACTAATTCTCAAAATCCTGTCTTAATTCTAAATCGACTTTTCTAGTTCTTTAACAAACGTCTCAAATTAAGCTAATCTCCGTCTAATTTTCACGACGTATACAGGCAGACGAACGGTGGGATTAGTCTAAAAATTTCACTAAACCTACTTTGAACCTTCATAAAGCTATGTAGCTACTAATTTTCAAAATCCTGTCCTAAATCTAAACCTACTTTCCTTGTTCTTTAACGAAAGTCTCAAGTTAATCTCAGACTCATTTTCAAATCTCAGATTCATTTTCAGGACTAGTTTACAGACAGACGAAAGGACGGATTGGTCTAAAAATCTCACTAAATCTACCTTGAACCTTCCTAAGTCCATGCACTAATTCTCAAAACCCTATCTGAATTCTAAATCAACTTTTCTAGTTTAAGTCTCAAATTCACCTAATCTTAGCCTCATTTTAAGACTAGATTACAGACATACGAACGGACGGATTGGTCTCAAATCTTCACTAAACCTACCCAAACCCATCCTAAACCCACCCACTAAACCTTGAAACCTAACCTCAACCTTACTCCGCTTTCTTAGATAATAACCAACAAACTCCTGAAACCTAATCAACCCACTCAAACAGCCACCCCAATTATCTACCAAATAACCCCTAAAAAACTTGCCACAGATTCACCTTAATTAACCCCGTATCTATCAGTTATCTATGATAGTTATCTTCCAGATAAGTGGCTGTGGAATACTATCTATGAAACTAATCGATTGGTCTCAAATCTTCACTAAACCTAGCCAAACCCTTAATAAACCCATCCCATTAAACCTAAACCTCAACGTACCCACATCAGCTTAGATAACAACTAACAAACTCCCAAAACCTAATCAACCCACTCAAAAAGTTATCTACCAGATACATTCCAAAACTTACCGCAGATACACCTTAAATAACCCACTATCTATCAGTTATCTATGATAGTTATCTTTTTTATAGATAAGTGGCTGTGGAATACTAGGAGTTGGGATTTGGCTGAGGATCTCGTACGAGGGCTACACTAGTCTATTACCCCAATATGCACTGCTCAGCGCAGACTCACTAGCCATTGCAGTGGGGCTCATAGCCTTTGTGCTAGCCTTCTTCGGCTGCTGCGGCTCGTGGTTCCAGAGCAGATGGATGCTAATCACGGTAACAAAAAACCGCTTAAACAGACTAGTCTATGTAGATAAGAGTGATAGATTTGGAAACTAGATAGTTTCTGCGTTTGCTAAAATTATCTAGGTGTCGTAGTTTGGGGGTAGATTAAGTTTTAAAAATTAGTTATCTAGATTTTAGATGTTTGGTAAAATGCAGATAACTAGTTCTGGTAACGCTTGATTAGGGAAATCACAACAAATAGAATCTAGATAAATTAAAGAATTAAATAAGGTAAAGTAAGGTTATATAGGTGGACTAGTTATCTGGATATTTGCGTTTAAAGTTAGGTTTCAAAATTATGATAAGTAGATGTTTACTAAAACCTAGATAACTTTCAAACTAATTGGACAAGGAAAATGTAATCTAAATAGAATACATCGCGATAAATCACAGAATATAAGAGCTTAAAATAGATTTAACTAGTCACCCTTCTTATCTACATTTCGGCTATAAGTCAAATTTAGACACAGGTGAGTTTGTGTTTTTGATTTATATGTAGATTGAGTTTGCATAGATAAACAAGTTATCTTCATCTATAACTTTCAAACTAATTGGATAAGAAGAATGTAATCTATATAGAATACATCGGGATAAATCACAGAATATAATAACTTAAAATAGATTTAAATTGTGAGTCTACCTATCTATATATTTCGGTTATAAGTCAAATTTAGACACTGGCGAGTTTGTGTTTTTGATTTTTATGTAGATTGAGTTTGCATAGATAAACAAGTTATCTATATAATGTATATAGTATATTAAAGTAGGTAATACTACCTAGACTTATCTACCTAATCTAGATATGTCTTAAATTGCGTTTTAATAAATACATAATTAAAGTAATTAAACGATTTAATAATTTAGGTGTTTACTAAAACATAAATAACTCTAGAAATAGTATACCTAGAGAAATGAGATCTAGATATTTAGAATCTAGATATATTCTAGAAAAAAATTGCATAAACAAAAGTTATTTATGTGTTCTAGATACCTAGATATTAAGGTTTGAGTCGAAGGTTTAAATCTAAGTTAGATTGAGTCTATGTAGATAACATTATTTTTTAGAAATAGAATATCAAATCATACCAAGTTTTATCGAAATCACTTGATTGTTTTGCCAGTAATTGCAAAAGGCACAAAATAATTCACAAATTACAAACATTCCCGAAAGCCGTATGTACAAAGCTACAATTTTGAAATTTGTGAGATCTTGTAAGAACAACAAATCACACCAAGTTTCATGAAAATCTATCGATTGCTTTGCCCGTAATTGCAAAAGACTGCGAGTCTGGATAATGTTATCTAGACTTATCTATATACCCGAAATTGCTTTGAAATTAAATTTAATTAAAACAACAATTTGGAACTACTTTCTTTAAGACTAGAATTAAATTTAGTGGAAATACATCTTAAAAAATTTACATATTTCCAAAATTCACCAAAGCCGTAGTTACAAAGCTACAGTTTTAAATTTGGCAATTTGTGAGATCTCGCAAGAAAATCAAATCATATCAAGTTTCATTAATATCAGGTCGATTGGTTTGCCCGTAATTGCAAAAGGAGAACAAAAATTTAGGAATTTCAAAAAAATTCATCAAAGCCGTATTTTCAAAGCTACAATTTTAAACTTTGGCAGTTTGTGAGATCTCGCAAAAATATCAAATCGTACCAAGTTTCATCAAAAGCCGTTGATTGGTTTGCCCATAATTGAAAAAGACGCACAAAAAAATTACCAATTTAAAAAAATCACGAAAGCCGTATTTACAAAGCTACAATTTTGAAATTTGGTACTTTGTGAGATCTCGTAAGAATATCAAATCATACCAAGTTTCATCAAAATCCGTTGATTGGTTTGCCTGTAATTGCAAAAGACGCACAGTAATTTACAAATTTCCAAAATTCACCAAAGCCGTATTTACAAAGGTACAATGTTAAAATTTTGCAATTTGTGAGATCTCGCAAGAATATCAAATCATACCAAGTTTCATTAAAATCAGTAAATTGGTTTGCCCATAATTGAAAAAGGCGCACAGTAATTTATAAATTTCCAAAATTTACCAAGGCCGTATTTACAAAGCTACCATTTTAAAATTTGGCAATTTGTGAGATCTCGCAAGAATATCAAATCATACCAAGTTTCATCAAAATCCGTCGATTGGTTTGCCCGTAATCGCAAAAGACGCACAATAATTTACAAAACTCTAAACTTCACCACAGCCGTATTTACAAAGCTACAATATTGAAATTTTGTAATTTGTGAGATATCGTAAGAATATGAAATCATACAAAGTTTCATTAAAATCCGTCGACTGGTTTGCCCATAATTGCAAAAGACGCACAGTAATTTACAAAATTCACCAAAGCCGTATTTACAAAGCTACAATTTTAAAATTAGGCAATTTGTGAGATCTCGTAAGATTATCAAACCGTACCAAGTTTAATCAAAATCCGTCGATTAGTTTGCCCGTAATAGCAAAAGACGCACAATAATTTACAAATCTCTAAAATTCACCAAATCCGTATTTATAAAGCTCCAATTTTGAAATTAGGTAATTTGTAAGATATCGTAAGTATATCAAATCATACCAAGCTTCATCAAAATCCGTCGGTTGGTTTGCCCGTAATAGCAAAAGGCGTAAAATAATTCACAAATTTAAAAAAATTACGAAAGCCGTATTTACAAAGCTACAATTTTTAAATGTAGGAATTTGTGAGATCTCATAAGAATATCAAATCGTACCACGTTTCATCAAAATCCATCGATTAGTTTGCCCATAATTGAAAAAGACGAACAAAAATTTACCAAAGCAGTATTTACAAAGCTACAATTTTGAAATTTGACAATTTGTGAGATCTCGCAAGAATATCAAAACGTACTATTGTAAATGGCGCAAAGTAATTAGCAAATTACAAAAATTACGAAAGCCGTATTTACAAAGCTACAATTTTTAAATTTGGGAATTTGTGTGATCTCGCAAGAATATCAAATCATACCCAGTTTTTTCAAAATCCGTCGATTAGTTTGCCCATAATTGCAAAAGGCGCAGAATAATTTAATCATAATTTGTGAGATCTCGTTAGAATATCAAATCATTACAAGTTTTGAATAAATATCGAAAATCAAAATCGCTCGATTGGTTTGCCCGTAATTGCAAAAGGCGCAAACTAATTTGCAAATTACAAAAATTCCCGAAAGCCGTATTTACAGGCTACCATTTTGAATTTTGTAAGATCTTGTTAGAATATCAAATCATACCAAGTTTTATGAAAATATGTCGATTGCTTTGCCAGTAATTGCAATAGACGCACAATAATTTACAAATCTCTAACCAAAGCCGTATTTACAGGTTAAGTTACAATATTTAAATTTGCTAATTTGTGAGATACCGTAGGAATATTAAATCATACCATGTTTCATTAAAATCCGTAGATTGGTTTGCCCGTAATTGCAAAAAACAAAATTCACCAAAGCCGTATTTACAAAGCTACAATTTTGAAATTTAGGAATGTGTGAGATCCCGTAAGAATATCAAATCGTAGCAAGTTCCATCAAAATCCGTCGATTGGTTTGCACATAATTGAAAAAGGCACACAAAAATTTACCAATTTCAAAAATTCACCAAAGCCGTATTTACAAAGCATAAATTTTTAAATTTGGCATTTTGTGAGATCTCGCAAGAATATCCAATCATACCAAGTTGCATCAAAATCCGTCGATTGGTTTGCCAGTAATTTCAAAAGACGTAAAATAATTAACAAATTTAAAAAATTCACAAAAGCCGTATTTACAAATCTACAATTTTTAAGTTTTTGAATTTGTGAGATCTCGTAAGAAAATCAAGTCGTACCAAGGGTCATCTAAATGGGTCGATTGGTTTGCCCATAATTGAAAAAGGCGCACAAAAATTTACCAATTTCAAAAGTCGTATTTACAAAGCTACAATTTTGAAATTTGGCAGTTTGTGAGATCTCGCAAGAATAATAAAACTTACTAAGTTTTATCGAAATTTGTCGATTGGTTTACCAGCAATTCCACAATTCCACGCAAAATAATAACCAAATTACAAAAAAATCACGAAAACCCTATTTACAAAGCCACAATTTTAAAATTTGGTATTTTGAGAGATATCGTTAGAATATCATACCATACCATGTTTTATCAAAATCACTGGATTGGTTTGCCCGTAATTGCAAAAGGCGCAAAATAATTCACAAATTACAAAAATTCACGAAAGCCGTATTTACAAAGCTACAATTTTGAATTTTGTGAGATCTTGTAAGAATATCAAATCATACCAAGTTTCATCAAAATTCCTCGATTGGTTTGCCCGTAGTTGCAAAAGACGCCAGTAATTTACAAATTTCCAAAATTCACCAAAGCCGTATTTTCAAAGGTACAATGTATAAATGTGGCAATTTGTGAGACCTCGCAAGAATATCAAATCATACCAAGATTCATCAAAATCCGTCGATTGGTTTGCTCGCAATAGCAAATGGCCTAAAATAATTCACTAATTTAAAAATTCACGAAAGCCGTATATTCAAAGCTACAATTTTGAAATTTGTGAAATCTCGCAAGAATATCAAATCGTACAAAGTTTAATCGAAATCCGTCGATTGGTTTGCCCGTAATTGCAAAAGACGCACATAAATTTACAAATATCAAAAATTCACCAAAGCCGTATTTACAAAGCTACAATTTTAAAATATGGCAATTTGCGAGATCTCACAAAAATATCAAAACGTACCAAGTTTCATCAAAATCTGTCCATTGGTTTACCCTCAATTGCAAAAGGAGCAAAATAAGTACCAAATTACAACAAATTAAGAAAGCCGTATTTACAAAGCTACAATTTTAAAAATTGGTATTTTGTGAGATCTGGTTATAATATCAAACCATACCAAGAAGTTTTATCTGTTTTATCGGTTTTGGTGAATCACTCGATTGGTTTGCCCGTAATTGCAAAAGGCGCAAAATAATTTACAAATTACATAAACTCCCGAAAGCCGTAATTACAAAGCTACAATTTTGAAATTTGTTAGATCTCTTAAGAATATCACATCGTACCAAGTTTCAGCAAAATCTGTCGATTGGTTTGCCCACATTTAAAAAGACGCACAAAAATTTACCAATTTAAAAAATTCACCAAAGCTGTATTTACAAAGCTACAATTTTTAAATTTGGCAATTTGTGAGATCTCGCAGGAATATCAAAACGTACCAAGTTTCATGAAAATCTGTCGATTGCTTTGTAATTGCAAAAGACGCACAATAATTTACAAATCTCTAAAATTCACCAAAGTCGTATTTACAAAGTTACAATAATTAAATTTGGTAATTTGCGAGATATCGTAAGAATATCAAATCATACCAAGTTTCATTAAAATCCGTCGATTGGTTTGCCCGTGGTTTTTCCCCTGGAAAGACCCACAATGATTTAGAAAATTCACCAAAGCCGTATTTACAAAGCTACAATTTTGAAATTTGTGAGATCTCGTAAGAATATCAAATCGTACCAAGTTTCATCAAAATCCGTCGATTACTTTGCCCATAATTGCAAAAGGCGCAGAATAATTTACAAATTTCAAAATTCACTAAATAGACTGTTAAGTTTTGGTAAGTTAAGCGCATGCGCATCTGCCAAGTTTGAAGGGCGGGAATATGAAAGTTTTGGGCAAATAATAAGGTTATGCGTCAAAAAGTTCGGGCAAAACATGGCGGAAATTGACAAATGTGCACAAAAAAAATTCAACTATGAAAAGGTCTATTAACTAATTCACTAAAAAAAACTAATTAACGTTCGTTAAACCAACTCAATAAAGATACTACCTACATAGATTTAATCTAGATAAATTGCTGAATAAGTTGTTGTAAAATGCACCCATCTAGATAATCTAGATAGATATTTAGCTTCAAACATTGATTTAAACTCAAATATCCAGATAACCACTAACTCTATTTAAATAAAATTTATATAATCTAAATCTGATACTATCTGACTTAATACTGACTTATCTGACGGACTACTATCTGACTTAATCTAAATAACCCGCACTGCAACTTAACACTAAATACTCTTATCTACATAATCTAACTATGTTTTAGTACTTCGCGTTGGTGGTCTTACTGTTCCTGTCGGAGCTTCTATTGGGGTCGGTAGCCTTTGTGTTTAGAGATGGGATTAGTCACGTGCTCAAGGAGGAGCTGACCAACGGGTTGAAGCATCATTACAACGTCACGGCCCATGGGCCCAACAGTCTGGTCACAATCTGGGACCTTTTACAAGAGAGGGTAAGTTGGAACTTATAAGCTCGGACTAGGCGAGTTTAGTTAAGTTAAGTAAACTACCGCGAAGTAGTTTTTGTGTAATAGATTGTCTTAACTGGATTCATCTAGCAGATAATTAGATAATTTGAGGTTAAACGTGGGAGTTGGTTTGGATTTAGTTAACTAGGTTATATAGCGCATATTTTGTTGCAAGCGCAATAACATATTAAACATAGTTTTATCTATAAAATGACATTACAACTATCTGCCTACCGCAGATATTAACGCTAGAATTGTTAAATCTGGATAACGGCTCGCGTATACCTAATCCGTCATCGGCCGAAGTTTGCTCGGGCGACGACAGCCGAACTCGGACGATTGAATCAAACACTTGTAAAAGAAAGAGAGCGCGTACACAAAATACACAACCGCCATCGGACGATGACGGTCGTATTTGATTCAATTTAAACAAGCGTTTTATTCAATCGTCCGAGTTCGGCCGTCATCGCCCGAGCAAACTTCGGCCGATGAATAATCCGTAATCGGCCGAAGTTTGCGCGGGCGACGACGGCCGAACTCGGACGATTGAATCAAACGCTTGTTTGAATTGAATCAAACACGACCGTCATCGTCCGATGACGGTCTTGTATTTTGTGTATGCGAGCCGTAAGTCTTACTACGAGTAGATTAATTCAAATTTCTTCATCACATATTAACACTAATAGTAGATAGATAACTACAGATAACCTCTTAAAATTACTATTATTCTTCCTAGATAATCACAGAATAACTCTAGTCTGAATCCAGGTAGTCTAACTACCCGCTATCGATCAATTTATAAACTAATGTTTTCCCAAAAATATCGCCCAAAATTGTCTTAGCTATATATTCACCAATACCTAACAGATCATTCTAGATAACATCACAGATTAACCAATAGTCCTCATAGATAATCCTACAATTACTCTAGTCTAAATCTATCTAGTCTATCTAGTTATATATTCACTAATACCTAATAGATCATTCTAGATAACATCTCAGATTAGCCAATAGTCCTCATAGATAATCCTACAATTACTCTAGTCTAAATCTATCTAGTCTAACTACCAGCAATCGATTAGTTTTTAAACCTGTAATCTTGTAAAGTTTGTTTTGTCTATATCTCAGTTAATACTTAATAGATAACCATAGATTATACACCAAATTATCTGGTAGACTCTCTAGATTATCTACCAAATTCAAAATTCTCCGTTATCTATCATAGATACGAGTTACTGAAGAAAACACTTAAAACTCCAAGTTTGTGTTTATCTAGATTCTGGATGATTGATGCGGACTACATACTAAATCTAAATTCCATATTGTAGTTCAGTTGCTGTGGGGTGCAGGATTACGTGGACTGGTATCTGATAGACGCGTGGGAGGAGGAGAAGTGGGTTCCCGATTCCTGCTGTCTTCCCGGCGCTGAATTCTCTGCGGCAGCAGGAAACCACTGCGGCAGGTCACATAACCAGGACCTCTGGTACTCCAAAGGCTGCTCAGTAGAAATCAGGGATTGGTTCATCTATAGACTCAACATCATAGGATTCGTCGGAGTAGTCGTAGCATTCATACAGGTAGTTAATCTTGGTTAAAAAACGAAGTTTCTAGGAGAGATAATTGGCTGGTATCTATATAGATAACTCCTGTGATGCCTAAGCCAGCTAGTCTATGCGAAGCCAGGTCTAGTTTTTAGTCTGGAGTAGTTTATAACGAAGTTGAAATATAGTTTAGCCGAAAAATATAGATTCTACGAAAAATAGTTATTTGATATTTATATAAATAAGTACAGTGAAGAATAAACTACCTAGTCTATGAGAATCAAGTCGGTGCTAAGTCTAGAGTCTAGACTAACACCTAGACTCCCTAACTCTAAACTGGTAGACTAATCCAAAACTATCTCAATCAAATCGATCTACGTGATCTACATTATCTATATTTTAGTCTGGACTATTTTACGAGGTTGAAATTTAGTTGGGAAGGTTGAGTTGAAAAATATAGATTCTAGGATAGATAGTTATCTGGTATCTATATAGATAATTACAGTGAAGTCTAAACTAACTACTCTATGAAAATCAAGTCGTTGCTAAGTCTAGAGTCTAGACTAACACCTAGACTCCCTAACTCTAGACTAATCTAAAACTAGCCCAATCAAATCGATCTACGTTATCTATATTTTAGTCTGGATTATTTTATAACGAGGTTGAAATTTAGTTGGGAAGTTTGAGCCGAAAAATATAGATTCTAGGATAGCTAGTTATCTGGTATCTATATAGATAATTACAGTGAAGTCTAAACTAACTACTCTATGAAAATCAAGTCGTTGCTAAGTCTAGAGTCTAGACTAACACCTAGACTCCCTAACTCTAGACTAATCTAAAACTAGCCCAATCAAATCGATCTACGTTATCTAGATTATCTATATTTTAGTTTGGACTATTTTATAACGAGGTTGAAATTTAGTTGGGAAGTTTGAGCCGAAAAATATAGATTCTAGGATAGTTATCTGGTATCTATATAGATAGCTACAGTGCTACTCTAAACTAATTACTCTATGAGAATCAAGTCGTTGTAAGTCTAGATTCTAGACTAATACCTAGACTAATCTAAAACTAGCCCAATCAAATCTATAATACGTTAACAATACGTATAAAATAATACGTTATCTATATTATTTATGTTATCTATATAATAACTGTATTATGTTTTAGCTGTACGGCATGATCTGCGCGATGCTATTGTTTTGCACGGTCAAGAGTAAGCGATCCTCGCACTCCTACAAGTCATACAACACGAACTAGTCTAGATTATCTATATAGATAACCGGACGCACACGCCGAGGTTATCTACCCAGTCCGGACTACATTAGTTCACCGACCCTCTAGACCCAAAGCTTGTATTTATTTAAGTTATGTAGATAGACAAATCTATAAATCCAGACAGATAAATCTAGAGTAGATCTAGCTCAGATTAACTCAGATAGTCGCAGTTAGATTATCAATATTGATCCGTCTAGATTACCTAGATTAATCTAACCCAGATAGCTCTAGCTAGATAAAGATTGATCTATCTTGATACAGTTCTAGCTAGATTCTAGCTAGATTATCAAGAATGATCCATCTAGATTATTAATATAAGTCAGATTCTAGCTATATTATCGAGATCGTACATCTAGATTAATCCAACTCAGATAGCTCTAGCTAGATTATCAATATTGATCCATCTAGATTAATCTAACTAAGATAGCCCTAGCTAGATTATCAAGATAGATCCATCTAGATTACCTACAATAATCTAACTCAGATAGTTCTAGCTATATTATTGAGATCGATTGATCCATCTAGATTAATCTAACTAAGATATCTTTAGCTGCATTATCACACTTGATCCATCTACATTATTAATCTAACTCATGATTGATCAACCTAGATTATCTATAATTGTCTGTCTAGATTATAGATGTATCTATATATTTTATCCAGATTCATCGATCTATATCCAAACAATACGTAAAGATAAATCTGTTGCAACAAACACCGAGTTGTCTATATAGAGTTATTAACTATGTAAATTGTTATCTAGTATCTATGTTAGTTTATTCATGTTATCTATGTAATTTTATTTAGTATATTTTGTTATCTATGTAGACAGTAATCTAGATAGAGATGCTATGAGATTACTAGTGTTTAGTTTATGTTATCTGTTATATGCACGTAATATCTGTGTAGATAAAGTGGAGAATATATTTATTGAATCTAGCAGCTTGGGTGTATTGGTAGATTAATCAATTTTAAGTTATCTATAATTCGGTTTAAACAAAAAATTAAGTTATCTATCAAACAAAAGATAGTGTTATAGTTTGGCTAGTTTTGTTTGTCTAAAAACTTGTCCGTTTAGTCTAGTCTGTCTAGTTCAGTCTGCCTTGTCTAGTATATCTATTATTTTCTGTCTAGTATGTCTAGTCTTGTCTAGTCTATCTAATCTTGTCTAGTATATCTAGTATTGTCTAGTCTAGCCTAGTCTTGTCTAGTCTTGTCTAGTCTAGTCTTGCCTAGTCTTGTCTAGTTTTGTCTAGTCTTGTCTACTCTAGTCTAGTCTTGCCTAGTCTTGTCTAGTCTTGTCTAGTCTTGTCTTTTCTAGTCTTTTCTAGTCTTGTCTAGTCTTGTGTAGTCTTGTCTTGTCTAGTCTTGTCTAGTCTTGTCTAGTCTTGTCTAGTCTTGTCTAGTCTTGTCTAGTCTTGTCTAGTCTTGTCTAGTCTTGTCTAGTCTTGTCTAGTCTTGTCTAGTCTTGTCTAGTCTTGTCTAGTCTTGTCTAGTCTTGTCTTATCTAGTCTTGTCTAGTCTTGTCTAGTCTTGTCTAGTCTTGTCTAGTCTTGTCTAGTCTTGTCTAGTCTTGTCTAGTCTTGTCTTATCTAGTCCTGTCTAGTCTTGTCTAGTCTTGTCTAGTCTTGTCTAGTCTTGTCTAGTCTTGTCTAGTCTTGTCTAGTCTTGTCTAGTCTTGTCTTGTCTAGTCTTGTCTAGTCTTGTCTAGTCTTGTCTAGTCTTGTCTAGTCTTGTCTAGTCTTGTCTAGTCTTGTCTAGTCTTGTCTAGTCTTGTCTAGTCTTGTCTAGTCTTGTCTAGTCTTCTCTAGTCTTGTCAAGTCTTGTGTGTCTAGTTTCATGTCAAACTCTATTAACAAAAGGTGAAGTTTGCTAAAATAAAAGCAAGCGTTATCTATTATAGAAAAGATTGTCTTATCTATGAAACAAATGATAGTGTTCGATCGCTATCGAATGCTAGAGTTATCTACCGAACAAAATTTACAAGCATCTATAAACAAGATAGATAAAGATTCCAAAGCGTATCTAGAAGCAAAAGCGTATAGAGAGATTATACCTCACTGACCTTAAAGAATGCCGAAAACTCTATTTAGATTGCTGCGACAGACTCCCACAAGATTACTCTGAAAGGCTCCTTCTCCCCATCAAGACTGCTCTGCCAGACTCCCATCCGGATTGATCTGTAAGATAAGGAGTATCTAGGCGAGTATCTAGGTTGCTCCGCCAGACTCCAACAAAATTGCTCTGCCAGGCTACTTCTCTCAATAAAGACTACTCTGCTAGACTCCCATCCGGATTGATCCACCAAATAACCATCACATATTAAACCAATATGTCTGTACATATCTAGATAATCAGTTCCATAACCTGAACAGTCCGTCGGTATCTAGATACTTTGTCTGTATGCACATAGAAAACTTATCTGGCAATGTTCGATCTAGATTTTGGAGAGATTAATAGATGGTGTAGACTGCGGTGTAAAACACAGTAGAGTCGAATCTGCTAGAAGATTGAAGATCTAGATGCATTCTAGTAGATTCTAGAAGACCCTTGTAGACTCTTGAAGCAACTAGAAGGCTGTTGTAGATTCCGGAAGAAACTAGGAGACTCTAGTAGATTCTAGAAGGCTTGTAGATTCTTGAAGACTGGTAGATTCTCGAAGATTTTAGAAGGCCCGGGTAGATAACGTCGCAGCAAATCCAAAATCTAGATGTTAGCCAGTTGTCTAATTTTGTGCAGTCTAGTTTATTATAGCCTGGTCTAGTTCAATCTAATTTAATTGAACTAGACTAACTAGTTTAGTCTTCTCTAGTCTAGTCTTGTCTAGTCTTCTCTAGTGTTGTCTAGATTTGTCTAGTGTTGTCTGTCTAGTTTCATAGCTAACTCTATTAACAAAAGATAGAGTTAGACATAAAATAAAAGCTAGAGTTATCTATTAGACAAAAGATTGTGTTCTCTATGAAATAAATGATAGTGTACGATCGTTATCGAATGCTAAAGTTATCTACCGAACAAAATTTACAAGTATCTATAAACAAAAGATAGATAATTCGAAAGCGTATCTAGAAGCAGAAGTATATAGATATAGATAGATTAATCCTCACTGACCTTAATGACCGCCGAAAACTCTAACTAGATTGCTCCGCCAGACTCTCACAAGATTGCTTTGCCAGGCTCCTATTCTCTCCATCAAGATTGCTCTGCCAGGCTCCTTTTCTCTCCATCAAGACTGGTCTGCCAGACTCCCATCCGGATTGATCTGCCAGATAACCAACATAAATTAAACCAATGTGTCTGTTCATACCTGGATAATCCGTTCGTAAACCTGAACAGTATGTATTTAGATAATTTGACTGTCTGTATATAGATAACTTATATGTCAATGTTCGATCTAAATTCGAGACTAGGTGGTGCAGACTGTGGTGTAGAACACAGTAGAGTCGAATCTGTCAGAAGCTAGAAGATCTAGATGCATTCTAGTAGATTCAAGAAGACTCTGGTAGACTCTTGAAGTAACTAGAAGGCTCTTGTAGATTCCTGAAGAAACTAAGAGGCTCTAGTAGATTCTAGTAGCCTTGTAGATTTTTGAAGACTAGTACATTCTCGAAGATTTTAGAAGGCTCTGGTAGATAACGTAGCAGCAGATCCAAAATCTATATGTTATCTAGTTGAGTCTAATTTTATGTAGTCTAGTTTATTCTAACCTGGTCTAGTTTAGTCAAATTTAGTTAAACTTGACTAACCATTCTAGTCTTGTCTAGACTTCTCAAGTGTTACCTAGTCTTGTTTAGTCTTGTCTGTCCAGTTCCATAGCTAACTCTATTTACAAAAGATAGAGTTAGCTATGAAATAAAAGCAAGAGTTATCTATAAGACAAAAGATAGTGTTATCTATGAAACAAATGATAGTGTTCGATCGTTATCGAATGCTAGAGTTATCTACCGAACAAAATTTACAAGTATCTATAAACAAAAGATAGATAATTCCAAAGCGTATTTAGAAGCTAAAGCGTATAGATAGATTAATCTTCACTGACCTTAACGACCAGCGAAAACTCTATCTAGAATGCTCTGTTAGACTCCAACAAGATTGCTCTGCCAGGCTTCTTCTCTCCATCAAGACTGCTCTGCCAGACTCCCATCCGGATTGATCTGCCAGATAACCAACACAAATTAAACCAATCTGTCTGTTCGTACCTAGATAATCCGTTCCTAAACCTGAACAGTCTGTCTGTATCTAGATACTTTGTCTGTCTGTATATACATAACTTATCTGTCAATGTTCGATCTAGATTTTGGAGAGACTAGATAGTATAGACAGTGGTGTAGAACACAGTACAGTGGAATCTGCTAGAAGCTTGAAGATCATAGATGGATTCTAGAAGACTCTGGTAGACTCTTGAAGCAACTAGAAGGCTGCTGTAGATTCTTGAAGAAACTAGGAGGCTCTAGTAGATTCCTTGTAGAAGCCTTGTAGATTCTTGAAGACTCTGGTAGAGTCTAGAAGATTTTAGAAGGCTCTGGTAGATAACGTCGCAGCAAATCCAAAATCTAGATGTTATCTAGTTGTGTCTTATTTTGTGTAGTCTAGTTTATTATAGCTTGGTCTAGTTCAGTCTAATATAATTAAACTTGACTAACTAGTCTAGTCTTGTCTAGTCTTGTATTGTCTTGTCTGGTCTTGTCTAGTCTTGTGTAGTCTTGTCTATTCTTGTCTAGTCTAGTCTTATCTAGTCTTGTCTAGTCTAGTCTTATCTAGTCTCCTCTAGTGTTGCATAATCTTGTCTATTCTTGTCTGTTTAATTTCATAGCTAACTGTATTAACAAAAGATAGAGTTACCTATGAAATAAAAGCAAGAGTTTTCTATTAGAGAAAAGATTGTGTTATCTATGAAACAAATGATGGTGTTCGTTTAAAATTTACAATTATCTATAAACAAAAGATAGATAATTCCAAAGCGTATCTAGAAGGAAAAGCGTATAGATATGATGAATAGCGTAGAATAGCGTAGAGGTATGATGAATCCTCACTGACCTTAACGACCGCCAAAAACTCTATCTACATTGCTGCGCCAGACTCCAACAAGATTGCTCTGCCAGGCTCCTTCTCTCCATCAAGACTAGTCTGCCAGACTCCCATCCGGATTGATCGGCCAGATAACCATCACAAATTAAACCAATCTGTCTGTTCATATCTATATAATCAACTCCTAAACCTGAACAGTCCGTTTGTATCTATATACTTTGTCTGTCTGTACATAGATAAATTATCTGTCAATGTTCGATCTAGATTTTGGAGAGACTAGATGGTGTTGACTGCGGTGTAGGACACAGGAGAATCGAATCTGCCAGAATCTTGAAGATTTAGATGCATTCTAGTAGATTCTAGAACACTCTGGTAGACTCTTGAAGCAACTAGAAGGCTCCTGTAGATTCTTGAAGAAACTAGGAGGCTCTAATAGATTGTAGAAGCCTTGTAGATTCCTAAAGACTGGTAGATTCTCGAGGATTTTAGAAGACTCTGGTAGATAACGTCGCAGCAAATCCAAAATCTAGATGTTGTCTAGTTTATTATAGTCTGGCCTAATTTAATTAAAATTGACTAGCCAGTCTAGTCTTGTCTAGTCTTCTCTAGTGTTGCCTAGTCTTGTCTGTCCAGTTTCCTAGCTAACTGTATTAACCCTTAACCACTTGCCATGCGTCTCCGGAGAGAAAATTATTGCTATTTTGGGTCTGAGAGACGTATGTCAGGTGGTTAGGTGTTAACAAAACATAGAGTTAGCTCTGAAATAAAAGCAAGAGTTATCTATTAGACAAAAGATTGTGTTATCTATGAAACAAATGATGATGTTCGAACGTTATCGAATGTTAAAGTTATCTACCGAACAAAATTTACAAGTATCTATAAACAAAAGATAGATAATTCCAAAGCGTATCTAGAAGCAAACGCGTATAGATAGATTAATCCACACTGACCTTAATGACCGCCGAAAACACTATCTAGATTGCTCCGCCAGACTCTCACAAATTTGCTCTGCCAGGCTCCTTCTCTCCATCAAGACTGCTCTGCCAGACTTCCATCCGGATTGATCTCCCAGATAACCATCATAAATTAAACCAATCTGTCGTCTGTTCATACCTAGATAATCAGTTCCTAAAGCTGAACAGTCCGTCTGTATCTAGATACTTTGTCTGTGTGTATATAAATAACTTATCTGTCAACGTTCGATCTAGATTTTGGAGATTAATAGATGGTGTAGACTGCGGTGTAGAACACACGAATCTGCTAGAAGCTTGAAGATCTAGATGCATTCTAGTAGATTCTAGAAGACTCTGGTAGACTCTTTAAGCAACTAGAAGGCTGCTGTAGATTCTTGAAGAAATAAGGAGGCTCTAGTAGATTCTAGAAGCCTTGTAGATTCTTGAAGACTCTGGTAGATTCTCAAAGATTTTAGAAGGCACTGGTAGATAAAGTCGCAGCAAATCCAAAATCTAGATGTTATCTAGTTGAGTCTAATTTTGTGCAGTATAGTTTATTATAGCCTGGTCAAGTTCAGTCTAATTTAATTAAACTTGACGAACTAGTCAGTCTAGTCTAATTAATTTAGTCGAACTATTTGACCCAGACTAATTAAACTTGTCTAAGTAGTTAGTCTAGTCTAAGTAGTTAGTCTAGTCTAAGTGATCTAGTCTAGTGAGTCTAGATTCTAGAATAGTCAACACTAATTTAACACTCTAGCTTTAATACTCTAGATTCTAGACTATTAAGGCTAGTGTTCTGGTTTGTAAAAGTCTTGTTTAAACTAGTTTAAGTTAATGCAAAGGAGGTTAGTCTAGTCGAGCAGTCGCAAGTGTGATGTTAGTCTAATCTAGTCGTTAGTCTTGGTCTTACTCAAGTTCTGGTCGACTTCACGCGAATTTTGATGAGCGAGTGAAAATTGCGTTTAAAAATGGACGATTACCCATGACCCCTTGCGACGGCGCTGACCATGTTGTGACCTCGACCTCGCCAGTGGATCCTGCGTTTCCAGCTTAGCTGCAACCCCGAATTGCAACCCTGCGGATATTCTAGAACATTCAGCGTCGCAATTTGCATGCAAGACGACCTGTTATCTATGAAATAAATGATAGTGTACGATCGTTATCGAATGATAGAGCTATCTACCGAACAAAATTTACAAGTATCTATAAACAAAAGATAGATTAATCCTCACTGACCTTATTGACTGCCGAAAACTCTATCTAGATTGCTCCGGAAGACTCTCACAAGATTGCTCTGCCAGGCTCCTTTTTTCTCCATCAATACTGCTCTGCCAGACTCCCATCCGGATTGATCCGCCAGAAAACCATCACAAATTAAACCAATATGTCTGTTCATACCTTGATAATCCGTTCCTAAACCTGAACAGTCTGTCTGTATGTAGGTACTTTGTATGTCTGTCTATAGATAACTTATCTATCAATATTCGATCTAGATTTTGGAAAGACGGGTAGATGGTGTAGACTGTAGAACACAGTAGAGTCGCATCTGCTAGAAGCTTGAAGATATAGATGCATTCTAGTAGCTTCTAGAAGACTGGAAGACTCTTGAAGCAACTAGAAGGCTATTGTAGATTCTTGAAGAAACCAGGAGGCTCTAGTAGATTCTAGAAACCTAGTAGATTCTTGAAGACTCTGGTAGATTCTCGAATATTTTAGAAAGCTCTAGTAAATAACGTCGCAGCAAATCCATAATATAGATGATATCTAGTGGAGTCTAATGTTGTGCAGTCTAGCTTATTCTAGTCTGGTCTAGTTCAGTCTAACTTAATTAGACTTGACTAACTAGTCTAGCCTTGTCTACTTTTGTCTAGTCTACTCTTCTCTAGTCTTGTCTAGTCTTGTCTGTCTGGTTTCATAGCCAGCTATATTAACAAAAGATAGAGAGAAGAAAAGAGTTGGCTAAGAAATAAAAGCAAGAAAAATCTATTAGACAAAAGATTGTGTAATCTATGAAAGAAATGAGTGTTCGATTGTTATCGAATGTTAGAGTTACCTGCCGAACAAAATTTACAAGTATCTATAAACAAAAGATAGATAATTTAAAAGCGTATCTAGAAGCAAACGCGTATAGATAGATTAATCCTCACTGACCTTAATGACCGCCAAAAACTCTATCTAGATTGCTCCGCCAGACTCTCACAAGATTTTTCTTCATCAAAACTGCTCTGCCAGACTCCCATCCGGATTATTATTATTATTATTCTGCCAGATAACCAACACAAAATCAACCAATGTCTGTTTATACCTAGATAATCTGTTCCTAAACCAGAACAGTATGTATTTAGATACATTGACTGTCTGTATATTGATAACTTATCTGTCAATGTTAGATCTAGATTTTGGAGAGACTAGATGGTGAAGACTGCGGTGTAGAACACAGTAGAATCGAATCTGCCGGAAGCTTGAAGATCTAGATGTATTCTAGTAGATTCTAGAACACTCTGCTAGACTCTTGAAGCAACTACAAGGTTGCTGTAGACTCTAGAAGAAACTAGGAGGCTCTAGTAGATTGTAGAAGCCTAGTAGATTCTTAAAGACTCTGGTAGATTCTCGAGGACTTTAGAAGGCTCTGGTAGATAACGTCGCAGCAAATCCAAAATCTAGATATTGTCTAGTTGAGTCGAATTTTGTGCAGTCTCGCTTATTATGGCCTGGTCTAATTCAGCCTTGTTTAATTAAACTTGACTAACCAGTCTAGTCTTGTCTACTCTTGCGTAGTCTTGTCTAGTCTTGTCTTCTCTAGTGTTCTCCAGTCTTGTCTAGTGTTGTCTGTCCAGTTTCATAGCTAACTCTATTAACAAAAGATAGAGTTAGACATGAAATAAAAGCTAGAGTTATCTATTAGACAAAATATTGTGTTATCTATGAAACAAATGATAGTGTACGATCGGTATCGAATGCTAGAGTTATCTACCGAACAAAATTTACAAGTATCTATAAACAAAAGATAGATAATTCGAAAGCGTATCTAGAAGCAAAAGCGCATAGATATAGATAGAGTAATCCTCACTGACCTTAATGACCGCTGAAAACTCTATCTAGATTGCTTCGCCAGACTCTCACAAGATTGCTCCGCCAGGTTCCTTTTCTCTCCATCAAGAGTGCTCTACCAGACTCCCATCCAAAATGATCTGCCAGATAACCAACACAAATTAAACAAATGTGTCTATTACCTGGATAATCCGTTCCAAAACCTGAACAGTATGTATTTAGATACTTTGACTGTCTGTATATAGATAACTTATATGTCAATGTTCGATCTAAATTTTGGAGAGACTAGGTGCTGTAGACTGTGGTGTAGAACACAGTAGAGTCGAATCTGTCAGAAGCTTGAAGATCTAGATGCATTCTAGTAGATTCTAGAAGCCTCTGGTAGACTCTTGAATTAATTAGAAGGCTCTTGTAGATTCTTGAAGAAACTAAGAGGCTCTAGTAGATTCTAGAAGCCTTGTAGATTTTTGAAGACTGGTAGATTCTCGAAAATTTTAGAAGGCTCTGGTAGATAACGTCGCAGCAAATCCAAAATCTAGATGTTATCTAGTTGAGTCTAATTTTGTGTAGTCTAGTTTATTCTAACCTGGTCTAGTTTGGTCTAATTTAATTAAAATTGACTAACTGGACTACCTAGTCTTGTCTGTCTAGTTCCATAGCTAACTCTATTTACAAAAGATAGAGTTAGGTTTTTTTTAGAGTTAGGTTTTCTGAAATAAAAGCAAGAGTTATCTATTAGAAAAAAGATTGTATTATCTATGAAACAAATGATGGTGTTCGATCGTTACCGAATGTTAGAGTTATCTACCGAACAAAATTTACAAGTATCTATAAACAAATGATAGATAATTTTAAAGCGTATCTAGAATCAAAAGCGTATAGATAGATTAAGCCTCACTGACCTTGACGACCCTGGTCTAAACTGACCCTGAGTTAGGTTTTTTTTAGAGTTAGGTTTTCTGAAATAAAAGCAAGAGTTATCTATTAGAAAAAAGATTGTATTATCTATGAAACAAATGATGGTGTTCGATCGTTACCGAATGTTAGAGTTATCTACCGAACAAAATTTACAAGTATCTATAAACAAATGATAGATAATTTTAAAGCGTATCTAGAATCAAAAGCGTATAGATAGATTAAGCCTCACTGACCTTGACGCCCTCCGAAAACTCTATCTAGATTGCTCCGCCAGACTCCAACAAGATTGCTCTGCCACGCTCCTTCTCTCCACCAAGAGTGCCAGACTTCTATCCGGATTGATCCGCCAGATAACCATCACAAATTAAATCAATCTGTCTGTTCATACCTAGATAATCCGTTCTTAAACCTAGACAGTCTGTCTGTATATAGATAACGTATCTGCCAATGTTCGATCTAGATTTTGGAGAGACTAATAGATGGTGTAGACTGCGGTGTAGAACCTAGCAGAGTCGATACTGCAATAAGCTTGAAGATCTACGTATGTATTCTAGTAGATTCTAGAAGACTCTGGTAGACTATTGAGGCAACTAGAAGGCTGCTGTAGATTCTTGAAGAAACTAGGAGACTCTAGTAGATTCTAGAAGCCTTGTAGATTCTTGAAGACTCTGGTAGATTCTCGAAGATTTTAGAAGGCTCTGGTAGATAATATCGCAGCAAATCCAAAATCTAGATGTTATCTAGTTGTGTCTAATTTTGTGCAGTCTAGTTTATTCTAGCCTGGTCTAGTTCAGTCTAATTTAATTAAACTGGACTAATTAGTCTAGTCTTGTCTAGTCTAGTCTTCTCTAGTCTTGCCTAGTCTTGTCTAGTGTTGTTTGTCTATTTTCATAGCTAACTCTATTAACAAAAGATAGAGTGTTAGCAATGAAATAAAAGCTCGAGTTATCTATTGGACAAAAGATTGTGTTATCTATGAAACAAATGATAGTGTTCGATCGTTATCGAATGCTAGAGTTATCTACCGAACAAAATTTACTTTTTTAAGTATCAATATACTAACAATAAATAATTCCCAAGCGTATCTAGAAGCAAAAGCGTATAGATAGATTAATCCTCACTAACCTTATTGGCCGCTGAAAACTCTATCTAGATGGCTCCGCTCCTTTTCTCTGGATCAAGACTGCTCTGCCAGACTCCCATCCTGATTGATGCGCCAAATAACCATCACAAATTATACCAATATGTCTGTTCATGCCTAGATAATCCGTTCCTAAGCCTGAACAATCTGTCTGTATCTAGAAACTTTGTATGTTTGTATATAGATAACTTATGTGTCAATGTTCGATCTAGATTTTGGAAAGACGGGTAGATGGTGTAAACTGCGGTGTAGAACACAGTAGAGTCGAATCTGTCAGAAGCTTGAAGATCTAGATGCATTCTAGTAGATTCTAGAAGACTCTGGTAGACTTGAAGCAACTAGAAAACTGTTGTAGATTCTTGAAGAAACTAGGAGGCTCTAGTAGATTCTTGAACACTGATAGATTCTCGAGGATTTTAGAACGCTCTAGTAGATAACGTCGCAGCAAATCCAAAATCTAGATGTTATCTAGTTGAGTTTAATTTTGTGCAGTCTAGTTTATTCTAGGCTGGTCTAGTTCAATCTACTTTAATTAAACTTGACTAACTAGTCTAGTCTTGTCTAGTTTTGTCTAGTCTAGTCTTCTCTAGTGTTATCTAGTCTCGTCTAGTCTTGTCCAGTCTTGTCTGGTCTTGTCTAGTCTTGTCTAGTCTTGTCTAGTCTTGTCTAGTCTTGTCTAGTCTTGTCTAGTCCTGTCTAGTCTTGTCTAGTCTTGTCTTGTCTAGTCTTGTCTAGTCTTGTCTAGTCTTGTCTAATCTAGTCTTGTCTAGTCTTGTCTAGTCTTGTCTAGTCTTGTCTAGTCTTGTCTAGTTTTGTCTAGTCTTGTCTAGTCTTGTCCAGTCTTGTCCCGTCTTGTCTGGTCTTGTCTAGTCCTGTCTAGTCTTGTCTAGTCTTGTCTAGTCTTGTCTAGTCTAGTCTTGTCTAGTCTTGTCTAGTCTTGTCTAGTCTTGTCTAGTCTTGTCTTGTCTAGTCTTGTCTAGTCTTGTCTAATCTAGTCTTGTCTAGTCTTGTCTAGTCTTGTCTAGTCTTGTCTAGTCTTGTCTAGTCTTGTCTAGTCTTGTCTAGTCTTGTCTAGTCTTGTCCAGTCTTGTCCCGTCTTGTCTGGTCTTGTCTAGTCCTGTCTAGTCTTGTCTAGTCTTGTCTAGTCTTGTCTAGTCTAGTCTTGTCTAGTCTTGTCTAGTCTTGTCTAGTCTTGTCTTGTCTAGTCTTGTCTAGTCTTGTCTAGTCTTGTCTAGTCTTGTCTAGTCTTGTCTAGTCTTGTCTAGTCTTGTCTAGTCTTGTCTAGTCTAGTCTTGTCTAGTCTAGTCTAGTATTATCTAGTCTTGTGCTTGTCTAGTCTAGTCTTCTCTAGTGTTGCCTAATCTTGTTTAGTCTTGTCTGTCTAGTTTCATATCTAACTCTATTAACAAAAGAAAGAGTTGGCTATGAAATAAAAGCAAGAAATATATATTAGACAAAAGAATGTGTTATCTATGAAACAAATGATAGTGTTTGATCGTTATCGAATGTTAGAGTTATCTACCGAACAAAATGTACAAGTATCTATAAACAAAAGATAGATTATTCCAAAGTGTATCTAGAATCAAAAGCGTATAGATAGATTAATCCTCACTGACCTTAATGACAGCCGAAAACTCTATCTAGATTGCTCCGCCAGACTCTCGCAAAATTGCTCGGCCAGGCAGCTTCTCTTCATGAAAACTGCTCTGCCAGACACCCATCCGGATTGATATGCCAGATAACCATCACAAATTAAACCAATCTGTTTGTTCATACCTAGATAATCCGTTCCTAAACCTAAACAGTTTGTCTGTATCTAGATACTTTGTCTGTCTGTATATACATAACTTATCTGTCAACGTTCGATCTAGATTTTGGAGAGATTAATAGATGGTGTAGACTGCGGTGTAGAACACAGTAGAGTCGAATCTGTTAGAAGCTTGAAGATCTATATGCATTATAGTAGATTCTAGAAGACTATGGTAGACTCTTGAAGTAACTAGAAGACTCTTGTAGATTCTTGAAGAAACTAGGAGGCTCTAGTACATTCTAGACGCCTTGTAGATTTTTGAAAGACTGGTAGATTCTCGAAGATTTTAGAAGGCTCTGATAGATAACGTCGCAGCAAATCCAAAATCTAGATGTTATCTAGTCGAGTCTAATTTTGTGCAGTCTAGTTTATTGTTGCCTAGTCTAGTTCAGACTAATTTTATTAAACTTGACTAACTAGTCTAGCCTTCTCTAGTCTAGTCTTGTCTAGTCTTGTTTAGTCTAGTCTTGTATAGTCTAGTCTAGTCGACTAGTGTTACCTAGTCTTGTCTAATCTTGTCTGTCTAGTTCTATAGCTAACTCTATTTATATAAGATAGAGTAAGCTCTGAAATAAAAGCAAGAGTTATCTATTAGACAAAAGATTGTGTTATCTATGAAACAAATGATGGTATTCGATCGATATCGAATGTTATAGTTATCTACCGAACAAAATTTACAAGTATCTATAAACAAAAGATAGATAATTCCAAAGCGTATCTAGAAGCAAACGCGTATAGATAGATTAATCATCATTGACCGTAATGGCCGCCGAAAACACTATCTAGATTGCTCCGCCAGACCCTCACAAAATTGCTCTGCCAGGCTCTTCTCTTCATCAAAACTGCTCTGCCAGACACCCATCCGGATTGATCTGCCAGATAACCATCACAAATTAAACTAATCTGTCTGTTTATGCCTAGATAATCCGTCCTTAAACCTGAACAGTGCGTCTGCATCTAGATACTTTGTCAGTCTGTTTATAGATAACTTATCTGTCAATGTTCGATCTAGATTATGGAGAGACTAAAAGATGGAGTAGATTGCGCTGTAGAACACAGCAGATTCGAATCTGCTAGAAGCTTGAAGATCTAGATGCATTCTAGTAGATTCTCTAAGACTGGTAGACTCTTGAAGCAAATAGAAGGCTGTTGTAAATTCTTGAAGAAACTAGAAGGCTCAAGTAAAAAGAAGCCTTATAGATTCTTGAAGACTCTGGTAGATGCTCGAGGATCTTAGAACTCTCTGGTAGATAACGTCGCATCAATCGAAAATCTAGATGTTATCTAGTTGAGTCTAATTTTGTGCAGTCTAGTTTATTATAGCTTGGTTTAGTTCAGTCTAATATAATTAAACTTGACTAACTAGTCGTCTTGTCTAGTCTTGTCTATTCTTGTCTAGTCTTGTCTAGTCTTGTCTAGTCTTGTCTAGTCTTGTCTAGTCTTGTCTAGTCTTGTCTAGTCTTGTCTAGTCTTGTCTAGTCTTGTCTAGTCTAGTATAGTCTTGTCTAGTCTTGTCTAGTCTTGTCTAGTCTTGTCTAGTCTTGTCTAGTCTTGTCTAGTCTTGTCTAGTCTTGTCTAGTCTTGTCTAGTCTTGTCTAGTCTTGTCTAGTCTTGTCTAGTCTTGTCTAGTCTTGTCTAGTCTTGTCTAGTCTTGTCTAGTCTTGTCTAGTCTTGTCTAGTCTTGTCTAGTCTTGTCTAGTCTTGTCTAGTCTTGTCTAGTCTTGTCTAGTCTTGTCTAGTCACAGTTTAGTCTTGTCTGTTAGCACGTCAGACAAAGTTTCTTTGCTGTTTCTAATAATTTCCCTGTCTGTCAGGAGACTAAACAGCCCCAATTAATACTAGAATGTTAGAATTTGTGAAAACTGTTGTATTTCCATTCCAGAAAAATATTTTGGATTCGAAACATTGAATGTTTGTGCGAGGACATAATACGTTCGCAAATTTGGATAAATCTGCCAATCGTGGCTTAAAACGCAGTAGAAAGTTTCGACTTGCTTTCGAAATAATTTTCAACCGGACGATTTAAATGTTTCGAAAAGAAAATCGGCACTTGCCATGAGCACAAGAGGGGCGATTGCGTCACAAAACGTCAAAAACTCGGTGCGAGTTTCTCGCAAAATGCATTTAGGGATTGCGGCGAAAACCCGAAAGCGCCGGCGAAACCAATTACAGCGAAACGAAACGTATAAGTCTAACTTTGTTATGCGATAAATTGCAACGTTCAGAACGCCAAATTTCCCTACAAAAATTGCAAAAGAAAAACTCACCTGACAGCACCTACAGTCTTCCTCAACCGCAGACAAAAAATTGGTATTTACGTACTGCCAATATTCAAACAAAAAAATTACCAAACTTGTCCATTCTTTCAATGAACTAATTCCAACAAATTTGAAATAAATCAGACGTTTAGCTCTCTGTTCGTTTAATATCCTTCACACCTCTGCCTATTTCTGTTAATATCTTTAAAATAAATTCATTCCTAAACGGAATTGCAAAAGGAAATCTCTTGCTAAAGGAGTTGCCTAACCTACCATCTTGTCTGGTCTTGTCTATCTACTCCTATTTGTCCAGTTATGTCTACCTAGACTTGTTTGTCAAGTCTTGTCTAGTCTTCTCTAGTATTGCCTAGTATTGTCCAGTCTTGTTCGTATAGTTTCATAGATAACTCTATTAACAAAAGATCATAGTAAGCTATGAAATAAAAGCAAGTCTTATATATTAGACAAAAGATTGTGTTATCTTTGAAACAAATGATAGTGTTCTATCGTTATCGAATGCTAGTTATCTACCGAACAAAATTTACTAGTATCTATAAACAAAAGATTGAAAATTCCAAAGCGTATCTAAAAGCAAAGCCGTATAGATATATTAATCCTCACTGACCTTAATGACGGCCGAAAACTAGATTGCTCCGCCAGACTCTCACAAGATTGCTTTGGCCCTTCTCTACATTCCCCCTGCCAGGCTCCTTCTCTCCATCAAGACTGCCAGACTCCCTTCGGGATAGATCTGCCAGATAAAAAATAAATCAATATGTCTGTTTATACCTAGATAATGCGTTCCTCAACCTGAACAGTCCGTCTGTATCTGGATACTTTGTCTGTCTGTATATAGATAACGTATCTGTCAATGTTCGATCTAGATTTTGGAGATAGTAATAGATGGTGTAGACTGCCGTGTAGAATCCAGTAGAGTCGAAACTGCTAAAAGCTTGAAGATCTAGATGCATTCTAGTAGATTCTAGAAGACTCTGCTAGACTCTTGAAGCAACTAGAAGGCTGTTGTAGATTCGAAAAAACTAGAAGGTTCTAGTAGATTCTAGAAGCCTTGTAGATTCTTGAAGACTCTGGTAGATTCTCGACGAATTTAGAAGGCTCTGGTATTTAACATCGCAGCAAATCCAAAATCTAGATGTTATCTAGTTGAGTCCAATTTTGTGCAGTCTAGTTTATTATAGCCTGGTCTAGTTCAGTCTAATTTAATTAAACTTGACTAACTAGTCTAGCCCTGTCTAGTCTTGTCTAGTCTACTCTAGTGTTGCCTGTCTAGTTTCATAGCTAACTCTATTAACAAAAGATAGAGTTAGCTATGAAATGAAAACAAGTTATCTATTAGACAAAAGATTGTGTTATCTATGAAACAAATGACAGTGTTCGATCGTTAGCGAATGTTACAGTTATCTTCGAAAGAAAATGTACAGGTATCTATAAACAAAAGATAGATAATTCCCAAGCGAATCTAGAAGCAAAAGCGGATAGATTGATTAATCCTCACTGACCTTAAGGACCGGCGAACACTCTATCTAGAATGCTCCGCCAGACTCCAACAAGATTGCTCTGCCATTCTCCTTCTCTCCATCAAGACTGCTCTGCCAGACTCCCATCCGTATTGATCTGCCAGATATATATAACAAATTAAACAAATCTGTCTGTTCATACATAGATAATCCGTTCCTAAACCTGAACAGTTTGTCTGTATCTAGATACTTTTTCTGTCTGTATGTAGATATCGTATCTGTCAATGTTCAATCTAGATTTTGGAAAGACTAATAGATGGTGTAGAACCCAGTAGAGTCGAATCTGCCAGAAGCTTGAAGATCCAAATGCATTCTAGTAGATTCTAGAAGACTCTTGTAGACTCAACTAGAAAGCCGTTGTAGATTCTTGAACTAGGAGGCTCTAGTAGATTCATGAAGATTCTTATTGCGTTTACGTGTAGAAGTTAGATAAATAAATTTGGAGTAAGACCATGAAAACTAGACTAAACTAGCTTATCAATTTATCCAGATATTGAGTCTAGAACTTAACGCTGTTTGTTTAAATTTTGTTAATGTATAGATTTCGACTTCTTCTAGATTTTCGAAGATATCTAGCAAATTTTAATAGATAACTACGTATAATAAAGTGCAAATATAGATAATACAATTAGAATTAAGGTAATGTGAGATAGAGTCTTATCTAGATTTTGAATATACAATCCAATACAGGACTTGGTTTAGATTTCCAAAGATATATCAAGAGATATGATAGATAACTGGATGAAATTAAGGAAATGCATAGATAATTGTATAAAGAATAAGCTTATATTTGATAGAATACTGTAGGTGGAGCAGTTATCTAGATACTTCGTCTAGAATTCGGTTAAGTTTGTTCTGCATCTAGATTTTTGAAGATATCTAGAAAACTTTCATAGATAATACACTAAAATTTGGTTCAGATATAGAAAATCTAATACGAATTGAGATAACATAAGCTAATGAATCGTGAGTTGTCCACTTATCTAGATATTGAATCTAGAATTTACAACTTGAATTTATTTGGACTGTGTTAATATTTTCGTAGTTATCTAGGAAAGCTGGATAGATAACTGGATGAAATTTGGTATTGTAGTAGATAATTGAACGGGGAATAATGTGGCAAAGTTTAGAATGTTGTGACTTATCTATTTATCTAGATATTGATTCTCAAACTTGTTTTCGTCGAACTTAGATTAAGAATTAAGAAACTCGGGTTTTAGCTGCTCGGGTTATAGTTAGAGAAGTTTTAAAGATGTCTAAAAATAAATAAGTCTACTAGACTAGATAGTGTGAAATCGTTTAAAAAAGCATCGAAACTAGAGTTATCTAGGTTATCTACAAATCTAGATATCGACGCTTGAACTTGAATTGACTTGAACTAGAGTTATCTAGGTTATCTACAAATCTAGATATCGAAGCTTGTACTTGAATTGACTTGAAAAGGAGTTATCTAGGTTATCTACAAATCTAGATATCGAAGCTTGAACTTTAGACTTGAACTAGAGTTATCTAGGTTATCTACAAATCTAGCTATCGAAGCTTGAACTTGAATTGACTTGAACTAGAGTTATCTAGGTTATCTACAAATCTAGATATCGAAGCTTGAACTTGAATTGACTTGAACTAGAGTTATCTAGGTTATCTACAAATCTAGATATCGAAGCTTAAACTTGAATTGACTTGAACTAGAGTTATCTAGGTCATCTACAAATCTAGATATCGAAGCTTGAACTAGAATTGACTTTAACTAGAGTTATCTAGGTGATCTACAAATCTAAATATCGAAGCTTGAACTTGAATTGACTTGAACTAGAGTTATCTAGGTTATCTAAGTTATCTACAAATCTAGATATCGACGCTTGAACTTGAATTGACTTCAACTAGAGTTATCTAGGTTATCTACAAATCTAGATATCGAAGCTTGAACTTGAATTGACTTGGACTAGAGTTATCTAGGTTATCTACAAATCTAGATTTCGAAGGTTGAACTTGAATTGACTTTAACTAGAATTTTATAGGTTATCTACAAATCTAGATATCGCAGCATGAACTTGAATTGACTTGAACTAGAGTTATCTAGTTTATCTACAAATCTAGATATCGAAGCTGGAACTTGAACTACCTTGAACTAGAATTTTCTAGGTTATCTACAAATCTAGATATCGCAGCTTGAACTTGAATTGACTTGAACTAGAGTTATCTAGGTTATCTACAAAACTAGATATCGAAGCTTGAACTTGAATTGACTTGAACTAGAGTTATCTAGATTATCTACAAATCTAGATATCGAAGCTTGACTTGAACTAGAGTTATCTAGGTTATCTACAAATCTAGATATCGAAGCTTGAATTAAAATAAGAATATTAAGCGCCTTGAAACTTTAATAGATATCTAGATAACTCTAACAGATAGCTTAATGTGTTTAAGGGTTGGCGATAGATAAATAAATTGGGAATAAGACATTGGAAACTAGACTAAACTTGCTTATCTATTTATCCAGATATTGAATCTAGAACTTAATGTTAGTTTAAATTTTGTTTATGGATTGGTTTAGATTTTCGAAGATATCTAGCGAAGTTTAATAGATAATTACGTATAATTTTGTGAAAATGTAGATAATAATAATAATCAAGGTAATGTAAGATAGAATGGTGTGGGTTGTCTACTTCTCTAGATATTGAATGTACCATCTAAAGCAAGAGTTGTTTTAGATTTTCGAAATTATCTAGCAAAGTTTGATAGATAACTACGTATAATTTAATGAAAATATAGATAATACAATAGGGCTTAAGGTAATGTGAGATAGAGTCTTGTGAGTTGTCTACTTCTCTAGATATTGAATGTACCATCTAAGGCTGGAGTTGTTTTAGATTTTCGAAGTTATCTAACAAAGTTTAATATATAACTACGTCTAATTTAGTGAAAATATAGATAATACAAAGAGGATTAAGATAATGTGAGATAGAGTGGTGTGGGTTGTCTACTTCTCTAGATATTGAATGTACCATCTAAAGCTGGAGTTGTTTTAGATTTTCGAAATTATCTAGCAAAGTTTAATAGATAACTACGTATAATTTAGTGAAAATATAGATAATACAAAGAGGATTAAGATAATGTGAGATAGAGTGGTGTGGGTTGTCTACTTCTCTAGATATTGAATGTACCATCTAAAGCTGGAGTTGTTTTAGATTTTCGAAATTATCTAGCCAAGTTTAATAGATAACTACGTATAATTTAGTGAAAATATAGATAATACAAAGAGGATTAAGATAATGTGAGAGAGAGTGGTGTGGGTTGTCTACTTCTCTAGATATTGAATGTACCATCTAAAGCTGGAGTTGTTTTAGATTTTCGAAATTATCTAGCCAAGTTTAATAGATAACTACGTATAATTTAGTGAAAATATAGATAATACAAAGAGGATTAAGATAATGTGAGAGAGAGTGGTGTGGGTTGTCTACTTCTCTAGATATTGAATGTACCATCAAAAGCTGGAGTTGTTTTAGATTTTCGAAATTATCTAGCCAAGTTTAATAGAAAACTACGTATAATTTAGTGAAAATATAGATAATAAAAAGAGGATTAAGATAATGTGAGAGAGAGTGGCGTGGGTTGTCTACTTCTCTAGATATTGAATGTACCATCTAAAGCTGGAGTTGTTTTAGATTTTCGATATTATCTAGCCAAGTTTGATAGATATCTACGTATAATTTAGTGAAAATATAGATAATACAAAGAGGATTAAGATAATGTGAGATAGAGTGGTGTGGGTTGTCTACTTCTTTAGATATTGAATGTAACATCTAAAGCTGGAGTTGTTTTAGATTTTCGAAATTATCTAGCAAAGTTTAATAGATAACTACGTATAATTTAGTGAAAATATAGATAATACAATAGGGCTTAAGGTAATGTGAGATACAGTGTTGTGAGTTGTCTACTTCTCTAGATATTGAATGTACCATCTAAGGCTGGAGTTGTTTTAGATTTTCGAAGTTAGCTAACAAAGTTTAATAGATAACTACGTATAATTTAGTGAAAATATAGGTAATACAAAGAGGATTAAGATAATGTGAGACAGAGTGGTGTGGGTTGTCTACTTCTTTAGATATTGAATGTAACATCTAAAGCTGTAGTTGTTATAGGTTTTCGAAATTATCTAGCAAAGTTTAATAGATAACTACGTATAATTTAGTGAAAATATAGATAATACAAAGAGGATTAAGATAATGTGAGATAGAGTGGTGTGGGTTGTCTACTTCTTTAGATATTAAATGTAACATCTAAAGCTGGAGTTGTTATAGATTTTCGAAATTATCTAGCCAAGTTTAATAGATAACTACGTATAATTTAGTGAAAATATAGATAATACAAAGAGGATTAAGATAATGTGAGATAGAGTGGTGTGGGTTGTCTACTTCTCTAGATAATGAATGTACCATCTAAAGCTGGAGTTGTTTTAGATTTTCGATATTATCTAGCCAAGTTTGATAGATATCTACGTATAATTTAGTGAAAATATAGATAATACAAAAAGGATTAAGATAATGTGAGATAGAGTGGTGTGGGTTGTCTACTTCTTTAGATATTGAATGTAACATCTAAAGCTGGAGTTGTTTTAGATTTTCGAAATTATCTAGCAAAGTTTAATAGATAACTACGTATAATTTAGTGAAAATATAGATAATACAATAGGGCTTAAGGTAATGTGAGATACAGTGTTGTGAGTTGTCTACTTCTCTAGATATTGAATGTACCATCTAAGGCTGGAGTTGTTTTAGATTTTCGAAGTTAGCTAACAAAGTTTAATAGATAACTACGTATAATTTAGTGAAAATATAGGTAATACAAAGAGGATTAAGATAATGTGAGACAGAGTGGTGTGGGTTGTCTACTTCTTTAGATATTGAATGTAACATCTAAAGCTGTAGTTGTTATAGGTTTTCGAAATTATCTAGCAAAGTTTAATAGATAACTACGTATAATTTAGTGAAAATATAGATAATACAAAGAGGATTAAGATAATGTGAGATAGAGTGGTGTGGGTTGTCTACTTCTTTAGATATTGAATGTAACATCTAAAGCTGGAGTTGTTATAGATTTTCGAAATTATCTAGCCAAGTTTAATAGATAACTACGTATAATTTAGTGAAAATATAGATAATACAAAGAGGATTAAGATAATGTGAGATAGAGTGGTGTGGGTTGTCTACTTCTCTAGATATTGAATGTACCATCTAAAGCTGGAGTTGTTTTAGATTTTCGAAATTATCTAGCCAAGTTTAATAGATAACTACGTACAATTTAGTGAAAATATAGATTATACAAAGAGGATTAAGATAATGTGAGATAGAGTGGTGTGGGTTGTCTACTTCTCTAGATATTGAATGTACCATCTAAAGCTGGAGTTGATTTAGATTTTCGAAATTATCTAGCAAAGTTTAATAGATAACTACGTATAATTTAGTGAAAATATAGATAATACAATAGTGCTTAAGGTAATGTGAGATATACTGTTGTGAGTTGTCTACTTCTCTAGATATTGAATGTACCATCTAAGGCTGGAGTTGTTTTAGATTTTCGAAGTTATCTAACAAAGCTTAATAGATAACTACGTATACTTTAGTGAAAATATAGATAATACAATAAGGATTAAGGTAATGTGAGATAGACTGTTGTGAGTTATCTACTTATCTAGATATTGAATGTACCATCTTAAACTAGACTTGTTTTAGATTTTCGAAGTTATCTAGCAAAGTCAAAGATAACGTCGCAGCAAATCCAACATCTAGATGTTATCTAGTTGAGTCTAATTTTGTGCAGTCTAGTTTAATCTAGCCTGGTCTAGTTTAGTCTACTTTAATTGAACTTGTCTAGTCTCGTTTAGTCTTGTCCAGTCTTGTCTAGTCTTGTCTAGTCTTGTCTACTCTTGTCTAGTCTTGTCTAGTCTTGTCTAGTCTTGTGTAGTCTTGTCTAGTCTTGTCTACTCTTGTCTAGTCTTGTCTAGTCTTGTCTAGTCTTGTCTTGTCTAGGCTTGTCTAGTCTTGCTTTGTCTTGTCTAGTCTAGTCTTGTCTAGTTTTGTCTATCTAGTTTCACAGCTGACTTTATCAACAAAAGATAGAGTTAGCTCTGAAATAAAAGCAAGAGTTATCTATTAGACAAAAGATTGTGTTATCTATGAAACAAATGATAATGTTCGATCGTTATCGAATGTTAGAGTTATCTACCGAACAAAATTTACAAGTATCTATAAACAAAAGATAGATAATTCCAAAGATAGATAGATTAATCCTCACTGACCTTAACGACCGCCGAAAATTCTATCTAGATTGCTCCGCCAGACTCCAACAAGACAAGACTCCAACTCTGCCAGGCTCCTTCTCTCCATCAATACTACTCTGCTAGACTCCCATCTGGACTGATCTGCCAGATAACCGAGGTTAGTTCATGCGAGCAATCGCAACTGCGATGTTAGTCTAATCTGGTGGTTAATCTTGGTCTTAGTCTAGTTCTGGTCCAAGTCACGCCGATTTGGTTAGCGAGTGAAAAGTTCTTCTCAAAATGGACGATTTCCCTTGACGCCTTGCGGGGCTCACCATGTTGCGACCTCGACCTTGCCGCTGCATCAGGCGTTTGCTGCTCAGCTGCAACCCTGAATTGCAACCCTGCGACTGTTCTAGAACATTCAGTGGTGAATGTTATAGAACATTTCACCAGAGACAAGTAAATGAAGTCAGTCAAGTAGATCAGTCACCAGTGTGATGTTAGTCTAATCTAGTCGCTAGTCTTAGCCAAGTTTTGGTCGAATTCACGCAAATTTTGATGAGCTAGTGAAGATTTCGTTTCAATATGGACGATTACCCATGACCTCTTGCGACTTCGGCGCTGACGATGTTGCGACCTCGACCTCGCTAGTGCAACAGGTGTTTGCTGCTCAGCTGCAACCCCGAATTGCAACCCTGCGGATGTTCTAGAACATTCCGTGTCGTAATTTGTTTACAAACAGATGAGCTCGCCTCATTTGTAAACAGACGTGCATTGCGAAACTACGTCAAATTAACGATTTAATGAATTAATTAGTGCTGTTTATATAGTTAGAACATTGGAAAGCGGAACATTGGCAGACGGCGTGTATCCTGGCTGAAGAACCTAAGGGATTGGTTTAATTCTAGCAATGTTCAGCTGTTCAGAGCTGCAGTCAACAAGGTCCGGATTGCTGTGATGATAGCAACCCTCCGATACGAGATGTACTATGAGAAGAAGAATATAGTGAGACAATGTTTTAAGAGTAAGTTGGATTTGCCGATTTGAATTAGCATAGATTACATAATTGTGGTTGTAGATTGTAGTTTTGGTGGTGACGACTTGTACTGCGACCTTCGCAGATCTATTGTACCCCTGACTACTTAGTTAGATAAGGCTAAATATCCTTCTGTTTGCGAGAAATCGCCAGATGGAAAAAGATCAGGAGATGTGAGATGGCAAGACAATATCACGAGTCCAATATATGGAAACGGCAGCCCAGGATTCTTAGTCAGGACATTTATGGGACTGAATGTAGGAGGATCGTCCATGAGGCCAAGAACCACGAAGGATTGTAGCGCCGAGGAATAAGTAAGTAAATAATAGATCTTTTCATATTTAAAATTATTTTGTGCGCCTCCGTCAATTTCCGCCATGTTTTCGGGCACTTTTATGATGTATAACTAGTGAAAATAACGAAATGTGCCCGAAACTTTCATATTCCGTCCTTCTAAACATTGCGGATGCGCTTAACTAACCGTAAAAAGGTCTATTGGCAGTGAGTTTTCAGCCATTCCAACACAGATAACATAAGTTTGGTGTATTAGGTCATATTGTTGTAATGGTTGCCTTTACTGTTCTGCTGGCTTAACACTGGCTGGTTTAACTTTTCTCTCGACATAGTTAGACAATGTTTTTTAGACAATACTAGTTTTCTGACCACATAGAGAATGCTTTTACAGACAAAACCAGACTTTACCTTTCTATTAGCACTGACTACATAGTTAGACAATGTCTTTAGACAAGACTAGATTTGTCAATTTCAGTTAACACATTGCATTGTTAGGCAATGTTATTAGACAAGACTAGATTTCCCATTTCAATTACCACTGACTACATAGTTAGACAGTGTTTTCAGACAAGACCAGTTTTCTCTCCACATAGTTAGACAATGTTTTTTAGACAAGCATAATTTTCTAAACACATAGACAATGCTTTTATAGACAAAACCAGACTCTACCATTCTTTTAACATTGACCACATAGTTAGACATTGTTTTTAGAAAGACTAGATTTGTCAATTTCAATTAGCACTGATTACATAGACAAGACTAAATATCCCATTCTAATTCGCACTGGCAGATAAAAAATGGTTTTAGACAAGATTAGATTTGTCAATTTCATTTAGCACTGATTGCTTAGTTGGACAATGTTATTAGACAAGACTAGATTTCCCATTTCAATTGCCACTGACTACATAGTTAGACAGTGTTTTTAGACAAGACAAGTTTTCTCTCCATATAATTAGACAATGTTTTTTAGACAAGGCTGATTTTCTGAACACATAGACAATTCTTTTATAGACAAATTTTACCTTGACCAGATGACCTTTGACCAGATTTTACCTTTCTATTAACACTGACTACATAGTTAGACAATGTCTTTAGACAAGTCTAGATTTGTCAATTTCAATTACCAATGATTACATAGCCAAGATGAATGTGTCATAATTTTGACACATTGAAAATTGGCAAATAATGCAGCTCTGAAATCACCTTACTGCAGCCGGTCCCAAGCCCGGATAAAAGAGGAGGGTTGAGCGGAGGGTTAACTACCCACCCTCGGAAAAAAGAAACTTGTTATGAAAACTGCAACTTTGCCTCGGAACCCGACAGACAAACACAAAAAACGACAAATGCAATGTAAAAGGACCATGAATATTGGAACTTGGAATGTCCAGAGTTGGTACAGACCTGGAGCTGCTATAAATGCTGTGGAACAACTGGAAAACATAGGAATGGATATAACAGCCGTCCAAGAAATAAGATGGCCAGACGATGGAAATATAAAAATAAGTAAATCCACCATCTTCTTCAGCGGTAACAAAAACGGAAGACATGAATTTGGAACGGGCTTTGTGATTAGAGACAACCTAGTACAGAATATACTAAATTTTAAACCTATAAATGAAAGGATATGCTACATACGAATGAAGGGAGAGCGATACAACATTTCGATTATCTCAGCGCATGCACCAGCGGAAGAGAAGGATGAAGATATCAAGGATGACTTCTAGGATGCCCTAGAAAGAGAGATAGATACGATGCCCAAACAGGATATGCGCATACTCTGCGGGGACTTTAATGCTAAAATAGGCAAAGAGGCCAGCCTATACCCCACAATAGGTAAACACAGCCTACACAATATATCCAACGACAATGGCTTAAGACTCACAGAAACTGCAGCAGCTAATAATATGCTAATAAAGTCAACCATGTTTCCGCATAAAGACATCCATAAGCAAACCTGGGTCTCAAACGACCATATTACACGCAACCAAATTGACCACATCATTGTAGATGCCCGTCATGGCAACAATATTATAGACGTAAGAAGCCTGAGAGGAATAGACGGAGACACAGATCATTACTTAGTCAGAGCAAAAGTCAAGTCCAGAATATCTAGCCACAAATACAATAAAACAACAATAAACCCACAATGGAACATGGACGAAATACACAATGCAGAGAAACAACAAAACTATAGAGAACAACTTGAACAAACCTTGAACTCTGAAAGAGAAGACAATGATATAGAACAGCTATGGGAAGCGACTGCCGAAATAATAACCAAGACAGCTGACAAGATCTTTGGAAGGAGTAAGCAGAAGAGGGCAAAAACATGGTATGACGAGGAATGTCGGAAACAACTGGAAAAAAGACAAACAGTAAGAAAGACTTGGATACAACTGCAAACAGACCAAAGTAAAAAGGAATATGACGACTGTCGAAAAGAAACAAGAAAAATAATACGCACAAAGAAAAGAAACTACGAACAACAAAAATATGAAACTATGGAGAGAGACCGACCCAAACCAGGCTCCAGAGAATTCTACAAAGCAATTTCCTCTGAGAAAAGAGGGCATAGAGCCAATTCCATCCACACACTGAGAGACAACCAAGGCCGTATGATAATCGACGGTAAAGAAATAACTGAAGAATGGAAAAAGTATTTTAGAGACCTTCTAAACATCATACAGGAAGAACAGCACAAAGAAGAGATCTATATCACAGCGGACATGCCCGTCAAAAATCCTTCCTTTGAAGAAACCCAAAAGGCCTTAAATAAGCTGAAAAATCACAAAGCGCCGGGTACGGACGAGATACCAGCAGAACTTCTGAAATATGGGGGAGACGCACTACATCGCCAAATCCACCAGCTAATAACGCACATATGGTTAGAAGAAAGGATACCAGCACGATGGAAGGAAAACATAATAGTGCCCATCCACAAAAAAGGGGACAAAACAAAATGCGCGAATTATAGAGGAATCTCACTCCTAAACACGGCATATAAAACCCTCTCAAACATCATTCTTAGTAGACTAATCCCTTATGCTGAAAATGTCCTAGGCGAATATCATGCCGGGTTTAGGGCAAACAGATCAACAATAGATCAACTATTAACGCTTGAAGACAACTTCTAGAAAAGGGATGGGAGTATAACAAACCCATACACAATCTTTTCATAGACTTTCGACAGGCATATGATAGCGTAGAAAGAAGCCAAGTATGGAATGCCATGGCGGAGTTCTCAATACCAAAGAAACTCATTCGGATGACCAAAGTCTGTATGGAGGGTGGAATATCTAAAGTACGTGTAAATAATAAACTGTCTGGCAGCTTTGAAATCAACAGTGGACTTAAACAGGGTGATGCGTTATCTCCACTACTATTCAACCTTGTATTAGAGAAAGCCATGAGGTCGGCCTAAATAAAAACAGAATTGCTATCGGGTCAAGGTCCCAAAGTGTTACTCGCATATGCAGATGACATAGATCTCGTTGGAGACTCCATTCTATCCACGAAAGACATTTTCAACAAGGTGGAAGGAGCAACAAGTGAAGTAGGGCTGAAGATTAATGAAGAGAAAACGAAATATATGTGTATAAATAGAACGACACGAAGAGACAGAATAGAACAAAATATGACGATCAACACCTTTAATTTCGAAAGAGTACAACGTTTTAAGTATCTGGGGGCCGTAATCACAGCGGACAACGATGTTACCGGAGAAATAAAAGACAGAATCCAATCTGCAAACCGCTGTCTATTTGCACTGAATAAGCTCATAAAATCAAAAAATCTCACAAGAAGTTCAAAGATCAAAATCTATAAATCCATCGTCAGACTTGTAATAACATACGGATGCGAAACGTGGACCATGACCAAAGCAAACGAAGAAAAGCTCAGACGCTTTGAACGAAAAATACTTGAAAAAATACCTCACCATGACATCACCACAGACCAGTATAAGATCAGAACCAATATCGAATTAAAAGCACTCTACAACGACACCGATATTGTCCAAGAAATTAAATCACAGCGACTAAGATGGGCAGGCCACGTGCACAGACTGCATAACGAAAGACTTGTAAAACTGGTATGGGAGGAGATTCCCACAGGCAAGAGACCGCTCGGACGTCCCAGAATGCGATGGAGAGATAACATCCAAGCAGATCTCCGGAAAATGAACATTCCATTTGACCCTAGGTTGATGGAAGACCGAACAAATTGGAAAAAAGTTGTACAGTCAGCCAAGACCCACCCAGGGTTGTAGCGCTACGTGATGATGATGATGACATAGCCAAGACTTGACATCCCATTCAAATTAGCACTGGCTACTACTAGTTAGGTTAGGTTATTAGCATAGGTGGGCATTAACTTGTTAATCCGTTAATCGTTAGTTAACGAAGTTAACAAAATGTTTAACTGATTAACTTTTAATTTAACTCAAAAAAATGTTAACGCTCTTGTTAACTTCCGTTAAATTGAACTTCCGTTAACTTTAGTCCGTTACATTGGTTGTTTGTTGACATATTGTCATTTTTTGTTTAAATTACGCACCACGAGGGCATACCAGCGCGGCCCGGCGCAACAGCAACCGCTCAAAAGAGCAAAAATCCAGAGCCGAAAAAAATAAAGCGACCCTGTTGATTATTTGCTCTGTGCGAGTGATTATAACCTGACTTTTTTAGCGTTAGCGTTATTTTTAACCGACTTCATTTATATTTCATCATTTAATAGTTTTAATGGAAATAGTTGATGGTGTAACATTTACAAGATTACATCATGAACACTACTACTTCTACTCAAAGTACGCAAAGCTCTGAAAGTGAAACTGAATCAAATCCTCGGCCACACTTGAGTGATTACTTTGTATTCCAATCAAAACTTTGAGAACATAAGTTGATTTATGAATGAAACCTGTGTTTGCCTAATGTTTGTACAATAAAGGCTCACGTGGCTATAGTCCATTTTTTTTAGAATGCAGTTCAGGGAAGATAGGGCTTATTTGACCTTGTTCTGTGATTGGCTTAAATCGAGGAGAAGTTCACACCGACGATATTTACTTCTCCATCTCAACCTCTTTTCTCTCTTTCTTTTCACATACATTTGCAGCAGTTTTGTCAATGGCTGCCGTGTCAATTCACAATTATCATCTGACATGGGCGTAGCCAAGGGGGGAGTTTTGGGGGTTCAACAACTAGATTGAACATTTGTCATAGTGTAAATCAGGTTACTAGTTACTGCATTCTTAAAAAAATGAACTATAGTCTTAATAATCTCAAACAATATGTGAAAACGACGCATGCATCCAAATATGTGCAGTTTGAAGAAAAAGTAAAAGCAGCGTCAACTCGTGGGAAAAATAAAATCTTCAGAAAGGTTTTCTTTTAAGCCCTCATCAAGTGCTGTGAATTTGAATTCTTCTGATGTTGATGCAGACAGCATTAGCAGTAGAATCGATTTGTTTTCACCTCAACCTATTAAAAGATTACGTGAACAAAGTTGGTGAATCTTTTGGCATGGCGGCTACTTGCAGGTCATGTTACTAGGGGCTAGAGCGCTTGCCTTAATTCAAGTTGAATCTCAAGCATATCTTGGGACTCTACTACCTATAATTGCGACAACAGTGTTCAAACTGCAAGATCTTAGTCACTTGGTTCATTGTTGTACCCCATTGGCCAATGCTCCTATTATCTGGCATAAAACAAGATTTGAACGGTTTATGGAAGATGAAGAATGCCAGCTGGCTGCAACCCTTTACCCAAAGTTGCGACTACTGTGGCTGTAAAAGTATGATAGCAGCAAGTTATCAAAAGTCAAGAAACTTCTGGAAGCAAAAGTTGAAGACGCTCTGAATAGAAAAAAGGAAGCAAATGGAAATGAAAAGAATAGTGCCAGTATTAGCGGAAGCAGCAATAATGAAGAAGAAGAAGTAGATTTTTTCAGCTCTGTTACTCAGTTTGAAGAAGATAGGTCTAGAGGACGCCAGAAAACTCTCAAAAACAAAGCGCAGAATTTGGTGAGAACTTGGCTAGACTTAAATTCAAAAGAATCTTTTTTTAAAATATATAGTACTGCAATCCCATCAAGCGCCACAGTAGAACGGCTCTTTTCAACAGGGAAAGATATTTTGAGAGCTAAACGCTCATCATTGTCAGATGACAATTTTAATCTGCTTATGTTCATGAAAGGCAACATAAACTTACAAATATTGACGAATTATGAATAATACAATAAATAGCCTGTTTCTTCCATATTAGTCTTCCATAGTAGGTGTGTATATGCTCTGCTACCCGTGCGAACCTGGGCGGGTCGCTACTGACGCTTTTAATAATTAATTCAATTAATCTATCTACTTGTTTTTGTTTTATTTACCAATGTATTCCATCCCAAAAGGTAAAAAAAGCAGTATACGTTTTGGATGGTTAACTTTGAACGGTTAACTTTAACTTAAAGTTAAATTTTCGAAATTTAAACGCTTTAACCATTAGCGAAGTTAACTTTTTTATTAACGAGTTAACGATTAACGAAGTTCACTTTTGAATTAACTGTGCCCACCTATGGTTATTAGACAAGACTAGATTTCCCATTTCAATTACCACTGACTATATAGTTACACAGTGTTTTCATACAAGACCAGTTTTCTCTCCACATAGTTAGACAATATTTTTTAGACAAGATTAATTTTCTGAACACATAGACAATCCTTTTATAGACAAAACCAGACTACCTTTCTATTAACACTGACTACATAGTTAGACAATGTTTTTAGACAAGACTAGAAGCGTAAATTTCAATTAGCATTGATTACATAGACAAGACTAAATATCCCATTCCAATTAGCACTGGCTACTTAGTTAGACAATGTTTTTAAACAAGACTAGATTTGTCAATTTCATGTAAAACTGATTGCATAGTTAGACAATGTTTTTAGAGAAGACTAGATTTCCCATTTCAATTAACAAAATTACATAGTTAGACAGTGTTTTTAGACAAGACCAGCTTTCTCTTCACATAGACAATGTTTTTTAGACAAGACTAATTTTCTGAACACATAGACAATACTTTTACAGACAAAACCTGACTCTGCCTTTCTATTAACACTGGCTACATAGTTAGACAATGTTTTTTAGACAAGACTAATTTTCTGAACACATAGACAATTCTTTTATAGACAAAACCAGATTCCACCTTTCTATTAACACTGACTATATAAGTAGACATTGTTTTTTGACAAGACTAGATTTGTCAGTTTCAATTAGCACTGATTACATAGAAAAGTCATAATATCCCATTCCAATTAGCGCTGGCTACATAGTTAGACAATGTTTTTAGACAAGACTAGATTTGTCAATTTCATTTAACACTGATTACATAGTTGGACAATATTATTAGACAAGACTAGATTTCCCATTTCAATTACCACTGACTACATAGTTAGGCAGTGTTTCTGGACAAGACCAGTTTTCTCTCCACATAGTTAGACAATGTTTTTCATACAAGATTAATTTTCTGAACATATAGACAATACTTTTACAGACAAAACCTGACTCTACCTTTCTATTAACACTGGCTACATAGTTAGACATTGTTTTTAGACAAGACTAGATTTGTGAATTTCAATTAGCATTGATTAGATAGACAAGACATAATATCCCATTCCAATTAGCACTGGTAACATAGTTAGACAGTGTTTTTAGACAAAACTAGATTTATCAACTTCATTTAACAGTGACTATATAGTTAGGCAATGTTTTTAGACAAGACTAGATTGCTCATTTCAATTACCACTGGATTAATAGTTACAGTGTTTTTGGACAAGACCAGTTTTCTCTCCACATAGTTAGACAATGTTTTTCAGACAAGACTAATTTTCTGAATTATAGACACAACCAGATTCTACCTTTCTATTAACACTGGCTACATAAATTGAAAAGTGATAATAACATCCACTTTTGGACAGCTTTACTAATTACATCGAGGGAGGTACACGGGAATCTTCTGTTACTCTTTAGCACACAGCGCTCGAGATGCATTGTGTGAGCCTTGCGCTACGTCAAAACAAGTAACGAGAAAGGTCAAGACCTAATATGTCAGGGGCTGAAGGCCATAGGTTTATGTACTAGGAAAGTAACATAAGGTATAGTTATAATTTGTGTAACCTCACTCCTTAGGTAAAATGAGAAACCTCACCTTTGTTCGTGAGTTCTTCTGAAATTCCTCATCACCGGACCATTTGTAGTACAAACCCAAGATCATTTGTAGTTTGTGGTGTACAAACCAAACAAAGGAATCGTATATTATGCATACGTCGGAATATTGGACAACAATCGTGTCTCGTTATCTAACGTTGCACATGGCACCCATGCAAAGCTTACATAACTAAAGAGTAACAGAAGATTTCCGTGTCCCTCTCTTGATTTAATTAGTAAAGCTGTCCCAAAGTGGATGTTATTATCACTTTTCAATTTGAGTAGGCATTGTCTATGTGACTGTATAAATCATTGTCAATTTGAACTGGCTACATAGCTTGACATTGTTTTTAGACAAGACTAGATTTGTCAATTTCAATTAGCACTGATTACATAGACAAGTCTTAATATCACATTCCAATTAGCACTGGCTACATACTTAGACAATGTTTTTAAACAAGACTAGATTTGTCAATTTCTTTTAATACTGATTGCATAGTAGACAATGTTATAAGTAAGACTAAATTTCCCATTTCGATTACCACTGACTACATAGTTAGACAGTGTTTTCAGACCAGATCAGTTTTCTCTCCACATAGTTAGACAATGTTTTTTAGACAAGACTAATTTTCTGAACTCATATACAATGCTTTTATAGACAAAACCAATCTCTACCTTTCTATTAACACTGACTACATAGTAAGACATTGTTCTTAGACAAGACTAGTTTTATCAATTTCAATTAGCACTGATTACATAGACTAGACCTAATATCTCATTCCAGTTAACACTGCTTACATAGTTAGACAGTGTTTTTAGACAAGACCAGTTTTCTCTCCACATAGTTAAACAATGTTTTTTAGACAAGACTAATTTTCTGAACACATAGATAATGCTTTTATAAACAAAACCAATCTCTACCTTTCTATTAACACTGACTACATAGTTAGACATTGTTTTTAGAGAAGACTAGATTTGTAAGTTTCAATTAGCACTGATTACATAGACAAGACTAAATCTTCTTCTTCGCTTTTCTCTTGACAGAAGAGTCGTGATCAAGCTTCGTATTACTTCGTTACTCGCTTTTCAAAATTTCGCCATTTTCCACGATTGTAGGCGCTGAGTGCTGCTTGGTTGATTATTAAGTCAGTGGATGCCCTTATTTGATCAGTCCAGCGTGTAGGAGACCTACTTCGGGACCTAGTACCTTCTACCCGACCCTGAACTATTAGTCGCTCCAAGTTGTCCTTGTGTCTTCTCTGAATCTGCCCGAAATATCTAAGGATTCGAGCTTTCACTATTTTGGATAACCTTTGAGGTTCGTTTACTTCTTGGATGATGGACGCATTAGTTCTTCTTGTTGTCCAAGGAACTCGTAGGATTCTTCTGCACCACCATAGTTCAAACGCGTCGATCTTCCTGCGATCGACAGCCTTCATCGACCATGTTTTTGCTAAGTACCGGGAATATCAGTGTTTTAATGATAGTTTTTTTGTTTTGTTTAAAGCGATAGCCACTATCTTTCCATGTTTTTTGAAAACTGTTCACTGTCCGTCTAGCGATTTCGCATTTACGAATGATTTCCTGAGAACTGCCACCCTCATTTGAAATCAATGCTCCTAGATAGATATATTGGCTCACGACTTGGTATTGACCCAGGTGGAAAATGTCTGGCATATTATTCTAGACCCTGTCGATGATCATATCTTTGGTCGTTGAGGTAGTTGATGGCCAAGCCAAGGTTATTACTTTCCATTTCCAGTTTATGCAAGATTTCCAGAAGTTCCTCTTGGGTATTTGCTAGTAGGAAGGATATCGTCCGCATATTCCACCAACTGCAATTTCGCCATTCCATCCGTCGGTCACCTTTCTAATAATATATTCTCCATAGATGTTAAATAGAAGAGGCGACAAGATACATCCTTGACGAACTCGTTTTTCTAATTTACAGGGATTAGATAGTTGATTGTCAACTCTTACGACTGCCTTACTGTTTATGTACAGATTCTGAATTAAAAGTGACAGATGATCCGGAACTCCCATTTTCTTCAGGATTATCCAGAGCCAGTTCCAATTAATGCTATCAAAGGCCTTACGATAGTCAACAAAGCATAAGTATAGTGGTCTGTTGAATTCACGATACTTTTCAATGAGTTGGCGAAGATTCAGTATTTGTTCTTTAGTACCACGACCGCGAACAAATCCTGCCCGCTCTGGTAGGATTTGCCATTCTAGATACGTTTTTTAATTTTTCATGAATTATAGAGAGCATTATTTTACTAGCGTGTGAAACCAGAGATATCAGGCGGTAGTTGTCACACAAGATTTTCTCACCATTCTTATGTAGAGGCATAAATATAGATGTCACCCACTTCTCTGGCCATGTTTTTGTGGACCAGATTTTTTGGCACAGGGTGTGAAAAATGTCCTCACTCCCATGTCTTGTATTATTTCTGCTGGGATGTCGTGGCAGCCTGTCAAGCAAGGTTTAAGTTTCCTTGTTTGGTTTAAGTTTCTTGATGTCCAGTTCTATTTCTGCTTTTAGAATGGAAGGTTCATCCATTGCCTCTGTTTATCCAATCTAGTCGTAGTAAAAAGTTGAAACTTTTCAAATTTGTTGCTAACAATGAAACTAGGAAACTTTGCAAAGTTTATTAAATTTCGCCAATTTGCAAACATGTTAGACTCGCCAAGTTTTCAAGTCTCTTTAGATTTGTTAAATTCAATTCGCTAATTTTTGCGAATATTTGCCTAAAAACTTGAAACTTTGCAAATTTGTTTCTAATAATGAAACTAAGAAACGTTGCAAATTTCATTAAATTACGCCAATTTGCAAACATTATAGACTCGCCAAGTTTTCAAGTTTTTTGAGTTTTGTAAAATTTAATTCGCTAACTGTTTGCAAATATTTGCCTGGAAAGTTGAAGCTTTGCAAAAATTGTTGCTAACAATGAAACTAAGAAACGTCGCAAATTTTATTAAATTACGCCAATTTGCGAACATTCTAGACTCGCCTTGTTTCTAGGGATTTGTTAAATTTAATTCGCTAATTTTTGCAAATATTTTCCTAGGAAGTTGAAACTTCGCAAAATTTGTTGCTAACAATGCAACAAAAAAACGTTGCAAATTTCATTGAATTACGCAAATTTGCAAACATTCTAGGCTCGCTTTTCAAGTTTCTTGGGATTTATAAAATTTAATTCGCTAACTTTTGCAAATATTTGCCTTAATAGTTCAAACTTTGCAAATTTGTTGGTAACGACGAAACTAAGAAACGTTGCAAATTTCAATAAATTGCGCCAATTTGCAAATATTTTAGACTCGCCAAGTTTTCAAGTTTCTTGAGATTTGTGAAATTTAATTCGCTAACTTTTGCAAATATTTGCCTAGAAAGTTGAAACTTTGCAAATTTGTTGCTAACAATGAAATTAAGAAACGTTGCAAATTTCATTAAATTGCGCCAATTTGCAAGCATTTTAAACTTACCAAATTTACAAATTTCTTGAAATTTCTTAAATTTAATTAGCTAACATTTGAAAATATTTGCCTAGAAAGTTGAAACTTTGCAAATTTGTTGATAACAATGAAACTAATAAACGTTGCAAATTTTATTAAATTACGCCAATTTGCAAACGTTTTAGACTCGCCAAGTTTACAAGTTTCTTGAGATTAAATTTAATTCGCTAACTTCTCCAAATATTTGCCTAGAGAGTTGAAACTTTGTAAATTTGTTGCTTACAATGAAACTAACAAACGTTGAAAATTTAAATAAATTACGCCAATTTGCAAATATTCTAGACTCGCCAAGTTCAAGTTTACAAGTCTCTTGAGATTTGTTAAATTTAATTCGCTAACTGTTGCAAATATTTGCCTAGATAATTGAAACTTTGCAAATTTGTTGCTAACAATGAAACTAAGAAACGTTGCAAATTTCATTAAATTACGCCCATTTGCAAACATTTTAGACTCGCCAAGTTTTCAAGTTTCTTGAGATTTGTTAAATTTATTTCGCTAACTTTTGCAAATATTTGCATAGAAAGTTGAAACTTTGCAAATTTATTGCTAACAATGAAGTTATTAAACGTTGCAAATTTCATTAAATTACGCCAATTTGAAAACATCTTCTGTCTCGTCTAGTCTTGTATGTCTAGTCTTGTCTGTCTAGTCTTGTCTGTCTAGTCTTGTGTGTCTAGTCTTGTCTGTCTAGTCTTGTCGATCTAATCTTGTCTGTCTAGTCTTGTCTGTCTAGTCTTGTCTGTCTAGTCTTGTCTGTCTAGTCTTGTCTGTCTAGTCTTGTGTGTCTAGTCTTGTCTGTCTAGTCTTGTCGATCTAGTCTTGTCTGTCTAGTCTTGTCTGTCTAGTCTTGTCTGTCTAGTCTTGTCTGTCTAGTCTTGTCTGTCTAGTCTTGTCTGTCTAGTCTTGTCTGTCTAGTCTTGTCTGTCTAGTCTTGTCTGTCTAGTCTTGTCTGTCTAGTCTGTCTAGTCTTGTCTGTCTAGTCTTGTCTGTCTAGTCTTGTCTGTCTAGTCTTGTCTGTCTAGTCTTGTCTGTCTAGTCTTGTCTGTCTAGTCTTGTCTGTCTAGTCTTGTCTGTCTAGTCTTGTCTGTCTAGTCTTGTGTGTCTAGTCTTGTCTGTCTAGTCTTGTCTGTCTAGTCTTGTCTGTCTAGTCTTTTCTGTCTAGTCTCTTCTGTCTAGTCTTTTCGGCCTAGTCTTGTCTGTCTAGTCTTGTCTGTCTAGTGTTGTCTGTCTAGTCTTGTCTGTCTAGTCTTGTGTGTCTAGTCTTGTCTGTCTAGTCTTGTCTGTCTAGTCTTGTCTGTCTAGTCTTGTCTGTCTAGTCTTGTCTGTCTAGTCTTGTCTGTCTAGTCTTGTCTGTCTAGTCTTGTCTGTCTAGTCTTGTCTGTCTAGTCTTGTCTGTCTAGTCTTGTGTGTCTAGTCTTGTCTGTCTAGTCTTGTCTGTCTAGTCTTGTCTGTCTAGTCTTGTCTGTCTAGTCTTGTCTGTCTAGTCTTGTCTGTCTAGTCTTGTCTGTCTAGTCTTGTCTGTCTAGTCTTGTCTGTCTAGTCTTGTCTGTCTAGTCTTGTCTGTCTAGTCTTGTCTGTCTAGTCTTGTCTGTCTAGTCTTGTCTGTCTAGTCTTGTCTGTCTAGTCTTGTCTGTCTAGTCTTGTCTGTCTAGTCTTGTCTGTCTAGTCTTGTCTGTCTAGTCTTGTCTGTCTAGTCTTGTCTGTCTAGTCTTGTCTGTCTAGTCTTGTCTGTCTAGTCTTGTCTGTCTAGTCTTGTCTGTCTAGTCTTGTCTGTCTAGTCTTGTCTGTCTAGTCTTGTCTGTCTAGTCTTGTCTGTCTAGTCTTGTCTGTCTAGTCTTGTCTGTCTAGTCTTGTCTGTCTAGTCTTGTCTGTCTAGTCTTGTCTGTCTAGTCTTGTCTGTCTAGTCTTGTCTGTCTAGTCTGTCTTGTCTGTCTAGTCTTGTCTGTCTAGTCTTGTCTGTCTAGTCTTGTCTGTCTAGTCTTGTCTGTCTAGTCTTGTCTGTCTAGTCTTGTCTGTCTAGTCTTGTCTGTCTAGTCTTGTCTGTCTAGTCTTGTCTGTCTAGTCTTGTCTGTCTAGCTCTTGTCTGTCTAGTCTTGTCTGTCTAGTCTTGTCTGTCTAGTCTTGTCTGTCTAGTCTTGTCTGTCTAGTCTTGTCTGTCTAGTCTTGTCTGTCTAGTCTTGTCTGTCTAGTCTTGTCTTGTTTGTCTTGTCTGTCTAGTCTTGTCTGTCTAGTCTTGTCTGTCTAGTCTTGTCTGTCTAGTCTTGTCTGTCTAGTCTTGTCTGTCTAGTCTTGTCTGTCTAGTCTTGTCTGTCTAGTCTTGTCTGTCTAGTCTTGTCTGTCTAGTCTTGTCTGTCTAGTCTTGTCTGTCTAGTCTTGTCTGTCTAGTCTTGTCTGTCTAGTCTTGTCTGTCTAGTCTTGTCTGTCTAGTCTTGTCTGTCTAGTCTTGTCTGTCTAGTCTTGTCTGTCTAGTCTTGTCTGTCTAGTCTTGTCTGTCTAGTCTTGTCTGTCTAGTCTTGTCTGTCTAGTCTGTCTAGTCTTGTCTGTCTAGTCTTGTCTGTCTAGTCTTGTCTGTCTAGTCTGTCTAGTCTTGTCTGTCTAGTCTTGTCTGTCTAGTCTTGTCTGTCTAGTCTTGTCTGTCTAGTCTTGTCTGTCTAGTCTTGTCTGTCTAGTCTTGTCTGTCTAGTCTTGTCTGTCTAGTCTTGTCTGTCTAGTCTTGTCTGTCTAGTCTTGTCTGTCTAGTCTTGTCTGTCTAGTCTTGTCTGTCTAGTCTTGTCTGTCTAGTCTTGTCTGTCTAGTCTTGTCTGTCTAGTCTTGTCTGTCTAGTCTTGTCTGTCTAGTCTTGTCTGTCTAGTCTTGTCTGTCTAGTCTTGTCTGTCTAGTCTTGTCTGTCTAGTCTTGTCTGTCTAGTCTTGTCTGTCTAGTCTTGTCTGTCTAGTCTTGTCTGTCTAGTCTTGTCTGTCTCGTCTTGTCTGTCTGGTCTTGTCTGTCTGGTCTTGTCTGTCTAGTCTTGTCTGTCTAGTCTTGTCTGTCTAGTCTTGTCTGTCTAGTCTTGTCTGTCGAGTCTTGTCTGTCAGTCTTGTCTGTCTAGTCTTGTCTGTCTAGTCTTGTCTGTCTAGTCTTGTCTGTCTAGTCTTGTCTGTCTAGTCTTGTCTGTCTGGTCTTGTCTGTCTAGTCTTGTCTGTCTAGTCTTGTCTGTCTAGTCTTGTCTGTCTAGTCTTGTCTGTCTAGCCTTGTCTGTCTAGTCTTGTCTGTCTAGTCTTGTCTGTCTAGTCTTGTCTGTCTAGTCTTGTCTGTCTAGTCTTGTCTGTCTAGTCTTGTCTGTCTAGTCTTGTCTGTCGAGTCTTGTCTGTCCAGTCTTGTCTGTCTAGTCTTGTCTGTCTAGTCTTGTCTGTCTAGTCTTGTCTGTCTAGTCTTGTCTGTCTGGTCTTGTCTGTCTAGTCTTGTCTGTCTAGTCTTGTCTGTCTAGTCTTGTCTGTCTAGTCTTGTCTGTCTAGTCTTGTCTGTCTAGCCTTGTCTGTCTAGTCTTGTCTGTCTAGTCTTGTCTGTCTAGTCTTGTCTGTCTAGTCTTGTCTGTCTAGTCTTGTCTGTCTAGTCTTGTCTGTCTAGTCTTGTCTGTCTAGTCTTGTCTGTCTAGTCTTGTCTGTCTAGTCTTGTCTGTCTAGTCTTGTCTGTCTAGTCTTGTCTGTCTAGTCTTGTCTGTCTAGTCTTGTCTGTCTAGTCTTGTCTGTCTAGTCTTGTCTGTCTAGTCTTGTCTGTCTAGTCTTGTCTTTCTAGTCTTGTCTGTCTAGTCTTGTCTGTCTAGTCTTGTCTGTCTAGTCTTGTCTGTCTAGTCTTATCTGTCTAGTCTTGTCTGTCTAGTCTTGTCTGTCTAGTCTTGTCTGTCTAGTCTTGTCTGTCTAGTCTTGTCTGTCTAGTCTTGTCTGTCTAGTCTTGTCTGTCTAGTCTTGTCTGTCTAGTCTTGTCTGTCTAGTCTTGTCTGTCTAGTCTTGTCTGTCTAGTCTTGTCTGTCTAGTCTTGTCTGTCTAGTCTTGTCTGTCTAGTCTTGTCTGTCTAGTCTTGTCTGTCTAGTCTTGTCTGTCTAGTCTTGTCTGTCTAGTCTTGTCTGTCTAGTCTTGTCTGTCTAGTCTTGTCTGTCTAGTCTTGTCTGTCTAGTCTTGTCTGTCTAGTCTTGTCTGTCTAGTCTTGTCTGTCTAGTCTTGTCTGTCTAGTCTTGTCTGTCTAGTCTCTTCTGTCTAGTCTTTTCGGCATAGTCTTGTCTGTCTAGTCTTGTCTGTCTAGTGTTGTCTGTCTAGTCTTGTCTGTCTAGTCTTGTGTGTCCAGTCTTGTCTGTCTAGTCTTGTCTGCCTAGTCTTGTCTGTCTAGTCTTGTCTGTCTAGTCTTGTCTGTCTAGTCTTGTCTGTCTAGTTTTGTATGTCTAGTCTTGTCTGACTGATCTTGTCTGTCTTGTCTTGTTTGACTAATCTTGTCTGTCTATTCTAGTGTGTCTATTCTAAAAAGACTGAGCCTAACTAAACACTTTCGTCAATGTGGTGTTTGTAAACAAATGCTAATTAGATATAAATTCTTCTGGTTTCACTAATTATAAGTCTAAATCAAACAACTTTCCCAAAATTACAAAACTTTAATAATCAGTACAAGATGGATGCGCTCTAGTCTACGCTAGACGGCGCCTTAAAGCTCACGTTTACTAAATCTAAATGCACCCGCCAACACTCATTCAAGCTTGAATCTAGTTAGACCATCGCAGATTCGAAACGGAATCGCTCGGACTACGTAAACTAGACTCAAGCTCGATACTAAAACTAAGCACCAAGTAGTAAACTCTGTCAACTTAATTAAGTTGTCTGAATAGTTTAACTAGTCTAAGTAAGATTGATAGTTTAATTCTCTGACAACTTAACTAAGTTGTCTAATTAGACTAAGTAGACAACACCGACTTAATCTTGATAAGTAGTTTAGAATAAGTATTTTAAACCTCTGACGACTTAACTAAGTTGTGTAAGTAGTCTAAGTAGACAACACCGATTTAATCTAAATCACACGGTTTAACCCTTTTAATTTATAATCCGACTAGCTTAGCACCCACACTGTTGAGAGCCGCTGTTGCCGTCTTGGACAAATAGTTCACCTTCTCATACGGAGCCTGAAACAACAAGCGATTAGTGCTAGACAAGCAGACGACAAACACTTGGATAACTGGCTGGTTTTAAGACTAAACTACGTCTAGTTTAGACTAGTTTAGTCTTAAACGTTATTGTTAATTGTTTACCAAAACTAAATAGTCTAAGTCTTTGTGGATTAAGTCTGCTTAAGTATGGACAAATTTGGTCTAATTTATGGAATAATTTTGTCTAATTCGTTGGATAACTAGCTAGTTTTAAGACTAAACTAAGTCTATTTTGAACTAGTTTAGTCTAAAAAGTTGTGGTTATTTGTATACTAAAACTAAATAGTCTAAGTCTTTGTGGTTTAAGTCTGCTTAAGTTTGAACAAATTTGGTCTAGTTTCAGGCATCTTGTTGCCTTATTTGTTGGATAACTAGCTAGTTTTAAGAGTAAACTACGTCTAGTTTGGACTAGTTTATTCTTAAACGTTGTGGTTAATTGTGTACTAAAACTAAATGTGACTAAGTCTTTGTGGATTAAGTCTGCTTAAGTTCGAACAAATTTGGTCTAGTTTCAGGAATCTTGTTGCCTTATTCGTTGGATAACTAGTTAGTTTTAAGATTAAACTAAGTCTAGTTTGGACTAGTTTAGTCTTAAACATTGTAGTTAACTATGTGCTAAATCTACATAGTCTAAGTTTTTGTGGATTAAGTGTGCTTAAGTTTACAAATTTAGTCTAGTTTCTGGAACCTTGTTTTCTAATTCGCTGGATAACTAGTTAGTTTTAAGACTAAAATAAGTCTAGTTTGGACTAGTTTAGTCTTAAACGTTGTGGGTAACTGTGTGTCGAATATACATAGTCTAAGTCTTTGTGGATTAAGTCTGCTTAAGTTTACAAATTTGGTCTAGTTTCTTGAACCTTGTTGTCTAATTCGCTGGATAACTAGCTGGTTTTAAGACTAAACTAAGTCTAGTTTGGACTGGTTTAGTCTTAAACTTTGTGGCTAACTATTCCGAATCCACATAGTCTAAGTCTGCGGATTAAGTCTGCTTAAGTTTGAATTTGTTTCACAAATTTGTTGTCTAATTTGTTGGATAACTAGCTAGTTTTAAGACTAAACTAAGCCTAATTTGGTTTAGTTTGCTTGTAATATTGAGTCTAAAGCGCTTATTACATCTATTTTGTCTGAATCTTCCTATATTAAGTTTTATTAAGTGTAGTCTTAAAAACCACCCCATTGTCTTAAAACGTTAAAAACTAGCTTAGTTTACATCTAGTTTCCACTAGTCTATTCCAGACGAATCCAGTCAAACTAAATTTACTCAATCTAGCTTATAACTAGTTGCAATAGACCTTTTCATGTCAATTTCCGCCATGTTTTTCTTTTTGACGTATAACCAGTGAAAAAGAACAAAATGTGCCGGAAACTTTCGTATTCCCGCCTTTTAAACATGGCCTTTTAACCATTTAATACATGGCGGACGCGCATGCGCTAAACTAACCGCAAAAAGGTCTATTGGTAGCTCACATCTATTATCCTGTTGCCGAGGACTGCGACGGCATCGTAGGCCTTGACGACGGCCGTCGCGACGCCGCGGGAGAATGCGCCGTCGTTCCCGTACTTGTCCGCCTCGCTGACGACGTCCACCACCGGTTTGGCGCCGTTGAACGTCGCGAAGAACTGGTGGGCGGCGGTGTATTTCGAGTCTAGTTGGCTGAGCGGCGTCTCTGACTCGGCCAGCGCGCGCTCACGACCAACCGACTTGAACTCCGGCACAAACTAGACAATAAGTATTTAGTTAGAGTGATTAGATTAGAATAAACAAGATTAGATGAAACTATCGAGTCAAGTCCAACGTTTGCCATGACAGGTCTTGACACGCCATGGCAAGATTTGGAAGGTTTCCATGACTTCTTAAGACTTTAGATGACTTGCAATACTTGCTATTACTTGTCATGATTTGACAAAAATTTTCAAGTCATGTCAAGATTTCTTAAGACTTTCCATGACTTGTCAAAACTTGCGCCATGACTTGTCAAGAGTTGCCATGACTTGTCTAAACGTGCTCTAACTCGTCAAGACTTGTCAAAACTCCTTTCAATATTTGACAAGGTTTGTCAAATTTTGCCAAGACTTAGTAAGACTTGCCGTCACTTGTAAATACTTGCCATGAGTTGTCAAAATTTAACAAATCTTGTCAAGACTTGTTAAAACTTTCCATGACTTGTCAAGAGTTGTCAAGACTTGTCACGACTTATCAAGTTTTGTCAAGATTTGTTAAGACCTGTCAAGTCTTGTGTAGACTTGTGTAGAGTCTAGACTTGTAAATACTTATCTAGATATGTCTAGACTATTATAGATAAAACATTTTTAATACAAACTATCTTTGTCATCTAGTCTATATAGTTTTAGCTAAACTTAAATGTTACTTTGGTTGGTTTTGCTGCATTGACTGGTTCCCCGTCGACGCTAGTTTGGACTTGGAGGTCGTAGTAGCCTTGGGGCAGACTAGACGACACGGCTAGTATTAGCGATAAAGCGTAGATTACTTTGGGCATGTTTAAGTCTGGAACATTGGAAATAGACACTGGCATTAGAACCTAACTGCTCTATCTAGATTCACTTAATTGCATTTAAGTCTAGACTGCATAGTTAGACTAGGCTTAAAATTAGGATTAACCCTGACAACTCGATCTAGTCTATTTAGTCTGACTAAGTCTATTTAGTCTATCTAAGTCTATTTAGTCTAATAACTTCATTAAGGTTTAAACCTCGACTACTTGATCTATATAGTCTGACTAGTCTAAGCAGTTCATTAATACGTGGGCCTTGAGGACTTGGTCTAGTCTACATAGTCTTGATAACTTGGCGACAACAAAACTTGACGACTTGGTCTATATAGTCTGAATAGTCTAACAAGTTTATTAAGTTGTGAACCTTGAGGACTCGGTCTAATCTACTTAGTCTGACTAGTCTAACAACGTTATTAAGGCTTAAACCTTGACGACTTGGTCTATATAGTATGACTAGTCTAAGTTTATTTCTTTAATATGTGACCCTGGAGGACTTGATCTAGTCTACATAGTCTGACTACTCTAACAACGTCATTAAGATTTAAACCTTGACGACTTGGTCTATATAGTCTGACTAGTCTAATAAGTTCATTAAGATGTGAACCTTGAGGACTTGATCTAGTCTACATAGTCGGACTAGTTTAACAACGTTATTAAGGTTTAAACCTTGACGACTGGGTCTATATAGTCTGACTAGTCTACGAAGTTCCTTAATATGTAAGCATTAATAACTTAATCTAGCCTACATAGTCTAATTAGTCTAACTACGTCATAAAGGTTAAACCCTTGACGACTTGGTCTATATAGTCTAACTAGTCTTATAAGTTCATTAAGATGTGAACCTTGATGACTTGGTCTAGTCTACATAGTCTGACTAGTCTAACAACATCTTTAAGGTTTAAACCGTGACGACTTGGTCTATATAGTCTGACTAGTAATAAGTTTATTAAGATGTGAACCTTGAGGACTTGGTCTAATCTACTTAGTCTGACTAGTCTAACAACGTCATTAAGGTTTAAACCTTGACGACTTGGTCTATATAGTCTGACTAGTCTAAGCAGTGCATTAATATGTGTGCCTTGAGGACTTTGTCTAGTCTACATAGTCTGACTAGTCTAACAACGTTAATAAGGTATAAACCTTGACGACTTGCTCTATATAGTCTGACTAGTCTAATAAGTTCATTAAGATGTGAACCTTGAGGACTTGATCTAGTCTACATAGTCTGACTAGTCTAACAACGTTATTAAGGTTTAAACCTTGACGACTGGGTCTATATAGTCTGACTAGTCTAAGAAGTTCCTTAATATGAGAGCCTTGAGGACTTAGTCTATGCTACATAGTCTGACTAGTCTAACAACGTCATTAAGGTTTAAACCTTGACGACTTAGTCTATATAGTCTGACTAGTATAAGCAGTGCATTAATATGTGTGCCTTGAAGACTGTGTCTAGTCTACATAGTCTGACTAGTCTAACAACGTTATTAAGGTTTAAACCTTGACGACTTGGTCTATATAGTCTGAGTAGTCTAAGAACTTCATTAAGATGTGAGCCTTGAGGAGTTGGTCTAGTCTACATAGTCTGACTAGACTAATAACGTCATTAAGGTTTAAACCTTGACGACTTGGTCTATATAGTCTGATTAGTCTAATAAGTTCATTAAGATGTAAACCTTGACGACTTGGTCTAGTCTACATAGTCTGACTAGACTATTAATGTCATTAAGGTTTAAACCTTGACGACTAGGTCTATATCGTCTTATTAGTCTAATAAGTTCATTAAGTTGTGAACCTTGATCTAGTCTACATAGTCTGACTAGTCTAACAACATTATTAAGGTTTAAACTTTGACGACTGGGTTTATATAGTCTGACTAGTCTAAGAAGTTCCTTAATATGAGAGCCTTGAGGACTTAGTCTATGCTACATAGTCTGACTAGTCTAACAACGTCATTAAGGTTTAAACCTTGACGACTTAGTCTATATAGTCTGACTAGTATAAGCAGTGCATTAATATGTGTGCCTTGAGGACTGTGTCTAGTCTACATAGTCTGACTAGTCTAACAACGTTATTAAGGTTTAAACCTTGACGACTTGGTCTATATAGTCTGAGTAGTCTAAGAACTTCATTAAGATGTGAGCCTTGAGGAGTTGGTCTAGTCTACATAGTCTGACTAGACTAATAACGTCATTAAGGTTTAAACCTTGTCGACTTGGTCTATATCGTCTTATTAGTCTAATAAGTTCATTAAGTTGTGAACCTTGGTCTAGTCTACATAGTCTGACTAGACTAATAACGTCATTAAGGTTTAAACCTTGACGACTTGGTCTATATCGTCTTATTAGTCTAATAAGTTCATTAAATTGTGAACCTTGGTCTAGTCTACATAGTCTGACTAGTCTAACAACGTTATTAAGGTTCAAACCTTGACGACTTGGACTATATAGTCTGACTAGTCTAATAAGTTCATTAAGATTTGTACCTTGAAAACTTGGTGTAGTCTACATGGTCGGACTAGTCTAATAACGTCATTAAGGTTTAAACTTTGACTACTTGGTCTATATAGACTTACTAGTCTAACAAGTTCATTAAGAGGTGAACTTTGAGGACTTGGTCTAGTCTACCGAGTCTAACAACTTCTTTAAGATTTAAACCTTGACGACTTGGTATATATAGACTGACTAGTCTAAGAAGTTCACATCTTAATGCCTTAAGGACTTGGTCTAGTCTACCTAGTCTGACTAGTCTAACAGCTTCATCAAGGTTTAAACCTTGACGACTTGGTCTATATAGCTTGACTAGTCTAACAAGTTCATTAAGATGTGAACCTTGACAGCTTGATCTAGGCTACACAGTTTTCAACAAGTTTTTAGTCCACATAGTTTTTGCCTGTTTAGCCTTGTCTATCTATTAACTTATTGACAATTGACTTATTAGTGTTGATTAATTGGAATTGCTTAACTGAATCCTTGAGATTTCAAGTAAAAGTGATTTCTGAGACGCGAATTGAGCAACGCCGATTTAGCACAAGACAACAAAAATCTCATTATCTATCTACACGACTAGTCGGACGTAATGGGACGTAATTGGTTGTTGGGACATCGTCCACTCGAGACGATTTAGTCGACTGAAAACTCTAATTGCAATTTCTATTCGCGATTTTCGCAATTCCGCGGTTGCTACATCTTTTACCACAGATCAACGTGCGCACTAAACGATAGATAGTTCACTGACGCACTTAGACGCGGAAATCTACCAGGAAACTGTGCAGTCGACATCGAGGGAAAGTCTCACTTTTAAATGGCCTTGTTTGCAAAAATGCAAGTTTCTAGACTATTTCATCTAGTCGTTTTCCATCTAGTTAGACTATGTAGACTACATCAGATTTATCGTAAACAGATAAAAGTATTGTAGATAGATAAGACTAGGCAGACAAGACGGGACAGATAAGAATAGACTAGACAAAGTTAGACTAGGTTAGACTGGATAGACTAGAATAGATGGAAAGCAATCAGTTAGTCTAGCAGAATAGTCTTAATATGGATTTAGGATGGATCAATGTTAAGACTGGGTGTAACTAGAATGGAAGGGAGTTAGTCAATTTAGTACAACTACAATGCAGCCAAACTATATAGTCTGAGTTCACTTTTTTAGATATTAGAACAACGTAGTCTAACTAGTTAGTCTGAGTATACTTTGATAAATATTAGAGAATGCAGTTTAACTAGGTGTCTAAGTTCACTTTGTTAAATAATGGAGCAATGTAGTCTAACTATATAGTCTGAGTTCACTTTGGTAGATATTAGAGCAATGTAGTCTAACTAGGTAGTTTGAGTTCAATTTGTTAAATATTAGAGCAATGTAGTCTAACTAGGTAGTCTGAGTTCACTTTGTTAAATATAAGAGCAATATAGTCTAACTAGATAGTCTGAGTTCACTTTATTAAATATTAGAGCAATATAGTCTAACTAGATAGTCGGAGACCACTTTGTTAAATATTAGAGCAATGTAGTGTAACTAGATAGTCTGAGTTCACTTTGTTAAATATTAGAGCAATGTAGTCTAACTAGGTAGTCTGAGTTCAATTTGTTAATTATTAGAGCAATGTAGTCTAACTAGATAGTCTGAGTTCACTTTACTAAATATTAGAGTAATATAGTCTAACTAGGTAGTCCGAGTTCATTTTGTTAAATATTACAGGTATGTGGTCTAACTAGGTAGTCTGAGTTCACTTTGTACAATATTAGAACAATATAGTCTAATTAGATAGTCTGAGTACACTTTGTTAAATATTAGAGCAATGTAGTGTAACTAGGTAGTCTGAGTCCACTTTGTTAAATATTAGAGCAATGTAGTCTAACTAGGTAGTCTGAGTTCACTTTGTTAAATATTAGAGCATGCAGTCTAACTAGATAGCCTGAGTTCACTTTCTTAAATATTTGAGGAATGTAGTCAACTAGGTAGTCTGAGTTCACTTCGTTAAATATTAGAGCAATGCAGTCTAACTAGATAGTCTGAGTTCACTTTCTTAAATATTAGAGCAATGTAGTCTGACTAGATAGTCTGAGTTCACTTTGTTAAATATTAGAGCAATGTAGTCTAACTAGGTAGTCTGAATTTACTTCGTTAAATATTAGAACAATGTAGTCTAACTATATAGTCTGAGTTCACGTTGTTAAATATTAGAGCAATGCAGTCTAACTAGATAGTCTGAGTTCACTTTCTTAAATATTAGAGCAATGTAGTCTAACTAGATAGTCTGAGTTCACTTTCTTAGATATTAGAGCATGTACTCTAACTAAGTAACCTGAGTTCACTTTCTTAAATATTAGAGCAATGTAGTCTAACTATATAGTCTGAGTTCACTTTGTTAAATATTAGAGCAATGAAGTCTAACTAGGTAGTCTGAATTTACTTTGTTAAATATTAGAGCAATGTAATCTAACTAGGTAGTCTGAGTTCAATTTGTTAATTATTAGAGCAATGTAGTCTAACTAGATAGTCTGAGTTCACTTTATTAAATATTAGAGTAACATAGTCTAACTAGGTAGTCCGAGCTCATTTTGTTAAATATTACAGGTATGTGGTCTAACTAGGTAGTCTGAGTTCACTTTGTACAATATTAGAACAATATAGTCTAATTAGATAGTCTGAGTCCACTTTGTTAAATATTAGAGCAATGTAGTGTAACTAGTTAGTCTGAGTCCACTTTGTTAAATATTACAGCAATGTAGTCTAACAAGGTAGTCTGAGTTCACTTCGTTAAATATTAGAGCAATATAGTCTAACTATATAGTCTGAGTTCACGTTATTAAATAATAGAGCAATGCAGTCTAACTAGATAGTCTCAGTTCACTTTCTTAAATATTAGAGCAATGTAGTCTAACTAGATAGTCTGAGTTCACTTTCTTAGATATTAGAGCATGTTCTCTAACTAAGTAACCTGAGTTCACTTTCTTAAATATTAGAGCAATGTAGTCTGACTAGATAGTCTGAGTTCACTTTGTTAAATATTAGAGCAATGTAGTCTAACTAGGTAGTCTGAGTTTACTTCGTTAAATATTAGATCAATGTAGTCTAATTATATAGTCTGAGTTCACGTTGTTAAATATTAGAGGAATGTAGTCTAACTAAATAGTCTGAGTTCACTTTGTTAAATATTAGAGCAATGTAATCTAACTAGGTAGTCTGAGTTCAATTTGTTAATTATTAGAGCAATGTAGTCTAACTAGATAGTCTGAGTTCACTTTATTAAATATTAGAGTAACATAGTCTAACTAGGTAGTCCGAGTTCATTTTGTTAAATATTACAGGTATGTGGTCTAACTAGGTAGTCTGAGTTCACTTTGTACACTATTAGAACAATATAGTCTAATTAGATAGTCTGAGTCCACTTTGTTAAATATTAGAGCAATGTAGTGTAACTAGTTAGTCTGAGTCCACTTTGTTAAATATTACAGCAATGTAGTCTAACTAGGTAGTCTGAGTTCACTTCGTTAAATATTAGAGCAATATAGTCTAACTATATAGTCTGAGTTCACGTTGTTAAATAATAGAGCAATGCAGTCTAACTATATAGTCTCAGTTCACTATCTTAAATATTAGAGCAATGTAGTCTAACTAGCTAGTCTGAGTTCACTTTCTTAGATATTAGAGCATGTTCTCTAACTAAGTAACCTGAGTTCAATTTCTTAAATATTAGAGCAATGTAGTCTAACTATATAGTCTGAGTTCACGTTGTTAAATATTAGAGGAATGTAGTCTAACTAAATAGTCTTAGTCTATTTTGATAGATATTAGAGAATGTAGTCTAACTAAGTAGTCTGAGTTCACTTTGTTAAATATTAGAGCAATGTAGCCTAACTAGATAGTCTTAGTTCACTTTATTAAATATTAGAGAATGTAGTCTAAATAGGTAGTTTGAGTTCACTTTGTTAAATATTAGAGCAATGCAGTCTAACTAGATAGTCTGAGTTCACTTTCTTAAATATTAGAGCAAGATAGTCTAACTAGGTAGTCTGAGCTCAATTTGTTTATTATTAGAGCAATGTAGTCTAACTAGGTAGTCTGAGTTCACTTTATTAAATATTAGAACAATATAGTCTAATCAGATAGTCTGAGTCCACTTTGTTAAATATTAGAGCAATGTAGTGTAACTAGGTAGTCTGAGTCCACTTTGTTAAATATTAGAGCAATGTAGTCTGACTAGATAGTCTGAGTTCACTTTGTTAAATATTAGAGCAATGTAGTCTAACTAGGTAGTCTGAGTTTACTTCGTTAAATATTAGATCAATGTAGTCTAACTATATAGTCTGAGTTCACGTTGTTAAATATTAGAGGAATGTAGTCTAACTAAATAGTCTTAGTCTATTTTGATAAATATTAGAGAATGTAGTCTAACTAAGTAGTCTGAGTTCACTTTGTTAAATATTAGAGCAATGTAGCCTAACTAGATAGTCTTAGTTCACTTTATTAAATATTAGAGAATGTAGTCTAAATAGGTAGTTTGAGTTCACTTTGTTAAATATTAGAGCAATGCAGTCTAACTAGATAGTCTGAGTTCACTTTGTTAAATATTAGAGCAATGTATTCTAACTAGGTAGTCTGAGCTCAATTTGTTAATTATTAGAGCAATGTAGTCTAACTTGATAGTCTGAGTTCACTTTATTAAATATTAGAGTAATATAGTCTAACTAGGTAGTCTGAGTTCATTTTGTTAAATATTAGAGCAATGTAGTGTAACTAGGTAGTCTGAGTCCACTTTGTTAAACATTAGAGCAATGTAGTCTAACTAGGTAGTCTGAGTTCACTTCGTTAAATATTTGAGCAATGTAGTCTAACTATATAGTCTGAGTTCACGTTGTTAAATAATAGAGGAATGTAGTCTAACTAGATAGTCTGAGTTCACTTTCTTAAATATTAGAGCAAGATAGTCTGAGTAGATATTCTGAGTTCACTTTGTTAAATATTAGAGCATGTAGTCTAACTAGATAGCCTGAGTTCACTTTCTTAAATATTTGATGAATGTAGTCAACTAGGTAGTCTGAGTTCACTTCGTTGAAAAATAGAGCAATGTAGTCTAACTATATAGTCTGAGTTCACGTTGTTAAATATTAGAGGAATGTAGTCTAACTAGATAGTCTGAGTTCACTTTATTAAATATTAGAGAATGTAGTCTAACTAGGTAGTCTGAGTTCAATTTGTTTAATATTAGAGCAATGCAGTCTAACTAGATAGTCTGAGTTCACTTTGTTAAAAATTAGAGCATGTAGTCTAACTAATTGTAAGTAGTCTCAGTTCACTTTCTTAAATATTAGAACAATGTTGTCTAACTAGATAGTCTGAGTTCACTTGGTTAAATATTAGACTATGTAATCTAACTAAGTAGTCTCAGTTCACTTTCTTAAATTTTAGAGGAATGTAGTCTAAATAGGTAGTCTGAGTTCACTTCGTTAAATATTAGAGCAATGTTGTCTGACTATGTATTCTGAGTTCACGTTGTTAAATATTAGAGGAATGTAGTCTAACTAGATAGTCTGAGTCTACTTTGTTGAATATTAGAGGAATGTAGTCTAACTATATAGTCTGAGTTCACTTTCTTAAATATTAGAGCAATATAGTCTAACTAGGTAGTCTAAATTCATTTTATTAAATATCAGAGCAATGTAGTCTAACTAGTGGTCTGAATATTAGGATTAATTTCGTATAGACTTAACTAGTCTAGTAGACTAGTCTTAATGAATGAAGTCAAGATTAGACTAAAAGTTAGACTAACACTGCCTAGTTAACAATTTCAAGTAACTTAAAACCTATGGATTTAGACAACTAAATTGTGTGTTCACGGCACTAATACTACACCTTGAGACTACACCGGCGTGTAATCTAACTACTTGTTGTTAAGTGTTGTCGCGGAGCTGTTTGTCGCACTAGTAATGCACGCTGCACCCGCCGTAGACTCTAAATACGCGTTTATGTTTACTTTCTAGCAGCACACTTGATTTTATGTCAAGGTATTTGCTGTAAAAATTGAGTAAACTTTTAATGTATAGTGTGCATCGTAAACTGGTTAAGATTAAATGTCAGCTAAGTTTCATAATTAATCTTATGGGAAGTAGTTGTCGTGACTTAGCTTAATTAGTCTTAGTGTCTGGGTAGTTTAGTTAGCTACGTCTTGTATAAGTTTCGTTAATTTAGTCCAACTAGTTTTTGAGTAGTCAAGATAAATCTAGATTAACCTTTTTCAGCTATTTGTCTTCAAGGCTAATTAGTGAATGTCACTTTGCTGCTTAATTTTATAAAAACTAGTTGTCACAGCTTAACCCAACTAGCCGTAATGTCTAGGTAATTTTGTTGGCTATGTCGTGTATAAGTTTCGTTAATTTAGTCCAACTAGTTTTTGAGTAATCAAAGATAAATCTAGACTTACTATTTTGCAGTGTTACTATTTAGCACAAGTTGAAAATTTCTTATGTCGCAGCTTAGTCTAACTAGGTTTAATGTCTAGGTAATTTAGTTAGGTACGTTGTGTATAAGTTTCTTTAATTTAGTCCAACTAGTTTTTGAGTAGTCAAGATAAATGTAGACTAACTATTTTCAGTGATTTGTTTTCGAGATTAATTAGCAAAAAGTAGTTGCAACTTTGCGGATTAATTTTATAAAAGCTAATTGTCGCAGCTTAGTCTAACTAGTCTTAATGTCTAGGTAAATTAGTTAGGTATGACCTGTATAAGTTTCGTTAATTTAGTCCAACTAGTTTTTGAGTAGTCAAGACAAATCTAGACTTACTATTTTCAGTAATTTGTCTTCGAGATTAATTAGCAAAAACTAGTTGCAACGTTGCGGATTAATTTTATAAAAACTAATTGTCGCAGATTAGTCTAACTGGTCTTAATGTCTAGGTAATTTAGTTAGATATGTCCTGTATAAGTTTCGTTAATATAGTCCAACTAGTTTTTGAGTAGTTAATGAAAATCTATTAATCTAATATTATATCTATCTATTAATCTAATAGTCTAATACTAAATATTTTTCGGTTTTGTTTTCAGACTGAATAAGTTTACAAGCTACAGTCTACACTGCAACTCTAAAACTTTGTAGCTATAAACTGTTAGGTAGTCTAAAATGTACTAACTAGTCTACTAGCTAAAAATAGTAGTTATTCTAGCTATTAGTTGGACTACAAGCTACAGATCTTAAACTTGCTGTCTAGAACTTCTTGTCCTCTTAATTTAATAACAAGTTAGTCAATTTCATATAAGTAAGTCAAGGCTACTAACTAGTCTACTAGCTACAAATTGATTTTCTAGCTTCCAGTTGGTCTACAAGCTAGAGATCTATATCTAATAGTCTACATCTACTAGTCTATATCTAGTAGTCTACATATAGTAGTCGGCTAGTCTATATTAGCTAGTCTACAACTACTATTCTCTATCTACGAGTCTACATTGACTAGTCTACATATAATAATCTATGTTGACGGGTCTACATCGACTAGACTACATCTACAAGTCTACATGTATTAGTCTACTATCTCGGCTAATCTACTAGTCGGCTAGTCTACATATACTAATCTATGTGGACAGGTCTACATTGGCTCGGCGACATCTACATATCTATTAGTCTATATCTATATATCTAGATTTACTAGTATACTCATTCTAGTCGGCTAGTCTTCATCTACTAGTCTACATATACTAATGTATGCTGACAGGTCTACATCAGCTAGACTACATCTTCAAGTCTATATCTATTAGTCTAGATCTGTTAGTCTAGAACTACTAGTCGGATAGTCTGTATTAGCTAGTCTACATCTACTAGTCTACATATACTAATGTATGCTGACAGGTCTACATCAGCTAGACTACATGTTCAAGTCTACATCTATTAGTCTAGATCTGCTAGTCTACAACTACTAGTCGGATAGTCTGTATTAGCTAGTCTACATCTACTAGTCTACATATACTAATGTATGTTGACAGATCTACATCAGCTAGACTACATCTTCAAGTCTACATCTATTAGTCTAGATCTGCTAGTCTACAACTACTAGTCGGATTGTCTGTATTAGCTAGTCTACATCTACTAGTCTACATATACTAATGTATGCTGACAGGTCTACCTCAGATCTTCAAGTCTACATCGATTAGTCTAGATCTGCTAGTCTACAACTACTAGTCGGATAGTCTGTATTAGCTAGTCTACATCTACTAGTCTACATATACTAATGTATGCTGACAGGTCTACATCAGCTAGACTACATCTTCAAGTCTACATCTATTAGTCTAGATCTGCTAGTCTACAACTACTAGTCGGATAGTCTGTATTAGCTAGTCTACATCTACTAGTCTACATATACTAATGTATGCTGACAGGTCTACATCAGCTAGACTACATCTTCAAGTCTACATCTATAAGTCTAGATCTGCTAGTCTACAACTACTAGTCGGATTGTCTGTATTAGCTAGTCTACATCTACTAGTCTACATATACTAATGTATGCTGACAGGTCTACCTCAGCTAGACTACATCTTCAAGTCTACATCGATTAGTCTAGATCTGCTAGTCTACAACTACTAGTCGGATAGTCTGTATTAGCTAGTCTACATCTACTAGTCTACATATACTAATGTACGCTGACAGGTCTACATCAGCTAGACTACATCTTCAAGTCTACATCTATTAGTCTAGATCTGCTAGTCTACAACTACTAGTCGGATAGTCTGTATTAGCTAGTCTACATCTACTAGTCTACATATACTAATGTATGTTGACAGGTCTACATCAGCTAGACTACATCTTCAAGTCTACATCTATTAGTCTCAGAGTTAGAGCTGAGAGTTAGAGCTCAGAGTTAGAGCTAAGTTAGAGCAGAGTTACATCTATTAGTCTTCAGATTATTTTCCAATTTTCGTTTAGAAACAAAAGAATGTAGATAAGTATTTAGAAACAAAAGAAAATATGTAGATGAGTTATCTAGAAACAAGATAAGTATCTATACACAAAGGAGAATATTAGATACGTATCTGAAAACTAATGAAAAATATATAGATAAAATGAAAATGAGAATATAGATAAAAGGAACAAAAAAAAATATCTAGATGGATATCTAGAAATAAAAGATAATATTTAGATAAGTAGCTAGAAAGAAAATTAAATATGTAGACAGCTGTCTGACAGGATAAGTATCTAAATAAAAGACAATATGTAGATAACTCCCCTAGGAACAAGAGCAAATATGTAGATAAGTATTTAAAAACAAACTTATCTACAAATATTTTTTCATTTGTTTCCAGACACTTATCTATGTACTTTCGTTTGTTTTTAAATACTTATCTACATATTTGCTCTTGTTCCTAGGGGAGTTATCTACATATTGTCTTTTATTTAGATACTTATCCTGTCAGACAGCTGTCTACATATTTCATTTTCTTTCTAGCTACTTATCTAAATATTATCTTTTATTTCTAGATATCCATCTAGATATTTTTTTTTTGTTCCTTTTATCTATATTCTCATTTTCATTTTATCTATATATTTTTCATTAGTTTTCAGATACGTATCTAATATTCTCCTTTGTGTATAGATACTTATCTTGTTTCTAGATAACTCATCTACATATTTTCTTTTGTTTCTAAATACTTATCTACATTCTTTTGTTTCTAAACGACTTATCTATATACTTTCATTTGTTTCTGGATTATTATCTACATTACTTTTTCAGTTGTTTCCAGATACATGTCTACAAATTCTCTTTTGTTTCTGGATACTGTGTACTAGATACTAATATCTGTGTATTTTTAGCAAACTTATCAGTGTGATTGCGCTTTTACCGAATTCGCAATTTCACAACACGACCTTATTAGTCTAATTAGTGCGTTAAGTGCAGACCGGATGTTTCGGCGTGTTACCTCTAACGAGCACTTAATCTACACACAAAATCTACATACCAATCGCTTTCGCACTTAATTAATGATTGCTTAATCACCATATAGTTTTACTACGATAATCTACGTAGTTTTACTACACACTGATTAAGTCAACCTGCATTTGTTATTATTATAGCTAACTGAATCAAACTATACTGATGAAATTTATACAGGATATAGTTCACTAAATTTCCTAGACATTAAGACTAGTGAGACTAAGCTGCAACAATTAGTTTTTATAAAATGAATCCGCAAAGTTGCAACTTGTTTTTGCTAATTATTCTCTAAGTCAAATCAATAAAAATAGTAAGTTTAGATTTAACTTGATTACTCAAACACTAGTTGAACTAAATTAACGAAACTTATACAGGACATACCTAACTAAAATACCTAGACAATAAGACTAGTTAGACTAAACTGCAACAATTAGTTTTTATAAAATGAATCCGCAAAGTTGCAACTTGTTTTTGCTAATTAATCTCGAAGTCAAATCAATAAAAATAGTAAGTTTAGATTTATCTTGATTACTCAAAAACTAGTTGGACTAAAAAAACAAAACTTATACACGACATGCCTAACTAAATTACCTAGACATTAAGACTAGTTAGACTAAGCTGCGACAATTAGTTTTTTGTAAAATCAATTAGCAAAGTTGCAACTTGTTTTTGCTAATTAATCTCGAAGACAAATCACTGAAAACAGTAAGTCTAGATTTATCTTGATTACTCAAAAACTAGTTGGACTAAAAAAACAAAACTTATACACGACATGCCTAACTAAATTACCTAGATATTAAGACTAGTTAGACTAAGCTGCGACAATTAGTTTTTTATAAAATCAATTAGCAAAGTTGCAACTTTGTTTTTGCTAATTAATCTCGAAGACAAATCACTGAAAATAGTAAGTCTAGATTTATCTTGATTCCTGAAAAACTGATTGGACTAAATTAACGAAACTTATACAGGACATACCTAACTAAATTATCTAGACATTAAGACTTGTTAGAGTAAGCTGCGATAATTAGTTTTTATAAAATGAATCCACAAAGTTGCAAGTTGTTTTTGCTTGTGGATTAGGGACGTTTAGTGAGCTTCCTCCGAACCACTTAAAAAAAGGCTTCTCTGTCTAGTTTTGCCCGTCTAGATTTGCCTGTCTAGTCTTGTCTCTCTAGTCTTGTCTGTCTAGTCTTGTATGTCTAGTCTTGTCTGTCTAGTCTTGTCTGTCTAGTCTTGTCTGTCTAGTCTTGTCTGTCTAGTCTTGTCTGTTTAGTTTTGTCTCTCTACTTGTCTGTTTAGTCTAATCTTTCTAGTCTTCTTTGTCTAGCCTTGTCTGTCTAGTCTTAACTGTCTAGTCTTGTCTGTCTAGTCTTGTCGGTCTATTCTTGTCTGTGTAGTCTTGTCCGTCTAGTCTTGTCTGTGTAATCCTGTCTGCCTAGTCTTGTCTTTCTTAACCTTCTCTGCATAAGTCCTGTCTGTCCTTAGCACAATTATAACAAGGTCTGTCCTAGCCCTGTTTGAACTAGCCTTGTCTGTCCTAGCCTTGTCTGTCGCAGCCTTGTCTGTCCTAGCCTTGTATGTCCAAGCCTTGTCTGTCGTAGCCTTGCTTGTTTCAGTATTGTATGTCTTAGCATTGCCTGTCTTAACCTTGTCTACCTTAACCTTGTATGTTCTAGCCTTGTATGTCCTTTCCTTGTCTACCCTAGCCTTGTCTGTTCTAGTCTTGACTATCCTAGCGCTAAGGATACACAAGGCTAGGACAAAGGAGGTTAAGACAAGACAGACAAGGGTAAGACAAACAAGGCTAGAACAGACAGGGCTAGGACAGACATTATAACTGTGCTGAGGATAGACAAGGCAAGGACAGAGGAGGTTAAGACAGACGAGACTAATACAGACAAGACTAGAACGGATAAGGCTAGAATAGACAAGGCCAGGATAGACAATGCTGAGGCAAAGAAAACGTTTATGGAAAGGTTAGGAATTAACGAGGGTTTCGTGAATGCATACCAGCTCGGCTCTAAAGGAGGGAACAAAGGCCCAATTTTGTTAAAGTTAGAATGTTGGGTGGCAAAAACGGAGATAATGAGAAATAAGCACAAGCTAAAAGGAACAAATGTTTTTATACAAGACGATTTCACCCCGAAGGAGCAGGGAATCCAGAAGGAGTTATTAAGGATGGCAAAGGATCTCAAGGAAAGGGGTCTTCGGGTCAAAGTAGGCTATAAAAGAGTTGAAATAGACGGGAAATGGGTACCTTGGTCCGAAGGGGAAAAACGAGTAAGGGACCAAAGAAGAAAGGGACAGAAACACAAGGACGAATCGGAAAGGGAAAATGTTAAGATATTATTTTGGAATGTGGCTGGGCTTAGGAAAAAACTGGAAAGGGACGGCTCTTTCATAGCCTTCTTGAAGGGATTCGAAATAATTGGACTAGTGGAGTCCTGGGTCCAAGAAAAAGAATGGGAGACTTGTAAATATAGACTTCCCAAGGAGTACAAATGGAAGATGCAACCGGCGCTGAGGGAGAGTGGCTACGGAAGGGCAAAGGGGGGGATAGTAACAGGGATCAAGTGGGGTATCAGGGAAGCGGAGAGATTACAAGAAGAGGTTCAGGGAGGTAGAGCGGAAGGGAGGCTAGTGGCAGATAGCCACAGTGTATAACAATATGGGGATGGAAAGAATTAAAGTGTGCATAAGGTGTAATATAGAAGGTACGGCATCGACAAACTTGCTGCTAGGAGGTGATTGGAATGTGAGGATAGGAGAGGAGCAATTCAACACGGTGGATAGAGCTGGTAAAGTCCTACGAAGGAAATCTAAGGACAAAACGAGAAATGCGGAAGGAAAAGAATGGGCAGAGTGGGTAAGGGAAAGTCAATGGGATGTCTTGAACGGGTGTGTGGAAGGGGGCTGGGAGGGACAGTATACGTTTGGAAGTGCTGGGGGGTGTCGGTGATAGACATTGCAGTTGTTAACGACTCGGCGAGGCAAGAAATTAGAGAGATGAAGATCGGAGTGAAAGGTGAATCTGACCTTATGCCAATACTGATCACGTTAAAGCAGCAGGTAGAAGAGGGGTCCAGGAAAGAAAAATGAGTTACTAGGTGGGATAGCGGCGCGACGGAGCTGTTTAAATTAAGAATGGAGGCAATAGACTGCGATTATTTAAAAGATATAGATATGATAACCGAGGATATGGAAACAGCAATGGTCAGGAGTAAAGTCACAGAGGGAACAGTGGGAGGATTATGGGCGGATAAGGAATTCATAAGGGAGAAACAAAAATATAGAGAGGTGACGAGAAGGTGGAGAGAGGATACCGGTGACAAGGAGCTTTGTGGTTCGGTACGAGAGCGGATTTACGAAACCTGGAGAGGAGAAAGAAAGAAATGTGGAAGAGAAAGAGCGACGAATACTGGAGATTAAAACTGAAGCGCAGCTGTGGAAATATTTAAAGGAGAAGAGCGGGAAGAAGGAGCGAATTCCAAACAGTATACCTAAGGAAACCTGGTTAAGGCACTATATGGATCTATTGGAAGGAGTGGAGATACCGGTGGATCGAGGGAAAGACAGTGTTAGAAGGAAGCAGACTGTTGAAGAAGTAGGTGAAGAAGAAATTACTGCTAGGGAAGTACACCAGGTAATTGCAGCCTTAAAGAGCGACGGGAGCGGACGGAGTTGGAAATGAAGCGTGGAAGTTAGTACCAGAGAAATGTATCGACAAGCTTACGGAGGAGTTCAACAAGATATGGAAAGGGACAAAGGGTTTCCCAGAGAGCTGGAAAGAGGGGATAATACAGCCAATCCACAAAAATGGGGACAAGGAAAGGGTGGAGAATTACAGGGGGATCATGCTGATGAACTCTTCTTACAAAATGTTCGCCAAGATTCTAGAAGGGCGGTTGAGAACAGAGGTCGAGGAAAAGCAATTAATAGCAGAGGTGCATACAGGATTCAGAGAGGGAAGAGGCACAGTCGAACAACTCATAACACTTAGATTTATAATTGATCAGAAAATTAGATCTGGGAGCCTTTTTGCTCTTTTTATCGACCTGGAAGCAGCGTATGATTCCGTAGATAGAGGGAGATTGTATGAATGTTTGGTGAAAAACGGTATTTCGGAGAGGGTGAGGAGGAATGCGAGGGATGTGTATAGGGAAACGGTGTGTAAGATCAGAGTGAATGAGTGTGTAATGGAATATTTCGAGATAAAAAGGGGCCTGAGGCAGGGATGTCCACTGAGACCCACACTTTTCAATCTCTATGTGGCTGATTTGGAAAAAGTTTTGGCAGACGGGCAAGCTGGAGGAGTGCTGGTAGGGAGAACAAAGGTGTGGAGTTTAGCATACGCTGATGATGTAGTTGTATTTGCCAAGACAGCTGGGGAATTGAGAGAGGTGATTGAAAGGGTGAGAGGGTTTTTTGAAAGGAGAGATTTGAGTGTGAATGTCGGAAAAACTAAATGGATGCGGTTCAAAAGAGGTGGGAAGTTCAAGAAAGAGAGGTTTGCATGGAGAGGGAGGGAAATCGAATAGGTGCAAAGGTTTAAGTATCTGGGGTATGTAGTTGGAAATGGAGGTAGCAATAGAGAACATGTGGAGTATGTAGCGAAGAAAGCGTGGGTGGCAGCGGGTGGCAGTGGGGGGCGCGTCTGGAATGAATGGAGGAATAAATTAGAAGGAAACTTCAGGGCGGCTGAGACGGTGTGGAAGGTGTGTGCGAGAAGCATTTTATTGTATGGCTCAGAAGTCTGGGGGACGAGAGAGGAGGAGAGGATAGAGAGAGTCCAGTTAAAGTTTTTCAAAAAAATCCTGAAGCTTGATAGGTCGACACCGAGTTACATCGTCCTCCAGGAGGTAAATGCGTGCAAGGTGGCAGTCTTGGCTGCAAGAAAGGTCATAAAGTATGAATATAAGGTGAGTGAAATGGGAGATGAAAGGTTAATAAAAGAAGTTTTTAGAATGCTAAATCGAGTGATAGGAGGCGGTATGTAAGGGAGTGACTGGGGTAAGAATAAGAGGAAATTGTATGAAAGAGGTGGTATATCTGGTGAGGGGCTCGAAACGCTAAAGCAGGAAAGGGCAGGGTGGGCCGAAAGGTTGGTAGAACGTTTGCAAGAAGTGGACCTACAGGAGCGGCAAAGCAAAATAGAAAGTAGTAATTTTCATAAAGGGCACGTAAAGATACAGGTACATGGGTGTAAAGGTACATTTAAGTGTAAATCAAGAGGACGATGCACAAGTCATGTTAGCAAGGTATAGGTGTGGATGTGAGGAGCGTGGAAGAAGATACTGGATGAGTGAGGAGCATAGAAAGTGTAGTGTTTGTGGGACAGCAGAGGATACTTGGGAGCATTGGATGGAATAGTGTACAAGGGGTGAATGGAATGAGGGAGAGAGGCGGGAAGGAAAGAAATGGGAGGAATCTATGAATGATATCGGAAAGGGTCTGAAACTGCTGAGACGGATAAAAAAAATGGAAAGCGCAAACTGGTAACAGAGAAGGTGTATGATAAAGGAAATTGGAGTTTATTTTGTGTGTTACAGATATTTTTATTTTTAAATTTATATATTTTTTTTGTATGTGGTTTCTATATGCAAGTAGGTTAATAAATAAATAAATAGTGGTACGACCGGCAAGGTTCTCAGGGATTAAGCGAACGGTCAAAGGCATATGAACACATTCCCGACTAGTTGTATGCGCGCGTCAGGGATGACGGGCTTGGAATCTGTGAGTTGCGGCGTGTGATACCGTACTCATTCTTGAAGGGCCTATCAAATAAATTTCACACACAAAAATTTTAATTTTGCAAATCAATAAAAAAAATCTCATATTTGACATATTGTATCAGAACTTTAGTTTTGTTTTCAATTTGAGGAAAATTTAGATTTTATTATTTTTTGATGTAACGTCCATCTTGTTTTAATGATTATTGTATTTTGACTCAGGTGTTTGGACAATTTTTTTTGTCAAGTATTTTTTATTAAAATTATGCCAACGTTTCAACCTGTATTCGGTCTTTATCAAGGCTACAAAAGAAAAAACAAAATTACAAAATAATATAATTATAAAAATTCTTAAATACGTATATAAAAATTACAACAATTTACAATAATAATTTTTTTTTTATTTTTTATGATTAGATAAAAGATTTTGTAATAGGATAAATTAAAAACTATTTGTTCTCACCTAATTTTTTTTTAAATTATATGATTTTGACATTTTTAAAAAATTTGAAATTTATATTAATTTTTTGTTAGTAATTGGTTTCCCCGACATTACTATAATAGTAAATGAAAATAAACAAAATAAAAAAATTGAAGTTAAAATAGAAATCATCACATATCAAAAAGCATGAAATGAAATAAATTGTGATTAATTTGGCGTTTTATCGTAAAAGTCCAAAAATTAACTTAAAAAACAAGGCCAAAAAACTCAAATTGTTTGTCGGACTGCGTATAAATTTTGTGAATAGGAAATTAAAATTTGAATTTATTTTATGGTGGGAAATTGTTTGATTAAATAATGAATTAAAATTAATTTAGTCAAATATAAACTAGAAAACAGTTTAAACTTTTTTAATTAAATTGCAATAAATCTTACTTAGGCCGTTGACATCTTCTCTATAATTTACTGTATTGTGTTTTTTAATGAAAATCATTTCGCTAATGTTCCGTTTGTAGAAATGTTTTTCAATGTCTAATATTGAAATATTATCAAAATCAAAATGATGACCAGATTGGAAAATATGAGTTGTTAAACCGGTTTTATCGGGATTTAAATGAACATTGTTACAATCTGACTTATGTTGGCGTGTTCTGTCTTTTAAATGTTGTTTTGTCTGGCCTATGTAAGATTTATTGCAATTCAAGCAATCGATCTTGTAAATCAAGTTTGAGTTTATTGTCTTAGGTAGTGGATCCTTAAGTTTAGTGTAATACTGTCCAATTGTTTTTGTATTGTAATATGTAAATTTGCAATTGTAAGGACTAAGTATTCTTTCAATGTTTTATGTAAGTTATCCTATATATGGTAAACTAAAAAATGTGTGGGTGTTGGTTTCAATATCTGTCAATGTATTTAATTTGTTTGTATGCTCGTAATTGTTATTAGTTTTATCTTTACTTAGTTCTAGTCTTTTTTTTAAATATTTATTAACGCATTGTTTCACAATATAACTCGGATAGTTATTTTTGATTAAATTTTTTTTGATTTTAACTAAATTATCTACATGAAAAGATGAGTGACTTAATTTAATAGCACGATGTAATAAATTATTAACAACATTAATTTTCTGTTTTGTGTTGTGATGACTGAGGTAATTTAATATTCTATTCGGGTTGGTAGGTTTAGTATACCAATTTGAGATTAACTGTTTGTTATGTCTAATTATTTTTGTGTCTAGGAATGGAATAGAGATTACTTTCTATTTCCATTGTAAATTGAATATTTTTATGAAAACTTTATGAAAATTTTATGGAAAGAGGGCAAGAGTACAATGCCGTTACTGCCCAGAGCAAGTAGATGATACTCCTGAACACACAATATTCCACTGTGGGAATTGGGATAACGAAAGGGACAATGTAAAAAGAAACCTACCTGCGGCAGCCATGTCCCCGGAAAACATAATAGAGGAAATGATCAGACACAAGGACAGCTGGGAAACTGTGAAGAATTTTGTAAAGTGATGCGGAAAAAGGCAAAAGATGAATTAGAAGAACAGAGCAGAGAAAGAGACGACAACCGATAAAGGATATTAAGACCAAACCTGTAGGATGTAAGGCTGAAAGGCGGGAACACTACAGGAGAGAAATAAAGAGAAGACGGTTTTAGTGGGTATGACTGCCTTAGAGTGCTGGTGAGTCCCACACTCCCCAAAATTGAAACGGTATTTGGGGGTGCTTAAAAGCATTTCCTCTCCTCTGTAAAATAAAAAAAAAAAAAAAGGTTTCGGGTTTCGCTCGTCATAGCTAGGGCCTGAAGTAGTTGCATTGTAGCTTGTGTTTCCATCATGCCAAGTTCGTGATTGATTTTAGCTGGTGGGCTTGAGCCCAGGGCGAGTGAGTCGCTGATAATATATTCCATTCACTCTCATCGCAGGGATAGTAAGTTCGTACGGCAGCAGTTGAATTTTAGACTCATGTTTATATTTATGTTTTATATTTATATATGGTTGTTTGACACGAATATAATAATTAGCTTCCCTATTATTCATTAAGTGAATGAATACAACATCGACCTGCACTGTCTGTTAATCGATTTTAAAAAAGCATTCGACAGTATTAAAAGAGCAAAACTAGGAAGTGCACTTGCTCTAATGGGTATCCCACATGAACTAGCCATGATGACAATGGATGGATCCAAGGCCAGAGGAACAGTCCAAAACAAAACATCAAAGGAATTTGAAATAACAACCGGTGTTAGGCAGGGAGATGCCTTGTCAGCTGTTTTTTTTTAAACTTGCGCTACAAAATGCAATTGGAAACCTCGAAAATAAGGGAAATATCATAACAAAATCATACCAAATATGTGCGTACGCGGACGACATACTGATCATGGCTAGGGACAACAGAACTCTAGAAGAATTGTTTTTAAAAATAGAAGAGGAAGCGAGCAAAGTCGGCCTGAAAATACATGCAGATAAAACAAAATACCTAAAACTGTCACGTGATAACCCAAGAAGGGCCCCTCAGAACTTCATTATAAATGATCATCGGTTTGAAGAAGTTCAAAATGTCAAATATCTTGGAGTAACTTTCAATAACACAAATAATCTATCACTGAGGGTACAAGATAGAGTCCAAGCTGCGAATCGATGCTATTATTCACATCTGAAGCTCTTTAAATCAAAAATCATCTCACGTAAAGCAAAACTGCGAATATATAAAACCCTGATCAGACCCGTGCTAAGTTATGGAGCTGAATCCTGGAGTATGTCGGAAGCAGACAAATACTCTCTTCGTATTTTTGAAAGACGGATTTTACGGAAGATCTTTGGACCAGTGAGAGAGGAAGAAGGATACAGAATTCGCATGAACTACGAACTTCAAGAACTAATAGAAGGTGAAGACATAGTAAGATTCATTAAGGCACAGAGACTTCGATGGGCGGGCCACATGATTAGAATGCCGAGTGCGAGAGCACCCAGATCCATCCATAAAGCGCAACCTAACACCTCAAGAAGCAGAGGTAGACCCAGAACCAGGTGGAAAGATAAGGTAGAGGAAGATGTAGAAACTCTACAAGTAGGAAACTGGACACGTGTCGCTGAAGACCGTCAAAGGTGGAAGGGGATTGTTAAGGAGGCCAAAGCTCACCATGGGCTGTAGAGTCAGAAGAAGAAGAAGATTATTCATTAAGTATTTGCTCTTGGGAATGGGAGTTATTGAATGTACGAATGGGAATTGGCTTCTATAACAATCGCATTTAACCACCGAAACTTCTCAGGCGATTAAATGCGATTGTTATAGAAAGAAGCATTTCAATAAATCCCAATAACTTCTGAATTCAATAACTTCTGTAAAACTTCAATAACTTCTGAAAACATTTCAAATAAGTTTTTTGATTGAAAATATTTGAAATAAGTCTTGAGAGCAAAAGAGCAAAGTTTAAAAATATCAATTAACATTACTTTCACAACAAAGAAATCTTTTTTTTTTTAGAATTTTTCACATTTTAAAAATTTTGTCCGGCGCTTTGTCTGTCGAATTTTAGACACTGAGTGAAAATTTTGAAACTGGAAGAATGCATGAAATGAAATTGAATTGAAAAACAGTATTTTGCTAATAGCTTATATTTTGGCTACATTTCGCACTTTGGAAGCGATCAGTTCATTGTGTTTTCTCTAGAAACATCGAACCTCTTGAATTGAAAAGTATTTGTATATTTAAAATGTTGTTTTTATTAAATTGTTATGTGTGACATTATAATTTATATTATCTTAAATAATTAATTCTATGCTACATCTTATTTGTTTATTTTTGTGCAATACAATGCCTCCTCTCCGCTTTCGTACTGAGCCGAATTCTATGCTACAGCAGAAGTGCATCTTTCTAGAAACTTGTTCAGCGTCCGAAATTTATAAATTTCTCCTTCAGCCTGTTCAAGAGAAACATTACTTTTCGTTTAATCGCCTCACCAAATCTGAAATAAAAATGCTCCAGCAGGAATACAACAAACGCAATTGATAAACCGATCATTATATACACAAATATGACAGCAAAGTCTTCAAACTCCACCATTCCCGTTTCTTCCACTATCCCATGGCTCTTCAAAGAATTCGTTTTATCCTTTAACTGATTTTTCAACACTAGATCATTCGTAATTTTCCTAAAAATATCGCCAGCAAATATATGTTCCAGAGCATCGTTTAACACATCCTTCAGAAAGAAATTCTTGTTCATATATATATTCATATGAGTCAATTGGATTTTCAGATCGATACAAGCCATAGAACTCTGTTCCTTTCGGTTCCATGATGAATTGAAACAGTGGTAGTGGTAGGCAATCTCCTTCAATACTGCTTCATAATTTCCATCATTACGCGCAAGTTTTGTACATTCAAATGCGTCGTTACAAGTGATATAAGGTATTTTCTTATTATATTTGTTCCAAAGATTATATAATATATGGAAGACTCCTGAATCGGTATAGTTTGGTAAGAGTATAATCATGTCAATGAATTTTTTTGCTAATATTACCATTACATCATCTTTAGGTATTTTAATTATTTTGAATAAAATGATGGTGTAGTAGACTGAGAATACTATGCTGCACAACAACCATGTTCCGTAAAGTATTCGAAGGATACCGTTTATTGGCAGAACTGTATTAGCTATGCTGAATAAAGCTTTTGCATAGTAACTAAAATTGAAGAGAATGGAGCGGAATGGTTCATTGGTATCAATGAGTTTGGCGAGGATAAATGTAATAATAACAAGCGACAAGAATGGCAACAAACAGTTGTAAATGTGCGTGAATAAAATTATAGCTAATGCATACCACCTCGAAATTGCATACGGTGCATTCACACATAAATATTCTCGGTCTTGGAAGTACCATGTAGTATAATCGTATTTCTCGTGTTTGGCAATTGTTAGACGATCTAAAGGTAAAGCTATGTCGTCCGATCTATTATTCAAGCCCACCAGTAAATAATCTTCAACAAAGTCCTTGGTTTGTTCATTATAAATCTTTATAACTGGCGTGAAATTAAACTTTTTCCCTAAGATGTGGATGAGTTCGGTTTGAGATCCCAGATTTTTGTCGATCGTTAACGGCGGCATATATTGCAGTTTGACATGAATCGGACAAAGATTTAGATTTTGTATTTTATTGGGAAACAAATTATTCAAACCGTGGATTCTCGTCAAGTTTTTAAAATTCTTTCCGCAGTTATTAATAAACGGAAACCACGTGAATATCTCCAATTCCGGCGTGATTATAATAAAGTTGCATATGTAAAAGTTCCAAAGTTTTTTGATTATTTTTGAAAAGTCTTCGGTGTAGCAAGTGGGAATGATTACAAATTTATGCAGTTGTTGTAAATTGTTGTTCGTTAAAATTTCGGATAACTCGTGTAATTCGCAAAATTCTATGATAAAAACTTCATTTCTGAAGGTAGCTTTGCTATTATCACGTACATTAGGGCCACTTATGGCTACTGAATGTTTAGATTCCTCGTAGATCTCTTGGACAAATCTATTGAATCTCTCTGAATTTTCGGACGAAAACAATTTGATTACCTCGTTATTGATAAAATTTTTATCAACAATTTTTAAAAGAAGATTTTCCAGTTCGTTTTCATCTCCAATTTCTATTAACGCTAATGCATTGTATACACTGCACAATAAAATAGTATAGAATAACACAAACATTGTTACTTGTTTTGTGATGAAGGATCTACTGTATATTATTCACCACTGGTGATTTAAAATATTTTAAAAGAACGCTTGACTGGTAGTCTTAAGAAGTGCGTCTTAAATATTAAGAATAAACGAAAATGTTTGGTATTTATATACCCCATACCGATTCGGCATAGGGGTAATTTTCATGTAAACTTTTTAATGTGCAAACACATTTACGATTTATTAAATTATATGTTATACAATATATTTGATTAATTTGTTATAAATCTCAAAACCTTTGGTAAATACAATTAGAAAATAACGCCACGTTTTCAAGCCGCTTATTGTAGTTTATGTAAATAAGCGTTTAGAACAATTGGGTTAATGCAGAAATAATTACAGGTTTCTTAATTTGATTTTATCGCCGATTTATTATCGTTGTTTTTGTTACTGGGTGCATTCACAAAGCTCCAAGACTGATTTCAAGATAGCAAACTAAGAGTTTTCGAAATATGACCCATGGGTATCAACACACTCCTGCCAGCGTTTATTCCTTTGTTCATATCGTACGTACCACGACAAAACCATCTATATCACATTTTTCTACTCTTGAGATAAAGAGCTTAATTAAAGTTGAAAAGATCCCGATAAATCAAATTCTAGGGTTATAATGTCAAAACTTTTTTATCGGATGATCCATTATGTCTTTTAATGATTTTTACTCTAAATGAAATGATTGACTATATAATTATTTTTTGATGTAATGTCCACCTTGTTTTAATGATTATTGTATTTTGACTGAGGTGTAAAAAATACTTGAAAAAAATTTTTCCAAGTATTTTTTATTAAAATTATGCCAACGTTTCGACCTGTATTCGGTCTTTATCAAGGCTACAAAAGAAAAAACAAAATTACAAATTACAAAATAACTATAATTATAAAAATTCTTAAATACGTATATAAAAATTACAACAATTTACAATAATAATAATTTTTTTTTTTTATGATTAGTTAAAAGATTTTGTAATAGGATAAATTAAAAACTGTTTGTTCTCACCTAATTTTTTTTAAAATTATATGATTTTGACATTTTTTAAAAATTTGAAATTTATATTAATTTTTTTTGTTAGTAATTGGTTTCCCCGACATTACTTTAATAGTAAATGAAAATAAACAAAATAAAAAAATTGAAGTTAAAATAGAAATCATCACATATCAAAAAGCATGAAATTAAATAAATTGTGATTAATTTGGCGTTTTATCGTAAAAGTCCAAAAATTAACATAAATAACAAGACCAAAAAACTCAAATTGTTTGTCGGACTGCGTATAAATTTTGTGAATAGGAAATTTGAATTTATTTTATGGTGGGAAATTGTTTGATTAAATAATGAATTAAAATTAATTTAGTCAAATATAAACTTGAAAACAGTTTAAACTTTTTTAATTAAATTGCAATAAATCTTTCTTAGGCCGTTGACATCTTCTCTATAATTTACTGTATTGTGTTTTTTAATGAAAATCATTTCGCTAATGTTGCGTTTGTAGAAATGTTTTTCAATGTCTAATATTGAGATATTATCAAAATCAAAATGATGACCAGATTGGAAAATATGAGTTGTTAAAGCGATTTTATCGGGATTCAAATGAACATTGTTACAATCTGACTTATGTTGGCGTGTTCTGTCTTTTAAATGTTGTTTTGTCTGGCCTATGTAAGATTTATTGCAATTCGAGCAATCGATCTTGTAAATCAAGTTTGAGTTTATTGTCTTAGGTAGTGGATCCTAAGTTTTGTGTAATACTGTCCAATTGTTTTTGTATTGTAATATGTAAATTTGCAATTGTAAGGACTAAGTATTCTTTCAATGTTTTTTGTAAGTGATCCTATATATGGTAAACTAAAAAATGTGTGGGTGTTGGTTTCAATATCTGTCAATGTTTTTAATTTGTTTATCTACGACCACTATTATAATTGCCCAATATTGTACAGTTCGTGGATTATGTAAATACATCTTACAACACACGTATGTAACAGTCGGCGATTAATGTTATTTAATGATTCAATAACACACTAGTGCGTTTGGTTTACGATTCGTTGATTGGTTGAGAGCTGCTACTATCGTCTAGTATAGGCAACCCTATACATTCCGTTATTTGTCAATATAACAAATATTAAACGTCAAACTAATACATAAACACTATATTTTTTTCAATTAAATCAAATAAAATACTGTCCAGTGATAGTGAAATAGAAAATGCTAATCCGCCCGAAATTGTTGAAAAATCGAAACAAGCTGCCCATAATTTGCTACCGATAAAATCTCGGGATCGATACGAGGATTCATATAGAAAATTTATGGACTGGAGAATGAAGCATAAAGTTAAATCGTTTTCAGAAAAAAAATTGTTAAATTGTTTTCAAACAATGATCAATCTTCACTTAGGGCAATTTATTCAATGGTTCGGACAACAATTAATATAAAGCACAACATCGACATTTCAAAACATACAAAGTTAATAGATTTACTAAAGATAAAATCTGATGGATTTAAAAGCAAGAAATCAAAAATTTGAACCATTCAAGAAATTAACAGTTTCCTCAATAATTCGCCGGATAACAAATATTTATTGATAAAGGTATTTGTTACTTTTTTTTTCTTATAATGATCTCTGATGGGCATAATGACATATTTTTTATATAATTTTAGGTTATTCTTATCATTGGCATTAGTGGTGCTTGCAGAAAACAAAAACTACAAAATATCAAACCCTGCCATATAGAAGACACCGGAACATCATCTCTGATCGTTAAAATTCCTGATTCTAAAACAAAAACTCAAAGATCTTTTGTGGTACCGAAAGAATTTAACCAAACCTGAAAAAAATATATTAACCTACGCCCACAAAAAATGGACAATGATTAGCCTTTTTTTCTAAATCATCAAAATGAAAAATGCACTAAGCAATGTGTTGGAATAAATAAAATTGGCTCTATTCCTAAACAAATTGCTAATTATCTTCATTTGCCGCAAGCAAATCTTTATACAGGACATTGTTTCAGACGTTCATCAGCCACCATTCTTGTGGATTCCGGTGGTGATTTATTGTCACTAAAAAGGCATGGTGGCTGGCGTTCGTCTGCAGTAGGAGAAGGCTATATAGACTGCTCCATGAAAAATCAAAATGATACTGCTACAAAAATTTCTACTGCCATAAACTGTAATTTTACTTCCACAAATGCAAGTACATCATGCGAATATGACTTCAAGTACTCATGCAACCAATCTAATCACTAATGATGTAGATAACAATCCAACACTAATATTCAACAATTGTTAAGTTATTATAAACTATAATCAAAAAATTAAATAAATAATTTTAAATATATCTTAAGATCTTATCCTTTTTATTATATTTTAGTTTATTCTTGGGACAATTTATTTTAATAAAACAACTGATGTCGATATTTTGCCAACGTTTAGGTCTTTTTTATTCTGACCTTCTTTAGGGCTTATATCTATTTAGTAGGTATTAATGAAATTAAACATAGAAAATATAAATTATTAGGTAAATATAAATTATTTCATTTGACACTGACACTGCGTACATTGTGTTGCCTATATGGATGAATTACTATATCAGATACATCTAACATATTTTTCTTATTAAATAGAAAAAAAAGAGTGTGGTCGTAGATAAAGTATAGTACATAATTCGAGTTGTAAGGCAATTACGTACTCGCGGAATTACGCGCTCCCCGCTACGCGGGTCGCGCGTAACTGTTCCGCTCATACGTAATATGCTTCTTACAACTCTCATTACGTGATATACTATTGTAAGCTCGTAATTGTTATTAGTTTTATCTTTACTTAGTTCTAGTCTTTTTTTAAAATATTTATTAACGCATTGTTTCACAATATAACTCGGATAGTTATTTTTGATTAATTTTTTTTTTATTTTAACTAAATTATCTACATGAAAAGATGAGTGACTTAATTTAAATTATTCTTGAAATTTAATTTCATGCTTTTTGATATGTAATGATTTCTATTTTAACTTCAATTTATTTATTTTGTTTATTTTCATTTACTATTATAGTAATGTCGGGGAAACCAATTACTAACAAAAAATTAATATAAATTTCAAATTTTTTAAAAATGTCAAAATCATATAATTTTTAAAAAAATTAGGTGAGAACAAATAGTTTTTAATTTATCCTATTACAAAATCTTTTATCCAATCATAAAAAAAAAAAATTATTATTATTGTAAATTGTTGTAATTTTTATATACGTATTTAAGAATTTTTATAATTATCTTATTTTGTAATTTGTAATTTTGTTTTTTCTTTTGTAGCCTTGATAAAGACCGAATACAGGTCGAAACGTTGGCATAATTTTAATAAAAAATACTTGAAAAAAAAATTGTCCAAACACCTGAGTCAAAATACAATAATCATTGACTATATATTTTAAGAGGAGGGCCCCTAAATGGGATATATGTTAATTGACTGTTGGTGATATAAATGGTTTTGACACCAAAGTTCAATGAATAAAAAAAACCGGCCAAGTGCGAGTTGTGACTCGCGCACCGAGGGTTCCGTACAAGCTTGTAAGTAAGGTATCTTTTTTTGTGGAGGACGTAACAAGCACATTCAGTTAACTTGACAAGTCGCCCTCCTGAAATCACGACCATCTTAGTACCGCTGCAAGCATAACCTCAAGATGTCGCTGTCGTACGATGGAATTCTACCCTATATTTTATTACCATACATCCCCCATCCACTATGAGTGTTTAGGGGTTCTGGAACTTCACTATTTGTTTTTACTGCTCAATTTTGCCTGTATACCTATATACCCTGTATAAAGGTATACAGGGTATTTTTTTTAAATAACGCGAATATTTTTAAATTTATAAAAAGAAAACTTTATTTTAGTATTACACTTATTCACTAACTTATATTAAGATCTAACTATTTCTAGATCTAATATAAACTAATATGTTAACTATTTCTAGATCTATTTCGATACTCTTAACATTCAGTTGTTCAATTGACTGCTTTTGGGCAATTGACTACCAAAAAATATAGGGCGTACGTGATTTAAGTATAATATACGAAAATCATATTATCTACAACATTTTATGTAGATTATAGAATAGTATTATTATGTAGATTATCAACATATTATGTAGATTATAAAGAAAAATTAGACGAAATAGAATATATACAGGATGTTACGGGACTTGAGTATGTCGCATGTCGGTTATAAAGAAGCAAAATTTAGACATAATATATACCCTGTATATATTATGTATATAAGGCGTACGTGATGGAATGCATAACGAATATAAACAAAGAAAATTCAGAATAAACAGCTTGGTGCCAACACATACTTTTTAACCTTCGAACCTAACCGAGGAAGACCTAACTGTATGCAACCCATATGCTTCTGGAACCTGACAATACCACTACTACAACATTAGTGTATTTTCATAAGTTTCTAATAGTAAATTTGCATTTTTCTTGTAATTAAACTACATATTTACGGTTTTCAGAGTTTTTCCTTTACATGTGCTGTAAGACACCGCTTCTTGCCAAATTTCATGATTCTAGGTCAACGGGAAGTACCCTATAGGTTTTGATTCCCTTGTGAAATCGCAAAATATGCGACATAAACGGTCATATCTTTTGATCGCGTTGGACCAGAACAGAATTACGAAACAAATTTTCAAAATTACCTTCAACAGTAAAAATAGGTCCAAATGGATACAGGAAACTGAAGAAGACCACAAGCAGTTAAACATCACGATACACGACATGAATGATCGGGTTAAATTTAGAAACACCATAATGCACCATAAATTTGATAAAGAACTGCTCCCAAAGATACCAGGAAAAAACTGGACGGACGAACGGAAGAAAGAACATAGTGCACGAATGAAGAGGATTTGGGAAGAACGTCGCCGCATGACTGAGTTGACATAATTTTTGTTTAAGTTTACACGCTCTCTTTAAAGGGATTTACGATAGTAATAATAATAACGTATCATTTAGAAAATCGTAAATGTGTTGTAAATCGTAAATCGTTTATGTGCACACTAATTTTTTTTTAAATAATACATGGAAATTACCCCTACCATTCCTAGACTAGATGAGACTAGAGAAGATCGGACAAGACTGGACAAAAGTCAGGGTCGAACTGGGCCGGAAAGGCCTGACTGGCTCTGCACTAGCACGGAATGGGATGCGGTAATGGTAAATGGGATATTATCGGGAAATATAGAAATTATTAATTATCAACGATATATTATTTATTATTACATTATTTTTGCCCATATGGACCGTGTTTGAACTTAAATATCTCATGATGACACAACTTTGACTTCTTTCACTTCTTTTTCTTCTCTTCCCAAAATCTCTTCATCCTTTGACTGTGTTCCTGTTTCCTTTGTTCTGTCCACAATGTTCCTATCTTCTTCCTTTCGCTTACAAAAAAATTGGTATTCTTAATTTTGCTTCTGAATTTTTTCCTGTCTCCTATCATTTGCTGATCGATCACCAATTGCTTTAAGTCATCTTCTACTTCATGAAACCAATTTGTTTTCCTACCTGAGCTGTTTACTACATCAAAGAATTTTTTTGTAAGTCGATTATTGTTCATCATCTGTATGTGCCCATAGAAAGTTAGTTTGCGTTTTCGAATGATATCTGTGAGTCTGCCTGTGTTTTCATATAGCTCTTTGGTAGGTCTTTTCATCCATATCCCATCTCTCTGTACTGATCCAAATATTTTTCTAAGAATTTTGCGTTCAATTTTTTCTGTTTCTATGATGCCAGATGCTCCAATTGTCATCGTTTCTGACGCCTACAATGCTTCAGGCAATACAACTGTTTTGTAATGTCTGAATTTGATCTGCCTTGATATGCTTTTCTTATTATAATGTGACCATGTAAGTTTGTATTCTGGAGTTTTTCCGTTCGTTTTATGTTAGACATCTTGTTTGATCCTCCAATATGCATATATTCCCCTAAGTATTTAAATTTTTCCACTCTTTGTATCGATCCATAAGTCGTATGTATGGTATGTACATTGTTGGTATGTCGTTCCATGTATTGGGTCTTCTCATAAGATATCTGTAAACCTGTTTTAGCGGCTATTGCATGCAATCGCTCCAGTGCTTCCTTTGCCTCCTGTGTGTTATTGCTGGTTATGGCAACGTCATCTGCAAATGCGAAACATTTAATAATTGTTTTTGTTTCGCGTGTTCTTCCTAGCTGTATGCCTTTCACTTGTTCCTCCCACTGCTTAACAATTTTGTCTAAGACCATGTTGAACAAAATTGGTGAGAGGCCGTCTATTTGTCTGACACCTGTGCGTAACGGAAAGTGTTCTGAAATTTCACTCATGAACTTGATCTTAGAGGTGGTGTCCGTGAGCGTTAGTTGTATACGTGTTCTGGTTTTTTTGTCAATGCCATATTCTTCCAGTATTGAAAAGAGCGTTTGTCTATCAATGCTGTCGTACGCTTTTTTAAAGTCCACAAAGGTAACTAACTACACTGTTATTTTTCTGTCTGACTTTCAATATTGTTCTTAGGTTCCAAATTTGTTCAATGCATGATCTCCCTTTCCTAAAGCCAGCCTGGTATTCACCTATTTGAGGATCTGCTTGTGGTTCTAGTCTGTTCAATAACACCTTAGAGAATATTTTGTAAGTGACTGGCACTAGTGAAATACCTCTGTAATTATTTGGATCTGACTTATCACCCTTTTTATGTAATGGGAGGATCAAGGCACATTACCATTCTTCGGGCATTTTTTCTGTGATCCAAATGTCTGTAATGATCTTATGAATTGTTTTTATTATGTCTTTATCTTGAAGCTTCCACACTTCAGCAATAATACCATCTTCTCCTGCCGCTCTGTTATTTTTCATTTGTTGTATGATCTCCTCTATCTCCACTATTGCAGGTGGAGTAGAATCAGGATTAGATGTGGTTTTTTGGAAGGTCAATTTTTCCGTGGGTTCCTTACAATTAAGAAGAGTATTAAAGTATTGTTTGAGAATTGTACAGTTTTCTTTAGTGTTCGTTTCCAAGGATCCATCTGTTCTTCTAAAACAGAGGCTAGGAGGTTGATAACCCTTAATATTTTCTTTGAATATTCTTTAAATATTTCTTGTATTATTACTCTTAAAATCTTCTTCAATTTCTTTTAGCCTGTTGTTGTCGTATGCTCGTTTTTCTCTTCTAATTTCTTTTGATGATTGTTTCGTGAAATTGCTTCCATGTTTCGGATGTTCTGTTACTACTGAACTTCATCCACGCCTGTGTTCTTTTTTCAATGGCTTGATCATCAAGTTGCGTTCCACCACCTATTCCTAATTCTAGGAGGTTGCGCCCAACGTATTGCCTTCTGAACTGTGGTCGCAAGATCTGTCCAAGTGTCTGTTGGATGCCTATTAATTTCTTCAGTGATTTTGTCTCTGTTTATCCGCAAATATTCTGGATCAGGCTTGACTATTTTGTTTTTTACTGTTATTTTCTGTCTTGGAATTGATCTAATCTTAACTTGTAAAAAATAATGATCTGACTCGAAAAACCCTTTACGCGTTCTGACATTTAAAATTTCCTGCGTATTTTTGTTAGAAATGGCCACATGATCAATCTGGAATTCACCCCATACGGTGTTAGGTGCTTTCCATGTTGTAAGTTTTCGTCTTGGCTTTAGAAATTGTGTCTACATAATTTTGAGAATAAAATTTTTACAATATTTTATGAGGTGTTCTCCATTTTTGTTTGTGCGATAGTGAGCTGAATAAGGGCATGCGATTTGTCTGTATTTTCTCTCTTTACCTAATTGCGCATTAAAGTCTCCCATTAAAATTTTAACATGTCTTTCTGGTATGCTGTTGGTTACTTCTTCCATGTCTTCCCAGATGTTTTGAACTTCTTGTGGTTTCTTTCTGTTATGCTCATTTGTAGGTGCGTGTGCATTGATAATCGTGTAACCTTTATTGCCTGATTTGAAGGAGAGTGTGCAGATCCTTTCTGATGTTGAATTAAAGTCAATAATGTTATCAATGACTGATTTGTGTACTGCAAATCCCGTCCCAAACAATGATGGTGTACCTCTTCTGACAGAAGGCTTGCCTTTATACATCCTATAATTTTCCGTGTTGAAATGATTTTCGTATTGAAAACGTGTCTCCTGAATCGGAAGAATTTTTATATGAAATTTTTTTAACATATCTGTAAGTTGTTTTAGTTTTCCAAGTTTGAAGAGAGTATTAACATTAAGAGTGCCAATGTAGTGCTTGCGTAGAGATTTTGAGAAGCTCCGACTCTTCTCCTCATGACGTTCCTGGTCCCCCAAATTCCGATGACCAGGAAAGTCCAGCACGGTGACTGGGGCCTGGGGTAGCGGATTTTCCTTTCGTTCCATCATGATTACTTCAAGTTGAAAGTTGTTGTGGTGATCTTTAAGAAAGATCACGATGATTACAACTAAGGTATTGAGCCTTAGAGGTTGCCTCTTGATGTTTTCTAGCTAAGAGCAGGCATTTCCTCCTACTCTAAATATATAGGTTTTAGTTTGCGTTCGCGTCTGTTGTTTCAACCCTCTTTTACGGTGTATTAGGTCGAAAAAGGAGGGAGAGCAAAAAATACGTTCATGTCACTTTGACATTAAAAAAACCAAACTTTTTATCAACGATATATATTTTTAGGTAAATATAATTTCAATTATTTATCTTCTCTTCTCCTTAATCTTCTGTGTAGGCACTATGTGCCTGTTTCTGTAAGTTACTCCTTCGGCTCCTGCGATTTGGAAGTTCAGGAGTCTGTCCATCTCTTCGGTGGTCTTCCAGGGGGTCTCGTTCTATTATAATTCCAATTATTTATCTTCTCTTCTTCTTATTCTTCTGTGTAGGCACTATGTGCCTGTTTCTGTAAGTTACTCCTTCGGCTCCTGCGATTTTGAAGTTCAGGAGTTTGTCCATCTCTTCGGTGGTCTTCCAGGGGGTCTCGTTCTGTTGGTTTTTTGTGTCATGGCCCAGTTAGCGATTCGGTGTGGCGCCATGCGTTCCACGTGATTCCGCCAGTATCTTCGACGGGCTCTTGTCCAGCGCACGACGTCCTGGATTTGTAGGTCAGGTCTGATCTTAGAGCTCCTGACATGGTCTCTTAATGTGACTCCTCTTATTGCTCTCAGGGTCCGCATTTCGGTCGTTCTCAGCGCTTGTTTGGTGGTTGATGTGCCGGTTGATGTGTTTCAGCCGCATATGTATTTTGGTCTTACTGCTGTCTTGTATATTCGGATTTTACCTTCTTGCGTTATGTGTTTGTTTCTCCAGATTATGTTGTTTAGTGTGCCAGATATTCGTCAAGACTTGTTCGTTGCTGCTTGTACCTCTAGCTTGAGGTCTCTGTCGTTTGATAAAGGTAGATAAAGCACATCACCTGCTCTATCACCTTGTTGTCGAGTTCTAATTTGCATCTGGTTGCTGATCTTTTGGCTACCATGCATTTGAATTTTTGATGGCAGATATCAAGGTTGCATCTCTTTGCTGTTTTGAAGAATGTCTGTAGAAGTCGTTGTTAATCGTTTTCATTGTCAGCTCAGTACAGCGTCATCCGCGTAGCACAGTATATTGCAGGACTGGTTTCACATCCGATATCCTGCTTTGAGATTTTTCACACTCGTTATTATGTTGTCCATTATTCGGTTGAATAGGGTCGGGCTCATACTGTCGCCTTGTCTAATTCCATCGCTTACGCGTACGCTCTCTGCTGACTTGTTTTTTTCTTTTATTATTGTATAGTTGTTAGTGTTGATGTCTTTTATTGAGTTTGTTAGTTTTTCCGCCACGCGTCGTTTTCCTAGTCCTTCAATCACATCGGCAATTCTGATCTTGTCGAATGCTTTACTTAGGTCAACAAAGCACATGTAGGCGGGCTTTGCGAACTCAGTTGCTTTTTCGGATATTTGCCTGGTCGTAAATATTGCGTCTATTGTAGATCGATTCTGTCGAAATCCTTTGCTGTTCGTCGTTAGCTGTTTATTTTTTGGGCCAGTATTGTTGTGAATAGTTTTGCCATGGTGTTTATCAATGTGATGCGTCGGTAATTTAAGAGGTCTGTTTTCTTGCCGTTTTTAAAGATTGGGATGGTAATAGTGCTTTTCCAGCTTAATGGCACTATTTCGGATTCTACAATTTTTTTAAATAAGGTTTTTTAAGGTCTCAGCCTCGAGCTTTTCGCCGCCGTATTTTAGGAGTGCGTTGGGAATGGTGTCTTCGCCTGGCGTCTTCCTTAATTTCAGGTTTTTAATTTAACGCCTTATTTCTCCTTGACTAATAAACCAGTACTTTCGCTGAGGTGTTTGTACTTTCGCTGAAGTGGTGGTTCCTGTTTCGTATAATCCCTAAAAGTACTTGGCCCATCCTTCCATGTTTCGGATGTTCTGTTACTACTGAACTTCATCCACGCCTGTGTTCTTTTTTCAATGGCCTGATCACAAGTTGCGTTCCACCACCTATGTTTCCTTTTTCTAGGAGGTTGCGCCCAACGCATTGCCTTCTGAACTGTGGTCGCAAGATCTGTGCAAGTGTCTGTTGGATGCCTATTAATTTCTTCAATGATTTTGTCTCTGCTTATCCGCAAATATTCTGGATCTAGCTTGACTATTTTGTTTTTTAATGTCTTTTTCTGTCTTCGAATTGGTCTAATCTTAACTTGTAAAAAATAATGATCTGACTCGAAAAACCCTTTACGCCCGCAAACAAATTAATCAAATATTCTGCGGGTGTGCTGCATTCTGTTTGGTGTTGTTCGTCCGATGGTTGTTTGTACTTCCTGAATAAGTTCCAAATCTTCTTTTGTAGCGCCATATAGGTCGTGTTGTAGTTCGGTGCTGAAGTTTTCCCAGTACTGATCTTTTAGGTGTCGCACCTTTGTTTTGCACCTATTCCTTACAGCCTTGTAGTTGTCGTAGGCTTCCTTGGTTCGTGTTTCAATGTACTTCTTGTAGGCTTCTGATTTGTGTCGGGCTATGTCTTTGAGTTCCGGAATGTACCAGGGTTTGTAGTTATATCGTGGAGAATTTCTGTCTGCTCCAATTATTTATAATATAACAAAAGTATCTAAATATTTTCGCAAATTAATGTCTAAACTTTTGATAAGCCTCCAAGCTTTAAGATAATCTAATGTAGGAATTTAGAAATATATATGGCTTACTGGGGTTTGATAGATCAAACATTTTCTTGAATACGAAGGATGTCAGGACAGTTTCAATTCTCTAAAAGGAATCCAACAATGAATTCGCTTGGAATGAAACCTTTGGCTAAGAACAACATGCTCGAAGATATGACACTTAACGTGTTTATCGAGATTTCTCCCAACGCCACCTCGACTATATGGCCAGTCCGATGCTGACAAGAGTGAACAAGACTAAAGTTTGATAAACTAGACAAGACTAGAGGAGAAGAGTCAAAACCAGACAAAACGGGACAAGACCGGATAAGAATGGACAAGACTTGACAAATGAAGCGATTCGATGCGATTTCAGCGGTCCATGCAGTTTTGACGAGGTTCATTGACAAGCTTCCGTGCGTGGAGTTCCAGAGAACCTATGAGCAATGGAATAAACGCTGGCAGCGGTGTGTTGATACCCATGGATCATATTTCGAAAACTTATAGTTTGCTGTCTTAAAATCGGTCTTGGATCTATGTGAATGCACCCAGTAACAAAAATAACGATAATATATCGGCGATAAAATCAAATTAGGAAACCTGTAATTATCTCTGCATTAACCCAATTGTTCTAACGCTTAGTTACATAAACTACAATAAGCGGTTTGAAAACGTGGCGTTATTTTCTAATTGTATTTACCAAAGGTTTTGAGATTTATTACAAATTAATCAAATATATTGTATAACATATCATTTAATAAATCGTAAATGTGTTTGCACATTAAAAAGTTTACATGAAAATTACCCCTATGCCGAATCGGTATGGGGTATATAAATACCAAACATTTTCGTTTATTCTTAATATTTAAGACGTACTTCTCAAGACTACCAGTCAAGCGTTCCTTTAAAATTTGTTAAATCACCAGTGGTGAATAATATACAGTAGATCCTTCATCACAAAACAAGTAACAATGTTTGTGTTATTCTATACTATTTTATTGTGCAGTGTTTACAATGCATTAGCGTTAATAGAAATTGGAGATGAAAACGAACTGGAAAATCTTCTTTTAAAAATTGTTGATAAAAATTTTATCAAAAACGAGGTAATCAAATTGTTTACGTCCGAAAATTCAGAGAGATTCAATCGATTTGTCCAAGAGATCTACGAGGAATCTAAACATTCAATATCCATAAGTGGCCCAAATGTACGTGATAATAGCAAAGCTACCTTCAGAAATGAAGTTTTTATCATAGAATTTTGCGAATTACACGAGTTATCCGAAATTTTAACGAACAACAATTTACAACAACGCAATAAATTTGTAATCATTCCCACTTGCTACACCGAAGACTTTTCAAAAATAATCCAGAAACTTTGGAACTTTTACATATGCAACTTTGTTATAATCACGCCGGAATTGGAAATATTCACGTGGTTTCCGTTTATTAATAACTGCGGACAGAATTTTAAAAACTTGACGAGAATCCACGGTTTCAATAATTTGTTTCCCAATAAAATACAAAATCTAAATCTTTGTCCGATTCGTGTCAAACTGCAATATTTGCCACCGCTAACGATCGACGAAAATCTGGGATCTCAAACCGAATTAATCCACATTTTAGGAAAAAAGTTTAATTTCACGCCAGTTATAAACATTTATAAAGGAGAAACCAAGGATTTTGTTGAAGATTATTTACTGGTAGGCTTGGATAGCAGATCGGATGACATAGCTTTACCTTTAGATTCTCTAACAACAGCCAAACACGAGAAATACGATTACACGGCATGGTACTTCCAAGACGGAGATTTTTTATGCATAAATGCATCGAGAGAAATTTCGAGATGGTATGCATTAGCTATAATTTTAGTCACACACATTTACAACTGTTTGTTGCCATTCTTGTCGCTTGTTATTATTACATTTATCTTCGCCAAACTCATTGATACCAATGAACCATTCCGCTCCATTCTCTTTAATTTTAGTTACTATGCAAAAGCTTTATTCAGCATAGCTAATACAGTTCTTCCAATAAACGGATTGCTTCGAATACTTTACGGAACATGGTTGTTGTGCAGCGTAGTATTCTCGGTCTACTACACCAGCATTTTATTCAATACGATACAAATACCTTGGGATGAAAGATGGTCAACATTTGTCGATAAAATATTTGATCCGATTTTACTCTTTCCAAACTATGCCGATACACTTTTCTTACAAATGTTTCTCGGTTGGAACGAGCCGGGAAATATGGAAGTGCGCTCTATCATTTGTAACGATGCATTGGCATGTATAAAACTTGCGCGTGATGATGGAAATTATATGGTGGCATTGAAGAAGATTACTAGAGAATACCACTATTTCAATTCAATATTTATACGGAAGGAAAAAGGTTATGTTATGTCTTGTATCACACAGAGAGTACAAATGAATTATATGAATATATATATGAACAAGAATTTCTTTCTGAAGGATGTGATAAACGATGCTCTGCAACATATATTTGCTGGCGATCTTTTTAGGAAAATTACAAATGATCTAGTGTTAAAAAATCAGTTGAAGGATATTGCGAATTTGTTGAAAGACGATAGGATGGTGGAAAAATCAGGAATGGTGGACTTTGAAGACTTTGCTGTTATATTTGTGTATATAATGATCTGTTTATCAATTTCCTTTGTTGTATTTCTGCTGGAGCATTTTTATTTCAGGTTTGGTAAGGCGATAAAACAAAAAATAACGTTTCTCTTGAACGGGCTGAAGCAGAAATTTAGAAATTTTGGACGCTGAACAAGTTTCTAAAAAGATGCACTTCTGCTGTAGCATAGAATTAATTATTTAAGATAATGCAAATTGTAATGTCACATAGCAATTTAATAATATAACAATAAAAACAACGTTTTAAACACACAAACGCTTTTCAATGCATGAGGTCCGATCTCTCTAGAGAAAACACAATGAACTGATCGCTTTTACAAAGTGCGAAATGTACCCAAAATATAAGCCATTAGCAAAATACTGCTTTTCAAGTCAATTTGATTTCATGTATTCTTCCAGTTTCAAAATTTTCCCGAGTGTCTAAAATCCGACAGGCAATGAGCACCGAACGTCTTAAATATACATACAGTTTGTTGCGATTGATTCCAGTGAATTTTATTCACACCACTTGACATATTCAAGTGGAATTGTTTTACATTTTCTATTTTAGTTCTCTTGTAAATGTAAAACCACTTCAAAAATGACAAAATAACAATATTGTTAAAAAAATATAAATAAACTGCAATAAGTGACAATCGTTACAAAGACATAGCCCAATTAAAGACTACAAAACCAAGACTAGACTAGATGGGTTAGGTGGAAAATACGGGTCTGTTGAAAATATTTTTTCGGACATTTTACCTGGTGTAACTGTTATTAATCTACTTTCGCACTCTTTAACTAAGATGGGAAAGCAAAAATGAAGCTTCTACGTTGTCTGGTTCAATAAATATTCGTGATTTTTGTTGAAAATAGTTGTTGACATTTTGGTTGGTTAGATTAGGTTGTCCGCCGTGAAGTGAACAGATGAAACAAGACAACATACGCGCGGCAGCGGGAACTCTCGATCCAATATAGATTAGGTTTATGACAACAACTATTTTCAACAAAAACACGAATATTTATTGAACCAGACAAAGTAGAAGCTTCATTTTTGCTTTCCGACCTTAGTTAAGCCGTGCCAAGGACGATTAACAAGAGTTACACCAGCTAAAAGTCTATAACACTAAGCTTCAATAGACCCGTAATCTCCACCAAATCCAACATATGTTTCAACATAAACAACAAAATATTTCAAGGTGGTTCAAAAAATGTTCCATTCATGGAAAATTTAGATTTAAATCTCACACGAAACAAATTTAAATTTTGAAAATGCCTACAGTTTTTCTCAGCAATGACATTTTGTATTTTAAATTAAGAAAATTTGTCAATCAAAGCAAATTTTTTATTTAAATTCCGCACAAAGAGTCGTTCTCGACAGGGAACTGTTTATATACAGTTTTGGAATTATTATGGTTTCGTAATTGTTCTATCGCTTATCACAATTATACTACTACGTCTCGTTCTCGATGATTTGTAGTATGCTCGTCATTGCTTACATTTTACACTTTTTAGAGTTTGAAATTTGGCGCTAGCCAAAGTTTTGTGGACTAGCCGGCCCGGACCTGTACCGTCATATTTGTTCGTTGTGTTTGACGTTTCACACGTACTGAGTACTTTTAGTATACAAAAAATACCAAATCTAAATAAGAATAGAAGGTTTAAATGTCAGGAGATAAGAAGAAGAGAAAATCATGTTCACGATCACGAAAAGAGATAGGAAGAAAAAAACGGATGGAAGACTGGAAAAAATTGGAAAATAGATCGATAACCTCAAAAACATCATTTGTAAACTGGCAGAATTAAATAAAAACCACTGATAAAAATCAGAATGGAAATGCAGGTATCACATAAAAAGTATTTAGCCTCCTTACGAGACAATTCAAAAATGATTAAGTGTGGATTCATTCACACTTAAATGTTTTTTTATTTTTTCATTGTACAAAAGCAATATGTACAAAAAAACTGTATATAACAGACTGTCCATACGACAGACGGTCTATATGACAAACTGTTTATATGACAGACTGTCCAAATGACAAACTGTCTCTATTACAAAAAAGATATACAAGTTTCCATACGAAACATTATAACAAAAAAGTATTTATTATAATAAAAAAATATTATAAAAAGTTATTTGTCTCCATACGAGACATTTACTTAAAAAATGCTAAAGTGTTCATTTACACTTAAGTATGTTTTTGTACAAAAACTGTCTATATGACAAACTGCCTATACGACAAACTGTCCATACGACAAACTGTCTGCATAACAAAGATATTAGAGTTTCCACAAGAAACCTATAGCACATAAATAAAAGTATTTAGTCTCCATACGAGACACTTATTTAACAAATGTTTAAGTGTGTTCATTTATTCTCACTTAACTATGTTTTTACACAAAAACAACATGTACAAAAACTGTCTATACGACAAATTGTCCAGGTGACAAACTGTATTTAAGTATTTAGTCTCCATACGAGACATTTACTTAAAAAATGCTTAAGTTTTCATTCACACTCAAGGATGTTTTTGTACAAAAACTGTCTATATGACAAACTGCCTATACGACAAACTGCCTATACGACAAACTGTCCGTAATGTCACTTGTCACGGAATTTTCACTTGTTACAGTTTTGTCACTCGTCACAATATTGGAGAAAATAAAGAAAAACTTTTACTTCAACATTTTTTTACTTTTCTGAAATTTAACAATTTTTCCTTAAATCTAGTAAATAATTCAATGCAAAAACACACCTTCAACAAATCTTCCTTAAATCTAGTAAATAAATGCAAAAACTCACCCAGCAAAGCAGAAATTCCAACAACAATCTCACAAACACACTCAAAAAACGTTCTACAACAAACTCTCAGCACAAAGTTCACTGAATCAATTTTTGCTCACAACAAAATACATCCGCACTCGACGATCCCACGCCAATAACTAAGAACGTTCCGAAACGTATTCTAACTCACCTTATCTCCACTGATTACGCTCGCTTCGACCAGAAGTGTTTACATTTTTTTGCATTCCCAAGATCGAGAAACCAACGAAACACTTCAACAAAGATTCATCTAGTCTAGACACTCAAGTCTAGTAGTAGATAGATTCATCTAGTCTAGTCTGGTGAGTGTCTAGTCTAGTTTAGTAGATCTATCTGGTCTAAACACTCAAGTCTAGCTTAATAGATTCATCTAATCACGACATTCAAGTCTAGTTTAATGGATTCATCTAGTCTAGTCTGATGAGTGCCTAGTCTACTATAATAGATTCATTATTTGTGTCTAGTGCTGCTTCTAAACGGTTTTCCAATAGGGACGTAACAATTTTGTTTTATAATACGGAACGTAACAAACTTTTTTATGATCTGTCAAGTTCAAAACGTCAGTCAAGGCTTACATTTTTATCCTGGTGAAGATTACGATGAAAATCACGAAACAATGGACTGAATTGTCAAAGGTAATTGACGTCATCAACAGACCGCGCGAAAATGGTGGCGTTTAAACAGCTCCAATTTTTTCTCTATTTTAAATATTTTTTTAAACTTAATTTAAGCATATTTAAGCAGTATTTATATTTTTACTATGTTATAACGGTGTAAACAGTGAATTAAAAATATAAAAAAACATGCATATTCCTTATTTATGTGGAAAACAAAATAAAGACCCAAAATAATTTGACTTAAAAATAAGTATTTACATATTATTCCGGACCCTAATTTCGACCAATCGGTACGAATCGTAGGGGTAATTTTCCTAAAATATGACCTAAAAGCTATTTAGTGTGTAAACACGTTTATGATTAGGGCTTGGATAAATATGCATTAAAAATGACAAAATATGTACATATAACATGGACCAAAAAATCTAAAATATGGAGCTAAAAATAACAATAACTTTAAACTATAAAGTTCAATGAAAACACAGTTTAATGTGAAAAATAAATAAGAAAATTTTTATTCGCCTTCCGTTACATTAACATTATTGAAATTGTTGCAGTATCACATACTTTTTCAAATTTTCAAAATTAAAACTCTTTCTGTTTGGTCGAAATAATGCTTTCTACTGGCTCTTTGGGGTATCAAAGGGGGTAGTGCATACGTACCGCACAACAGTCATTGGGAATGAACTAGTTGCATAGCCACTCCTACCCAAGTCTGACTCTCACCTCCACGGTTGGTGATCCCTGGTAACCTCATGGACACCCTTTAAGATGCGGTGAAAACCCGTATGGACAAGGGCGGAAATGAGGGCAAACGAGAGCAGGCGAAATGGCCCTCCGAAATGGGGGTTGGGCGACGGGTTAACTCCCCGTCACCGGAAAAACAAACTTGTTACGAAAACTCCACGAAATAAAACCGGACTGGAACCACGACAACGAACCACGCAACGAAAAAAGGACAAGAGATTGGAAATGAAAATAAGCACATGGAATGTACGAACCATGCTAAGACCTGGAAAAATGCAGGAGATTGCCGAAAAACTTATAAAGCAAAATATAGATGTAACAGCCATGCAAGAAATCAGATGGAAAGGACAGGTCGAAGTACGAAAAAGAGAATACTCACTATACTATAGCGGGAGTGAAAAACATGGATCATATGGAACTAGATTCATACTAAACAAGAAAGCGAGAAGTACGCTTATGCACTTCGAACCAATCAACGAACGAATGTGCAAGATCCGCTTAAAAGGAAAATTTACAAATATAACCATTCTAAACGCATACGCTCCAACGGAAGAAACAGACGAAATGATAATCGACCAATTCTATGACAGGATCCAACAAGAATGCGACAAAGTACCCAATCACGACATCTTGATATTGATGGGAGATTTTAATGCAAAGATAGGACAAGAACAGAGGTACAGGAGTGTTGCTGGACGACACAGCTTGCACGCAGAAACAAGCCCAAATGGAGAGAGATTATGCCACCTAGCAGAAATGCAAAATTTGATATTAAGTAGTACACTCTTTCCGCACAAGCGCATACATAAAGGAACATGGAAAATTCCGGGCACGATAAAATGTAACCACATCGATCATGTCGCAGTATCAAGAAGATGGACATCAAATATAAGAGATGTACGCTCGTTCAGAGGAATTAACTGCGATTCCGACCACTTCTTGGTAATAGCAACTGTAAGACAGAGAATAAGCAACATACAAAAACGCGGAGGAGATAAACCAAAGAAGTGGAATGTGGAAAAACTGAAAAGTGAAAAGGGAAAAAGAGAATATCAAGAAACAATACTGGAACACCTACGTAAAAACCCAAGCGAAGACGATGTGGAGAATGAATGGAGACACATCAGAGATAGTATTCTAAAAGGAGCTGAAAAGATAGGAGAAAAGCAAAAAATACGAAATGAAGAATGGTTTGACGAGGAGTGCAGGAAGAAGATAGACATAAAAGATGAAGCAAGAAACAAGTGCCTCCAGCGTGAATCGAGAAGCCAAAGGAAAGACTATGAAAGAAAAAGAACAGAAGCATACCGAGCGTGTCGAAGAAAGAAAAGAGAATACTATAACAAGGAAATAGAAGAAATAGACGAGAGCAATAACAGAAAAAATTACAAAAAGTTCTACCGAGAAATAAAACTACATTCTTCAGAGTAGAAAGCGAAAGAAATGTTGTGCGACGACAAAAATGGAACGATCCTAACAGAGAAATCAGACGTCCTGAAACGATGGCAGGAATATTTCTGCGACCTGCTTAATAATAAAAATGAAACAAACTCAGAAGAAGAACTAACTCAGTACAAAACAGCTGAACCAAAAGTTGAAACACCGACACTGGAAGAAACAACTGAGATCATAATTGCCTTTAAGAATAACAAGGCGCCTGGTAGCGATAACATTACAGCAGAGCTACTAAAGGCAGGAGGCCCAGAACTGCGGGCCCGTATCCACCAATTAACCAAACGAATCTGGGAGGAAGAAACAATGCCAGAAGAGTGGAATTTAGGCCTTATACATCCTATTCACAAGAAAGGAAGCAAAAGAGATTGTAAAAATTACAGAGGAATTACATTATTAAATGTAACATATAAAATCATTTCATGCCTCATTCACATAAGGTTGAACGTATATGCAGAAGATATACTAGATGACTATCAATGTGGATTTCGACCTAACCGATCAACAACAGATCAAATACACCAAATGCGACTGCTGCTAGAAAAGGGATACGAACACAATTTTGACATACACTGCCTTTTCATTGATTTTCAACAAGCCTTCGATTCGGTCAATAGAAATAAGTTATACCTGAACTTAATACCAAAAAAGATTGTCAATCTAATTAAACTAACATTAGAAGGAACGTCAGCGGCAGTAGTAATACAAAACGATAAAACCGAAAAATTCGCCATTACGTCTAGAGTCAGACAAGGTGATGCGCTATCCGCTCTACTTTTCAACCTAACATTACATGCGGCTATAGAAAAACTAAAGATAACGGGAAACTTAACATCAAAAAGTAGACAAATCGGAGCCTATGCAGATGACATAGTAATCACGGGGCGCATGGCAAATACAGTAAATGACACATTTAAGGACCTCGAAAAAGAGGCAAGGAAAGTAGGACTGACAGTCAATCAAGAAAAAACAAAATATATGATGATGTCCAGAACTGCACCACAAAATGAAGATAGATACATAGTAGGCGACCACAGCTTTGAAAAAGTTAAAAATTTCACGTATTTGGGATCTCAACTAAATCAAACCAACGACGAGAGTGAAGAAATATAAAGATACGAATATTAAAAGGAAATAGAACCTACTATGCGAACAGAAAACTACTTACCAACAAACTACTAAGTCCCAAATCCAAGATAACTATATATAAGTGCCTAATACGACCGGTAGTTACTTATGGCTGTGAAACATGGACCCTCCTTAAGAAAAGTGAGGAAGAACTAGACATTTGAAAGAAAAATATTAAGAAAAGTCTATGGTCCGATAAGGGAACAGGACGGAACATACAGGATAAGAATGAATCACGAACTAGAGTCTCCAATTGGAAACAACAACATAGTAAAACATGTAAAGGCACAGAGATTGAGGTGGATAGGCCATGTGCAAAGAATGGAAAAAGATCGAAACACCAAGCTTATCATGGAATGGAAACCCACCAATAGCCGACAAAGAGGAAGACCACGTAAAAGATGGAAGGAAAACGTGGAAGAAGACATAAAAGCACTAGGAGTAAGAAATTGGAAAAGAGCAGCAGAAGATCGTGGAGAATGGCATAAAATAGTAGAGGAGGCCAAAACCCATAAAGGGTTGTAGAGCCAAAGGAAGAAGAAGAAGAGGCCATTGAAAGGAACGCGATTTCAGACAAGAGAGGACATTATGGCTGCAACGACAGTCGAGCTAATGTCCATTCCGAAAGAGGCTTTTTCGGAATGCTTGCAACAATGGCGGCACCGGTGGGTGAAGTGTGTGGAGTCCCAAGGATACTACTTTGAGGGTGATTAGGTTTCCACCGCTCCAGGTATGCCAGTTTTTTTTACCGGCTAAAGGTCGGATACTTTTCTAACAGACGATGTATCACCTCCTGTTCAACCCTGCATTTCTTTTCGAGATAGGATTTAAATGCTTAAATTTGTTTTCAAAAAAATCGATTGGTTTATTTTTGTACTGATTGTGGTTTGTCTCAAAATGTCGCTTCAAGTTGGATGGTTTCATGCTTTCATCTGATAGATTTTCAGAATAAATGACTCAAAGTGGAATAGGCTCTTTATCATCTCCAGTCCATGAGAATCCAAATTTTAGATATTCTTTGTCGTACTTACGAGTTTTCTTTGTGCACGTTCATTCTTGTTAAGTGATCACTTCTAGCGTCCGGCAACGCCACAGCTACGCATACATATAAAACCACACACACGCAATACTAACAAGTAACTAACAAAACACAATACTGTGTTAAACGATGCTCTGGAACATATATTTGCTGGCGATATTTTTAGGAAAATTACGAATGACTGTCCAATAACGCAATTCTGCTTATCGATAGAGATAATTTTTCGATGAAATTCAGAATTTGCTCCAAACTTTTACAGAACAAAATCGTATATGTTTCGGCCCTTTAATTGATCCATAAGTTTCAGTTCTTGAGTTAATTTAATCTTGTAAGTGTGTAGCTGGAGATCCTTACGCAAATGTTGACTGGGAAATTCCCAATTCTTGTGAACGGCGTGGAATCGAATTATTTGGTTCTTTTTGATCTGAAGCTCTTACGGCTACAATATTTCTAGTACTTCGACCGACCCATTCAATAGCGAATACGTTGATTCTAATTTATACACCATCGCACGCAGAGTTTGTCTGGTGGGACGATTATTGCGACCAAAAATTCGAGAAAGCGCTCTTAAAGTTGCGACTCAAATTTTGGTGGTAAGTTAAACGATTTCCAAACGTTGCTCGTTTGTGATCTTCACCAGGATAAAAATGTAAGCCTTGACTGACGTTTTGACCTTGACAGATCATAAAAAAGTTTGTAGGTTACGTTCCGTATTATAAAACAAAATTGTTATGTCCAATAAACAATTGGACCCTTTAGAAGCAGCACTAGACACAAAGAATGAATATATTTTAATAGACTAGACACTCATCAGACATGGGACACTCATGGGGTTCAAAGGGGGTAGTGCATGCGCACCACACGACATTCGCACTGAAAGAGTTTGTCGCATAGCCTCTCCTACCCAATTCCGACTCTCACCTCCACGTCTGGTGAACCCTGGTAACCTGACCACTCTAGCCTGAGATGCGGTAACCAACCCGTATGGATGGTAAGGGTGGTCAGGGCTAGCGAGAGCGGGAGAAATGGTCCTCCGATCATCAGGGGGTTGGGCGTGTGGTTAACAACCAGCACCATAAAACAAAACCTGTTATGAAACCTTCAATAATGCCTCGGAATGGACTGGAAATACGGCAACGACACAAGCAACTGAAAAGGGAGAACGATTGGAAAATTGCATCGTGGAATGTTGTAACTTTATCGAGGCCTGGTGGGTTGAGAACCTTAACGGATGCCCTAAAAATGGCGGAATGGACATAACTGCTGTTCAAGAAACAAGGTGGCCTGGAAAGAACTTACTAACCAGTAAGGAGTACTCATTTTACTACAGTGGTAAAATGGGCGGCAAAAAGGAATTTGGAGTGGGTTTTATTGTCACAGGAAAGGCCGGAGAGGCAGTAATTGGTTTTAACCCAATAAGTGAACGATTATGCTCCATAAGGCTAAGAGGGAAATTTAGAAACGTCACCCTGATTAATGTCCACGCACCAACTGAGAACATGGAAGAAAACGTGAAGGACCAATTTTACGAGGAACTGCAGAAAGCATATCGTGATGCGCCAGAAGGAGATATCAAAATCATCCTTGGTGATTTTAATGCTAAAGTGGGACGCGAGGAGATATACCGACCGACAATCGGACTGCACAGTCTTCATGCTGAGACTAATGAAAACGGAAGTAGGATGATAGACTTTGCGACGACCAACAACATGGTAGTCAGTAGCACATATTTCCAACACAAAAATATTCACAAAGCCACATGGAAATTACCAGGTGGTAGAGTATTGAACCAGATAGACCATGTGATGATAGATGGGAGACACTGTTCAAATATCCTGGATGTAAGAGCCTGTCGAGGCCTCAATGTAGATTCGGATCATTATTTGGTAAGGGCGGTGGTTAGGGCTAGAATTGATTGTCAACGCACACCACAGCCGGCAGTTAAGAGATACGATCTGGAAAAATTCAAAACCGATGAGATGAAAGAGAAATTTCAGTACCAAATGCAGGAACGAATATCCAAACGGCCAGAAAACGCTCTAGTAGAGGTCAATGAAGCGTGGCAAAAGATCAAGCAGGACATCGAAGATACAGCAGCAGAGGTTGTGGGGTGGAAGAAGGGACAAAGGCGTAATAACTGGTTCGATGAAGAATGCAAGGAAGCTCTGACAGAGAAGAACAAAGCCAGAGAAAAAGTACTACAACGAAATACTAGAGCGAATGTAGAGGATTATCGAAACAAACGGAAAGTTGAGAAAAAACTCTTCCGAAGAAAGAAATCTGAAAAAGATGAATAAGATTTCGCGGAAATAGAAAGAATGAGTAATGCCAACGAAACTCGGGGACTCTATCAAAAGGTCAGAAATGCGAGACTTGGCTACAAACAGCAGCCACTTCTGTGTAAGGATAAGGACGGCAGCGTAATCGGACACACAGAAAAGTGTATCAAGAGGTGGGGTCAGTACTTCAGGGACCTGCTCAACCAGAACACTCGCGTAGTCCAAGAGGAAAGTATAACGCCAACATCAACATCAATATTAGGGACTGAGCAAGTGGAGGAACCCACCTTAGAAGAAGTAGAGACTGCAGTGCGCAGGATCAAGAACAATAAGGCGCCAGGTGCAGATGGCATTCCAGGAGAATTGTTGAAGTATGGAGGTAGAGCCCTAATATTGTGCATGCATGATCTCATATTAAACATATGGAAAAGCTACCGGATGAATGGAAGCTAGGGATAATATGCCCATTGTACAAGAAGGGTGATAAGTTAGATTGTTCTAACTACAGGGGGATATCGCTGCTAAACATTGCATACAAGGTCTTCGCTAATTTGTTGTACTGTCGCTTACTACCATACGCAGAAGAGAATATCGGTGAATACCAGTGCGGTTTCCGCACAAACAGGTCAACCACAGACCAACTGTTTGGCATTAGGAAGATCCTGGAGAAATGTAATGAGTTCAATATCACGACACACCATCTATTCGTGGACTTCAGAGCAGCATACGACAGCGTTATAAGACACAAACTGTGGGGGATAACGACAAGTTTCGGATTCCCTGAAAAACTGACAGCCCTAACCAGAGTAACACTGTCTGAAGTATCGTCTGTAGTAAGAATACGAAACAAGTTGTCTGAGACTTTTATAACAGAGGAAGGACTACGACAGGGACACCCACTGGCAACTTTACTGTTGTTTAACATCGTACTAGAAAAGGCCGTTAGGAGTAGTGGAGTGGATACTAACGGCACAGTGTACTTTAAGTCAACACAACTATTGGCTTACGCAGACGACATTGATATAATTTGCAGAAGCGAACAGGCGACCAAAACTACTTACTCGCTGCTGGAGAAGGAAGCAAGTAACCTAGGACTCACTGTCAACGTAAACAATACGAAATACAGGGTGGCTAACGAAACTCATCGGAAGGTAGGACCAACGCTAGAACTAGACGGAAAGCACTTTGACACAGTAGATACATTTGTGTACTTGGGCTCGCAACTGAACAGCGTAAACCGGATGGGCGAGGAGATTAGAAGGCGGATAACTCTTGGTAACAAGTGCTATTATGGGCTACTTAAACTTTTTAGGTCCAAAACAATCCACCCCAAGCATAAGTGCACACTGTACAGGTCACTGATAAGACCGGTGGTAACCTATGGTGCAGAGGCATTGAGCTTAACACAGAGCGAAGAACAGGCTTTAGGTGTATTTGAGAGAAGAATGCTACGTGCAATATTTGGAGCGACCCAAGAACGAGGAATCTGGCGCCGAAGATATAATCACGAACTATATCAGCTCTACAATCAACCAGATATTGTGAGTTTCATCAAGGTGGCAAGATTGAGATGGCTCGGACACATACAGAGAATGGGTGATCATAGGGTTCCGAAAAAGTTGTTCAATGGCCAACCAGAGGGAAGGAGAAGGGCCGGAAGGCCAAGAGGGAGATGGAAGGATGCGGTAACAACTGACCTACAAAAACTTCAAGTACGGGACTGCAGAACGTTGGCGAGTGATAGGTCCGCTTGGAGAAACATGCTGAAGGAGGCCCAGACCGGCAATCGGTTGTAGTGCCATTAAGAAGAAGAAGACACTCATCAGACTAGACTAGATGAATCAATTAAACTAGACTGGAATGTTGTGACTTGATGAATCTATTAAGCTAGACTTAAATAAATCTATTAAACTACACTAGACACTCACCAGACTAGACTAGATACATTTTATAAACTAGACTTGTGTGAGTGTCAAGACTAGACGAATCTATTAAACTAGACTAGACACTCATCAGACTAGACTAGATGAATCTATCAACTACTACACTTGAGTGTCTAGACTAGATGAATCCATTAAACTAGACTTGAATGTCGTGACTAGATGAATTTATTAAGCTAGACTTGAGTGTTTAGACTAGATAGATCTACTAAACTAGACTAGACACTCACCAGACTAGACTAGATGAATCTATCTACTACTAGACTTGAGTGTCTAGACTAGATGAATCTTTTTTGAAGTGTTTCGTTGGTTTCTCGATCTTGGGGATGCAAAAAAATGTAAACACTTCTGGTCGAAGCGAGCGTAATCAGTGGAGATAAGGTGAGTTAGAATACGTTTCGGAACGTTCTTAGTTATTGGCGTGGGATCGTCGAGTGCGGATGTATTTTGTTGTGAGCAAAAATTGATTCAGTGAACTTTGTGCTGAGAGTTTGTTGCAGAACGTTTTGTGAGTGTGTTTGTGAGATTGTTGTTGGAATTTCTGCTTTGCTGGGTGAGTTTTTGCATTTATTTACTAGATTTAAGGAAGATTTGTTGAAGGTGAGTTTTAGCATTGAGTTATTTACTAGATAAAAGTAAAAAAAGTAATTTACTTCCTTTACTAGTTTAAGGAAAAATTGTTAAATTTCAGAAACGTAAAAAAATGTTAAGTAAAAGTTTTTCTTTATTTTCTCCAATATTGTGACGAGTGACAAAACTGTAACAAGTGAAAATTCCGTGGCAAGTGACATTACGGACAGTTTGTCGTATAGGCAGTTTGTCGTATAGGCAGTTTGTCATATAGACAGTTTTTGTACAAAAACATCCTTGAGTGTGAATGAAAACTTAAGCATTTTTTAAGTAAATGTCTCGTATGGAGACTAAATACTTAAATACAGTTTGTCACCTGGACAATTTGTCATATAGACAGTTTTTGTACATGTTGTTTTTGTGTAAAAACATAGTTAAGTGAGAATGAATGAACATACTTAAAGATTTGTTAAGTAAGTGTCTCGTATGGAGACTAAATACTTTTATTTATGTGCTATAGGTTTCTTGTGGAAACTCTAATATCTTTGTTATGCAGACAGTTGGTCGTATGGACAGTTTGTCGTATAGGCAGTTTGTCATATAGACAGTTTTTGTACAAAAACATACTTATGTGTAAATGAACACTTTAGCATTTTTTAAGTAAATGTCTCGTATGGAGACAAATAACTTTTTATAATATTTTTTTATTATAATAAATACTTTTTTGTTATAATGTTTCGTATGGAAACTTATATATCTTTTTTGTAATAGAGACAGTTTGTCATTTGGACAGTGTGTCATGTAAACAGTTTGTCATATAGACCGTTTGTCGTATGGACAGTTTGTTATATAGACAGTTTTTTGTACATATTGCTTTTATACAATGAAAAAATAAAAAAACATATTTAAGTGTGAATGAATCCACACTTAATCATTTTTGAATTGTCTTCAATTGTCTGCATTTCCATTCTGATTTTTATCAGTGGTTTTATTTAATTCTGCCAGTTTACAAATGATGTTTTTGAGGTTATCGTTCTGTTTTCCAATTTTTTCCAGTCTTCCATCCGTTTTTTGTTTCTTCCTATCTCTTTTAGTCACCGCAGACGCCATCAAAATCGGAGGTGTCCACCTGCTAGGAAAAATCAGAGACCTGTTCAATCTTTGCCTGTTCAACAGTACAGTACCAAATGAATGGAACAACGCTATTGTGATCTTAATGCACAAAAAAGGAGATATAGCTGACCTAGAAAACTATAGGCCGATAAGCCTTCTAAGTCATCTCTACAAACTATTTACAAGAATAATACAAATAGACTTGAAAATAAACTGGACTTCTACCAACCAGTGGAACAGGCAGGATTTCGCACAGGATACGGAACCAATGACCTTCTACAAAGTGTTAAAACAATAGTCGAGAAAAGTATTGAATACAACAGACCACTCGTACTGGCCTTCATAAATTTCCATAAAGCATTTGACACCGTCGAGTTAGATGCAGTTATGGAAGCACTACAGGAATGCCGTGTCGACCATCGCTACACGAGAACCATGTACAACATCTACAAAAACGCCAGTATGACAGTTCAACTCCATGAAAACACCAAACCCATTCCAATTGGTAGAGGCGTGAGACAGGGGGATACGATATCGCCTAAATTGTTCACCGCGGTTTTGGAACTCGCTTTCAAAAAGCTCAACTGGGAAAGAAAAGGCTTAACCATAGATGGCAAAAATCTATCAAATCTGCGATTTGCAGATGACATAGTGCTGCTTGCTGACAATCTTAACGATATAAAAACAATGCTATTAGAACTCCAGGAAGCATGTAATACCGTAGGCCTAAGAATAAACTATTCCAAAACAAAATGTATGACAAACTTGGTCCCGAGCAGACAGATAGATGTAGGCGATAGAGATATTGATTTCGTAGACAAATACATCTATTTAGGTCACGAAATACGCATAACTAGAGACAACCAAACATGCGAATTTAAAAGAAGAATAATCCTCTCTTGGGCCGCATATGGAAAACTTCGGGACGTATTCAAAAGCGATCTGCCAGTCTGCCTGAAAAGGAAAGTGTTTGATCAATGTGTATTGCCAGTTATGACCTACGGCACTGAAACCGCAACACTCACCGTCGCCACTGCAAAAAAGCTCTAAATTGCACAACGAAAGATGGAAAGATCGATGCTCGGCGTGTCGCTACGAGACCATATTACAAACGAAGACCTACGCCGAACAACAGGTGTCACAGATGTGGTTGTGCGTATGGCGAGGCTAAAGTGGAACTGGGCTGGACACGTGGCCCGAATGTCAGATGGAAGATGGACCAAGAGACTACTGGAGTGGAGGCCAAGAGCAGAAATACGAAGCAGGGGGAGGCCCCCCACAAGATGGAGAGACGATATAAAAAGAACAAGAGGAGCCTGGATGCGAGAGGCTCAGGATAGGAGGAAATGGGCGGAAATTGGGGAGGCCTATGTCCAGCAGTGGACGCAAAGGGCTGTTTGATGATGATGATTATGATCTCTTTTAGTGATCGTGAACATGATTTTCTCTTCTTCTTATCTCCTGACATTTAAACCTTCTATTCTTATTTAGATTTGGTAATTTTTGTATACTAAAAGTACTCAGTACGTGTGAAACGTCAAACACAACGAACAAATATGACTGTACAGGTCTGCGCCGGCTAGTCCACACTAACCTAGGCGCCAAATTTCAAACTCTAAAAAGTGTGAAATGTAAGCAATGACGAGCATACTACAAATCATCGAGAACGAGACGTGTAGTATAATTGTGATAAGCGACAGAACAATTACGAAACCATAATAATTCCAAAACTGTATATAAACAGTTCCGTGTCGAGAACGACTATTTGTGCGAAATTTAAATAAAAAATTTGCTTTAATTGACAAATTTTCTTAATTTAAAATACAAAATGTCATTGATGAGAAAAACTGTAGGCATTTTCAAAATTTAAATTTGTTTGGTGTGATTTAAATCTAAATTTTTCATGAATGGAACATTTTTTGAACCATTTTGAAATATTTTGTTGTTTATGTTGAAACATATGTTGGACTTGGTGGAGAATACGGGTCTATTGAATCTTAGTGTTATGGACTTTTAGCTGGTGTAACTCTTGTTAATCGTCCTTGGCACAGCTTAACTAAGGTCGGAAAGCAAAAATGAAGCTTCTACGTTGTCTGGTTCAATAAATGTTCGTGTTTTTGTTGAAAATAGTTGTTGACATAAACCTAACCTATATTGGAGCGAGAGTTCGCGCTGCCGCGCGTATGCTGTCTTGATTCATCTGTCCGCTTCGCGGAGGACAACCTAATCTAACCAACCAAAATGTCAACAACTATTTTCAACAAAAAAACACGAATATTTATTGAACCAGACAACGTAGAAGCTTCATTTTTGCTTTCTGATCTTAGTTAAAGAGTGCCAAAGACGATTAATAACAGTTACACCAGGTAAAAAGTCCGAAAAAATATTTTCAACAGACCCGTATTTTCCACCTAACCCATCTAGTCGAGTCTTGCTTTTGTAGTCTTTAATTGGGCTATGTCTCTGTAACGATTGTCACTTATTGCAGTTTATTTATATTTTTTTAACAATATTGTTATTTTGTCATTTTTGAAGTGGTTTTAAATTTACAAGAGAACTAAAATAGAAAATGTAAAACAATTCCACTTGAATATGTCAAGTGGTGTGAATAAAATTCACTGGAATCAATCATAACAAAATGTATGAAAATTAAAGACGTCCGGTGCTCATTTTCTATCGGATTTTAGACACTCGGTGAAAATTTTGAAACTGGAAGAATACATGAAATCAATTTGACTTGAAAAGCAGTGTTTTGCTAATGGCTTATATTTTGGGTACATTTCGCGCTTTGTAAGTGAGCAGTTCATTGTGATTTCTTTAGAGAGATCGCACCTCATGAATTGAAAAGCGTTTGTGTGTTTAAAACGTTGTTTTTATTGTTATATTATTAAATTGCTATGTGACATTACAATTTGCATTATCTTAAATAATTAATTCTATGCTACAGCAGAAGTGCATCTTTTTAGAAACTTGTTCAGCGTCCAAAATTTCTAAATTTCTGCTTCAACCCGTTCAAGAGAAACGTTATTTTTTGTTTAATCGCCTCACCAAACCTGAAATAAAAATGTTCCAGCAGAAATACAACAAACGAAATTGATAAACAGATCATTATATACACAAATATAACAGCAAAGTCTTCAAAGTCCACCATTCCCGATTTTTCCACCATCCTATCGTCTTTCAACAAATTCGCAATATCCTTCAACTGATTTTTTAACACTAGATCATTTGTAATTTTCTTAAAAAGATCGCCAGCAAATATTTGTTGTAGAGCATCGTTTATCACATCCTTCAGAAAGAAATTCTTGTTCATATATATATTCATATAATTCATTTGTACTTTCTGTGTGATACAAGACCTAACATAACCTTTTTCCTTCCGTATAAATATTGAATTGAAATAGTGGTATTCTCTAGTAATCTTCTTCAATGCCACCATATAATTTCCATCATCACGCGCAAGTTTTATACATGCCAATGCATCGTTACAAATGATAGAGCGCACTTCCATATTTCCCGGCTCTTTCCAACCGAGAAACATTTGTAAGAAAAGTGTATCGGCATAGTTTGGAAAGAGTAAAATCGGATCAAATATTTTATCGACAAATGTTGACCATCTTTCATCCCAAGGTATTTGTATCGTATTGAATAAAATGCTGGTGTAGTAGACCGAGAATACTACGCTGCACAACAACCATGTTCCGTAAAGTATTCGAAGCATTCCGTTTATTGGAAGAACTATATTAGCTATGCCGAATAAAGCTTTTGCATAGTAACTAAAATTGAAGAGAATGGAGCGGAATGGTTCATTGGTATCAATGAGTTTGGCGAAGATAAATGTAATAATAACAAGCGACAAGAATGGCAACAAACAGTTGTAAATGTGCGTGAATAAAATTATAGCTAAGGCATACCATCTCGAAATTTCTCGATGCATTTATGCATAAAAAATCTCCGTCTTGGAAGTACCATGCCGTGTAATCGTATTTCTCGTGTTTGGCTGTTGTTAGAGAATCTAAAGGTAAAGCTATGTCATCCGATCTGTTATCCAAGCCTACCAGTAAATAATCTTCAACAAAATCCTTGGTTTGTCCTTTATAGATGTTTATAACTGGCGTGAAATTAAACTTTTTTCCTAAAATGTGGATTAGTTCGGTTTGAGATCCCAGATTTTCGTCGATCGTTAGCGGTGGCAAATATTGCAGTTTGACATGAATCGGACAAAGATTTAGATTTTGTATTTTATTGGGAAACAAATTATTGAAACCGTGAATTCTCGTCAAGTTTTTAAAATTCTGTCCGCAGTTATTAATAAACGGAAACCACGTGAATATTTCCAATTCCGGCGTGATTATAACAAAGTTGCATATGTAAAAGTTCCAAAGTTTCTGGATTATTTTTGAAAAGTCTTCGGTGTAGCAAGTGGGAATGATTACAAATTTATTGCGTTGTTGTAAATTGTTGTTCGTTAAAATTTCGGATAACTCGTGTAATTCGCAAAATTCTATGATAAAAACTTCATTTCTGAAGGTAGCTTTGCTATTATCACGCACATTTGGGCCACTTATGGATATTGAATGTTTAGATTCCTCGTAGATCTCTTGGACAAATCGATTGAATCTCTCTGAATTTTCGGACGAAAACAATTTGATTACCTCGTTTTTGATAAAATTATGATCAACAATTTTTAAAAGAAGATTTTCCAGTTCGTTTTCATCTCCAATTTTTATTAACGCTAATGCATTGTAAACACTGCACAATAAAATAGTATAGAATAACACAAACATTGTTACTTGTTTTGTGATGAAGGATCTACTGTATATTATTCACCACTGGTGATTTAACAAATTTTAAAGGAACGCTTGACTGGTAGTCTTAAGAAGTGCGTCTTAAATATTAAGAATAAACGAAAATGTTTGGTATTTATATACCCCATACCGATTCGGCATAGGGGTAATTTTCATGTAAACTTTTTAATGTGCAAACACATTTACGATTTATTAAATGATATGTTATACAATATATTTGATTAATTTGTAATAAATCTCAAAACCTTTGGTAAATACAATTAGAAAATAACGCCACGTTTTCTAACCGCTTATTGTAGTTTATGTAAATAAGCGTTAGAACAATTGGGTTAATGCAGAGATAATTACAGGTTTCTTAATTTGATTTTATCGCCGATATATTATCGTTATTTTTGTTACTGGGTGCATTTACATAGCTCCAAGACCGATTTTAAGACAGCAAACTATAAGTTTTCGAAATATGATCCATGGGTATCAACACACCGCTTCCAGCGTTTATTCCATTGCTCATAGGTTCTCTGGAACTCGTCAAAACTGCATGGACCGCTAAAATCGCATCGAATCGCTTCATTTGTCAAGTCTTGTCCATTCTTATCCGGTCTTGTCCCGTTTTGTCTGGTCTTGACTCTTCTCCTCTAGTCTTGTCTAGTTTATCAAACTTTAGTCTTGTTTACTCTTGTCAGCATCGGACTAGCCATATAGTCTCGGACTGGCGCGTTGGGACAAATCTCGATAAACACGTTAAGTGTCATATCTTCGAGCATGTTGTTCTTAGCCAAAGGTTTCATTCCAAGCGAATTCATTGTTGGATTCCTTTTAGAGAATTGAAACTGTCCTGACATCCTTCGTATTCAAGAAAATGTTTGATCTATCAAACCCCAGTAAGCCATATATATCTCTAAATTCCTACATTAGATTATCTTAAAGCTTGGCGGCTTATCAAAAGTTTAGACATTAATTTGCGAAAATATTTAGATACTTTTGTTATATTATAAATAATTGGAGCAGACAGAAATTCTCCACGATATAACTACAAACCCTGGTACATTCCGGAACTCAAAGACATAGCCCGACACAAATCAGAAGCCTACAAGAAGTACATGGAAACACGAACCAAGGAAGTCTACGACAACTATAAGGCTGCAAGGAATAGGTGCAAAACAGAGGTGCGACACCTAAAAGATCAGTACTGGGAAAATTTCAGCACCGAACTACAACACGACCTATATGGCGCAACAAAAGAAAATTTGGAAATTACTCAGGAAGTACAAACAACCATCGGACGAACAACACCAAACAGAATGCAGCACACCCGCAGAATATTTGATTAATTTGTTTGCGGGCGTAAAGGGTTCTTCGAGTCAAATCATTATTTTTTAAAAGTTAAGATTAGACCAATTCCAAGACAGAAAAAGACAGTAAAAAACAAAATAGTCAAGCCTGATCCAGAATATTTGCGGATAAACAGAGACAAAATCATTTAAGAAATTAATAGGCATCCAAGAGACACTTGCACAGATCTTGCGACCACAGTTCAGAAGGCAATGCATTGGGCGCAACCTCCTAGAAAAAGGAAACATAGGTGGTGGAACGCAACTTGTGATCAGGCCATTGAAAAAAGAACACAGGCGTGGATGAAGTTCAGTAGTAACAGAACATCCGAAACATGGAAGGATAGGCCAAGTACTTTTAGGGATTATACGAAACAGGAACCACCACTTCAGCGAAAGTACAAACACCTCAGTGAAAGTACTGGTTTATTAGTCAAGGAGAAATAAGGCGTTAAATCAAAAACCTGAAATTAAGGAAGAAGCCAGGCGAAGACACCATTCCCAACGCACTCCTAAAATACGGCGGCGAAAAACTCGAGGCTGAGACCTGCACCTTATTTAAAAAAATTGTAGAATCCGAAATAGTGCCATTAAGCTGGAAAAGCACTATTACCATCCCAATCTTTAAAAACGGCAAGAAAACAGACCTCTTAAATTACCGAGGCATCACATTGATAAACACCATGGCAAAACTATTCACAACAATACTGGCCCAAAAAATAAACAGCTAACGACGAACAGCAAGGATTTCGACAGAATCGATCTACAATAGACGCAATATTTACGACCAGGCAAATATCCGAAAAAGCAACTGAGTTCGCAAAGCCCGCCTACATGTGCTTTGTTGACCTACGTAAAGCATTCGACAAGATCAGAAATGCAGATGTGATTGAAGGACTAGGAAAACGAGGCGTGGCGGAAAAACTAACAAACTCAATAAAAGACATCAACACTAACAACTATACAATAATAAAAGAAAAAACCAAGTCAGCAGAGAGCATACGCGTAAGCGATGGAATTAGACAAGGCGACAGACAGTAAGGCGACCCTATTCAACCGAATAATGTACAACATAATAACGAGTGTGAAAAATCTCAAAGCAGGATATCGGATGGGAAACCAATCTTGCAACATACTGTGCTACGCGGATGACATTGTACTGAGCTGACAATGAAAACGATTTACAACGACTTCTACAGACATTCTTCAAAACAACAAAGAGATACAACCTTGATATCTGCCATCAAAAATTCAAATGCATGGTAGCCAAAAGATCAGCAACCAGATGCAAATTAGAACTCGACAACAAGGTGATAGAGCAGGTGATGTGCTTTATCTACCTTCGAATAGAGATCTCAAACGACAGAGACCTCAAGCTAGAGGTACAAGCAGCAACGAACAAGGCTTGACGAATATCTGGCACACTAAACAACATAATCTGGAGAAACAAACACATAACGCAAGAAGGTAAAATCCGAATATACAAGACAGCAGTAAGACCAAAATTCACATATGCGGCTGAAACAAGGGCCGGCACATCAACCACCAAACAAGCGCTGAGAACGACCGAAATGCGGACCCTGAGAGCAATAAGAGGAGTCACATTAAGAGACCATGTCAGGAGCTCTAAGATCAGACCTGACCTACAAATCCAGGACGTCGTGCGCTGGGCAAGAGCCCGTCGAAGACACTGGCGGAATCACGTGGAACGCATGACGCCACACCGAATCGCTAACTGGGCCATGACACAAAAAACCGAACGAGACCCCCTGGAAGACCACCGAAGAGATGGACAGACTCCTGAACTTCCAAATCGCAGGAGCCGAAGGAGTAACTTACAGAAACAGGCACATAGTGCCTACACAGAAGAATAAGAAGAAGAGAAGATAAATAATTGAAATTATATTTACCTCAAAATATATATATATCGTTGATAAAAAGTTTGTTTTTTAATGTCAAAGTGACATGAACGTATTTTTTGCTCTCCCTCCTTTTTCGACCTAATACACCGTAAAAGAGGGTTGAAACAACAGACGCGAACGCAAACTCAAACCTATATATTTAGAGTTGGAGGAAATGCCTGCTCTTAGCTAGAAAACATCAAGAGGCAACCTCTAAGGCTCAATACCTTAGTTGTAATCATCGTGATCTTTCTTAAAGATCAACACAACCACTTTGAACTTGAAGTAATCATGATAGAACGAAAGGAAAATCAGCTACCCCAGGCCCCAGTCACCGTGCTGGACTTTCCTGGTCATCGGATTTTGGGGGACCAGGGACATCATGAGGAGAAGAGTCGGAGCTTCTCAAAATCTCTACGCAAGCACTACATTGGCACTCTTAATGTTAATACTCTCTTCAAACTTGGAAAACTAAAACAACTTACAGATATGTTAGAAAAATTTCAAATAAAAATTCTTGCAATTCAGGAAACACGTTTTCAAGACGAAAATCATTTCAACACGGAAAATTATAGGATGTATAAACGCCAGCCTTCTGTCAGAAGAGGTACACCATCATTGTTTGAGACGGGATTTGCAGTACACAAATCAGCCATTGATAACATTGTTGACTTTAATTCAACATCAGAAAGGATCTGCACACTCTCCTTCAAACCAGGCAATAAAGGTTACACGATTATCAATGCACACGCACCTACAAATGAGCTTAACAGAAAGAAACCACAAGAAGTTCAAAACATCTGGGAAGACATGGAAGAAGTAACCAACAGCATACCAGAAAGGCATGTTAAAATTTTAATGGGAGACTTTAATGCGCAATTAGGTAAAGAGAGAAAATACAGACAAATCGCAGGCCCTTATTCAGCCCACTATCGCACAAACAAAAATGGAGAACACCTCATAAAATATTGTAAAAATTTTAATCTCAAAATTATGTCGACACAATTTCTAAAGCCAAGACGAAAACATGGAAAGCATCTAACACCGTATGGGGTAAATTCCAGATTGACCACGTGGCCATTTCTAACAAAAATACGCAGGAAATTTTAAATGTCAGAACGCGTAAAGGGTTTTTCGATCAGATCATTATTTTTTACAAGTTAAGACCAATTCCAAGACAGAAAAAGACAGTAAAAAACAAAATAGTCAAGCCTGATCCAGAATATTTGCGGATAAACAGAGACAAAATCATTGAAGAAATTAATAGGCATCCAACAGACACTTGCACAGATCTTGCGACCACAGTTCAGAAGGCAATGCGTTGGGCGCAACTTCCTAGAATTAGGAAACATAGGTGGTGGAACGCAACTTGATGATCAAGCCATTGAAAAAAGAACACAGGCGTGGATGAAGTTCAGTAGTAACAGAACATCCGAAACATGCAAGGAATTTCACGAAACAATCATCAAAAGAAATTAGAAGAGAAAAACGAGCATACGACAACAACAGGCTAAACGAAATTGAAGAAGGTTTTAAGAGAAATAATACAAGAAATTTTTACAGAATATTCAAAGAAAATATTAAGGGTTATCAACCTCCTAGCCTCTGTTTTAAAAGACCAGATGGGTTCCTGGAAACGAACACTAAAGAAAACTGTACAATTCTCAAACAATACTTTAATACTCTTCTTAATTGTAAAGAACCCACGGAAAAATTGACCTTCCAAAAAACCACATCCAATCCTGATTCTATTCCACCTGCAATAGAGGAGATAGAGGAGATCGTACAACAAATGAAAAATAACAGAGCGGCAGGAGAAGATGGCATTATTGCTGAAGTGTAGAAGCTTCAAGATAAAGAAATCATAACAACAATTCATAAGATTATTACAGACATTTGGATCACAGAAAAAATGCCCGAAGAATTGAAATGTGCCTTGATCCACCCATTACATAAAAAGGGTGATAAGTCAGATCCAAATAATTACAGAGGTATTTCACTAGTGCCAGTCACTTACAAAATATTCTCGAAAGTGTTATTGAACAGACTAGAACCACAAGCAGATCCTCAAATAGGTGAATACCAGGCTGGCTTTAGGAAAGGGAGATCATGCATCGAACAAATTTGGAACCTAAGAACAATATTGAAAGTCAGACAGAAAAATAACAGTGTAGTTGCCTTTGTGGACTTTAAAAAAGCGTACGGCAGCATTGATAGACAAACGCTCTTTGCAATACTGGAAGAATATGGCATTGACAAAAAAAACAGAATAAGTATACAACTAACGCTCACGGACACCACCTCTAAGATCAAGTTCATGGGTGAAATTTCAGAACACTTTCAGATACGCACAGGTGTCAGACAAGGAGACGGCCTCTCACCAATTTTGTTCAACGGATCTTCAATGGTCTTAGACAAAATTGTTAATCAGTGGGAGGAACAAGTGAAAGGCATACAGCTAGGAAGAACACGCGAAACAAAAACAATTATTAAATGTTTCGCATTTGCAGATGACGTTGCCATAACCAGCAATAACACACAGGAGGCAAAGGAAGCACTGGAGCGATTACATGCAATAGCCGCTAAAACAGGTTTACAGATATCTTATAAGAAGACCCAATACATGGAACGACATACCAACAATGTACATACCATACATACGACTTATGGATCGATACAAAGAGTGGAAAAATTTAAATACTTAGGGGAATATATGCATATAGGAGGATCAAACAAGATGTCTAACATAAAACGAACGGAAAAACTCCAGAATACAAACTTACATGGTCACATTATAATAAGAAAAGCATATCAAGGCAGATTAAATTCAGACATTACAAAACAGTTGTATTGCCTGAAGCATTGTAGGCGTCAGAAACGATGACAATTGGAGCATCTGGCATCATAGAAACAGAAAAAATTGAACGCAAAATTCTTAGAAAAATATTTGGAGCAGTACACAGAGATGGGATATGGATGAAAAGACCTACCGAAGAGCTATATGAACACACAGGCAGACTCACAGATATCATTAGAAAACGCAAACTAACTTTCTATGGGCACTTTGTAATAGACTTACAAAAAAAATCTTTGATGTAGTAAACAGCTCAGGTAGGAAAACAAATTGGTTTCATGAAGTAGAAGATGACTTAAAGCAATTGGGGATCGATCAGCAAATGATAGGAGACAGGAAAAAATTCAGAAGCAAAATTAAGAATACCAATTTTTTTGTAAGCGAAAGGAAGAAGATAGGAACATTGTGGACAGAACAAACAGGAAGACAGTCAAAGGATGAAGAGATTTTGGGAAGAGAAGAAAAAGAAGGGAAAGAAGTGATAGTTGTGTCATCATGAGATATTTAAGTTCAAACACGGTCCATATGGGCAAAAATAATGTAATAATAAATAATATATCGTTGATAATTAATAATTTCTATATTTCATTATTTCCCGATAATATCCCATTTACCATTACCGCATCCCATTCCGTGCTAGTGCAGAGCCACTCAGGCCTTTCCGGCCCAGTTCGACCCTGACCCTTGTAGAGTCTTGTCCGATCTTCTCTAGTCTCATCTAGTCTAGGAATGGTAGGGGTAATTTCCATGTATTATTTAAAAAAAAATTTATTGCACATAAACGATTTACGATTTACAACACATTTACGATTTACTAAATGATACGTTATTATTATTACTATCGAAAAACCCTTTAAAGAGAGCGTGTAAACTTGAACAAAAATTATGGTTGTTTTCCAATTACGGGAGCACAGTGCGACTCAGTGCCGCAAAATGCCGCATTAGCAGAGGCTTTGTTGGAACAGATTAGTTTTTAAATGCGACAATAGAGTGCATTAAAAATCTGAAAAATAAATTTACCATTTAATAAGTAAACAATAGAAAGAATTTTAATTCGCTAAAGTTTTACAATAATTAAATAACAGAAAGGAAAATACATTGAAAGTAACTGTTATACCTGATTCTTCATAAATGGTTCATATATTGGTTGCAAAATAAATATTTATTAACAACAATTCAGTATTTATACTCTTGTTGACAAAAATAATGAAATACACATCAATTATGGCAACTCAATGAAAAAAAACACTTAAAATTTCATGTTTACCTATTGGTACCACTTGCGCATTACACCCGAGAGTAGAGCTTTTCCTTGTGCTCGTCGGTGCGAGGCATTGCTGATGTTGGAACACTCGATGCTGCGCACAGTGCCGCATTGTACGCTCTGGTGCTGTAATTGGAAAACTACCTATGCCAACTCAGTCATGCGGCGACGTTCTTCCCAAATCCTCTTCATTCGTGCACTATGTTCTTTCTTCCGTTCGTCCGTCCACTTTTTTCCTGGTATCTTTGGGAGCAGTTCTTTATCAAATTTATGGTGCATTATGGTGTTTCTAAATTTAACCCGATCATTCATGTCGTGTATCGTGATGTTTAGCTGCTTGAGGTCTTCTTCAGTTTCCTGTATCCATTTGGACCTATTTTTACTGTTACAGGTAATTTTGAAAATTTGTTTCGTAATTCTGTTCTGGTCCATTCTGTATATGTGACCAAAAACTTTAGCTCGTCTCTTTCTGAAAGTGTCAGTGATAGGTTCTACGGTTTTATATATTTCTGACGATGGTCTCTTAATCCATATTCCCTCATTATTCACCGGCCCAAAAATTTTTCGGAGAATTTTACGTTCTTGTTTCTCTATTTCTTTGATTTTTGAGTGACCATGAATTAATGTTGTTTCTGCGGCATAAAGTGCTTCAGGAAGAACGACTGTTTTGTAGTGTTGTAATTTTGCATTAATAGATATTGATTTTTTGTTATAATGATTCCAAGTAAGTCGGTAGGCTCTCTGTAATTTTTTTACTCGTTCTTGATTTGCTATTATATTTAGGCCGGACGGTTGGATGATTTCTCCTAATTGAAAGAATCTTAAAACCCGAAAGTAGTTACACTAGATGGTCCAAATTTGGCATGGGTATAGCTAATTGAACCCTTAACAAGTTTCAGCACGAACATCCCCAAAAAGCTTGCAGTTTTCCCGTAAAATTAAATTGGAAAAAGTTTGCAACTTCCCCTCAAAATTGAAAGAATCTTAAAACCCTTCACTTATTTAATATATTTAGGAATAACTCGAAAACTAGTTACACTAGATGGTCCAAATTTGGCATGGTTATAGCTTATTAAACCCTTAACAAAGTTCAGTCTCCACATCCCCAAAAAGTTTGCAATTATCTCGCAAAATTAAATTGAAAAAAGTTTGCAACTTTCCCCAAAATTTAAAGTATCTTAAAACCCTTCACTTATTTGATATACTTAGCAATAACTCGAAAAGTAGTTACACTAGATGGTCCAAATTTGGCACGTTTGTAGCTAATTGAGCCCTTAACAAAGTTCAGCCTTAACATCCCCAAAAAGTTTGCAATTTTCCCGCAAAATTAAATTGAAAAAGTTTGCAACTTCCCCCCAAAATTGAAACAATCCCTGAATTAAAACCCTTCATTTATTTGATATATTTAGCAAAAACTCGAAAAGTAGTTACACTAGATGGTCCAAATTTGGCATGGTTATAGCTAATTGAACCCTTAACAAAGCTCAGCCTTAACATCTCCAAAAAGTTTGCAAATTTCCTGCAAATTTAAATTGAAAAAAGTTTGCAACTTCCCCCCAAAATTGCAAGAATCTTAAAACCTTTCACTTATTTGATATATTAAGCAATAACTCTTAAAGTAGTTATACTAGATGGTCTAAATTTGGCATGGTTATAGTTAATTGAACCCTTAACAAATTTCAGCTTTAACATCCCCAAAAAGTGTGCAATTTTCCCACAAAATTAAATTGAAAAAAGTTTGCAACTCCCCAAAAATTGAAAGAATCTTATAACCCTTAACTTATTTGATATATTTAGCAATAAATCGAAAAGTGGTTACACTAGACGATCCAAATTTGGTATGGTTATAGCTAATTGAACCCTTAACAAAGTTCAGGCTTAACATCCCTAAAAAGTTTGCAATTTTATCGCAAAATTAAATTGAAAAAAGTTTGCAACTTCCCCCTAAAATTGAAAGAATCTTAAAACCCTTCACTTATTTAATATATTTAGCAATAGCTCAAAAAGTAGTTACACTAAATGGTCCAAATTTGGCATGGTTATAGCTAATTGAAGCCTTAATACAGTTCAGCCTTAACATCCCCAAAAAGTTTGCAATTTTCCCGCGATATTAATTTGAAAAAAGTTTGCAACTTCCCCCCAAAATTGAAAGAATCCTAAAACTCTTTACTTATTTGATATGTTTAGTAATAACTCGAAAAGTAGTTACACTAGATGGTCCAAATTTGGCATGGTTATAGCTAATTGAACCCTTAACAAAGCTCAGCTTTAACATCTCAAAAAAGTTTGCAATTTTCCTGCAAATTTAAATTGAAAAAAGTTTGCAACTTCCCCCCCAAAATTGAAAGAATCTTAAAACCCTTCAGTTATTTTGATATATTTAGCAATAACTAGAAAAGTAGTTACACTAGACGGTCCAGATTTGGCATGATTATAGCGAATTGTACCCTTAACAAAATTCAACCTTAACATCCCCAAAAAGTTTGCAATTTTCCCGCAAAATTAAATTGAAAAAAGTTTGCAACTTCCCCCCAAAATTGAAAGAATCTTAAAACCCTTCATTTATTTGATATATTTAGCAATAACTCGAAAAGTAGTTACACTAGATGGTCCAAATTTAGCATGGTTATAGCTAATTGAACCCTTAACAAAGCTCAGCCTTAACATCTCCAAAAAGTTTGCAATTTTCCCGCAAAATTAAATTGAAAAAAGTTTGCAACTTTCCCCAAAAATTTAAAGAATCTTAAAATCCTTCACTTATTTGATATATTTAGCAATAATTTGAAAAGCAGTTACACTAGATGGTCCAAATTTGGCATGGTTATAGCTAATTGAACCCTTAACAAACTTCACCCTTAACATCCTCAAAAAGTTTGCAATTTTCCTGTAAAATTAAATTGAAAAAAGTTTTCCCCCTAAAATTCCCCCAACTTCCCCCTAAAATTGAAAGAATCTTAAAACTCTTAACATATTTCATATATTTAACAATAACTCGAAAAGTAGTTACAATCGATGGTCCAATATTTGCATGGTTATAGCTAATTAAACCCTTACCAAAAATTTAAAGAATCTTAAAAGCCTTCACTTCACTTGATATATGTAGCAATAACTCCAAAAGTAGTTACGCTATATGGTCCAAATTTGGCCTGCTTGTAGCTAATTGAACCCTTAACAAAGATCAGCTTTAACATCCCCAAAAAGTTTGCAATTTTCCCGCAAAATTAAATTTTAAAAAGTTTGCAACTTCCCCTCAAAATTGAAAGAATCTTTAAACCCTTTATTTATTTGATATATTTAGCAATAACTCCAAAAGTAGTTACACTATATTGTCCAAATTTGGCCTGGTTGTAGCTAATTGAACCCTTAACAAAGTTCAGCCTTAACATCCCCAAAAAGTTTGCAACTCCCCCCGCTGCCCCAAAATGAAACCAAATAAAGCCCGTCAACCTTTATTCAAGCTTTCTCAGTTTTCTCTTAAGTGTCAAGAGTGTGATGACCCTTAGGAAAACAAAAGCGCAACTAAGTACAAGCAAGTCGACGCCGACCCTCTCCCCTTGCACCCCCAGATCGTGCAGAAACTTGGCGGAATATTTGTAATAGCAGAAGTCTCGGATCTTGCAGTCCAATTTCTCGCGCTGGTAGCCGTAGACCGCCCCGACCATGCCCTCCACGCCGTATCGCAGGTACGAAAGCGTCGTGAGCCAGCGCAGCGGCGACGGGACGTCGCAAAAGTTCACGCAAAAACCGCCGAAGATCAGCATGAAGCAGGAAACGGCCGAGCCGAAGAACGTTCCGTTCTATGAAACAAAACAAAGGCGTTATGGCTAGCGTACACCTAATCCGTCATCGGGCGACGACGGCCGAACTCCGACAATTGAATCAAACACTTGTAAAAGAAAGAGAGCGTGTACACAAACACGGCCGGCATCGCCCGACGATGATCCGTGTTCGGCCGTCGTCGCCCGAGCAAATTTCGGTCGATGACGCGAGCCATTAGACAAAATCGGCGCTTGTTCGGAATGGAAACACAAAGCTTCCTCTACAATCCCACTGGATTTTATCCCCAAAATCTTCCTCTGAAATCACACTACAAATCCAAAAAACCTTCAACTCTTAATATCTCGCTTATCCAAGATACATTCAACACCGCAACAAACCTAAATCCGTCCTCTTTCAACGCACGTTTCATTTTTGTTCCTGCCCTTACCACAATGTCAAATATCGAGCCAATCAGGAGCCCCAGACTTTGCGCCACCAGACAGACCAGGAATCCCACCGTGGAAAACGTCGCGAAGCGCCAGAGGTCCCAGGGCTGCGACGTCAGCGAGTAGACGATCAGATTCGAGACCAGACAGTAGACAAACTGCGAAAGAATCGCGAGAAACTAATTAGTGTTCAGGGAGGAAACCAAGCGGGAACTTTAAGTTGAGTGCAACAAGCTGTAACTCAGTTAATTGACTAACTAGACCAACTAAATTTGTTAAGACAATAGTTGTTGAAGTTATCTATCCAGTATTGAAAACTGGAAGATTCTATCTAGAACTCTCGCTAAGTTATCTAGATTCAAATTTGTGGCTTTTTAGCATCAAAATTGAACGTTCAATTTTAATCTGTAACTCGGTTAATTGACTTGCTAGACTAACTAAATTTGCTAAGGCTATAGTCGTTGAAGTTATCTATCCAGTGTTGAAATCTAGAAGATCCCACCTAGAATTCTAGCTAAGTTATATAGATTCAAATTTGTGGCTTTTTCAGCATCAAAATTGAACGTTAACTTTAATCTGTAACTTGGTTAATTGACTGGTTAGACTAACTAAATTTGCTAAGGCTATTTGAAGTTGAAGTTATCCATCCAGTATTGAAAACTAGAGGATTCTATCTAGAACTTCAGCTAAGTTATCTAGATTCAAATTTATGGCTTTTTAACATCAAAATTGAACTTTAAATTTTAATCTGTAACTCAGTTAATTGACTAGTTAGACTAACTAAATTTGCCAAGGCTCTAATCGTTGAAGTTATCTATCGAATATTCAAAACTAGAAGATACTATCTAGAACTCTAGCTAAGTTATCTAGATTCAAATTTGTTGCTTTTTAGCATCAAAATTGAATGTTAAATTTTAATCTGTTACTCGTTTAATTAACTAGTTAGACTAACTTAATTTGTTAAAGCTGTAGTCGCTGAAGTTATCTATCTAGTATTAAAAACTAGAAGATTCTATCTAGAATTCTAGCTAAGTTATCTAGATTCAAATTTGTGGCTTTTTAGCATCAAAATTGAACGTTAAATTTTAATCTGTAACTCGGTTAATTGAATTGCTAGACTAACTAAATTTGCTGAGGCTATAGTCGTTCAAGTTGTCTATGCAGTGTTGAAATCTAGAAGATCCCACCTAGAATTCTAGCTAAGTTATCTAGATTCAAATTTGTGGCTTTTTCAGCATCAAAATTGAACGTTAACTTTAATCTGTAACTTGGTTAATTGACTGGTTAGACTAACTAAATTTGCTAAGGCTATAGTCGTTGAAGTTATCCATCCAGTATTGGAAACTAGAAGATTTTATCTAGAACTCTAGCTAAGTTATCTAGATTCAAATTTGTGGCTTTTTAACATCAAAATTGAACGTTAAATTTTAATCTGTAACTCAGTTAATTGACTAGTTAGACTAACTAAATTTACCAAGGCTATAGTCGTTGAAGTTATCTATCGAATATTTAAAACTAGAAGATGCTATTTAGAACTCTAGCTACGTTATCTAGATTCAAGTTTGTGGCTTTTTAGCATCAAAATTGAACGTTAAATTTTAATCCGTAACTCGGTTAATTGATTTGCTAGACTAACTAAATTTGCTAAGGCTATAGTCGTTGAAGTTATCTATCCAGTGTTGAAATCTAGAAGATCCCACCTTGAATTCTAGCTAAGTTATCTAGATTCAAATTTGTGGCTTTTTCAGCATCAAAATTGAACGTTAACTTTAATCTGTAACTTGGTTAATTAACTAGATAGACTCACTAAATTTGGTAAGGCTATAGTCGTTGAAGTTATCCATCCAGTATTGAAAACTAGAAGATTCTATCTAGAACTCTAGCTAAGTTATCTGGATTCAAATTTGTGGCTTTTTAACATCAAAATTGAACGTTAAATTTTAATCTGTAACTCGGTTAATTGACTAGTTTGACTAACTAAATTTGTTAAGGCTATAGTCGTTGAAGCTATCTATCCAGAACTGAAAACTAGAAGATTCTATCTTATCTAGAACTCTAGCTAAGTTATCTAGATTGAAATTTGTGGCTTTTTAGCATCAAAATTGAACTTTAAATTTTAATCTGTAACTCTGTTAATTGACTAGCTAGACTAACTTAATTTGCTAAGGTTATAGTCGTTGAAGCTATCTATCTGGTATTGTAAACTAGAAGATTCTATCTAGAACTCTAGCTAAGTTATCTAGATTCAGATTTGTGGCTTTTTAGCATCAAAATTGAACGTTAAATTTTAATCTGTAAATCGGTTCGTTGGCTAGTTAGACTAACTAAATTTGTTAAGGCTATAGTCGTTGAAGCTATCTATCCAGAACTGAAAACTAGAAGATTTTATCTTATCTAGAACTCTAACTAAGTTATCGATTCAAATTTGTGGCTTTTTAGTATCAAAATTGAACGTTAAATTTTAATCTGTAACTCGGTTAATTGACTAGTTAGACTAACTAAATTTGCTATGGCTATAGTTGTTGAAGCTATTTACCCAGTATTGAAAACTAGAAGATTCTATCTAGACCTCTAGCTAAGTTATCTAGATTCAAATTTGTGGCTTTTCCAGCATAAAAATTGAACATTAACTTTAATCTGTAACTTGGTTAATTGACTAGTTAGACTAACTAAATTTCCTGAGGCTATAGTCGTTCAAGTTGTCTATGCAGTGTTGAAATCTAGAAGATCCCACCTAGAATTCTAGCTAAGTTATCTAGATTCAAATTTGTGGCTTTTTCAGCATCAAAATTGAACGTTAACTTTAATCTGTAACTTGGTTAATTGACTGGTTAGACTAACTAAATTTGCTAAGGCTATAGTCGTTGAAGTTATCCATCCAGTTTTGAAAACTAGAATATTCTATCTAGAACTCTAGCTAAGTTATTAAGATTGAAATTTGTGGCTTTTTAACATCAAAATTGAACGTTAAATTTTAATCTGTAACTCAGTTAATTGACGAGATAGACCAACTGAATTTACCAAGGTTATAGTCGTTGAAGTTATCTATCGAATATTCAAAACTAGAAGATTCTATTTAGAACTCTAGCTAAGTTATCTAGATTCAAATTTTTGGCTTTTTAGCATCAAAATTGAACGTTAAATTTTAATCTGTAACTCGATTAATTGACTAGTTAGACTAACTAAATTTACCAAGGCTATAGTCCTTGAAGTTTTCTATCGAATATTCTAAACTAGAAGATTCTATCTGGAACTAAAGCTAACTTATCTAGATTCAAATTTGTGGCTTTTTAGCATCAAAATTGAACGTTAAATTTTAATCTATAACTCTGTTAATTGACTAGCTAGACTAACTCAATTTGCTAAGGTTATAGTCGTTGAAGCTGTCTATCCAGTATTGAAAACTAGAATATTGTATCTAGAATTCTAGCTCAGTTATCTAGATTCAAATTTGTGGCTTTTTAGCACCAAAATTGAACGTTAAATTTGAATCTGTAACTCGGTTAATTTACAAGTTAGACTAACTAAATTTGCTAAGGGTATATTCCTTGGAGCTACCTATCCAGTACTGAAAACTAGAAGATTCTATCTAGAACTTTAGCTAAGTTACCTAGATTCAAATTTGTGGCCTTTTAGCATCAAAATTAAAGATTAAATTTTAATCTGTAACTCGGTTAGTTGAGTAGTTAGACTAACTAAATTTGCTAAGGCTATAGTCGTTGAAGTTATCTATCTAGTATTGAAAACTAGAAGATTCTATCTAGAATTCTAGCCAAGTTATCTAGATTTTTTTACTTACAGCTACAGGCAATTCTATGAGAGTCACAGCGGCGAAGAAGCTCTTAAGGGAATACAATCCGTTGAAATGCTCCAGTTGCAAAATCTTCTTCTCACAGGGAACTGAAACCGGCAAAATTTGCAACTCTCTAGCTACTAGTTACCGCTAAATCTTACAAGTTAGAATAGTTAGCATCAAGGACGGCATCATCAGGTGAAGCACGAAGCCGAGGATGGCGTTGTAGCTGAACCATATGGTGCTGGCGTCGCCTCCGACGTCCCAGAAGATCGAGCTTATGACCAGACTGTTAGTCACGCTAGTCACTAGCCGGAGATAAGTTAATGCCTGCAAGAAAATATTTAGTTTCAGTTTTGGGTGCAGCTGGGGGGAAACTAGATTGATTAGACTAAGTTAATCCATATAGACCACATCTTGAAACTTAGACGAATAAGCTGCAACAAGAATATTGTCTTTGTCCAACTTGGTTAAGTAGATATAGACAATCAAAGTTAGACTTTGACGTTTGGACAAAGGACGTTTTGGACTAGTCCCAATAAAAATCAATTTTTAGACTAACTAGGTGATATTAGACAAGGTAGTTAGTACTAGCAGATTCTTAAAGGATTGCCTAAAAGCCCCATGAAGACTAATCTTATTTATCTAGTCTAACTTAAAGGTTATGTACTGTCAAAGTTGGATTACGTGATTTGGACTAGTTGCAGAAACTCCCAAAACTAGTTTCTCGTCGATATTAATGTATTCGTCTATTTTAGACAAACTAGATTGATTAGACTAAGTTAGTCTACATAAAACATATCTTGAAACTTAGACGAACAAGTTGCAACAAGAATCTTGTCTTTGTCCTTCTTGGTTAAGTAGATATAGACAATCAAAGTTAAACAAGGACGTTTTGGACTAGTCCCAATAAAACTCAATTATTAGACGAACTAGGTGATATTAGACAAGGTAGTTAGTACTAGTAGATTCTTAAAAGTTTGCCTAAAAGCTTCATGAAGACTAATCTTATCTATCTAGTCTAACTTGAAAGTTATGTACTGTTAAAGTTGGATTACGTGATTTGGACTAGTTGCAGAAACTCCCAATACTAGTTTCTCATCGATCTTAATGTATTCGTCAATTTTAGACAAAACAGACTGATTAGACTAAGTCAATCCATTAAGACCACATCTTGAAACTTAGATGAAGAAGTTGCAACAAGAATGTTGTCTTTGAGCGTATTGGTTAAGTAGATGTAGACATTCAAAGTTAGACAAGGACGTTTTGGACTAGTCCCAATAAAACTTAATTATTAGACGAACTAGGTGATATTATGCAAGGTAGTTAGTACTAGTAGATTCTTAAAAGATTGCCTAAAAGTTGCATGAAGACTAATCTTCTCTATCTAGTCTAACTTGTAAGTTATATACTGTCAAAGTCGGATTATGTGATTTGGACTAGTTGGAGAAACTCCCAAAATTAGTTTCTGATCGCTCTTAATGTATTCGCCAATTTTAGACAAACTAAATTGGTTAGACTAAGTTAGTCTATATAGGCCACATCTTGAAAGTTAGACGAAGAAGTTGCAACAAGAATCTTGTATTTGTCCAAATTGGTTAAGTAGATATAGACATTTAAAGTTAGACATGGACGTTTTGGACTAGTCCTAATAAAACTCGATCATTAGACAAACTAGGTGATATTGGACAAGGCAGTTAGTACTACTTGATTCTTAAAGAATTGCCTAAAAACTCCGTGGAAACTAATCTTGTCTATCTAGTCTAACTTATAAGTTATATACTGTCAAAGTCGGATTACCTGATTTGGAGAAACTCCCAAAGCTACAAAAATTAGATTTTGTTAAATAGCCTTGAAACTAGTTAAGTTTATATAATTTTGCGTGAGGTAATTTGTAGCTAGATTAATGAGCTCTAGTTTAACGTAACTTTTGTAGCTGAGACTTAACTAAGTTAATAGTTATGGATGATTGTTTGTAAGTTACAATTTTAAAGCTTGATTGTGCGGAAACAAAAGAAGATGGGAGGTAGTGGTAAAGTGTAAGTGATGGTTAAATTAGTTAGGTAGTTGTAGCTGAAAGGATGGTTAACTTATCTTAACTAATTGCTTAGTTCTTGATGAAAGTGAGTGAACTTACTGGGTTTCGTTTGGATTTTAAATATTCGCGCTTTAATAATACTGTGAGTTGGCGGCGCTGGGTGACTTCCGGTTGCGGAAAGGTGGGCACGGTTTCCGCTTCTGCAAATTCGCAAATTTAGTGAAAAAATCGCGATCTTCTCGACGCGCCACCTTGCTTCGGTGGAATTTCGACCGCATCCAAGCTCCTAGGACGTCGAGATTCGTGCAAAAGCTTCGCGATCCGCGCATCGGTCACATCCAAGTTCGCCACTTCTAAAACTGCGAGAAATTTGCTCAAAACGAAAGAAAAACTTGCAAGGGAATTTACGAACTGAAATCGGCAGGGTTGTGAAACAAAGGACACGTGAATCCATGGGCATCTAAGAATCCCAACATTTCGCCGCAGCCGCCTTGATACAAACATCTTCCCGCGGCAAGCACGAAGATTTCGTCGAAATCTTGGAAGATCGACGCACAAGGCTGGTGGATCGTGCAAATTATCGTCTTCTTTTGTCGCGTCAGCTCCTTCAAATACTTCATCACCTCGAACGAGGACTTCACGTCCAAACCCCTGAAATAACAAAAAAAACAAACTTAAAAAGCCCCAAATATCTCCCAAACCAGTCCCACTACCCAGAAGCAGACACCAGTTTTGGAAACTCCAACGCTTAGGCTTTCCGGAACTGGCTTTGGTTTTCGCCCACTAGCCTTTACCCAAAAGTTATAGCCTCAAACTCCAAACATAAGATTTTGAAACCTTTTCTCACAAGTCTAGAACAAACCCAAAGATCTAAACTACCTACACACTCTACCCAACACAGAATACATTGCCTTAAAGCTAAAACTTTAAGCTTCAGAACGCAAGTTTGCGATTTGGGCTGATAGCCTTAGTTTCAAAGTTACAACTGTCCAAAATTTAATCTAAATATTTCACTCTACCCAACACCGACTACATTGCCTTAAAGCTAAAACTTTTTGCTTTAGAACGCAACTTTGCGATTTGGGCTGATAGCCCTAGTTTCAAAGTTGCAACAGTCCAAAATTTGAACCAAATATTTTGCTAACACCTAGCTTAAATGCATATATCTAGACTATCTACACTAGCTGACTAACCCTAAATACACCAGTTGAAAGCTAGAATCGTTATATACGTAACGCGACTTTCCGATTTGGGCCGATAGCCTTATTTTGCAAGCTATGATCAGTCGAAGACGCGTGCTACAATCATTTGACTTACGTTGTGGGTTCGTCTATGAAAATCACAGCAGGATTCCTGATGAGTTCCAAACCGATAGACACTCGTTTTTTTTCGCCGCCCGATAATCTAGAGATCCTTGATTCTCGCACCGCCTCCAACCGCAACATCTTAATCACCCCGTCTATCTGAAACAAACGTCAATTAGAGTGCGTTTTGAGATTGCAACTTATAGATTGGACTATTTAGTTTCAATATCTGTCTGTACGTCGCTCCGTTCCAAAATTACAGCTAGTTTTCCAAAAATTACAGTCCGTTTTTTACCAGAGGTTTCTTTTGCGGATTATCGTGGGCGAACGTGAGGTCGTGGACGAGGTCGAGGTTCTCCTGGAGGGTGAGGAGGTCCTGCAGCCGGTTTTCCTGCGCGATGTATCCGCACATTTTCCGGAAGGCGTCCGGGTTTCGGGGTTTTCCGTCGACGCGGATTTTGCCGCTGCTTGCGGTCGAGAATCCGCTCAGCACGTTCAGTAGGCTGGTCTTCCCGGCACCGGACGGACCCAAGATCGCCGTCAGTTTCCCCACGCCGAAGTTTCCCGACACATTTTTCAAAATCTCCTTATATCCTAAAATGAAAATTGCGAGTTTAATTGCGCTATTTATAAATTTAGCAATTTTTAAAAACAGTTGAAATCCAGTAAAACCACTTCAAAATGCTCAAAATAAGTCAAGAAACTCACTAAATGAAACAAAGTTATGATTTAGGATTTTTTCCCTAGATTTAAGTTGTTAGCACTGTCGATAATCTCAAGGCCGCGCAACGAGCTATCTCCTGATTGGCGCAAAATGACGATCTGTCAAAGTTTGGAGCAAATGCCGCAAATAATTCAAGGTTACTGGCAGAGTTACCAACTTCAATTTCTAATATTTTATGCTGTAAGTTTAACGGTCAATAACTAGGAAATTAATTAAGATATCTTCGTGATTTAACAAGTTTCCGACAGATAATTTAGTCTAGATTAAGAATATATTTAGGTTTAGTCGTTAAAATAACCAGTTTGCTCGTAATTGTGATTTACGGATTTTTTCAGTTTAAAACTTAAAGATTCAATTCTTAAAGTAAACTAATTCAGATATTTGGGCGATTTAAACGGATTTTGATAGAGAATTTAATCTAGATTAAGAGTGTGTTAAGATTTAGTCACTGAGATTTTTAGTTTAGACGCAATTGGTGTTTTGGTAAACACAAAACTTAAATTTTTAATATTTCATATTGCAAGTTTAAGACTAAATATCTAGAAAACTAATTGAGCTATGTTGGTGATTTAAAAAGATTCAAACAGATAATTTAGTCTAGAGTCAGAATATATTTAGGTTTATTAGCTTAGATTACTAGTTTGTTCGTAATAATGGTTTCAATCGAAGCAATTTTTTTTAGTTTGAAACTTGAAGATTCAATTTCAAAGTGCAATAACTACTAAAATAATTAAGATATTTTGGTGATTTAAACGGATTTTAATATATAATTTAGTTTAAATTAAAAGTGCGTTTAAATTTAGTCGCTTAGGCTATTAGTTTAGTCGCAATTGGTGTTTTGGTGAACACACCAAACTTAAATTTCAAATATTTAACGACGCTTACTTGTTAAAGCTAATCTGTTTAATCTGTCAGAAGTTGAAATGTCAAAACAGAGCTTTTTAGTTTTGTTCCTGTTGGGTTTTGTGGAGCTGAAGCGTGTGCCTTTGACGGAGTATTGCTTCGTGAGACAAGCGAACACGCCCTGCATGGGATGCCAGCGTTCGTTGCGGTGCGGTATCACCGAGGACGACTTCGAACACCTCAGTGAGGAAGAACGCGCACATCTTGCACAGATACAATCAGCTCAGAAACGAAGTGGCAGGCGGGTAGCACGAAGCCAAGTATTACCTGCGGCCAGCTAAAGACATGCAGGTCCTCAACTGGGACAAGGAGGTGGAGTTCTTCGCCGCTTGTTACATCAAGCATTGCGTCTTCCATCACGACAGGATCTGCATCACGCTGGATGGCAACTATTTAGGCCAGAGCCTTTTCCATGCGTCTGTGTCAAACCAAATCACCGATCGGATTAAACTCCTCAGCACGGCCTTCGACAGCTGGGCTGATGAGATGAACTACCTCACGAACATCAATGTACTGCACGTCTACAAGAGTTACGCTAGAATTTTGGCCGAAGGTCCCACCGCGCATCTGATGCAGATCATCTGGGGAGACAGCAAGCTGCTGGGATGCGCCATTATGCACTACAATAGGGGTGGCAAGTTTAATTACCTCGTCATCTGCAATTACTCGCCGAAGGGGAATATCCCGGATAATGCCCTGTACAACCCCGGATATCCGGAATGCGCCCGGGACGTATACAACACCAATTACACCTATCTTTGTGGGAACACTAGAAGGTTCGAGGACGATAAGTATGTTTATCCCGTTGAGTTGAATGCGGCAAACGGCGGCTTCGGCATTAGAGGTTTAACCTTTGCCTTTCTTTCTCGTTCCATTATCCATTTGATCGCTTTATAAATCCAAGTTTAAGAATTGATTGTCAGAGTTTTTTGGGTTTTGGCCTATAACTCACAAACTAGTTGACTAATTTTAATTTAGCTCTCATTTGTTTATAGCTAGATCCTAGCGTAAGCGATTAAAACTAATTTACTGAGTTACCACACCTAGTATAGTTCTTGAGTAACGACGCACAAGAATCGAAATGTAGCTTAAACAAGTTTTAAGCTTGTGGGAATACTCTCACTAATTCGTCGTTTATAATAAAACTATTGGACTTACAGCAGACTAGTTTGCGATTGATTGAAGCTAAATAAATTGCAAATTAATGGCCACTACTTAGACTGCTTTCGCTAGTATACTCTTTAAGTTGTGACTAATTAAACTTTGCGATTAAAGCTTCGGACTAGTAATACTAATTCGTGTTTTACTAACAAACTAATTGGCGTATAATTTTGGTAATAGGATTTGCCCAAAGCTATACACAGACAGAGATTAAGACTAATTACGTTATTACACCCTGTTTAGTTTTCGAGTTATGGATGGTTAAAACTTTAGCTCAAGTTGTGGAGTAGTCGCGCTAATTAGCCGATTCCAGATAAACCTCTCTACGCTATATAGAGCAGGATTAAGACTGTGCTTAGATTTAGTCACTGAGATTACTAGTTTAGTCGCAATTGGTGTTTTGGTGAACACAAAACTTAAATTTCTAACATTTCATACTGCAAGTTTAAGACTAAATATCTAGTAGACTAATTGAGTTATAATTGTGATTTAAAAAGATTCAGACAGATAATTTAGTTTAGATTAAGAATATGTTTAGGTTTAGTCGCAAAGATAACTAGTTTGGTCGTAACTGTTATTTTAATCGAACCTGTTTTTTTTTAGTTTGAGAGTTGAAGATTCACTTTCAAGCGACAATAACTAGTAAAGTAATTCAGATATTTTGGGCATTTAAACGGATTTTGATAGAGAATTGAGTCTTGATTAAAAGTGCGTTTAGATTTGGTCGCTACGGCTATTAGTTTAGTTAGCAATTGGTGTTTTGAATTAATTGAGTTTAAATCGATTCATTGCTAAATTAGATTAAATTAGCATGCATAACGAGTCTCAGTTGTTTACAGCCGATTGCGAAAACAAAACTAGTTTTTTCTACCTTAGTTAGTGATGAATGTGTTAAAAAACTTGCATGTGGGACTTTGAGTGTGCGTAATTAGTAAACTGCGTTGTTCGTTGGAGATTCTTGTGGATGAACCGATTTGTTGGGGCACTCACCGCGTCTAAATCCGAGACTTGCTCGATAACAAACGTCCTCAAACTGCAATCCGCACTCCATTGTCCAGCTCCAATTCGCTCAACTGATTCGACCTCTGGTCAATTAGATTTAGATCGCGACTTGTTCTCAGAAAGTGCGAACGCGATTAGAGAATGCTGGCTACCTTACCCGACTACTTCCACATTGAACTCCAGTGAAAGTTGCAAGTCTACTGTGTGGATAACGAACTAATAGTTTACGCAACGCGTTCTATCTTATCGTGCGGCGTTTAGATCGAGTTGGGCTAAAGGTCGCGATTTATCTGCGATTTTCCGATTTCAACGCCAATTTACGAAACAAAAACAAAAATCTGGAAACAAAAATCCAGCAAAGAAATTCGCCAACAAATATCTTTCCTAACTACCTGACTAACATAACTACAACTCGATAACTCACACCACACTAGTTTCAACTGCGATAACTTTGTAACTACTTCAACCAGAAAAACCCTACTAACTATTACTTGTAACCAATTTAATCAGTTAAATTTCCGCGCAGAAAACTAGTTTGTAACTGGACTAGTTTTTGCGCTATAACTCATTAAACATGACAGTCTCAAGTTCAAGTGATCTTGACAACGTATTATTATCTGTGTTTGTCACAAAAACGCTACTAACTAGACAAGACTAGACAGACAAGTCTTTAAAAACTGTTGAAATCCACTAATAATACTTCAAACTGCTCAAAATCTCAGGGGAGAAGCCAAACTCCTACTGGGCGCGTCCCCCGGGTGGCGGATAGGGGAAGCCCTCACCGGCTTGCCGGCGGGTAGTGGTCAAATAAAATAAGCCACCGCGGACCAAATAGTGCAACGGAGGAGACAACCTCCATGAATAAAAAACACACATGACGAGCTCTGCTTGCCACCGGACTCGAGATGGTTTTTAGGGAATCAAGGTGGGCTGTTTGGTCAAAAGCCCTCACCACAGATTTCTACAGGACTGATCATTTTATATACTTACCTGGCGTGGACTCGGATATGAACGATGGCTGGCGGTAGCCGTAAAACGCACATATGAATATGGCGGAAAATAAAATAAATCCCCCGGCAGGTCCCCAAGCGGGGGGGAATCCTGCCGTCCGGCCAACCCCATCCTGGTAGCCCGGACGCTGCTCCAAGGACTACGGGGGGAGCGTCTTTCGCTGGTATTGACGACATGGAAATATCAATGGACATGGACAAGGTTATGGAAAGAACAGCAAGCAAGGAAAATCCTTTTGAGAGGAGAGACTCCATTCTTAGAACCCCTCCAAAGATCAGAATGCAACAAGAAGTTGATGGGGAAACGACTCCAGATAAATGGGGAGAGGAGGATCTACTGACAAGTCCCGGTTACAAACTAGCAATGGGTAGAAAACGCAGCAGTCAAGAAACAGCCTCGAATCTATATGAGACAGTAAAAGTAGGAAAGAAGGCCGATAACCTGGAATTCCTGGAAGAGATCGCCGTGATCAGAGATGGGTCAGCAGACCAGAAAATAGTGGTAAAAGACACTACCACGACAGAACCACAGACAACAGAGTCTGATAGAATTACAAAGAAAAGAAAAGTCCCAACAGGAAGTCCGATTCACAAACGACCAACAAACACCAGAGTGCGTATTACGACTAAAAAAGAAGGCAGAGGAACTGCTCAAATTCAGTAAACAGAATAAGAACATTCATAGAGAAGTTAAGAGACTGTCCGAATCAATCAGCTCAATATTGAAGCAGACAATTAACGAATATAAAAGAGATATACGTCGGTGGGCGGATTTGGACCATGAGTATCAAACTTACAAAACTAGTCATGATTTAAAGCTAGTGGAGATGAGAAAGAAGGTATATGCTGCGAGTAGAGAAATGGCCGAGATGACCCAGGATATGGGAAAACTGAGGAAAAGACTGAAGGAAAAGGAAGAATCGGTGAGACGGGAGGATCTAGAGGAAGAAAAGCTGATGGAACGCATCGAGGGAAAGCTAGGAACTCTTGACTCTCGTGCAGTGGAGGAGGACATATTCAAAGAAAACTGGCCTGAAAAAGTATTTAAAGTTACGCGCTGGTCGAAAGGCAGCATATTCGAACAAAAGGATCGGAAAAACGTATTGGTGATAGTGGACTTGGACAACTACAAGGCTGATCCAGAGATAGAGCAGCTGAAGCAAACATGGTCCACTACAGAATTGATAGTTAACAACCAATCTCAAGGGTGTTCTAGGTTTGCGTATCTACGGACTGAAACACAAAACGTCCAAAGCGATGAAGAACGGGAAAGTAAAAATGTTACCGAGGAGTATACGTTTGTCGTGGGCACTAAAGAAAATGACTCTCCCGAAAGAGTCCACAAGAGTCTGGCCAGAGTTAGAATGGTAGTTGAAGAAAGCGGAAGCAAAGAAATTGTATGCTCGTGCGCAAACGAAGAGCTGTGCCACATTATGAGAAAGAGACTTGAATTCGTATTTAGAAGATGAGAATGCCGTGTAAATATCTTGACTAGAAACGGGATATCTAGCACCGACGACATTAACGAAAATCCCTGGGAGAAGGCAACCAAGAACAGACGGAAAGTAAGAGAAGTTCTGGTTATAAAGAACATCAAATGTGGAAGAAATGCGACGGAGGTCTTCCAGAAGCTGAAAGAGTCAGTTAAAATTGAGGAGGTTGGGGTGAGAATAAAGGGTATAGAGAAAACAAACAAAGGAGACATCAAAATGAAAATCAAGGACGTAGTGGAAGGGGGAAGTAAAACCTTTAAAAGGGAAGTGATGAAGGAAACTCCAAACGATGATGGCATTATCTGGCAAGATCTCAGGGAGACTATCATGATCAGAGACATTGACAGTAACATAACAAAAGAGGAGATCAGATAAGCACTGATCAAAGAATTAAACGGAACGGGTGCCGAAAGAGAGGACATACATATCAATATATCCAACAAGAAAGGCAACAATGGCGTAACGTACGCGATTGCAAAATTGAAAAGTGCTGACGCCGAGATCGTTAAAAAGAAAGCAAGGCTAACGATAGGCTGGTCCAGGTGCCGCATACAGCAGCTAGAAACACCGATTAAATGTTATAAATATCAGGAATATGGACATAACGCTGCAATGTGCACTAGCACAGAAGAAAGACGTGGTATCGGTTTCAGATGTGGCGGACGAGGCCACGAAACGAAAGATTGTAGGGAGGCACCTAAGTGTTATGCTTGCAACGAGAGTGGCCATGTGGCAAGGAGTATGAAGTGCAAAAAATACAAGGAAGCGGTAGAACAAGTACGGGAGCGGAGAAAGGAAAATAATGTAATCAAAGCTACGAAACCCAAACATTCTAACAAATCCAATTAGATCTCAGAAGGTCGCGAACAGTCCAGGAAAGCAGGACCAGGGAAAGTTGAAGCATCCAGACGCGTCATTTATTCAAATAAACCTCAATCGCAGTCAGACGGCCCACGATTGCCTTTATCAGCTGGCCTATGAAGAGAATGCCGATATTCTGCTGGTGAGCGAACCAAATAGGAAACACATAAGCAAAGGGGGGTGGTATATGGATGAACATCAGCATGCAGCAATTTTGCTGAGAACCAAGGAACTCAGAGTGATAGAGGGGGGGGGAAAGGACCCGGATGGGTCTGGATCCGGACAAACTTCTGCTCCATATATAGCTGCTATATATCACCGAATGTCGCTATAGAAGAATTTGCTGCATATCTTGGGAAACTCGAAGCATCGCTGAAGGAGAGAGAGGGTTCTTTTGAGGCGGGGAGTTCAATGCCAAGGCCTACCTGTGGGGTTCACATATAGAAGATCGAAGAGGAAATCTGCTGGCCGATCTGGCAGCAGCACTAAACATGGTGACTGCTAATGATGGAATCAACCCCACATTTGTTCGTGGAAACAGCCAATCTATAATAGATGTCACCTTTTGCTCAAGCACACTAGGAACATGCCTTGATCGATGCCAGAGTCTTGGAATCTGAATGTAGTAGCGACCATCTACCGATAGCCTTCATGCTGAACAAATCTGGGCACCTGCCAGAGCCCTCTCGAATAAATGTAGGATGGAAGTGGGACGAACGCAAGAAGGAAAAATTGGCTGCGAACATCTACAGCAAGCTGGCTTTTGGTGCACTCGTTGCACGGCAGACAAACTTATGGAGGCGATAACGCAGTCATGACAAGAGACGCTAACCCCTAAGAATGTTCACTATGGCTCCAAAAGACCTGTGTATTGGTGGACGCCCGAAGTTGCCGCTTGTAGAGCTACCTGCAAGGAGGCAAGAAAGAAGCTGGCGAGAAAAAACCGCAGCAGAACCCAAAGACAACAATATTAGGTAATTCAAGACCTCAGGGAAGAATACCAATCCGCTTGGACACTATCTAAACGACAGGTAAAGCAGGCAAAGGCTTTGACATGGCAAAAGTTAATCGACGAGGTGAGCAAGGACCCCTGGGGAAAGCATACAAAATAGTCATGAGAAAATTAAGGACACGCTCTGTATGGACGAAAAAAGATACTCTCCAGGCGGTAGTAAAGTTGTTTCCTGAACGACCGGAGGCTCGCTGGGTACCCGCGCAGGTAGGAAGTCGAAATCCTTTTACTCTGGAGGAAGTGAATGCGGCTGCAACAAAATTGCGGATAGGAAAGGCAATTGGCCCAGATCGTATCCCGGCCGAAGCGATCCGTCTGGCGGTAGCAGTGGTTCCTGAAACGGTGCTCTCGGCGGTGAACGACCTCTTTGCAGTCAGTGTGTTTCCGGAAAAATGGAAGGTGGCCAGATTAGTATTGATACCGAAGCAAGGCACGAACGAAGACGGAACACCCAAAGTAAGACCAATATGCCTGCCTGCTATGCACTATGGGAAAGTTTTACGAACACCTCGTCAGAGCAAGGCTACATGATGAAATTGAGGAAAGAGGCGGACTTCAAGAAAGGCAGTACGGTTTCAGGCAGGAGCGCTCAACCATTGGTGCTATGGAGGAGGTAATTAATTTTGCAAAGTTAGTAAATAGCGGTTCACGGAGAAGCAGAGATTTGTGTGATCTCACGACTATTGACGTGGAGAATGCTTTTAACACGACTTCGTGGAGCAAAATAGTGGAAGCCCTTAAGAAGAAACAGATCTCGCCAGAAATTGTTGCCATAACTATGAGCTATCAAAGCGACAGGTGGTTAATAATCGAAGACGATAGAGCAGTCAAGGTGACCTGTGGGGCACCCAGGGCTCGGTTTTGAGGCCCGCCTTATGGAACGCACTCTATTGCGCAGTCCTGGAACTGGAGTTGCCTGTCGGCGCCCGGACAGTGGCCTTTGCTGACGACTTGGCTCTTCTGACAATGGGTCACAAGGAGAATGACTTAATAAGTCTAACTAACCAGTCTCTAGCTAAGATAACGCAATGAATGTTTGACATGAAACTAACCATAGCAATGCACAAAACGGAATCTGTGCTCCTGGTAGGTTGCCGGAGGCCGGAGTCATTGCAGTTTCAGCTGGGTGGGTCAATAATTAAACCAGAGAAGAGTATTAAATACTTGGGAGTAGTTATGGACCAGCGGGTGAGCTTCACGCCTCACATTCGTAATATGTCGGCCAAAGCGGTAAGCACGGCCGCGATACTGGGGAGACTCATGCCGAACGTTGGGGGGGGGCTCTCAGCCTGACTAGACGTTTGTTGTCACTTCAATCATTCTATACGGAGCGGAGATCTGGGGAACTCGGCAGAGCCTGTACAAGTGGTGGCTGGATCCCCACCAATAACACTCCTTGTAGACGAAAGGATTGCCCTCAGAAAATGCCAAGGCCTATCCAAGAAAGAAGCGCGGCAGCGCACCATAGCGAGTTGGCAAAATGCCTGGCAAGAGGCAAAAAACGGCGCATGGAGGCGAGAATTGATTCCGGATTTGCAAATCTGGGCTGAACGTAAACACGGAAATGTCGATTACCACGTGACCCAGGCGCTAACGGGACATGGGTGCTTTAATGCCTTTCTACACAGCATAGGCAAAAGGCGAAGCGATCAGTGCTGGTACTGCGGCGAAAGAGATGACGCGTGTCATACGATTTTCTTTTGCGAAAGAAGGGACAAGCTAAGATTATGGATGGCATGGAAAACTGGTGTACGGCCGGACAAGGAGAATATGACCAAAACCATGCTAGAAACTAAAGATAATTGGAACGCAACCGCGGAGATGCTAAGAAGCATTATGAAGGCCAAGGAAGTAGATGAGAGGAGACTGGAAGCAGGCCAACAAATTATAAAGTAACCAAAGAGCGTGTACCCAAAATTGCCGAGTGATAATACCCCGAGAGGGTGCAAACCACGGCAGCGCTAGGGACAAGATGAGAAAAAGGGGGAAAACTGCTCAAAATAAGTTAAAAACCTCATTAAATCAAACAAAGTTATTATTAACGATTTTTTCCCTAGATTTAAGTTGGTAGCACTGCTGATAATCTCAAGGTCGCGCAACGGACTATGTCCTGATTGATCCAAAATAACGATCCATCAAAGATTGGAACAAAAGCCGCAAAGAATTCAAGGTTACTGGCAGAGTTACCAACTTCAATTTCTAATATTTTATGCTGTAAGTTTAACGGTCAAAAACTAGAAATCTAATTTAGATATGTTTGCGATTTAAAAAGATTCCGACAGATAATTTAGTCTAGATTAGGAATATTTTTAGGCTTAGTCGTTAAGATAACTAGTTTGCCCGTAATTGTTCATTTTTCATTTGATCGCTTTATAAATCCAAGTTTAAGAATTGATTGTAAGAGTTTTTTGGGTTTTGGCCTATAACTCACAAACTAGTTGACTTATTACAATTTAGCTCTCATTTGGTTATAGCTAAACCCTAGCGTAAGCGATTAAAACTAATTGAGTAACCACACCTAGTCTAGTTCTTGAGTAACGACGCACAAGAATCGAAATGTAGCTCAAACAAATTTTAAGCTTGTGGGAATACTCGCACTAATTCGTCGTTTATAATAAAACTATTGGACTTACAGCAGACTAGTTTGCGACAGATTGAAGCTAAATAAATTTCAAATAGTTTACTCTTTAAGTTGTGACTAATTAAACTTTGCGAATAAAGCTTCAGACTAGTAATACTAATTCGTGTTTTACTAACAAACAAATTTGCGCATAATTTTGGCAATAGGATTTCCCCAAAGGTAGTTAACACGGAAAGAGAATAAGACTAATTTTGTTATTACACCTTGTTTAGTTCTCAAGTTATGGATGGTTAAAACTTTAGCTCAAGTTGTGGGAGTAGTCGCGCTAGTTAGCCGATTGCAGATAAACCTCTCTACGCTATATAGAGCAGGATTAAGACTGTGCTTAGATTTAGTCACTGAGATTACTAGTTTAGTCGCAATTGGTGTTTTGGTGAACACAAAACTTAAATTTCTAACATTTCATACTGCAAGTTTAAGACTAAATATCTAGTAGACTAATTGAGTTATAATTGTGATTTAAAAAGATTCAGACAGATAATTTAGTTTAGATTAAGAATATGTTTAGGTTTAGTCGCAAAGATAACTAGTTTGGTCGTAACTGTTATTTTAATCGAACCTGTTTTTTTTTAGTTTGAAAGTTGAAGATTCACTTTCAAGCGACAATAACTAGTAAAGTAATTCAGATATTTGAGGCATTTAAACGGATTTTTGATAGAAAATTGAGTCTTGATTAAAAGTGCGTTTAGATTTGGTGGCTACGGCTATTAGTTTAGTTGCAATTGGTGTTTTGGTGAATTAATTGAGTTTAAATCGATTCATTGCTAAATTAGATTAAATTAGCATGCATAACGAGTCTCAGTTGTTTACAGCCGATTGCGAAAACAAAACTAGTTTTTTTCTACCTTAGTTAGTGATGAATGTGTTAAAAAACTTGCATGTGGGACTTTGAATGTGCGTAATTAGTGAACTGCGTTGTTCGGTGGATATTCTTGTGGATGAACCGATTTGTTGGGGCACTCACCGCGTCTAAATCCGAGACTCGCTCGATAACAAACGTCCTCAAACTGCAATCCGCACTCCATTGTCCAGCTCCAATTCGCTCAACTGATTCGACCTCTGGTCAATTAGATTTAGATCGCGACTTGTTCTCAGAAAGTGCGAACGCGATTAGAGAACGCTGGCTACCTTACCCGACTACTTCCACATTGAACTCCAGTGAAAGTTGTAAGTCTACTGTGTGGATAACGAACTGATAGTTTACACAATGCGTTCTATCTTATCGTGCGGCGTTTAGATCGAGTTGGGCTAAAGGTCGCGATTTATCTGTGATTTTCCGGTTTCAACGCCAATTTACGAAACAAAAACAAAGATCTGGATACAAAAATCCAGCAAAGAAATTCGCCAACAAATATCTTTCGTAACTACCTGACTAACTTAACTACAACTCGATAACTCACACCACACTAGTTTCAACTGCGATAACTTTGTAACTACTTCAACTAGAAAAACCCTTCTAACTATTACTTGTAACCAATTTAATTAGTTAAATTTCCGCGCAGGAAACTAGTTTGTAACTGGACTAGTTTTTGCGCTATAACTCATTAAACATAACAGTCTCAAATACAAGTGATCTTAACAAAGTATTACTAACTGTGTTTGTCACAAAAACGCTACTAACTAGACAAGACTAGACAGACAAATCTTTAAAAACAATTGCAATCCACTAATACTACCTCAAACTGCTCAAAATAAGTCAAAAACCTCACTAAATCAAGCAAAGTTATTATTGAACAAATTTTCCCCTAGATTTAATTTGGTAGCACTGTTTATAATCTCGAGGCCGCTCAACGAACGAATCTCCTGATTGGTGCAAAATGACGATCCGTCAAACTTTGAAGCAAACGCCGCAAAGAATTCAAGGTTACTGGCAGAGTTACCAACTTCAATTTCTTATATTTTATGCTTTAAGTCAGTGGTTCTCAAACTAGGTGCCGCGGCACCCTGGGTTGCCGCTAGCGTATGTCTGGGGTGCCGCAGCAATAATCAAGAAAAGTAAAAAAAAAAAAAAAAGAAAATTACATGAGGAGGTAAACGAATTTGAGTTCCTACTTTTATTGCAGAATTATGGACAATTGGCTGAAATCTGAGTCTTCAAAAAGGATAAGGTGATGAACTCACTGTACTGATTCAATTACAACCAGCATCGTCGGAGGAAACGAAATATCCAAGCAGACACCTGCGAATCTAAATCATTCAAGTTCGTCTGTCTCAGTTCGCGAAAACGCAACTCACGATCAAAAGATAATCCGATGAACAATAAGAAAACATGATCCCAGCTACCTCACATTGTTTGGCTGCGGATACCCGCCAGTATTCGCATATGCAAAGATACAGTGGTCACAATGGGCAGACCGTATCACAAGAATGGATGAGGAAGGACTGCCAAAACGGGCCCTCCAAGGAAAAATGGTAGGGAAAACACCGAGGGGCAGACCAGGGAAACAATGGGACGCGGTAGAAGAAGATGCCAAAGGGTTGCAAAGGATTAGAGGCTGGAAGACTTACATTTACTACAGAAGAGCATTTTATTCAAAACTTCATTGATGTCGATTGGCTGCTTAACATTTTGCGACATCTTTGAAAAACTAATTGAAACCGCCACTTCTCTCAATGTTGCATTCCCAACATACGCTTACATTAAAAACATTAAACGCTTACATTCGCGTAAATTTGCGAACGGAATGTCAACGTCAAAACGAAAATTTGTAAATTTTGGAAAATTAAATTAAATTTGAATTAGTTTCCGGATTTTTTGAAATTTCAGGCACATTGTCGAATAGAATCCTAAACCGCCCAGACAACTTGCCACACATACACGATCATCAACTAATCAGATCTTAGCGGAACAGCCTACACCGAAACTAATGGAACAGCCTAGACATACGCTAATGGAAGAGTTTAGGCAAATATTAGTGGAAGAGTCTAGACAAAAACTAGTGGAACAGCCTAGGCAAATACTAGCGGAAGAGTTTATTTGCCTAGTCGAACAGCTTAGACAGAAAGTACTGGAACAGCCTAGACGAAAACTAGTGGAAGAGTCTAGGCAACTATAAGTGGAGCAGCTGAGATATAAACTAGTAGAACAGCCTTGACAAAAACTATTGGAACAACCTAGACAAATACTAGTGGACAAGTCTAGGCAAATATTAGTGGAACAGCGCAGACAAAAACTAGTGGTAGAGTCTAGGCAGAACCTAGTAATAGATTCTAGGCAAATACTAGCGGAAGAGTTTATTTGCCTAGTCGAACAGCTTAGACAGAAAGTACTGGAACAGCCTAGACGAAAACTAGTGGAAGGGTCTAGGCAACTATTAGTGGAGCAGCTGAGATATAAACTAGTAGAACAGCCTAGACAAAAACTATTGGAACAGCCTAGACAAATACTAGTGGACAAGTCTAGGCAAATATTAGTGGAACAGCGCAGACAAAAACTAGTGGTAGAGTCTAGGCAGAAACTAGTAATAGATTCTAGGCAAATACTAGTGGAAGAATCTAGGCAAATACTAGTGGAAGAAACTAGGCAAATACAGACGGAACAGCCTAAATTGCACATGCAAGTCCTAACTGAGGACTACAAATTGGCTGGGCAATCGATTGAGGGGAAAGGCTGGCCAAGCTAGGATAATGTTAATGGAAGCGTTTAAATTGTTCAGGACGTTGGCAGATGAGCTTAAACTAGCTAGGCAAACCTTCGCCGGTAAATAAAGGTATTAGACTGTTTTTGGAGGATAAGCCTAAACCTAGGCAAATCCTAACTGATAACCTTGAAGGGTTTAGATTGATTTTAGAGGATGATGCTAAAGCTAAGCAAACCCCGACGGATAAATTTGAGGGTATTAGGAGGTTTTTAGAGGATAAGCCTAAAACTAAGCAGAAATTTGAAACGATTAGATTGTGTTTGTATGACAAGGCTGAACCTAAGCAAACATGAATTGATGAATTTGAAGAGAATTTATGTTTTTTTGGAAGATAAGCACAAACCTAGGCAAACTCTAACGGATAAATTTGAAGGGATTAGATTGTTTTTTGGAGGATAATCCTGAATCTAGGCAAACCTCAGCGGATAAATTTGAAGGCATTACGAGGTTTTGAGAGGATAAACTTATAACTGGGCAGAAATTTCAAGAGATTAGATTGTCTTTGTGTGACAAACCTGAACCTAGGCAAACAGGAACGGATGAATTTGAAGAGAATTTCTGGTTTTTGGATGATAAGCCCAAACCTAGGCAAACCCTAACGGATAAATTTGAAAGGATTAGACTGTTTTTGTAGGATAAGCCTAAAGCTAGGGAAACCCTAACGGATAATTTTGAAGAACATAAGTGGTTTTTCGCGGATAAGGCAAAAACTAAACCTGAAAGAATTAGATTGTTTTTGGGAAATAAGCCTAAACCTAGTCAAATTCCAACGGACAAATTATAAGTGATTACGCGGTCATTAAGACATAAGCTTGGATCACCTAGACCGTCTTCCAACAGACAGTCGTCGTTTTCAGGCACATGTACTCGGAGGCATGCGAGAACGCGGTGAACGTGCAGTTCGTTGCGGAGCTGAACGACGCCTACGCCTACCTAGGCATATCCGCACACTTCGGGCGCGCGGAAGTCGCGAGGGCTTCTTCTACGCCATGCACCAGGAGGAGCTAGGCCATGCGCACAAACTGAAGAAGGCCTTCAACGTCAGTCTCAAGATGGAGAAGCTTATCAAGGAGAAATTAAAGCTGCACTCTGTGGCAGAGGAGAGTCAAGATTTGCATTTGATGGACTTCGTGGTAACAGAGTTCATCGGAGAGCAGGAGAAGTCCATCTACGGACATCTATGGACTACGAAGTTTTGAAGGTTGTTATCTAAATACAGACGGATGATATGCGGGCAATGCAAGTGCGGGGAGTTTCTGTTCGACAGGGAAATCACAGAGAATGGGCGAAACTTGACAACAAATTGTACAAATAAACAGGTAATGGAGCAAACTCTCTGTATCAAGTGATTAAAGGGTGAAATTAACCAAACTTCCGATATACTTAAAGGAAATAATAAAAAAATCTTCCCAATAATTTCATTCAAACCGTTTTTAAAGTAGCTGTGCCGCGAAATTTTTGTAACCCGATAAAAGTGCCGCGAGATTTTTTTAGCTCGATTAGGGTGCCGCGGCCAAACAAGTTTGAGAAGCTCTGCTTTATATTTAACGGTCAATAATTAGGACGATAATTAAGATATCGTGATTTAAAAAGATTTCGACAGATAATTTAGTGTAGATTAAGAATATATCTAGGTTTAGTCGTTAAGATAACTAGTTTGCTCGTAATTGTGGTTTTAGTCGAAACGGATTTTTTCAGTTTGAAACTTGAAGATTCAAGTCTTAAAGCAAACTAATTCAGATATTTGAGCGATTCAAACGGATTTTGATAGAGAATTTAATCTAGATTAAGAGTGTGTTTAAATTTAGTCACTGAGATTAGTAGTTTAGACGCAATTGGTGTTTTGGTGAACACAAAACTTAAATTTCTAATATTTCATACAGCAAGTTTAAGACTAAATATCTAGTAAGCTAATTTGGCTGATTTTGATGTTTGCGATTTAAAAAGATTCGGATAGATTATTTAGTCTAGAATAAGAATATATTTAGGTTTATTAGCTTAGATTACTAGTTTGTTCGTAATAGTGGTTTCAGTTGAAGCAATTTTTTTAAGTTTGAAAATTGAAGAATCAATTTCAAAATGCAATAACGACGAAACTAATTAAGATATTTGGGTGTTTTAAACGGATTTTATTGGATAATTTAGTCTAGATTAAGATTTGCGTTTAAATTTAGTCGCGTAGGCTATTAGTTTAGTCGGAATTGGTGTTTTGGTGAACACACCAAACTTAAATTTTAAATATTTAACGACGCTTACTTCTTAAAGCTAATCTGTTTAATCTGTCAGAAGTTGAAATGTCAAAACAGAGCTTATTAGTTTTGTTCCTGTTGGGTTTTGTGGAGCTGAAGCGAGTGACTTTGACGGAGTATTGCTTCGTGAGACAAGCGAACACGCCCTGCATGGGATGCCAGCGTTCGTTGCGGTGCGGAAACACCGAGGACGGCTTCGAACACCTCAGTGATAAAGAACGCGCGCACATCTTGCACAAACACAATCAGCTCAGAAACGAGGTGGCAGGCGGGCATCACGAAACCAAGTATTACCTGCGGCCAGCTAAAGACATGCAGGTCCTCAACTGGGACAAGGAGGTGGAGTTCTTCGCCGCTTGTTACATCAAGCATTGCGCCTTCCATCACGACAGGATCCGCGTCACGCTGGATGGCAACTACTTAGGCCAGAGCCTTTTCCTGGCGTCTGTGTCGGACAAAATCACCGATCGGATTAAACTCCTCAGCCAGGCCTTCGACAGCTGGGCTAATGAGATGAACTACCTTACCAACATCAATGTACTGCACGTCTACAAGAGTTACGCTAGAATTTTGGCGGAAGGTCCCACCGCGCATCTGATGCAGATCATCTGGGGAGACAGCAAGCTGCTGGGATGCGCCATTATGCACTACAATAGGGATGGCAAGTTTAATTACCTCGTCATCTGCAATTACTCGCCGAAGGGGAACATCCCGGATAATGCCCTGTACAACCCCGGATATCCGGAATGCGCCCGGGACGTACGCAACACCAATTACACCAATCTTTGTGGGAACACTAGAACGTTCGAGGACGATAAGTATGTTTATCCCGTTGAGTTGAATGCGGCAAACGGCGGCTTCGGCATAAGAGGTTTAGCCTTTGCCTTTCTTTCTCGTTCCATTCTTCATTTGATCGCTTTATAAATCCAAGTTTAAGAATTGATTGTCAGAGTGTTTTGGATTTTGGCCTATAACTCACAAACTAGTTGACTAATTAGAATTTAACTCTCATTTGTTTATAGCTAGATCCTAGCGTAAGAGATTAAAACTAATTGACTTACCACACCTTGTCTAGTTCTTGAGTAACGACGCGCAAGAATGTAGCTTAAACAAATTTTAAGCTTGTGGGAATACTCGAACTAATTCGTCGTTTATAATAAAACTATTTGTCTTACAACAGAATAGTTTGGGATACATTGAAGCTTAATAAATTACAAACAAATTACCGTTACTTAGACTACATGGGCTAGTTTACTCTTCAAGTTGTGATTAATTAAACTGCGATTGAAGCTTCGGCCTAATGACAGTTATTTGTCGTTTACTTACAAACTAATTGACATGTGGTTTTGGCTGTTGGATTTTCCTAAAGCTAATTAACACAAAAAGAGATTAAGACTAATTACGTTATTACACCTTGTTTAGTTTTCGAGTTATGGATAGTTAAAACTTTACCTCAAGTTGTGGGAGTAGTCGCGCTAATTAGCCGATTCCAGATGAACTAGTCTACTCTACATAAACTAGTTCATAGAATCTGAAAGCTAGATAACATAGAAACATATTAAGTCTACTTAGCCTCCACTAGCGTATTGTGTCTTCAAGCTATGACTAAACGAACTTGAACAGCGAAATCGTGGACTAGTTGTACTAATTTCTAGTCTAGTTTACTCTGTCTAGTCACTCTATTCAGTCTAGTCCATCTAGTCAGTCTAGGCCGTCTAGTCAGTCTAGGCCGTCTAATAAGTCTAGGCCATCTAGTGCGTATAGTCCGTCTAGTCCCTTTAGTCAGTCTAGTAAGACTTAACCGTCTAGTCTGTCTAGTGCGTCTAGTTCGTCTACTCCATTTAGTCCGTCTAGGCCGTCTACTCAGTTTAGGCAATTTAGTCTGATTAGTTCATCTAGACGGTCTACTCAGTCTAGGCCATCTAATCCGTCTAGTCGATTTAGTCAGTCTAGGCCGGCTACTCAGTTTTGACCATCTAGTCTGTCTAGTCCATCTAGGCCGTCTACTTAGTCTAGGCCATCTAGTCCATCTATTCAGTCTAGACCGTCTACTCAGTTTAGGCTATCTAGTCCGTCTAGTCAATCTAGGCCGTCTACTCAGTCTAGTCCATCTAGTCATTCTAGTCCATTTAATCAGTCTAAGCCGTCTACTCAGTTTAGGCCATCTAGACTGTCTAGTCCATCTAGGCCGTCTACTTAGTCTAGGCCATCTAGTCCGTCTAGTCAGTCTAGACCGTCTACTCAGTTTAGGCTATCTAGTCCGTCTAGTCAAACTAGACCGTCTACTCAGTCTAGTCCGTGTAGTCCCTTTAACCTGAATAGCTTGGTCCCTTTATCCTTGTCTGTCTAATCTTGGGAAACTCATGTCATAAACAATTTTGACATGAATACAGACTGTCAAAAGTAGATAAATGTCAAGGAATCGCAGCGGGATGATAATCAGCGTCACAGTCTTCCTGTTGTGCGTTCGCGAGAGCGTGTCGGTTACGCTGAGCGACTACTGTAACGTCCGTGAGTGGAACACGCCGTGCCAAGGCTGCGAGAGGGCGAGCCAGTGCGGCAAGACGTTCGACGGCTTCGCGTATCTGGCGGAGCCCGAGCGCGAGTTCATTCTCGCGAGGCACAACGAGCTGAGGAGCGCCGTGGCTACAGGCACCTCCAGCAACAGGGCATTGCGCCCCGCCACGGACATGCATGTGCTCAGCTGGGACAGAGAGACGGAGTTCTTCGCCGCGTGCCACGTGAAACGCTGCCTGAAGCAGCGCGACAAGCACCGCGTGGCGTTGAGCGGGGTCGAGATGGGACAGAACGTGTTCTGGTTCACCGGCGTCAAGCGTGATATCCAGCGGAGGAACGTGCTCCGCATGGCCTTCGAGTGGTGGAGCAGGGAGATCAGCTATCTCACCCGCGAGAACTTCGAACGCGCGTACACCAGCTTCCGGAACATCAAGGGCGAGAAGACCTCCGCGCATCTCACTATGATGATCTGGGGCAAGTCCAAGTACCTGGGCTGCGCGGTGATGCATTTCCGCGATGCCAAATGGCACAGGTACCTCGTGGCCTGCAATTATACCCCCGGCGGCAACGTCTACCAAAAGCCGATTTACACGCCGGGCGAGTCAACCTGCAACAACTCACACTATCCGGGGCTTTGCGGCCAGCTGCGGGAGTACTCCCAGGATCTGTACAAACCTCCCATGAATCTGAACGGCGCAGCGAGGCACGAAATCGGGATCGCCTTTCCAATATCTGTGCTTTGTTTGCTCGAGGTTTTGTGATCTCTACTTTTATTAAAACTGCAAATCGAGATTTGTCTTTCCACTATTTATGTCCTCAGTTTAAGTTTAAGAATTGATTGACTGACAAGACTGGACGAATCATAAAAAGTGCATGCAATTGCAATTGGACACAATTTATTCGGCGACAGACCAAACTTTAATCACAAATTGCGAGACGACTGCACACTACTTTCCAACAGAAGATCGGCAGTAGCGTTAAAAGCAGTGAAAGTTTGGGAGGCGTTGGGGAGCGGCTGAGTTCGTTAACATTAGCGAACTGCAGGGGAAACTTGAAGGGGTCCTTGTGCAGATTCCTCCGATTGCCGCACAAGTTTTCGTACTTGACGTTGGACGATTCGCAAGTCATTTCGCCGGGAATGTACATGGGCTCGCCCTCGACGTTCCCGGCCGGAAGGTAATTGCAGAAGAAGTAATGGTGGTACTGGTTGCCGACGATCTTGTAGTAATACGCGCAGCCGACGTACTTGGTTTTGGCCCACAGCATCTGCGTGAAGCTCTCCGCCTTCTTGGTGTAACTGTAACTTTTGCAGAAGCTGACCAACTCGGATGCATTCAGCGCCTCCATCTCGTACATCCACTCGTTCACGGCCTTGAGCGTCCAATCGCCGATCATCCCCCCGGTCTCCTCCACCATCAAATAAAACATGTTCTGGCCCAGCTTCTGTCCCTTCAGTGTGACCCGGGTGGTGTCGTGCTCCGCCTGCAGCCGCAGCACGTGGCAGATCGCGAAGAATTCCGCCTCCTGGTCCCAGCTCAGCATGTGCATGTTGGACGCGCGCTCCAGCCCCGGGATCTCGAACACCTGGTTCCTGAACTCGTTGTGTTTGTGCAGGATCCAGCGGATCGCGTAGTTCTGCATCACCTCGAAGCCCTCCGGCTGCCCGTAACACATGCTCCGCCCGCCGCACAGTAAACACGGCGTGTTGTTCGCGCTTATATCGCAGTATCTCCGCAACGTCGTCTGATTCACCACCTTGAAACCCCAACACCACTCCAACAACAACAACAGCAGCAGTCTTTTGACGTACATGATTGCATCTTTCAACTGAAAAACAAAACTGCTAGGTTGTTATAGAAACGGGAATTACAGATTGTTAGAGGCAGACTAGATAGACAAGACTAGAGCTAGAACTACCTAACCTTACCTAGTCCTTACTTTCCTTCTGCCATCGTCCCGCGACTTAAAGTTTTCCTCCGCGTCTTGGTGCGCCTCGCCTTGTCGATGAAAAACCTAACCTAACCTTCCTGCCCTCCGGATCGAAATCCCTCGTCTCCTTGAAGTAATCGAACCGGAAGTCTCCCGCCGCGCCGCAGAGCTTCTTGAACCGGTTATTGTTGAAGGTACCTTCCGGGCATTTAGAAGCCGCCTCTCCCACTACATACATCCGCTCTGAAGCAACGTTGCCCGCCAGTAGATAGTTGCAGAAGTAGTGGAGGTGCGTCTTGTTACCACATAGGAATTTGTGCTTCTATAATTTCCAATAAAACCAAGAAAAACCCAACCAGCACCGTCTTCCCATCCCCCACAACACCCCGTTTAGCTCCAGCCGTCACTGCCATATCCTCCTGCGCCTCGCCTCTATCCTCCTCCTCTTCCCCCCACCGCCCGACGATCTTCCTTCCGCCATCATCCTTCGACTTGGGGACCTTTCCCCGCGTCGTCGCACGCCTCGCCTCGTCGATAACCTTCCTGCCCTTCGGATCGAAATCTTTCGGCTCCTTGAAGTAATCGAGCCAGAAGTCTCCCGCCGCGCCGCAGAGCTTCTTATACCGGTTATTGCTGGAGGTACCTTCCGGGCATTTGGAAGCTCCCTCTCCCAGTTCATACATCCGCTCCGAGGCGACGTTGCCCGTCGGTAGATAGTTGCAGAAGCAGTGGAGGTGCGTCTTGTTGCCGGATAGGAACTTGTACTTGGAGCAGCCGATGCGTTCGGTTTTGGCCCAGACCAGCTGCGAGAACGATTCCACAGCGTTGGCGTCTTTGGTTCTTTTATATCCCGACAAGAAGACTTTGGACAGGTTTTGATTTACCAGCCTAAGGCCGCCAAACCAAGCCGCGATGGATTTGTTCAAGAATTCCGTGTCAACAACCCCGTCTTCAACCACCTCTCGATAAATGTTCTGTCCGTAATCTTGCCCCAGTAAGTTCTTGCGTGGTTCCTCCAGCTGATACTTGCAATGGAACAGATAGCAAGCCGCCAGCCATTCCATCTCCCTGCTCATGGAGAGCACCATCATGTTTGAGCCGGCGACGAGCCCTCGCCCGAGGAACCTCCCCATGGCCACTTGGTTCCTGTAGCTGTTGTGGAGGTGCAGGACGTGCTCGCGTTTCTGCATGGTCAGATGCTTGTAGAAGTAGAAACGTTTGCTCTTATTGATATAGAAACCTCTCCCGACTCATACATCCGCTCCGAGGCGACGTAGCCCGCCGCTAGATAGTTGCAGAAGAAGTGGAGGCGCGTCTTGTTACCACATAGGAATTTGTATTTCTATAATTTCCAATAAAACCAAGAAAACCCCAACCAGCACCGTCTTCGCCTCCCACACAACACCCCGCCTAGCTCCAGCCGTCACTGCCCTATCCTCCTGCGCCTCGTCGCTTTCCTCCTTCTCTTCCCCCCACCGCACGCCGATCTTCCTTTCGCCATCATCCTTCGACTTGGCGACCTTTCCCCGCGTCGTCGCACGCCTCGCTTCGTCGATCATCTTCCTGCCCTCCGGATCGAAATCTTTCGGCTCCTTGAAGTAATCGAGCCGGAAGTCTCTCGCCGCGCCGCAGAGCTTCTTATACCGGTTATTGCTGGAGGTACCTTCCGAGCATTTGGAGGCTCCCTCTCCAGGCTCATACATCCGCTCCGAGTCGACGTTGTCCGCCGGTAGATAGTTGCAGAAGAAGTGGAGGTGCGTCTTGTTGCCGGATAGGAACTTGTACTTGGAGCAGCCGATGCGTTCGGTTTTGGCCCAGACCAGCTGCGAGAACGATTCCACAGCGTTGGCGTCTTTGCTGCTTTTATATCCCGACAAGAAGACTTTGGACAGGTTTTGATTTACCAGCCTGAGGCCGCAAAACCAAGCCGCGATGGATTTGTTCAAGAATTCTGTGTTAACATCTCCGTCTTCAACCACCTCTCGATAAATGTTCTGTCCGTAATCTTGCCCCAGTAAGTTCTTGCGTGGTTCCTCCAGCTGATACTTGCATTGGAACAGATAGCAAGCCGCCAGCCATTCCATCTCCCTGCTCATGGAGAGCACCATCATGTTGGAGGCAGCGACGAGCCCGCGGCAGAGGAAACTCCCCATGGCCACTTAGTTCCTGTAGCTGTTGTGGAGGTGCAGGACGTGCTCGCGTTGCTGCATGATCAGATGCTTGTAGATGTAGAAACATTTGCTCTTATAGATATAGAAACCTCTCCCGACTCATACATCCGCTCCGAGGCGACGTTGCCCGCCGCTAGATAGTTGCAGAAGAAGTGGAGGCGCGTCTTGTTACCACATAGGAATTTGTACTTCTATAATTTCCAATAAAACCAAGAAAACCCCAACCAGCACCGTGTTCGCCTCCCACACAACACCCCGCCTAGCTCCAGCCGTCACTGCCCTATCCTGCTGCGCCTCACCGCTTTCCTCCTCCTCTTCCCCCCACCGCCCGCCGATCTTCCTTCCGCCATCATCCTTCGACTTGGGGACCTTTCCCCGCGTTGCCGCACGCCTCGCCTCGTCCATAACCTTCCTGCCTTCCGGATCGAAATCTTTCGGCTCCTTGAAGTAATCGAACCGGAAGTCTCCCGCCGCGCCGCAGAGCTGCTTATACCGGTTATTGCTTGAGGTACCTTTCCGGCATTTGGATGCTCCCTCTCCCGGCTCATACATCCGCTCCGAGTCGATGTTGCCCGCCGGTAGATAGTTGCAGAAGAAATGGAGGTGCGTCTTGTTGCCGGATAGGAACTTGTACTTGGAGCAGCCGATGCGTTCGGTTTTGGCCCAGACCAGCTGCGAAAACGATTCCACAGCGTTGGCGTCTTTAGTCTTTTTATATCCCGACAGGAAGACTTTGGACAGGTTTTGGTTTACCAGCCTGAGGCCGCCAAACCAAGCCGCGATGGATTTGTTCAAGAATTCTGTGTTAACATCCCCGTCTTCAACCACCTCTCGATAAATGTTCTGTCCGTAATCTTGCCCCAGTAAGTTCTTGCGTGGTTCCTCCAGCTGATACTTGCATTGGAATAGATAGCAAGCCGCCAGCCATTCCATCTCCCTGCTCATGGAGAGCACCATCATGTTGGAGGCGGCGACGAGCCCGCGCCCGAGGAACCTCCCCATGGCCACTTGGTTCCTGTAGCTGTTATGGAGGTGCAGGACGTGCTCACGTTCCTGCCTGGTGAGATGCTTGTAGATGTAGAAGTTTTTGGGGCCGCAGGATTCGTGGTCGCGTTTGCAACGCGTTCGGCAAGGGGTCGATTCGCGATTCATGTCGCAATAGTTTTTGAATATGGCGCAGTACGTCGAGGAGATGAGCAGGAGGATTAGACAGATTTGTGACATTTTTGTTGACAATTCAACTGTCTATAGGATTTTTTATGGTTAGTTAAGCGCATGCGCGGCCGCCATGTTTAAATGGCGGGAATTTGAAAGTTTCGGGCACATTTTGTTATTTACACTGGATATACGTCAAAAGTTGCCCGAAAAACATAGCGAAAATTGACGCATGCGCACAAAAAAAAACAACTATGAAAAGATCAATTCGCAAACTGTCATGAACCTTCCACATCTGTGTCTTTGTCGATAAAACCTGCATAATTATGAATTTGCTGTTTGAACTAGTTTAGTTTTAATAGTCTAACTACTTAGACAGACTAACGAAATTTAATAAAGTATTAACCAATTAAACAAGCTAAGTGACAGTGAAAACTAGAATACGCTATCTTTATTAGTAATCTAATTATAAAGCTGTGAGTTGAGGCTTTGATTCTCAATAAATTCTCGTTCGTTTTTAAGCTCATTAGAAAATACTTCATTAAAACAAAACACGGGTAATTGTAGCTAATTCATTTGTTTATCAAAAACCTATATAAAATGTATATGTTACTTCAAGGAGTATCTAGTTATCTATCAAAAACCAAACAAGTAGAGCAACTTTATCTAGCTATATTAAGATAACTAGATAACCTACAGTTGTTAGTAATATTTGATTTCAAAGATAATTTAATTGTCTATAGAAAAAAAGTAAGTAGTCTACTAGCTGAGATAGCAGAAGATGAGTGAGAAGATAAGCGTGTTGAGGCGTATTGTCTGAGATCCGCTGCGATTTGGCTCTTCGAACACCAGAGGGAACTTGAAAGGGTCTCTGTACATGGGTCTTTCATCCCCACAAAGCTTGTTATAATGCTTGTTGCGATTCTTGCACGAGATCTTCCCAGGCTTGTACATAGCCTCGCCTACGACGTTCCCCGTCGGCTGGTAATTGCAAAAGATGTAATGGTGGAACTCTTTTCCGACGCGGTTCGAGTCATACGCACATCCGATGTACAAGGTGTCAGCCCAAAGCATCTGCGTGAAGCCCTCCGCCGCCGGCAGGTGCGTGTAATTCCGACAGAGATCGTTGAGTTGCGACTTTTCCAAACTTTTCCCTTCCTCCATCCATTTATCGGCGGCCTGGAGTGCCCAATCCGCCACTGTTCCGCCACCTTCGTTCACAACCGCATGGTACATATTCTGGCCGAGCTTTTGCCCGCTCAACGATATCCTGACGGCGTCGTGCTCGGACTGATGTCGCATCACGTGGCAGATCGCGAAGAACTCGGCTTCCTGGTCCCAGCTCAGCACGTTCATGTTGGAGGCTTCCTGCAGACCTGGGAACTGGTACAACTTGTTTCTTAAGTCGTTGTGGCGGTTGAGCAGCCAGCGGACGAGGAAGTTCTGTATCAGATGGAATTTCGGGGGATTGCCCAAACAGTCGCTTTGACTGCCGTCGCCGCAGGCAAGACATGGCGTGTTCTTGGGGTCCAGCTCGCAGTACCTTTGCAACATCGTTTTGTTGCCGACCTCGAAGCCCGAAATCGAGCGCAGGAACAGCAATAGACACAGATTTGGAAGGTGCATGACAGCTGTGTCAAAAGCACAGCTGTCAAAAATGGGTTTTTGTTTTTAAATTTCTTAAGATTTGTTGAATTTAGTTTTGGAAACTTTTGCAAATATTTGCTTAAAACTTTGCAAATTTGTTGCTATGAATGAAACTAAGAAACTCTGCAAATTTCAAAAATTATGCCAATTTGCAAACATTCTAGACTCAAGTTTCCAAGGATTTTGGGATTTGTAAAATTTAATTCGCTAACTTTTGCAAATATTTGCCAAGAAAATTGAAACTTTTCAAATTTGTTCCTAAGAATGAAGCTATGAAACGCTGCAAATTTTATAAAACATTATAGACGCCAAGTTTCTTGAGATTTGTTAAATTTAATTCTCTAACTTTTGCAAATATTTGCCTAGAAAGTTAAAACTTTGCAAATTTGTTGCTAACAGTGAAACTAAGAAACTTTGCAAATTTCATTACGTTACGCCAATTTGCACAACAATCTGGACTCGCTAAGTTTTCAAGTTTCTTGGAATTTGTAAAATTTAATTCGCTAACTTTTGCAAATATTTGCCTAGAAAGTTGAAACTTTGCAAATTTGTTGCTAACATTGAAACTAAGAAAAGTTGAAAATTTCATTGAATTACGCCAATTAGATAACATCTAGACTTTTCCAGTTTCTTGGGATTTATTCTTCTTCTAGGTAGCACTACAACCCTTGGTGGGTCTTGGCAGCGTTAACGATTTGCCTCCATCGGTCCCGGTCCAACATGGCCTCCTTCCAGTCATATACCTGCATAGTCAGTAGATCTTTTAAAATTTTGTCTTTCCATCTGATTCTCGGCCGCTCCAGCGGTCTCTTCTTGCTAGGTTTTTCTCATACTTCTCATACTATCTTGATCAGTCGGTGCCGGTTTTGTGGTTGGACCGCGTCTTGGTGGTTTGCGGACGTATTGAAAAAAACGTCGAAAAATCTCGACGTCTTTGTCGCTCTGCAACTCGGCGCCGGTTCACTGCCGCAAAGCCAAAGGTTCAATCCAAAGAACTGCGTCGGAAAAATCGCGAGTCTCCGCGGCACGTTGAACGCAGACGGCGGTAAACTTGAAAGTGCACTTTTACAGTGCTCTTTGGACATGTGCAGCTCATCTCAGACGCTGGGATTTTATTGATTTGACTATATCCAGCTTTTGGTATGCGATATTGCTCCGTGTTTGGATCCTTGACGAGGCCAAATATTCTTGTCAGGATCTTCCTTTCGGCCCGCTTTAGTACAAGCATTGTGTTTCGTAAGGGTCCAGGTCTCACAGCCATAAATAAAGGAAACTGCAAAGAAGCTTAATCGACAGGTAGGAGTCCTAAATTCCACTACCATCCACAACTGGATACAGGAAAACAGATACGAGAAGGTGGAAAAAATGACTTTCGACATGGACACACAGACCGACACACGCAAAGGCAATGATGTCGGAACCCAGACCACAGAAGGAAAGTGGGCAGGAGCAAGCACCAATGAACTGCAGACACTGCCGGAAATAGTAAACCTAGAAAACTGGTTAGACGTAGAGAAGAGGAAATGGGACGAGGGTATCTACTCCCGAACCCAAATTATAACTGGAAATCCACTGGATGCCAAAGAGACCGAAGCCCAAGTAGTACTGGTGGAACCGGAGGACACGAAAATGGAAAGGAGTATCCAAAAACTGTACTCGCAAAAATATCCAGAGCTGCACCGCACAAAGGAGGACTTTGCAGTGATCGAGCAAAACACCAAAATAAGGTACGATAAAGGCACGGAGGACCTAAAACCAAAAAGGGTTATACAAATCAGGCATAATGGTACTGACCCGGACATCTGGGAAAAACTCATAAAACTGAGAGACGAGACAAACGGTGAAGAAAAAGTAATAATGCACCATATAAAGGCCATGACAGTAACACGCTTGCGCAAAATGGTGGAAGGCGTCTTCCACCAAACAAACACTAAGGTAGACATATACACAACGGGCTCCCAAACCAAGGAAACAAAGGAAAAAGCGGACAAAGCAGACAAAAAATCGAAACCCAGAAACACTGAGGCCCTCATCGTCGAAACAAAGAACTCAGACTACCTAAGTGTACTCAGCGACGTAAATCATATCCTCGCTAAATGCAAAGCAAAAGAGGCTATACGATCGATAAGGAGCACTAGAGAAGGATGTGTCCTAATCACCGTTGACCCAAACCGAGAGGCAACAGAGGAGCTGGGGAAAGCCCTCACCGATATGTTCCGCGATGGCACCAAAGTAAGAAGGGTTGGTGCGGATAGAACCGTAACAGAAACACTACACATCAGAGGCATGTACGACACGGCTACAAAAAAAGAGGTGCTAACCGAGATCATAAACAAAATCGGAAACCCTCAAGACAAAGTGCTGAAGCTAAGCGACCTACGACCAAACGCTAACCGCACCCAAGCAGCTACGCTTGTGATAAGCAAGGAGGACGCAGACAAACTGCTAGCAGAGTCCTACCTTAAAGTGGGACTAGTGCGATGCTCACTGGAAAGAAGAATTAAAATTGAAAGCTGCCACAAATGCTGGTCCCTCGACCACCTGGCGAAAAACTGTGATGGACCCGACAGGTCGAAGCTGTGCTTTGCGTGCGGGAAAGAAGGGCACGCAGCCAAAGACTGTGCAAACGCACAAGCCTGCCCAGTCTGTAACAAAGAAGGACATAGTGCCAACAGCGGTAAATGCGAAGTCTTCCGCCACTCGCTGGCAAAGGCAAGGAAACTAAACAGGAGGAAACTACGAGACAGGCCAGCAAGCGACGCCCAAAAAGCCTTGTCTTCAACAGAAACATTAGGATAATACAAATAAATCTAAACAGGTGCGTAGCTGCGCACGATCTACTGGACGTCACATTATCTGAAATGGACGTCGATATCACCATATTAAGCGAGCCTAACAAGCGCAAAATTAGAGGGCACGAGTTCTATAAAGACGATGAAAGCGATTCGGCCATCAGGATAAACAACGCCGATATACAAGTCAGGGATACCGGAAGTGGAACTGGTTTTGTTTGGGTAGAGCTGAGAGAAGTAGTAGTCTACAGCTGCTACTTCTCACCAAATAACTCCCTCCAGAGCTTTGAACTCTCACTCGATGAACTTAAACGAAGCATTAGGGTGCATGACAAACCCGCTATGGTTGCTGGCGACTTCAATGCCAAGTCCCAGTCTTGGGGGTGCCCGACGACGGATGCCAGGGGGGACAAGTTCCTTGATTTCATCTCGGAGCTTGACCTGGTAGTCATGAATGAAGGGAAAAACCCAACATTTGAGAGAAGAGGCGCGGCATCGATCCTCGACATCACGCTAGTTACCAACTGCTTAACTAGCAAGATCGTAAATTGGAATGTCCTAGACAACTACGAAACGTACAGTGACCACAAATACGTGGCATACCAAATGATCGGCCCTCAAAACGATGCAAGCCGGATGGTCCACCAACAACGTAAACACGAAAAAAGTGGCAAAAGCCCTGGAACGGTACATCAGAAACCGGACAGTTGATTCGCCAGGAGAGATGATCGACACCCTCACTGACATCTACAAGGAATGCCTGCCAAGCAGAAAGAGCTCCCATAAGAGAAAGAGAGTGTATTGGTGGACTGATGAGATCTACAAGCTGAGAAAGACATGCGTCAAGGCTAGGCGTGCGCACCAGAGGTGCAAAACAAAAAAAACAGAGTCGGCGGAAAGAATAGAGTCCCTAAGGACTGTCTACCTGGACTCAAAAAAAACGCTGCGGAAAACCATAAACATGGAAAAGAGGAGATGCTGGCTAAACCTCTGCGCGACGATTGAAGAAAATTCCTGGGGAGACGCGTACCAAGTAGCAACTAGGGAGCTAAGGATCCGCAAGCCCAGCCTATGCCCTAATCAGGACACGATTGAAAAAATCTTCAATGACCTCTTTCCAACTCACCCAGCACGAACTTGGGACAAACCGATCTGCGAAAATGTGCCAGAATTCACCACCGAGGAAATAGAAGCAGCCAGCAATCGGCTCAAGAAAGGCAGAGCTCCAGGCCCGGACATGATCCCAGCGGAGATCATCAAAACTGCATGCAGAACTGTACCCCAGTACGTCCTTAATACGCTGAACAAAACGTTAAGAGAGGGTGTCTTTCCCCAGAACTGGAAAAAGGCCAAACTGGTTCTTCTCAGAAAGAGCGACAAGCCGCTCAACGAATCAACGTCCTATAGGCCTCTCTGCCTGCTGGACACTGCAGGCAAACTACTGGAGCAGCTGCTCCTATCTAGGATAAAGAAGGAACTCGAAAACGGTGAAAACCTCTCAGACAACCGGTACGGGTTTAGGAAAGGTCGATCCACAATAGATGCCCACAATAAAGTAGTGGCCATAGCAGACGACGCCAGGAAGGGTACCTGGGAACCAGAAAACTATGCGCACTAATTACCCTCGATGTGCGTAACGCGTTTAACTCGGCTTGCTGGCAGGACATCATGGATGAAGTCTCGCGGCGCAACTTCCCACCGTACCTCCTGCTTATGATTGACAGCTACCTATCCCAGCGGGAAATCGTCTTCGTAGCAGAAGGCCGCTGTACCAACAAGAAAGTCCACAGCGGTGTGCCACAGGGCTCAGTAATGGGCCCAACGCTGTGGAACATTGTGTACGATGGGGTACTCAAACTCGAAATGCCAGAAGGGGTAGAGATCATCGGCTTCGCAGATGATCTCGCCCTGGTAGTATGTGGAAGAACTGAACCGGGTCTGACACGAAGGGCCAACGAAGCAATGCAAGCGATAGACAAATGGATGGGGGAAAAGCAGCTCAAGCTGGCCCCAGAGAAGACGGAGGCAGTCTTACTAACCGGCAAGATCAAAACTGGGGACATAACATTCAAACACAGGGACACTATCATAACGCCGAAGAGTCCTATAAACTACCTAGTGGTACTAATAGACAAGAATCTTTCATTTAGAGATCAAGTCACTAAATCCGCGGACAAAGCACATACATCTCTGTCTGCGTTGCAAAGGCTCATGCCCAACGTAGGAGGACCGAGAAGCAACAAGAGGAAACTGCTATGCACAGTGGCCCAAGCCGCAATGCTCTACGCAGCCCCCGTGTGAGCCAGAGCCATGGGACAAAAATCTAACAAACACAAGCTTGGAGCAATCCAAAGAATGCTTGCAATAAGAACCAGCAGCGCATATAGAACTATCTCTAAAGAGGCGGTCCTAGTGATAGCAGGGATAGCTCCAATAGAGCTGCTAGTCCAGGAGAGAACAAGGATGTATACAGCCACACGCCAGAACACCACGACCAGTAAGACGGAAATAAGAAAAACACTAAGGGCGGAATTACTCCGGGCGTGGCAAAACGACTGGGAAGCATCGGAAAAGGGCCAATGGACAAGGCTGCTGATAAAAGACGTCGCTAAATGGGTAGAGAGGAAACATGGCGAGCTAAATTACCAGCTAACCCAAGTCCTCAGCGGACACGGTTGTTTTCGGGACTATCTCTACAAGATCGGGAGAGCTTCCAACAGGTAATGTGAGTATTGCGGAGAGGAGGACAGCGTGACGCACACCATCTATGTCTGCAGAAAATGGGAGACAGAAAGAACCAAGTTTCCAAAACACTTAGAGCCATGCAACACGATCGAGTTTATGCTGGAATCTGAAACCAACTGGAACTGCAGCCAGAAAGCCATATTTGATATAATGAGTGGCAAAGAGAAGGACGAAAGAAGCAGACAGAAGGCAGAAGAAATAAACCGCAGAAGAAGGTGAGAGACACTTTCTTTCCCAACTAGGGCGGCACCAACCGTCCGGGCTGCTCACCCTGAAGGAATGCGCAAGCGATACCGGAGTGTAGCAAACAAAAAGCCAAGTGGAAGTAGGGGTTTAGTGGGTGTGAGCCCCACACGCAGTGTGAGCCCCACAAGCTGGCAGAGCTTCCCCCAAACCACCATAAAAAAAAAGGTCTCACAGCCATAACAGATGATCGGTTTGATTACAGCCTGGTACACCCTCAGCTTTAATACTCTCGACACCGTTTTCGATTGCTTGAGGATTCGCATGGCAAAGAAACACCTATTGCCGCTGTGTATTCGTGTTTTAATCTCCTCGTTGCTGTCGTTGTCTGAGCATATCGTAGCTCGAAGGTACTTAAACTGTCTGACACATTCGAAGTCATAGGTGTCCATCGTTATATTCTGACCGATTATGTCTCTGGTAGGTTGTCGGGTAATGTGCATGTATTTGGTTTTTTCCACGTTGATGTTGAGGCCGATTTCCTTACATTCCTTCTCAATTTTCAGGAAGCTTTCCTTGACTTCGACAGTACTTCTTCCGACCGCGTCAATGTCGTCCAGGATCATCTGTGGCCCTTGGTTAGTAAATACTTTCGTGGTGATATTCATCTTCTTGATAGCCATATATAGGACTATGTTAAGTAGGGGCGACAGTCCATCTCCCTGTCTCAATCCACTCATGACCGAAAATTCCTTTGTTATATGGTTTCCTTCTTTAACGCGACGTCTGGTATTGTTTATACATAACTTTGTGAGAGTGATGATTTTCTCTGGTATACCTATATTTGCCATGGCTATCCAGACACTCTCGCGTATAATGGTGTCGTACGCTTGTCTGAAGTCCATGAACAGCTGGTGCACGTCTTTATTGAATTCCCAGTGTTCCTCCAGTAGTTGTCGGATCTTGAATATCTGGTCCACTGTTGACCTTTTTGGTCTGAATCCACACTGATAGTCGGCAATTTGTTCCTCCGCATACGGTGATATGCGTCTCAATATGACATTGGAGAGTATCTTGTATGCTGCGTTCAGTAGCGATATTCGCCTGTAGTTGATACTTTACATGCGGTCTCCCTTCTTATGAATAGGGATGATAGTACCTTCGTTCCATTCGTCTGGTAAGACTTCCCATTTCCATATGGCTAGTACTAGTTTATGTAGATCTTGTGTTCCTCCATATGTTAGGCATTCTGTAATATATATGTTTTAATGTCAAAGTGACATAAACGTATTTTTTGCTCTCCCTCCTTTTTCGACCTAATACACCGTCGTCTCCGCCGTCGTCTGGTCCCAAGCCCAGGGTGTGAAAGGAGGAGGGTGGTCGGCCTGCCGCGCCGACCAGAATCGGGAAACCGAAGAAACTAGGCAAGAAACCGCATGGATACACGGCTTAACAACTTACGAATTAATGCTACCGCATCCGGGGCAGCCGATGCGCCAGCTTTGGGAACCAGGGATGCTGGTGAGAAGTGGACTACTGGCCAAAGACTCAGGTTAATCACACCGAAATCAGAAATACGAATCGCCGCATGGAATGTGCGAACGGGACATCACGTTGGTCAAAAGGAAATTATCGCCAAGGAATTATTGAAATGCAAAATATCGATCTGTGCATTATCAGAACTGCGGCTCACAGGATCTGGGACAATGAAGGTTGACCCACCATCAATCGACGAGACGATGACGCTATTCTATTCTGGTGGCGACAAACGAGAAGCGGGCGTTGGCTTTATGGTTGATCGACGGGCCTCTGCCAGTGTTATCGCATTCCAACCGATATCCGAGCGTCTGGCGGTTATCACTATTGGTGGAACGATTAAGACCCATACCGTATCCGTCTATGCCCCAACTGAGACCAGCCCGGACACAAAAAAGGATGAATTTTATGCCCAGTTTCAACACACACTGGATACAATACCCCAAACCGAATTAATCGTACTGATGGGCGACTTTAATGCACATACGGGTGCAGATCGAACCGGTTGGGAAGAAACGATGGGAAAATTCGGATACGGGGAAATAAATGACAACGGATTACGCCTCTTATCATTTGCAGCGTCAAACAACTTGATCATCGGCAACAGCATCTTTCGTCACCCCCTCAAACATCAACTCACGTGGCGAAATCCATCCGGCAACGATTCGGCGATGTTGGACTACATTTTGGTCAACACCAGATTCCGATCGACGCTCAAAGATGTACGAGCGATGCGTGGACCCGACTGTGGATCAGACCATTATCTTGTCCGAGTGAAACTACAATTGAAATTACAAAGAGCAAAGAAAAAGGCACCACCATCAGCCAAGAGGAACTGGGCCTGTCTGCGAGACCCTGAAACCAGCCGAAAATTTCAAATCGCATTATCCAACAAATTTGCAGCACTCACGATACCAGTCGATATCAACATAGAAGAAAAACAACTTTCTGAGTCTATTGTGGGGTGTGCAACGGAGCTGTGTCCACCCATCCGTCGACGGACGCAGCAATGGATCTCGGACGACTGTCTCAATCTAGTCGATCAGCGGAAGCAAATGAAACACGTCGATTTCAAACAATACCGACGATTGAACAAAGAAGTTCGACAGAAAATGAAATTGGAACGGGAAGCTTACTGGAATAACATCGCGGCTGACATGGAAGAAGCAGCGTCAAGGCATGAGTACCGGACGCTGTACCAGACAATCCGACGGTTAAGTGGCAAAACAACATCAACAAATGACAATATCAAAAAATTGGATGGAACTTTCGTGACCTCTCCTCAGGAACGTCTACAGCGGTGGAGAGAATTCTTTCATCAGCTGTACAACCACAATCCGCCAGTAGGTCCAGCACCCGAACTGCCGATTATTGAGCAGCCGATAAATCAGTTTCCCGATACTGAACCAACAATCAATGAGGTGAAGACGGCAATAAAATCCCTGAAAAATGGTAAAGCGCCGGGAGGAGACCAAGTAACTGCCGAAATGATCAAAGCCGGCGGAGACGTCTTATTACATCAACTTCACGTTCTCACAGTGCATATATGGCATTCAGATTGTGTTCCATCCGTGTGGAAGAAAGCGATTGTTGTGAATGCAAGAATTACCGGGAATGCAAGAATTACCGTGGTATTAGCCTCCTCTCGATCGTCGGCAAAGTATTTATGAAAATCATACAATCAAGACTACAGAAACATCGAGAGCAAACAAGCCGGGAAGAACAAGCTGGATTTCGACCACATCGAGGATGCATCGATCAGATATTTGCTCTCCGTCAGCTAATGGAAGAAAGAATTCGATGTGGCAAACGAACTGTCATCGTCTTCATCGATTTCAAATCTGCTTTTGATTGCATCGATTGGACAAGCTTGTGGGAAGCCCTGAAGATCGAACACGTGCCACTGAAAATCATTCAACTTCTTCAAGCATCGTACGACGACTCAACCAGCAATGTTCGTATCCGAAACGACATGTCTGAGGAATTCCCGATTCGAACCGGAGTCCGGCAAGGAGACGTGGCCTCGCCGCTCCTTTTTAACATTGTGATCGACACGATTATGCGAAAAGCGTTTGATGGGCGACGCGGAGTTCGATATGATGACAAAAACTTCCTAACCGATCTGATGTTCGCCGATGACAGTGCGGTTTTCGCCAACACAGATGCCGAAGCAACAGACACCTTGTATTCCATTTCCCGCATTGCCCAGTCATACGGACTGAGAATCAATGCGGATAAGACCAAAGTGCTTACAACGGATGGATCTGAAGCCAGAGTTTACCTCGATGGAACCACAATCGAGCAGGTACCACAGTTCAAATATTTGGGATCACTGGTTGTGGAGAAGAAAGTAGCTTCGACAGCCGAAGTTCACAGCCGGATAGGCCAGGCAACAGCAACGTTTGCTTCACTCAAGTGGACGAATATTACCATCAAAACCAAAATACGCCTATACCGGACGCTGATCCTCCCAATTCTTCTTTATGGATCGGAAACATGGACATTACTCAAACCAGACCTTAACAAGCTCGAGGCCTTCCAAATGCGATGCCTGAGACAGATTCTCTGCGTCTCACTCCTCAACCACCTCCGAAATGAGACAATCAGAGAAAGGTGCGACCAACAGACACCGATTGTTGAGGAAATTCAAAAACGCCGATTACGATGGTTCGGCCACATCTGTAGGATGGGCGACAATCGAGTACCGCACAAACTCCTATGGAAAAAACGACCTCTTGATTGGAGAACACAAAAACAAGCACCGAAGACCACATGGTTGAAACACGTAGAGAACGATTTAAAAAACCAGCGAATAACAACAGCTGAGGCAAGAACCGTTGCAACTGATCGATTAGCATGGAAGCGTATAGTGAATGGAGCACGGAATCTAGCGGCACCAACAGCAGCGTACTGGCTACGAGGTCGACCACCTCTCCATGCGCCGGCTATGGATTAAAGAAGAAGGCATTCTGTTGGTATTGTGTCGCATCCAGGAATTTTGTTATTTTTGAGTCTACGTCTATTTCCGCTGTCTGGTATGTTGTTGTCTCTGCTCTTATGCCGTTATCTGCATTAAGAAGGTTGTTGAAATACTCTTTCCATGTTTTAAGTATTTCCGACGTGTTGGTTATCAGTTCGTCCCCATCGCTTTTTAGGATACTGCTCGTTATGGGTTTATATCCTTTCTTCGTCCGCAATATTCATTGGAAGAATCTCCTACTACTGTTGTTGCTTTTGGCATCCTCATCTAGTTGCTGTAGTACTTTATTCTGGGCCGCTCTTTTCTTGTTTCTCAAGTTTCCTTGCCTCATTTCTGCGTGTTTTAAATTTTTCTATGTTGGCGTTATTACTGTCTTGTAACATGTGTAATCTGGCTTTATTTTTTGTGTTTTGGATTTGTTCGCATTCCGCATCATACCATTCTTTCTTCTTTGTCCTGCTTTTCTTTCCCAGTGTTTTCTTCGTGATCGCCACTATAGTTTATTTGAGGGTTGCCCCAGGCTGTTTCTATGTCTTCTAATTCAGGGGTGTTTTGTTGAAGTTGGTTTTCCATTTCGGTTTGGTATTGGAATCGTATTTTTCACTTTATGCGTTTCCGATGAGAAACCGCCGCGGCAACTTGAGGAAATATCGATTTCATCGCCAATAAGTTTTTTTTTTTTAAGTTTGGTTCGTTCGATGTGATTACCGGGTTTGACGACCCTTCGAACACTGCGGGCCTATTGGTAGCCTATTGTATTCTATCACATGCACTTAGGCCCAGGAAACCTGTTGTTATAGTAAATTGCGCTAATTGCCATTTTTCACATTTGTTTTTCTGGAGCAAATGCGGCCGGACGCTGGGAATAGAACTCGGGCCTCTATACTCGTCAGTTAGCGCTCTAACATGAGGCCACGAGCGTCACCACTACGCCACTTGCGCCGGCTAATAAGTTTGTTTACTTTTGGTAAAACTTCACTGTCAAATTTTCTGACTGTAGTTTTCGCCGCTGAGCGTCGCAGGCGGGAGTTGTAGTTTCACCGAAATTTTGAAATTGCAAAAAAATCTTCAAAAAGTTAAACGTTTCACGACGTGTCGCACAACAGAAGAATCGACAAAAAATAATTTTGATTTCGGTATATTTTGTTTTCGGAAAAGACGGCTACTAAGAAATTTTCTAAAATTTGTCGAAAAATTTCGAGGTTTTTTTGAAAAATCGACCCGTGCTGACTACGGCCCGCGGAACGGCCAAACTCGCACCCCGGATAGAAAAAAGACCGGACTACACGGAGAAGGTGCCGGTTTTGTGGTTGAACCGCGTCTTGGTGGTTTGCGAGCGTATTGAAAAAACGTCGAAAAATCTCGACGTCTTTGTCCCCCTGCAACTCGGCGCCGCGGCGCCGGCCGGCGGCGCAGGTTAACTGCCGCAAAGCAGTAGGGAAAGATCCTTCGTTCTGGAACGTCCTCGCTCCTCGCCCCCCACCACTACCCCCACTACTCCCCCACCACTACCCCCACTACTACCCCCCACTACTCTTTGAAAGCTGATTAAAAAGCTGTTTAAAAGCTGTTCAAAAGCTGATTAAAAAGCTGTTTAAAAGCTGATTAAAAAGCTGTTTAAAAGATGTTAAAAAGCTGATTAAAGTGGATGAAAAGTGGACGGAAGAAGTGGACGGTGGACGGAAAAAGTGGACGGTGGGCGGAAAAAGTGGACGGAAAGTGGACGGTGGACGGAAAAAGTGGATGGTGGACGGAAAAAGTGGACGGTGGACGGAAAGTGGACGGAAAGTGGATGAAAAGTGGATGGAAAGTGAATGGAAAGTGGATGCAAGTGGATGGAAAGTGGATGCAAGTGGATGGAAAGTGGATGTAAGTGGATGGAAAGTGGATGCAAGTGGATGGAAAGTGGATGGAAAGTGGATGCAAGTGGATGGGAAGTGGATGGAAAGTGGATGGAAAGTGGATGCAAGTGGATACAAGTGGATGGAAAGTGGATGCAAGTGGACGGAAAGTGGGCGGAAAGTGGACGGAAAGTGGACGGAATGTACGGAAAGTGTACGGTGGACGAAAAAAGTGGACTGTGGACGGAAAAGTGGACGTAAAGTGTATGGATAGAATGCGGCTTCTCGTACAACGGCTGTTCAATTTACTAATAAAGCTATCTACATCAATCCCTGAACCATCAATTCTATAGCTGACACAAGCTTGGATGATGTTCTGCTGGACCGGCTTCACCGGCTTCAGGGTTAGGGCGAATATTCAGGATCTAGACTCCTCTTCTTCCCACCATTATTATGTTTTCTCATATGTCGCTATCTTTTCTTGTGAAAATTGAATTGCAAACGGTGTATTTGTAGTACATTTTTTTATTGTCATCACATACTTCCTTATGGCTTCCAAGATTATCCTTGCTGCGAAAACCTTTACAGATTGATCGCAGGGATACAGTTTTAATTGTTGATATGACTATGAATTTAGAGCATAGGTTTAAATATCAATCGCGTTCCGAATATAAATAATTACAATGCTAAACAACCGACCGCGCTCGAGGTGTATGTTAGTAAATTTATTGTAAACAAAACGCCCGAACATCTGAATGTATACAAGTTGAAATACGAAAATGCTGACTCGGTGAGACACAAAGTCAACGATAATTATTTGTTCATTAATCAACCAATCAGAAGCGAGATAATTAGTTTAGTATCTACTGAAGGTGAGGCGGTCGGGCGGCATCTCCCTTAGGGTACATGCTAGAGCCGTTCTGACACCAGATTTGATTTTTCTCATCAAAGTGGAGTTTTAGGGTGAAAGTGGGGGTTGGGGGGCGTGGTCTGGAGCGGGGTATAGGGGTGTGGTCTGGGGCGGGGTATAGGGGTGTGGTCTGGGGCGGGGTCTAGGGGTGTGGTTTAAGGCGGAGTCTAGGGGTGTGGTTTGGGGCGGGGTCTAGGGGTGGGGGTAGTGGTGGGGTAGTAGTGGGGGTAGTGGTCGGGGAGTAGTGGGGGTAGTGGTGGGGGGCGAGGAATGAGGAGGTTCCAGAACGAAGGATCTTTCCCTACTCAAAGCCAAAGGTTCAATCTAAAGAACTGCGTCGGAAAAATCGCGAGTCTCCGCGGCACGTTGAACGTAGACGGCGGTAAACTTGAAAGTGCACTTTTACAGTGCACCCTGCACATTTATAGAGATATTTCCGGCCCGGAGGGCACTACGGAGGGGCGGACCGGATTTTTCGATTCCCGCATCTATCCTACACGATGCGGACAAATTCTCGCCGCTGACCTTCGAACTCGCAGATTGGCGGCCAAAAAGGCGGTTGCGGATTTTTTTTCGGCATTTCGGCGAGCACCGGGTGAAAGGAGCGGCACAGGAAGCCGCGAGTGGCACCGAAATACGCGTATCGGCGGGCTGCATCGCCCCGTGTCGCAAAAGTCGGATTCGGCCGCGCGGTAATCGTTAGAAAACCGTGCAAAAAAAGAGTGGTATTTTCAGACGTCGGCAGCTCGACGGGGAAGGCTCAAATCACGAACCGTTAAATGTCACAGAGGCCCGGGCGTCCTTCCCGAATCGTACGCGCGCAGTTCCGAGTCGCTACGCCCGGAAACGGCGAAACTACGGCGGTCAGACTGACCCCACCTTCCGGCGAAAATTTGGCGTTTGGGCCGATACGTTTCGATATGTGGCGGGCGACTCCGTGGTCGCAGCGACGCGGCGCCGGTACCAAAATGCTCGTCTCGGCGGGGCTCACGTGCCGGTCGGGGGGCCCACTTTGTGGGGCCCACGTGCCGGTGGAATTTCAAAAAAGCGACATCCGTGTGTCCCATATCGACATTCACGTTTTTATCCGTGCAGATTAACAGTTATAAGTGAGGGTCGCGACGCGATTCCGCGACTTCCAATTATGGCTGCCGAAAGCCAAAACACCGTTCTACAATCCACGGAAAAATCAGAAACATTCACCGGGGCGCTGCAAAAATATAGCCGTTTTACTCTCGTCACTTGTTTTCTGCAATACGGCGAGTTTGGGTGGCCGTCGGGACTGTTGCAGACAACGCAGCGCGTAAAAGATGAAACTTGCAGTAAAAGATGAAACGTTCAATTCCCTGCGGGAATCGCGTGAAACCGTTCCCGCAAACCTCAAGTTGGCGGTTCCTTAGGAGTTTTCCTGAACGTCCAAAAAACGTGGTTTTTATGGCGTCACGACGCCATCTACGTCGCAATCGGGATTAAACTCCCAAACAAACTAATAGGCTCTATGCCCGATCGAACGGCACCGGTCCCGTTCCGATCCGTCAATCGGTTCGGACGTTCTATGTACCGCGGCGAAACGCCACTGGTTTCTTTCAATTTTTTGAGAATCCTCCTCTTTAATCTGCAGATTCTGAAACAGTCGTCGCAGTTTAAAAATTCTTGCCGGAATGGCTGTGGGCAAGTGTTCTGAAGAGAACGAACCCGGCCTGCCACCTGGAACCCTACAAATAAGTGCGGTGCGCCCTTGGAAGTGATTTCAAAATTTGCAAAAAAAAAAGTTACATTTTCTCCTGCACGAGGTGGTCCCGTTCACCTCGTGCAGGAGAAAATGTAACTTTTTTTTTTGCAAATTTTGAAATCACTTCCAAGGGCGCACCGCACTTATTTGTAGGGTTCCAGGTGGCAGGCCGGGTTCGTTCTCTTCAGAACACTTGCCCACAGGTCGCAGGACGGCGAGCGAGGGCTCTAAAAATGTGGCGCGGCGGCGGCTAAAGCGTCCGCGAAGAATTTTCTTTGGCGAAAAATGCGCCTCGAAGGTAAAAAAAACATGATTTTTTGTCTTGGTCTGGTGCGTCCGAACCTGGGGGATTCGAGTTGCGAAAACGGCACCGCTCGACGGGGCTCTCGGTTCTACACCAGAAAAATATACAACCCCATTTGTGCCGCCGCCGCCACTTCCGTCGGGCCGTTTCCGCAAAAAACGTCGATTTTCGGGTGGGTTTTGGACCCCTGGAGGGACGCAGCAACATGGAGGACGAAACTCGGAGATGCGCAACGTACGGACGGACATTCTCAGTTACACCGTCAAAGACCGATCCGATCCGTCAATCGGTTCGGACATTCTATGTACCGCGGCGACACGCCACTGGTTTTTTTCATTTTTTGAGAATCCTCCTTTTTAATCTGCCGCAGATTCTGAAAAAGTCGTCGCATTTTAAAAATTCTTACCGGAATGGCTGCGGGCAAGTGTTCTGAAGAGAACGAACCCGGCCTGCTACCTGGAACCCTTCAAATAGGTGCGGGGCGTCCTTGGAAGTGATTGCAAAATTTAAAAAAAAGTTTCATTTTCTCCTGCACTAGGTGAACGGGACGTCGCAGGACGGCGAGCGAGGGCTCTAAAAATGTGGCGCCGCCGCCGCCTCTTCCGTCGGGCCGTTTCCGCAAAAAACGTCGATTTTCGGGTGGGTTTTGAACTCCTGGAGAGGCGCAGCAAGACGGAGGACGAAACTCGGAGATGCGCAACGTACGGACGGAGTTTCTCAGTTAAAGATTTGCCGCCTCCAGCGGCACAAGGAAGTCAAATTTGAGTTTTCCTGGACGTCCAAAAAAATTGGTTTTTATGGCGTCACGACGCCATCTACGTCGCAATCGGGATTAAACTCCCAAACAAACTAATAGGCTCTATGCCCGATCGAACGGCACCGGTCCCGTTCCGATCCGTCAATCGGTTCGGACGTTTTATGTACCGCGGCGAAACGCCACTGGTTTTTATCATTTTTTGAGAATCTTCCTCTTTAATCTGCCGCAGATTCTGAAAAAGTCGTCGCAGTTTAAAAATTCTTGCCGGAATGGCTGCGGGCAAGTGTTCTGAACAGAACGAACCCGGCCTGCCACCTGGAACCCTTCAAATAAGTGCGGGGCGTCCTTGGAAGTGATTGCAAAATTAAAAACACAGTTTCATTTTCTCCTGCACCAGGTGAATGGGACATCGCAGGACGGCGAGCGAGGGCTCTAAAAATGTGTTTTCGAAAGAATTTTCGATATTTGGCGTAAAATGCGCCTCGAAGGTAAAAAATTAATGATTTTATGTCTTGGTCTGGTGCGTCCGAACCTGGGGGTTTCGAGTCGCGAAAACTGCACCGCTCGACAGGGCTCTCGGTTCTACACCAGAAAAATGTACAATCCCGTTTTGCGCCGTTTCCGCAAAAAACGTCGATTTTCGGGTGGGTTTTGGACCCCTGGAGGGACGAAACTCGGAGATGCGCAACGTACGGACGGACTTTCTCAGTTAAACCGTCAAAGACGCGCGGTTGAAATACCCAAAATCTGCCGCCTCCGGCGGCACAAAGAAGTCAAATTTGACCTTTTCAAAAACCCACGTGGTGCGGTCCCCCGAGTGAAATTCGTGAAACGCCACACGTCAGTCGCCTCAGAATTGATCGAAATTTACGATTCCGTCTTTACCTGGCGATTCACGGCGAACGCTGCCCCACACGGACTCCAAAATTTTGCATAAAAAAAATTACCACTTTTACGGAGGTCACTGTGAAGATGCCCGGGGAACACGAAATTCACGCAAGGATTCCGGTAGAAAACTTCGACACGCGTCCTCCGACACCACTCTCGTCGCTGCGCAACTTTTATCGGCGACGTTATTCCCATTTTTCTGCGAATCCGGGTTCCGCGACTAAAAGGCCGCCACCGGCGGCCCCCTTGGTCCTGGAGAGTCGGTGCAGCAGATTCTTGTATCCAAAGAAAAGACGAACGACCACACGTACGGCGATTTTCGATTCGACTTCCGGAACGTGTCATTTAGGCGTCCAAAAATGACGAAATTTTTGCAAGAAAATGTTGAGTTTTTGGCAGAAAAATTAAGTAAAAATCTCGAAAAGTGAGGTGACCGTCGGACGCGTGGCGACGTCTCGGACACGCCGGTGCCGGAATCAGGTCCGTGCGACGAAAATTGTCCGAGTTGTGGGTGAATATGTGAACAAAAATAAAAAACTCGACCCAGCCGCCCCCGGAGGTAGTAGATTTATGAAATTACTTTTAGAAGGTGATGAACGTGATGGTGCAACACTTCAAATCACAAAACAAACGTGATGATGCAACACACAAAAATCATTATTTCTTGACCCCTTTTAACACAGTGACGGCTGTAATAACATCCCATAAGGTAAGGCATCCCTTAATGATAACATCCCATGCTAACAATGAAACCAAACAACGTTGCAAACTTCATTGAATTACACCAATTTGTAAACATTCTAGACTCGCGAAGTTTTCAAGTTTCTTGAGATTGGTGAAATTTAATTCGCTAACTTTTGCAAATATTTGCCTAAAAAGTTGAAACTTTGCAAATTTGTTGCTAACAATGAAACTTGGAAACGCTGCAAATTTCATTAATTTAGCACAGAATCTAATTTGTCAAAAAATCGAAATCACATTGAATTTTTTTTATTTCAGCAGCAACGCTAGCAGAATAGCAGCGATCACCATGATCCTCAACGCGGAGGGCACTAAGGCCGAGTCGTCATCGTAATCGTCCTTCGGCCCATTTTTCAGCCGCTCCTTCTCTTTCCTTGTCCCTTCTGGGTCTAAATCGATTGGTGGCACGTACTTATCGTGACTCAACGGTCTAATCTTCCCACAGAGGTTCTTATATTTGGGATTGGGCTTCGTTCCGTTTGGACATTGCGACGCCGGCTTTCCTCGGATGTACATAGGTTTGCCTATCCGGTTCCCTGCCGGGAAGTAGTTGCAGAAGAAGAAGAGCTGGAAGTAGCCCTCGCCCCTGAACTTGTACTTGGCGCATCCGACTAGACTGGTCGTGGCCCAGACGAACTGCGTGAAGTGGCCAATCAGTGGCTCATCAATCACTTCCATTTTGGTGAAGATAATTTTGTTGAGGGCCGGGGTGACGTCCTTGTACTCGATGAACCATTCCTGCATGGACAGGTTGTAGAACGCGAGGTCCAGATTGTCAACGTCTTGCTCGTTTTTAGTCCTCATTAAGTTTTGCCCTTGAGGATATTGCTCACCGATCGGATTCTTCAAGCGGTCGTGCGCCCAAGTGCATTGCAACGCGTAACATCCCGTCATCCATTCGCACTCCTTGTCCCAAGACAAGACCATCATATCAGCAGCCGCAGGAAATCCGCTGCTTGCATAAGCGCCACCGGCCATGTCGTTCCTCAGGCTGTTATGGGTGTGCAAGGCGAACTTCCTCTCGATGTGGTCCAGATGCTTGTATACGTAGGGGTAATCACCGCAATTCTTGTTGTCTCTCTTACACTTGTACAGACAAGGCGTGTTGTAAGGCTTGATGTTGCAGTAGTCCTGAATCGTGGGGCGGTTGCGGTTCACGGCTTCTACCATGGCCAGACACGCGAAAATCACGCAAACTTTCAACATTTCTCCAAAAGTGTTAACTCCGTTTTCAAAGGGAAATTTTTGACAGTGACAAATTGATAAAATTGCCAAACTCGAATTCGCTCAAAACAATCTCCATTGTTTAGAAATTGTCAATTTTGTTACGAAAATTCTGCAAATTTTCATTCGTTTTGGAGAAATTTTGGTAAAAAAATAGTTGCAAAATTTGGAAAAATCTAAAATTGCAACAAAAAAATGTTTCTAGAATTTTTACAGATTGAGATAATTTAATGAAATTTGCAAGGTATTTTAGCTTCTTTGTTAGCAACAAATTTGCAAAGTTTCAACTTTCTAAGTTAATATTTGCCAAAGTTATACAAACGTTTCTTAATTTGATGACAGGCATATAATTGCAAAGACCTTTTAAACCAAGAATTTTATTAAGATTAAAGCCGCGAGTAAAGGGGCGGCGAGGCCGCAAGAAGCCCCACCGTTCGACCTCTTCTCTTCCGCCTCCAACGCCTTCAACCACTTCATCTCCTTCTTCGTCCCAGCCGGATCGAGATCAATCGGCGGCCGATACTTATCCTTCCTCACATCCCGAATATTCCCGCAGAGATTTTTATATTTGGAGTTGCGTTTCGTGCCTTTGGGGCACTTGGAAGCGGGCTTCCCCGGCGTGTACATCCTCTTGCCGCGGAAGTTCCCCGGAGGGTAGTAATTGCAAAAGTAGAAGAGCTGGAACTGCTCCTCGCCGTAGAACCTGTATTTGGCGCAGCCGACCCATTTCGACTCGGCCCAGGCGAACTGCGTGAAGTGCCCAATCATCGGTTTCTCCACCGGCACGAACATGTGCAGCAACATCTTGATGTGCTCCTCGGTGACCAGCTGATACTCGTCGAACCACGCGTTGATCGAGGCGTTGTAGAACTCATCACCGAGCTTGTTTATATCGTCCTCGGACCGAATCCTGTAGAGGTTCTGCCCGTGCGGATGGGGTTTCGCCACCGGCTGCCGCATCTCGTCGTGCGCCCAAGTGCACTGCAAGGCATAACACGCCGTCATCCACTCGCACTCCTTATCCCACGACAGCACCATCATATCCGCGGCTTGCGGGAACCCGAAGCTCTTGTACCCGCCTCCGGCCAGCCTGTTCCTCAGCGCGTTGTGCCGCTGCAGCACAAACTCCCGCTCCTTGTGCGTGAAATGTCTGTACCTGTACAGGGTCGCGGGGCCGCAGCGCTCACTGTCTCTCTTGCACTTGTACTTGCACGGCGTGTTGCTCGCCTTGATGTCGCAGTAGTCTTGTATGCTCGGACGCAGCGGGTTCTTACCCACCACCCCCACGCGCAAACACAAGAAGAGGAGCAGCCAAAATTTCATACTTCATCCGAAAGATTTTTGACGTTTGGATTTTGATGTGACAGATTTGTTTGTCAAGACTTGACATCACCGAACAAGACTGAAGATGACTGGAGAAGACTGGAGAAGATCGGAGAAGGCTGGACAATACTAAAGAAAACGGGAGAAGGCTGGACAAGACTGATAAAGACTGGAGAAGGCTGGACAAGATTGGAGAAGGCTTGAGAAGACTGGAGAAAATCGGAGAAGGTTGGACAGGACTGAAGAAGGCTGGAGAAGATTGGAAAAGGCTGGAAAGGACTGGAGAAGGCTGGAGAAGACTGCAGAAGGCTGGCGGAGACTGGAAAAGGCTGGAGAAGACTGGAGAAGTTTGGAGAAGATTGGATAAGGCTGTACAAAACTGAAGAAAACTGGAGAAGACTGGAGAAGATTGGAGAAGGCTGGAGAAGACTGGAGAAGGCTGGGGAAGACTGGAGAAAGCTGAGAAAGACTGGAGAAGATTGGAGAAGGCTGGAGAAGACTGGAGAAGGCTGGGGAAGACTGGAGAAAGCTGAGAAAGACTGGAGAAAGCTGAGGAAGACTGAAGAAAGCTGAGGAAGACTGGAGAAGATTGTAGAAGGCTAGACAAGTTTGAAGAAGACTGGAGAAGGCTGGGGAAGACTGGAGAAAACTGGAGAAGACTGAAGATGGCTGGGGAAGACTGGAGAAGAATGAAGAAGACTGGAAATGATTGGAGAACGCTGGACAAGACTGAAGAAGATTGGAGAAGACTGGAGAAGATTGGAGAAGGCTCTACAAGACTGGAGAAGATTGGAGATGCCTGGAGAAGGCTGGGAAAGACTGGAGAAGATTGCATAAGACTGGAGAAGATTGTAGAAAGCTGGACGAGAGTGGAGAAGGCTGGAGTAGACTGGAGACGGCTGGGGAAAACTGGAAAAGGTTGGAGAAGACTGGAGAAGATTGGAGAAGGCTGGATCAGACTGAAGAAGGCTGGAGAAGATTGTAGAGGGCTGGAGAAGACTGGAGAAGGCTGTAGAAGACTGGAGAAGGTTGGAGAACGCTTGACAAGACTGAAGAAGATTGGAGAAGACTGGAGAAGATTGAAGAAGGCTGGAAAAGACTGAAAAAGACTGGAGAAGATTGAAGAAGGCTGGACAAGACTGGGGAAGATTGGAGAAGGCTGGAGAAGGTTGGGGAAGACTGGAGAAGATTGGAGAAAACTGGATAATATTGGAGAAGGCTGGACAAGACCGAAGAAGACTAGTGAAGACTGGAGAAGATTGGAGAAGGCTGGACAAAACTGGGAAAGATTGTAGAAGGCTGGAGAAGACTGGAAGACTGCAGAAGATTGGAGAAGATCGGAGAAGATTGGAGAACGCTGGACAAGGCTGAATAAGATTGGAGAAGACTGCAGAAGATTGAAGAAGGCTGGACAAGACTGAAGAAGACTGGAGAAGATTGAAGAAGGCTGGACAAGACTGGTGAAGATTGGAGAAGGCCGGAGAAGGCTGGGGAAGACTGGAGAAGATTTTAGAAGACTGGATAATATTGGAGAAGGCTAGGGAAGACCGAAGAAGACTAGTGAAGACTGGAGAAGATTGGAGAGGGCTGGACAAAACTGGGGAAAATTTTAGAAGGCTGGAGAAGACTGGAGATGGCTGGGGGAGACTGCAGAAGATTGGAGAAGATTGGAGAAGGCTGGACAAGGCTGAAGAAGATTGGAGAAGACTGGAGAAGATTGGAGAAGGCTGTACAAGACTGGAAATGATTGGAGAAGGCTGGAGAAGCCGGGGGAAGACTGGAGAAGATTGGATATGACTGGAGACGATTGTAGAAAGCTGGAAAATAGTGGAGAAGATTGGAGAAGATTGGATAAGACTGGAGAAGATTGTAGAAAGCTGGACAAGAGTGGAGAAGACTGGAGAAGGCTGAGGAAAACTGGAGAAGATTGGAGAAGGCTGGACAAGACTGAAGAAGACTGGAGATGGCTGGGGAAGATTGGAGAATGCTGGAGTAGAATGGAGAAGGCTGGGGAGGACGGGAGAAGGCTGGAGAAGATTGGAGAAGACTGGACAAGACTTGAGAAGGTTGCAGAAGGCTGGAGAATACTGGAGAAGGCTGGGGAAGACTGGAGAAGATTGGAGAAAACTGTAGAAGATTGGACAAGGCTGGAGAAGATTGGAGAAGGCTGCACAAGACTGAAGAAGACTGGAGAAGATTGTAGAGGGCTGTGGATGGCTGGAGAAGGCTGTAGTAGACTGGAGAAGATTGGAGAAGGCTGGAGAAAATTGGAGAACTCTGGACAAGACTGAAGAAGATTGGAGAAGATTGGAGAGTATTGAAGAAGGCTGTACAAGACTGAAGAAGACTGGAGAAGATTGGAGAATGCTGGACAAGACTGGGGAAGATTGGAGAAGGCTGGAGAAGAATGGAGAAGGCTGGGGAAGACAGGAGAAGATTAGAGAAGGCTGGAGAAGACTGTAGAAGACTTGAGAAGACTGGAAAGGATTGGAGAAGGTTGGACAAGAATGGGGAAGATTGCAAAAGGCTGGAGAAGACTGGAGATAGCTGTGGAAGACTAGAGAATATTGGAGAAGATTGGAGAACGCTGGAAAAGACTAAAGAAGATTGGAGAAGACTGGAGAAGATTGGAGAAGGCTGTACAAGACTGGAGAAGATTGGAGAAGCCTGGGGAAGATTGGAGAAGATTGGATAAGACTGGAGAGGATAGTAGAAAGCTGGACAAAAGTGGAGAAGATTGGAGACTGCTAGGGAAGACTGGAGAAGATTGGAGAAGATTGGAGAGGGCTGGACAAGACTGAAAAAGATTGGAGAACACTGGAGAAGGCTGTAGAAGACTGGAGAAGACTGGAGAAGGCTGAGGAAGGCTGAGGAAGACTGGAAAGATTGCAGAAGGATGGACAAGACTGAAGAAGACTGGAGAAGACTGTGGAAGATTGGAGAAGGCTGGAGTAGACTGGAGAAGACTGGGTAGGACGGGAGAAGTCTGGAGAAGATTGGAGTAGACTGGACAAGACTGGAGAAGGTTGCAGAAGGCTGGAGAAGACTGGAGAAGGCTGGGGAAGACTGGAGAAGATTGGAGAAGACTGTAGAAGATTAGAGAAGGCTGGAGAAGATTGGAGAAGGCTGTACAAGACTGGAGATGATTGCAGAGGGCTGGAGAAGGCTGGGGAAGACTGGACAAGACTGAAGAAGATTGGAGAAGATTGGAGAAGACTGTAGAAGATTGGAGAATGCTGGAGAAGATTGGAGAAGGCTGTACAAGACTAAAGAAGATTGTGGAGGGCTGTAGAAGGTTGGAGAAGGCTGTAGCTGACTGGAGAAGATTGAGCTGTAGTAGACTGGAGTAGAGAAAGCTGGAGAAGATTGGAGAACTCTGGACAAGACTGAAGAAGATTGGAGAAGATTGTAGAAGACTGTAGAAGATTGGAGAAGGCTGGAGAAGATTGGAGAAGGCTGTACAAGACTAAAGAAGATTGTAGAGGGCTGAAGAAGGTTGGAGAAGGCTGTAGTAGACTGGAGAAGATTGAGCTGTAGTAGACTGGAGTTGAGAAGGCTGGAGAAGATTGGAGAACTCTCGACAAGACTGAAGAAGATTGGAGAAGATTGTAGAGTATTGAAGAAAGCTGTACAAGACTGAAGAAGACTGTAGAAGATTGGAGAATGCTGGACAAGACTGAGGAAGATTGGAGAAGGCTGGAGAAGAATGGAGAAGGCTGGGAAAGACAGGTGAAGATTAGAGAAGGCTGGAAAAGACTGAAGAAGACTAGAGAAGACTGGAAAGGATTGAAGAAGGATGGACGAGAATGGGGAAGATTGCAAAAGGCTGGAGAAGACTGGAGATAGCTGTGGAAGACTGGAGGAGATCGGAGAAGATTGGAGAACGCTGGAGAAGACTAAAGAAGATTGGAGAAGAAGGCTGGACAATACTGGAGAAGATTGGAGAAGACTGGAGGCAGCTGGGGAAGACTGGAGAAGATTGGAGAAGACTGTAGACGACTGGAGAAGGCTGGAAAAACTAGAGACGACTGGAGAAGGCTATAGAAAATTGGAGAAAACTGGAAAAGATTGGAGAGGGCTGAACAAGACTGAAAAAGACTGAAGAGGATTGGAGACGGCTTCGGAAGACTGAAGAAGATTGGAGAAGGCTGGACAAGACTGAAGAAGATTGAAGAAGACTGGAGAATGCTGTAAAAGACTTGATAAGGCTGGAGAAGACTGGATAAGGCTGGAGAAGTCTGGAGAAGATTGGAGTAGACTGGAGAAGGTTGCAGAAGGCTGGAGAAGACTGGAGAAGGCTGGGGAAGACTGGAGAAGATTGGAGAAGACTGTAGAAGATTGGAGAAGGCTGGAGAAGATGGGAGAAGGCTGTACAAGACTGGAGATGATTGGAGAGGGCTGGAGAAGGCTGGGGAAGACTGGACAAGACTGATGAAGATTGGAGAAGATTGGAGAAGACTGTAGAAGATTGGAGAATGCTGGAGAAGATTGGAGAAGGCTGTACAAGACTAAAGAAGATTGTAGAGGGCTGGAGAAGGTTGGAGAAGGCTGTAGCAGACTGGAGAAGATTGAGCTGTAGTAGACTGGAGTAGAGAAGGCTGGAGAAGATTGGAGAACTCTGGACAAGACTGAAGAAGATTGGAGAAGATTGGAGAAGACTGTAGAAGATTGGAGAAGGCTGGAGAAAATTGGAGAAGGCTGTACAAGACTAAAGAAGATTGTAGAGGGCTGGAGTAGTTTGGAGAGGGCTGTAGTAGACTGGAGAAGATTGAGCTGTAGTGGACTGGAGTAGAGAAGGCTGGAGAAGATTGGAGAACTCTGGACAAGACTGAAGAAGATTGGAGAAGATTGTAGAGTATTGAAGAAAGCTGTACAAAACTGAAGAAGACTGAAGAAGACTAGAGAAGACTGGAAAGGATTGAAGAAGGCTGGACGAGAATGTGGAAGATTGCAAAAGGCTGGAGAAGACTGGAGATAGCTGTGGAAGACTGAAGAAGATTGGAGAACGCTGGAAAAGACTAAAGAAGATTGGAGAAGAAGGCTGGACAATACTGGAGAAGATTGGAGAAGACTGGAGACAGCTGGGGAAGACTGGAGAAGATTGGACAAGACTGTAGAAGACTGGAGAATGCTGTAAAAGACTTGATAAGGCTGGAGAAGACTGGATAAGGCTGGAGAAGTCTGGAGAAGATTGGAGTAGACTGGACAAGACTGAAGAAGGTTGCAGAAGACTGGAGAAGACTGGAGAAGGCTGGGGAAGACTGGAGAAGATTGGAGAAGACTGTAGAAGATTGGAGAAGGCTGGAGAAGATTGGAGAAGGCTGTACAAGACTGGAGATGATTGCAGAGGGCTGGAGAAGGCTGGGGAAGACTGGACAAGACTGATGAAGATTGGAGAAGATTGGAGAAGACTGTAGAAGATTGGAGAATGCTGGAGAAGATTGGAGAAGGCTGTACAAGACTAAAGAAGATTGTAGAGGGCTGGAGAAGGTTGGAGAAGGCTGTAGCAGACTGGAGAAGATTGAGCTGTAGTAGACTGGAGTAGAGAAGGCTGGAGAAGATTGGAGAACTCTGGACAAGACTGAAGAAGATTGGAGAAGATTGGAGAAGACTGTAGAAGATTGGAGAAGGCTGGAGAAGATTGGAGAAGGCTGTACAAGACTAAAGAAGATTGTAGAGGGCTGGAGAAGGTTGGAGAAGGCTGTAGTAGACTGGAGAAGATTGAGCTGTAATAGACTGGAGTAGAGAAGGCTGGAGAAGATTGGAGAACTCTGAACAAGACTGAAGAACATTGGAGAAGATTGTAGAGTATTGAAGAAAGCTGTACAAGACTGAAGAAGACTGGAGAAGATTGGAGAATGCTGGACAAGACTGGGGCAGATTGGAGGAGAATGGAGAAGGCTGGGGAAGACAGGAGAAGATTAGAGAAGGCTGGAAAAGACTGAAGAAGACTAGAGAAGACTGGAAAGGATTGAAGAAGGTTGGACGAGAATGTGGAAGATTGCAAAAGGCTAAAGAAGACTGGAGATAGCTGTGGAAGACTGGAGGAGATTGGAGAAGATTGGAGAACGCTGGAAAAGACTAAAGAAGATTGGAGAAGAAGGCTGGACAATACTGGAGAAGCTTGGAGAAGACTGGAGACATCTGGGGAAGACTGGAGAAGATTGGAGAAGACTGGAGAAGGCTGGAAAAACTAGAGACGACTGGAGAAGGCTGGAGAAAATTGGAGAAAACTGGAAAAGATTGGAGAGGGCTGAACAAGACTGAAGAGGACTGGTGAGGATTGGAGACGGCTGCGGAAGACTGAAGAAGATTGGAGAAGGCTGGACAAGACTGAATAAGATTGAAGAAGACTGGAGAAGGCTGTAAAAGACTTGATAAAGCTGGAGAAGACTGGATAAGGCTGTAGAAGGCTGGAGAAGACTGGAGAAGACTGCAGAAAGCTTGGGAAGACTGGAGAAGACTGGAGAAGATTGGAGAAGGCTGGAATAGACTGAAGAAGACTGGAGAAGACTGTACAAGATTGTAGAAGGCTGGAAAAGTCTTAAGAAGATTGGAGAAAACTGTATTGTAGAAGGCTGGAGAAGACTGAACAAGACTGGACAAGAATGGAGAAGGCTGTGCAAGACGCGAGAATACTGGATAAGACTGGACAAGACTGGTCAGGACTAGAGAAGCTTGAAAATGATTGTGAAAATTGGTTTAGTTTTCTTGAAATATCTAGTGGACTAGCTGAAGTTAGAGACCTAGCATTAAATCTATCTTGTAGTTGATATAACTAGCTATAAGGGACTAGTCTGTTCCGTGTCTAAAACCCGTTATTAACCGAGTTATTAGCTTTTGAGCAAAGACTGTAACTAAGTTTAGTTCGTTTAGTTTTCTCGCAATAACTTCTGAACTAGTTAGGCTAACACACTGGTCCAAAAAACATTTGATACCTGGTGCAACTAGCTACCGATTCCAACTTTAATCCTTGATTAGGCGCACTTGGTTCACTAACCACCGAGCTTTAAATCCGATCGAATTTTGAAAACTCACCACCACACCAGCTCTAGTTTTAGTTTTAGCTCCATAACTGATTACAACACAAGGTTAGGACCTACATCAGTTCGTAACTGAACAATTTTTGTAACTAGAAATGTGCACTATGTCGGGGTAGTCTAATTAGTTTTTGAGTAAACATGGATGTTTTCACAACCTCGTTATCGTTGACTACATCTAATCCATTCCCTCTAGCTCGTCCAAATTTCCACTAACTACGTAATTATTATAGGTTAGGTTAGGTTAGTTTTGATTAGTTATAGGTTAGGTTAGTTTTGTAGATTTGAAAACTTTGTCGACTACTTTATCTCTAACTGAAAAACCGAGCTCTAGTTTTAACTAAATAACTTTAAAACTAGTTACAAGGCAAAGTTAGAATTCGCATTGGTTTGTAGCTAAATAAATTCTGGAACTATAAATGTTTACTACAACCGCCTAGTCCAACTGGTTTTTGAGCAAGCGAGGTTAGAGTTTGAACTTCTCAAAACATGACATTAGCGTTAATAACTTGTAATCTATCCACAATAGCTCTCCCAAATTTTAACTCTAATTGCCTAGTTAGACTACCCTCAGGTGCCAAGTAAAAGCAAGGTTGCGTAGTTTTCTTAGTTTTAATTGCGTATGGATCTGAAGATTGTGAGGATGGTAATGAGAATGCTCGGGGAAGTCGGACCGGTGGTGGCCTTGTTGAGGTCGCAGGGCGGTACGAAGTGGTCGTCGGTCAAGGGTCTGATGTGGCCGCAAAGGTACGGGTAATCGTGATCGGTTTTGCAGGAGGAGATGCCGTACGTGTAAACGGGTTGCCCTTCGATGTTCCCCGGCGGAAAGTAGTTGCAATAAAGCTCGTGGGTGTAGATGCCCGGCAGAGGGCTCGAGTACATTTTCGCGCATCCGAAGAACTGCGTCCGGGACCAGAGCACCTGCGCCATGTTCCGCAGCCCGTACCGCTTTTTATACTCTTGAAGGACGTCGCTGACGTTGAAATCTTGATAGGCGAAGTTGTCCAGCAGTTTGGGGATGATTTTCGCGACGAAGACCCCTTCGCCGTCGCCGGGAAACTCCTTCAGGGTGGTCACTGTGTACAGCTCCTGGTTCATGCGGACGCCCCGCGCGGAGATCGACGCCTTCGCCGTCTCTAGCGCGCATTGCTTCGCGTGACACCCGGCCAGGAACTCCGCCTCCAGGTCGTAGCTCAGCACGTGCATGTCTTCCGCCGGCGGCAACGTCGTATTCCGCACGTTCATCAGCAAATACTTGAACGTTCCTGGAAGACTATCAACGATTATTTCGGAAACCGAAAGTGGAAATCAAAAATATATTGTGCGAACCAAAATATTCAATCAAATACAGAATCGAAATATAGCATTCAAAATGGGACGTCTTTGGTTTACCTAGAGCGACTGCATTGCGATAGAAATTGTGTCCCTTCAACAAGAGATCCCTCTCGAGGTCAGTCAACGTCTGGAAGGGGACATCGTTCCCACAGGACTTGGATCGGTGGCAACTAGTCGCGCAGGGGGTGTTATTACTGTTGTACTTGCAATAATCCTGTAGTGTTGGCTTGAAACCGTGAGCTTCCCCAACGAGAATCCAGAGACAAATCAGGAGACAGCTCGGTGACATTGACATTTTGTTTTGTTGTCGCGGTTTCTATGGTTGCTATTTTGCGAATGTTTGAGGGTAGAGAAGTCGAAGAACAATTTTGCCAAGGGATTTGTCCGCAAAGTTCTTGCAAATTTCCACCGGTTTTTGCGTAAATTTGACTTGAAGTTATTGAGATTTGCAGAAGGGAAACAAGTTAAATCAGTTATATTTGGAAGACCGGAAGTCGTAGGGAAATTGAAGCGCCAGTTTTGGATTCGCAAGGAAATTTCCTACGGGATTCGTCCGAAAGGTTTTCGCAAATTTTCATCGGTTCTTGCGTAAATTTGACTTGAAGTTGTTGATATTGCAAAAAGAGAAAACATGTTAAATTAGTTATATTTTCACGACCGGAAGTTACAGGGAAATTGCAACGCCAGTTTTAGATTCACAAGAAAACTTCCTATGACATTCGTCCGCAAAGTTTTTGCAAGTTTTCACCGGATTTTTCGTAAATTTGACTTGAAGTTGTTGATATTCCAAAGAGAAAATACAATTTAAATTAGTTATATTTAGAAGACCGGAAGTCGCAGGAAAATTGCAACGCCAGTTTTGGATTCGCGAGGAAATTTCCTACGGGATTTGTTCGCAAAGTTTTCTCAAGTTTTCACCGGTTTTTGCGCAAATTTGACTTAAAGTTGATGATATTGCAAAGAGAGAAAACAAGTTAAATTAGTTATATTTGGAAGACCAGAAGTCGCAGGAAATTTGCAACGCCAGTTTTGGATTCGAGAGGAAATTTCCTACGAGATTTGTCCGCAAAGTTTTCGCAAATTTTCATCGGTTCTTGCGTAAATTTGACTTGAAGTTGTTCATATTGCAAAGAGAGAAAACAAGTTAAACTAGTTATATTTGGAAGACCAGAAGTCGCAGGAAAATAACAATGTCAGTTTTAGATTCGCAAGAAAATTTCCTACGGGATTCGTTCACAAAGTTTTCGCAAGTTTTCACCGGTTTTTGCGTAAATTTGACTTGAAATTGATGATATTGCAAAGAGAGAAAACAAGTTAAATTAGTTATATCTAGAAGACCGGAAGCCGCAGGGAAATTGCAACGCCAGTTTTGGATTCGCGAGGAAATTTCCTACGGGATTTGTTCGCAAAGTTTTCACAAGTTTTTGCCGGTTCTTGCGTAAATTTGACTTGAAGTTGTTGATATTGCAAAAAAGAGAAGACAAGTTAAATTAGTTATATTTAGAAGATCGGAAGACGCAGGAAAATTGCAATGCCTGTTTTGGATTCGCAAGGAAATTTCCTACAGGATTCGTCCGAAAAGTTTGTGCAAGTTTTCACCGGTTCTTGCGTAAATTTGACTTGAAGTTATTGCTATTGCAAAGAGTAAAAACAAGTTAAATTAGTTATATTTGGAAGACCGGAAGTCGCAGGGAAATTTTAATGCCAGTTTTGGATTTGCAAGACAATTACCTATCGGATTCGTCCGCAAGGTTTTCTCAAGTTTTCACCGGTTTTTGCTTAAATTTGACTTGAAATTATTGAGATTGCAAGAAGAGAAAACAAGTTAAATTAGTTATATTTAGAAGACCCAAAGCCGGAGCGAAATTGCAACGCCAGTTTTGGATTCGCGAGGAAATTTCCTACAGGTTGCGTCCGCAAAGTTTTCGCAAGTTTACACCGGTTTTTGCGTAAATTTGACTTGAAGTTGATGATATTGCAAAGAGAGAAAATAAGTTAAATTAGTTATATTTGGAAGATCGGAAGTCGCAGGGAAATTGCAACACCAGTTTTGGATTCGCCAGGAAGATTCCTACGGGATTCGATTGCAAAGTTTTCGCAAGTTTTCGCTGGTTTTTGCGTAAATTTGACTTGAAGTTGATGATATTCCAAAAAGAGAAAACAAGTTAAATTATTTATATTTTGAAGACCGGAGGTCGCCGCAAATTGCAATGCCAGTTTTGGATTTGCGAGGAAATTTCCTACGTTTTTCGTTTGCAAAGTTTTCGCAAATTTTTACCAGTTTTTGCGTAAATTTGACTTGAAGTTGTTGCGATTCCAAAGAGAGAAAACAAGTTAAATTAGTTATATTTGGGAGACCGGAAGTCGCAGGGAAATTGTAATGCCAGTTTTGGATTTGCAAGTCAAATTCCTACCGGATTCGTCCGCAAGGTTTTCGCAAGTTTTCACCGGTTTTTGCGTAAATTTGAATTGAAGTTGTTGCGATTGCAAAGAGAGAAAACAAGTTAAATTAGTTATATTTGGAAGACCGGAAGCCGCAGAGAAATTGCAATGCCAGTTTTGGATTCGCAAGGAAATTTCCTACGGAATTTGTCCGCAAAGTTTTCGCAAATTTTCACCGGTTTTTGCTTAAATTTGACTTGAAATTATTGATATTGCAAGAAGAGAAAACAAGTTAAATTAGTTATATTTAGAAGAACCAAAGCCGTAGAGAAATTGCAACGCCAGTTTTGGATTCGCGAGGAAATTTCCTACAGGATTCGTTCGCAAAGTTTTCGCAAATTCACATCGGTTTTTGCGAAAATTTGACTTGAAGTTGATGATATTGCAAAGAGGGAAAATAAGTAAAATTAGTTATATTTGGAAAACCGGAAGTCGCAGGGAAATTGCAATGCTAGTTTTGGATTCGCAAGAAAATTTCCTACAAGATTCGTTCGCAAAGTTTTCGCAAGTATACATCGGTTTTTGCGTAAATTTGACTTGAAGTTGATGATATTGCAAAGAGGGAAAATAAGTAAAATTAGTTATATTTGGAAAACCGGAAGTCGCAGGGAAATTTCAATGCTAGTTGTGGATTCGCAAGGAAGTTTCCTACAAGATTCGTTCGCAAAGGTTTCGCAAATTTTCACCGGTTTTTGCGTAAATTTGACTTGAAGTTGATGATATTGCAAAGAGAGAAAACAAGTTAAATTAGTTATATTTGGAATATCGGAAGTCGCAGGGAAATTGCAACACCAGTTTTGGATTCGCCAGGAAGATTCCTACGGGATTCGTTTGCAAAGTTTTCGCAAGTTTTCGCTGGTTTTTGCGTAAATTTGACTTGAAGTTGATGATATTCCAAAAAGAGAAAACAAGTTAAATTAGTTATATTTAGAAGACCCAAAGCCGAAGTGAAATTGCAACGCCAGTTTTGGATTCGCGAGGAAATTTCCTACAGGATTCGTTCGCAAAGTTTTCGCAAGTTTACACCGGTTTTTGCGTAAATTTGACTTGAAGTTGATGATATTGCAAAGAGGGAAAACAAGCTAAATTAGTTATATTTGGAAGATCGAAAGTCGCAGATAAATTCCAACACCAGGTTTGGCTTCGCATAGCAATTTCCTACGACATTCGTCCGCAAAGTTTTCGCAAGTTTTCACCGGTTCTTGCGTAAATTTGACTTGAAATTGTTGGGATTGCAAAGAGAAAAAACAAGTTAAATTAGTTATATTTCGAAGACCGGATGTTGTAGGGAAATTCCAACGCCAGTTTTGGATTTGCCAGGCAATTTCCTACGGGAATCCTCCGCAAATATTTCGCAAGTTTTTACCGGTTTTTGCGTAAATTTGACTTGAAATTGTTAAGATTGCAAAGAGAGAAAACGCGTTAAATTAGTTATATTAGGAAGACCGGAAATCGCAGGGAAATAGCGACGCTAGTTTTGGATTCGCAAGGAAATTTCTTACGGGATTCGTCCGCAAAGTTTTCGCAAGTTTTCACCCATTTTTGCGTAAATTTGACTTGAAGTTGTTGATATTCCAAAAAGAGAAAATAGGTTAAATTAGTTACATTTGGAAGACCGGAAATCGCAAGAAAATTGCAATGCTACTTTTGGATTCGCAAGGAAATTTCCTACAAGATTCGTTCGCAAAGTTTTCGCAAGTTTTTGCCGGTTTTTGTGTAAATTTGACTTGAAGTTGATGATATTGCAAAGAGTGAGAACTAGTTAAATTATTTATATTTTGAAGACCGGAAGTCGCCGGCAAATTGCAACGCCAGTTTTGAATTCGCGAGGAAATTTCCTACGTTTTTTGTTTGCAAAGTTTTCGCAAATTTTTATCACTTTTTGCGTAAATTTGACTTGAAGTTGTTGCGATTCCAAAGAGAGAAAACAAGTTAAAATAGTTATATTTGGAAGACCGGAAGCCGCAGAGAAATTGCAATGCCAGTTTTGGATTCGCAAGGAAATTTCCTACGGAATTCATCCGCAAAGTTTTCGCAAATTTTCACCGGTTTTTGCTTAAATTTGACTTGAAATTATTGAGATTGCAAGAAGAGAAAACAAGTTAAATTAGTTATATTTAGAAGACCCAAAGCCGAAGCGAAATTGCAACGCCAGTTTTGGATTCGCGAGGAAATTTCCTACAGGATTCGTCCGCAAAGTTTTCGCAAGTTTACACCGGTTTTTGCGTAAATTTGCTTGAAGTTTTTGATATTGGAAAGAGAGAAAACAAGTTAAATTAGTTATATTTGGAATATCGGAAGTCGCAGGGAAATTGCAACACCAGTTTTGGATTCGCCAGGCAGATTCCTACGGGATTCGTTTGCAAAGTTTTCGCAAGTTTTCGCTGGTTTTTGCGTAAATTTGACTTGAAGTTGATGATATTCCAAAAAGAGAAAACAAGTTAAATTAGTTATATTTAGAAGACCCAAGGCCGAAGTGAAATTGCAACGCCAGTTTTGGATTCGCGAGGAAATTTCCTACAGGATTCGTTCGCAAAGTTTTCGCAAGTTTACATCGGTTTTTGCGTAAATTTGACTTGAATTTGATGATATTGCAAAGAGGGAAAATAAGTAAAATTAGTTATATTTGGAAAACCGGAAGTCGCAGGGAAATTGCAATGCCAGTTTTGGATGCGCAAGAACATTTCCTACAAGATTCGTTCGCAAAGTTTTCGCAAGTTTTCACCGGTTTTTGCGTAAATTTGACTTGAAATTGATGATATTGCAAAGAGAGAAAACAAGTTTAATTAGTTATATCTAGAAGACCGGAAGCCGCAGGGAAATTGCAACGCCAGTTTTGGATTCGCGAGGAAATTTCCTACGGGATTTGTTCGCAAAGTTTTCACAAGTTTTTGCCGGTTCTTGCGTAAATTTGACTTGAAGTTGTTGATATTGCAAAAAAGAGAAGACAAGTTAAATTAGTTATATTTAGAAGATCGGAATCCGCAGGAAAATTGGAATGCCAGTTTTGGATTTGCAAGGAAATTTCCTACAGGATTTGTCCGAAAAGTTTTCGCAAGTTTTCACCGGTTCTTGCGCAAATCTGACTTGAAGTTATTGCTATTGCAAAGAGTAAAAACAAGTTAAATTAGTTATATTTGGAAGACCGGAAGTCACAGGGAAATTTCAATGCCAGTTTTGGATTCGCAAGGAAGTTTCCTACGGGATTCGTCCGCAAAGTTTTTGCAAGTTTTCACCGGTTTTTGCGTAAATTTGACTTGAAATTGTTAAGATTGCAAAGAGAGAAAACGCGTTAAATTAGTTATATTAGGAAGACCGGAAATCGCAGGGAAATAGCGACGCTAGTTTTGGATTCGCAAGGAAATTTCTTACGGTATTCGTCCGCAAAGTTTTCGCAACTTCTCACCAGTTTTTGCGTGAATTTGACTTGAAGTTGTTGATATGGCAAAAAAGAGAAAACACGTTAAATTAGTTATATTTAGAAGACCGGAAGTCGCAGGGAAATTGCAACGCCAGTTTTGGATTCGCGAGGAAATTTCCTACGGGATTCGTTCGCAAAGTTATCACAAGTTTTTGCCGGTTCTTGCGTAAATTTGACTTGAAGTTGTTGATATTGCAAAAAAGAGAAGACAAGTTAAATTAGTTATATTTAGAAGATCGGAAGCCGCAGGAAAATTGCAATGCCAGTTTTGGATTCGCAAGGAAATTTCCTACAGGATTCGTCCGAAAAGTTTTCGCAAGTTTTCACCGGTTCTTGCGTAAATCTGACTTGAAGTTGTTGCTATTGCAAAGAGTAAAAAACAAGTTAAATTAGTTATATTTGGAAGACCGGAATTCGCAGGGAAATTTCAATGCCAGTTTTGGATTCGCAAGGAAGTTTCCTACGGGATTCTGCCGCAAAGTTTTTGCAAGTTTTCACCGGTTTTTGCGTAAATTTGACTTGAAATTGTTAAGATTGCAAAGAGAGAAAACGCGTTAAATTAGTTATAATAGGAAGACCGGAAATCGCAGGGAAATAGCGACGCTAGTTTTGGATTCGCAAGGAAATTTCTTACGGGATTCGTCCGCAAGGTTTTCGCAAGTTTTCACCGATTTTTGCGTAAATTTGACTTGAAATTGTTGATATTCCAAAAAGAGATAATAAGTTAAAATAGTTATATTTGGAAGACCGGAAATCGCAAGAAAATTGCAATGCGACTTTTGGATTCGCAAAGAAATTTCCTACAAGATTCGTTCGCAAAGTTTTCGCAAGTTTTCTCCGGTTTTTGTGTAAATTTGACTTGAAATTGATGATATTGCAAAGAGAGAGAGCAAGTTAAATTATTTATATTTTGAAGACCGGAAGTCGCCGGCAAATTGCAATGCCAGTTTTGGATTCGCGAGTAAATTTCCTACGTTTTTCGTTTGCAAAGTTTTCGCAAATTTTTACCAGTTTTTGCGTAAACTTGACTTGAAGTTGTTGCGATTCCAAAGAGAGAAAACTAGTTAAATTAGTTATATTTGGGAGACCGAAAGTCGCAGGGAAATTGTAATGCCAGTTTTGGATTTGCAAGACAATTTCCTACCGGATTCGTCCGCAAGGGTTTCGCAAGTTTTCACCGGTTTTGGCGTAAATTTGAATTGAAGTTGTTGCGATTGCAAAGAGAGAAAACAAGTTAAATTAGTTATATTTGGAAGACTGGAAGCCGCAGAGAAATTGCAATGCCAGTTTTGGATTCGCAAGAAAATTTCCTACGGAATTCGTCCGCAAAGTTTTCGCAAATTTTCACCGGTTTTTGTTTAAATATGACTTGAAATTATTGAGATTGCAAGAAGAGAAAACAAGTTAAATTAGTTATATTTAGAAGACCCAAAGCCGAAGCGAAATTGCAACGCCAGTTTTGGATTCGCGAGGAAATTTCCTACAGGATTCGTCCGCAAAGTTTTCGCAAGTTTACACCGGTTTTTGCGTAAATTTGACTTGAAGTTGTTGATATTGGAAAGAGAGAAAACAAGTAAAATTAGTTATTTTTGGAAGACCGGAAGTTGCAGGGAAATTGCAACGCCAGTTTTGGATTCGCGAGGAAATTTCCTACGAGAATCGTCCGCAAAGTTTTCGCAAATTTTCACCGGTTTTTGCGTAAATTTGACTTGAAGTTAATGATATTGCAAAGATAGAAAACAAGTTAAATTAATTATACTTAGAAGACCGGAAGCCGCAGGGAAGTTGCAACGCCAATTTTGGATTTGCAAGGAAATTTCCTACGGGATTCGTCCGCAAAATTTTCTCAAGTTTTCACCAGTTCTTGCGTAAATTTGACTTGAAGTTGATGATATTCCAAAGCGAGAAAACAAGTTAAATTAGTTATATTTGGAAGATCAGAAGTCGCAGGAAAATTGCAACACCAGTTATGGATTCGCAAGAAAATTTCATACGAGATTCGTGCGCAAAGTTTTTGCAAGTTTTTACCAGTTCTTGCGTAAATTTGACTTGAAATTGATGATATTCCAAAGAGAGAAAACAAGTTAAATTAATTATATTTGGAAGACGGGAAGTCGCAGGAAAATTGCAACGTCAGTTTTGGATTCGCAAGGAAATTTCCTATAAGATTTGTTCGCAAAGTTTTCGCAAGTTTTCGCTGGCTTTTGCGTAAATTTGACTTGAAATTGATGATATTGCAAAGAGGGAAAATATGTAAAATTAGTTATATTTGGAAAACTGGAACTCGCAGGGAAATTCCAACAGCAGTTTTGGCTTCGCAAGGAAATTTCCTACCGAATTCGTCTGCAAAGTTTTTGCAAGTTTTCACCGGTTTTTGCGTAAACTTGACTTGAAATTGTTGGGATTGCAAAGAGAAAAAACAAGTTAAATTAGTTATATTTCGAAGACCGGAAGTTGTAGGGAAATTCCAACGCTAGTTTTGGATTCGCAAGGAAATTTGCTACGACATTCGTCCGACAAGTTTTCGCAACTTCTCACCGGTTTTTGCATGAATTTGACTTGAAGTTGTTGATATTGCAAAAAAGAGAAAACACTTTAAATTAGTTATATTCAGAAGACCGGAAGTCGCAGAGAAATGGCAACGCCAGTTTTGGATTCGCCAGGGAATTTCCTACGGGATTCGTCTCCAAAGTTTTTGCAAGTTATCACCAATTTTTGCTTAAATTCGACTTGAAGTTGATGCTATTGCAAAGAGAGAAAACAAGTTAAATTTCTTATATTTGGAAGACCGGAAGCCGCAGGGAAATTTCAAAGCCAGTTTTGGATTCGCGAGGAAATTTCCTACGGGATTCGCCCGTAAAGTTTTCGCAAGTTTTCACTAGAACCGGTGAAAACTTGCGAAAACTTTACATAAATTTGACATGAAGTTGTTGATATTGCAAAGAGAGAAAACATGTTAAATTAGTTATATTTAGAAGACCGGAAGTCGCAGGAAAATTCCAACGCCAGTTTTGGATTCGCAAGGAAATTTCCTACGACATTCGTCCGTAAAGTTTTTGCAAGTTTTCGCCGGTTTTTGCGTAAAGTTGACTTGAAGCTGGTGATATTCCAAAGAGAGAAAACAAGTTAAATTAGTTATATTTGGAAGACTGGAAGTTGCAGGGAAATTGTAACGCCAGTTTTGGATTTGCTAGGAAATTTCCTACGACATTCGTCTGCAAAGTTTTCGCAAGTTTTCGCCGGTTCTTGCGAAAATTTGACTACAATTTGAATATTTGAAAACAAGTCAAATTAGTTAGAAGACCGGAAGTCCCAAGGAAATTGCAACGCCAGTTTTGGATTCGCTAGGAAATTTCCTACAGGATTCGTCCGCAAAGTTTTCGCAAGTTTTTACCGGTTTTTGCGTAAAATTGACTTGAAGTTGATGAAATGCCAAAAAGAGAAAACAAGTTAAATTAATTATATTTAGAAGACCGGAAGTTGTAGGGAAATTTTAACGCCAGTTTTGGATTCGCGAGGAAATTTCCTACGGGATTCGTCCGCAAAGTTTTCGCAAGTTTTCACCGGTTTTTGCGTAAATTTGATTTGAAGTTCTTGAGATTGCAAAAAGAGAAAACAAGTTAAATTAGTGATATTTGGAAGACCGGAAGCCGCAGGGAAATTACAACGCCAATTTTGGATTTTCAAGTAAATGATTCCTCCGCCAAAATTCTTCTTTTTACGAAGATTGCGATCAATTCTGATAAAAATCCTGTGCCCTGACAAAAGTCAGAGTCTGACGCGAACGTCAGTTCGAGATGTTGCCAAAACTCGTGCAGATCTTCCCGGTGCTGCTGCTATTCCACCAATCGTCTCTTTCGAATGTTCGCCCGACCCTGCAGGAATACTGCCAAATCAACAAAGATAACCTCCCTTGCCTGACCAAGTGCGAGCGTAACAACAGCAACTGCGGTCCCGAAGTCTACAAATACCAGCATCTCACCTTCGAGGAGAAATCAATCTGCTTGGACTACCACAACAAGATAAGGGACCAAGTCGCTGGGGGGACCTTCGTCAACCTAGGTGATTATCTCGAAAAACAAAATGAGATTTGGAAAAATCTCGCGGATAAACCGTTTCAGAATTTCAGAAATTTCGTACTGAATGTAAAACTGCGATTGAAATTTTTATGCGACTTCCGGTTTGCTAAATATTGCAATTTTAGTTTCAACCAATTTTCCTTCAAGTCAGATTTTTCGTGCTTGAACTTCCAACAGTTTTTACATAAATTTCCTTATGAACAAACCAAATATACGAAAATTTGGTGGTTGCCCCTTCAAGTAAATTTCTTTGCGAATCCAAACCTGGGATTAGAATTTCCGTGTGTCTTTCGGTTTGTGAAATATTGAAATATTAAACTTTTTGCGACATTCTTCAAATTAATTCGTTTACAGCGCAAATCTCGCAAAACCAAACGAGATTTGCAAAAATTTCGCGGACAAACCGTTTAGGAAATTTCGTACTAAATCCAAAACTGCGATTGAAATTTTTATGCGACTTCCGGTTTGCTAAATATTGCAATTTAAGTTTCATCCAATTTTCCTTCATATCAGATTTTTCGTACTTGAACTTCCAACAGCTTTTACATAAATTTCCTCATGAAGAAACCAAATATGCGAAAATGTGTTGAATGCACCTTCAAGCAAATTTCTTTGCGAAACCAAAACTGCGATTGGAATTTTCGTATGACTTCCGGTTTGTGAAATATTGAAATTTTAATCGTGATGCGATTTTCCTAAAATTAATTTGTTTACGGCGCAATTCTCGCAAAACTAAACAAGATTTGCAAAAATTTCGCGGATAAACCGTTTAGGAAATTTCGTATTGAATCCAAAACTGCGATTGAATTTTTTTTGCGACTTCCGGTTTGCTAAATATTGCAATTTAAGTTTCATCCAATTTTCCTTCATATCAGATTTTTCGTACTTGAACTTCCAACAGTTTTTACATAAATTTCCTCATGAAGAAACCAAATATGCGAAAATGTGTTGAATGCACCTTCAAGTAAATTTCTTTGCGAAACCAACACTGCGATTGGAATTTTCGTATGGCTTCCGGTTTGTGAAATATTGAAATTTTAATCGTGATGCGATTTTCCTAAAATTAATTTGTTTACGGCGCAATTCTCGCAAAACTAAACAAGATTTGCAAAAATTTCGCGGATAAACCGTTTAGGAAATTTCGTATTGAATCCAAAACTGCGATTGAATTTTTTTTGCGACTTCCAGTTTGCTAAATATTGCAATTTTAGTTTCATCCAATTTTCATTTATATCAGTTTTTTCGTACTTGAACTTCCAACAATTTTGAGATCAATTTTTTCAGGAATAAGCCGAATTTGCAAAAATATGTTGGATGCAGCTTTAAAGAAATTTCTTTGGGAATATAAAACTGCGACTGGAATTTCTATGTGACTTCCGGTTTGTGAAATATTGCAATTTTAAACTTGATGCGACTTTCTTTAAATAAATTTGTTTACAGCGCAATTCTCGCAAAACCAAATAAGATTTGCAAAAATTTCGCAGATAAACTGTTTAGGAAATTTCGTACTGAATCCGAAACTGCGATTTAAATATTTATGCGACTTCCGGTTTGCTAAATATTACGATTTTAGTTTCATTTAATTTTCTTTCAAATCAGATTTTTCGTGCTTGAACTTCCCCAAGCTTAGCCTCAAGCTTAACTTTGACTTAAAATTTCCTCATGAACAAGCCAAATTTGCGAAAATTTGGTGGTAGCGCCTTCAAGGAAATTTCTTTGCGAATTCAAAACTGCGAATGGAATTTCTGTGCGACTTCCGGTTTGTGATATATAGCAATTTTAGCTTGATGCAATTTTCAAAAAACTTAAACCAAGTTTTCCACCAAGGTTTGCAATCTGCGTCGAACATGATGGTCATGTCCTGGGACAGGGAATGTGAGTGGTTCATAGCGTGCTTCATCCAGCAGTGCAATACGGGAACGATTGGCACGTTTCAGCCGATGGGGGAGACATTGATGATGGGCAAAAACATTTACTGGCGTGCTGACACGGAGAACAAGATGGAGAATGACATTATCGTAACCGGCATGAAATTCTGGATCGCAGAGAAGGAGCGTCTCGAGAAGAAGTCTGCGATGAAGATGGTGGACGCGTTCCAAAAGCAGAAGGCGCATATCGAGGACTTCACCCAAATCATCTGGGCTAAAACTATGTATGTAGGCTGCGTAAAGTACATGCACGTTGATTCAAATCCGAAGGTGGCGGGCAAGGACAAGAAGAAGCTGTTCATGTGCAGTTATTTCCCGGCTGGGAACGTCGCCGGAGAGCGGATCTACATCACAGGCCACTCGGTGAGGCAGTGTCCTAAAGGAGTGGTGGCTAACGATGATTATCCCAACCTCTGTGGAGACGCCCGACCTATGAATCGGGACGCCTTCGCGGGGCCGATAGACTTTGATCCTGCCGGCACGGATAAGTTCAACCAAGCTCACAAACAATTCGATTCATGGGAGCGCCACATCTGGGAGTGGGAGGAGAGGAAGCGTCGATTGAGCTCCCTTGGTGAAAAACCGACGCTCTCTTGGAACGCCGTGCTTCTCTATGTCTTGCTGCAACTCTTTCGTTAAGCTTAATTAAGAAATAAAGCTAACTCAAGAAAGATTCTTGTGTGTTGCCTTTGAATTATCAAGTTTTAATTTGAACTTCTTGTTCAGCGTTTGTAGCTTCGCCTTTCGTTTTGATTTAAATTAAAGGTAATTTTGTTTAGTTTTAGACGGTGTTAGTACTGTGCCGGTATGTTCACGTTTTTGAGTAATCGTTAAAAAACTAAGTCTATGTCTGGTTGTAGTTGTATGCGACTTTGGTGGAATTGCACAGCGTCCCATGATTTCCATGTCAGGGAAAAGCGTCCAATTTATGAAACAAAATCAGATTTGCAAAAATTTCGCCGATAAACCGTTTAGGAAATTTCGTACTTAATCCAAAACTGGGATTGAAATATTTATGCGACTTCCGGTTTGCTAATTATTGCAATTTTAGTTTCATCCAATTTTCCTTCATATCAGATTTTTCTTTCGTGAACTTCCTGTAATTTTTAGAAAAATTTCCTCAAGAACAAACCAAATTTGCAAAAATTTGTTGGATGCACTCTCAAAGAAATTTTGCGAATCCAAAACTGCGACTGGAATTTCTGTGTGGCTTCCGGTTTGTGAAATATTGCAATTTTGAACTAGATGCGACTTTCTTTAAATTAATTTGTTTACAGCGCAATTTTCGCAAAACCAAATGAGATTTGCAAAAATTTCGCATATAAACTTTTTAGAAAATTTTGTACTGAATCCAAAACTGCGATTGAAAATTGTATGCAACTTCCGGTTTGATAAATATTACGATTTTAGTTTCAACCAATTTTCCTTCATATCAGATTTTTCGTACTTGAACTTCCAGCAATTTTGAGATAAATTTCCTCAAGAACAAGGCAAATTTGCAAAAATTTGTTGAATGCACCTTTAAGTAAATTTCTTTGCGAATCTAAAACTGCTATTGGAATTTCTGTGCAACTTCCGGTTTGTGAAATATACCAATTTTAGCTTGATGCAATTTTCAAAAAACCTAAACCAAGTTTTCTACCAAGGTTTGCAAGCTGCGTCGAACATGATGGTCATGTCCTGGGACAGGGAATGCGAGTGGTTCACGGCGTGCTTCATCCAGCAGTGCAATGCGGCCTTGGGTGGGTCGTTTCAGCCGATGGGGAAGACGTTGAAGATGGGCAAAAATATTTACTGGCGTCTTGACAAGGACGGCAAGCTGGAGAAAGACATTATCGTGACCGGCCTGAAATACTGGATCGCAGAAAAGGAGCAGCTGGAGCAGAAGTCTGCGAAGAAGATGGTGGATGCGTTCCAGAAACAGAAGGCGATCATCGACGACTTCACCCAAATGATCTGGGCTAAAACGATGTATGTAGGCTGCGTGAAGTACTTGCACGTTGATTCAAATTCGAACGCGGAGGGCAAGGACAAGAAGAAGCTGTTCATGTGCAGTTATTTCCCGGCTGGGAACGTGGCCGGAGAGCGGATCTACATCACAGGCCACTCGGTGAGGCAGTGTCCTAAAGGAGTGGTGGCTAACGGTCATTATCCACACCTCTGTGGAGTCTCTCGACCCATGAATCGGGACGCGTACGCGGGGCCGATAGACTTTGATCCTGCCGGCACGGATAAGTTCAACCAAGCTTACAAACAGTTCGATTCATGGGAACGCCACGTCTGGGATTGGGAGGAGAGGAAGCGTCGATTGAGCTCCCTTGGTGAAAAACCGACGCTCTCTTGGAACGCCGTGCTTATCTATGTCTTGCTGCAACTCTTTCGTTAAGCTTGATTAACAAATAAAGCTAACTCAACAAAGATTCTTGTGTTTTGCCTTTAAATTATCAAATTGAACTTCTTGTTCAGCGTCTGTTACTTCACCTTTCGATCTGATTCACTCGTCAAATTAAAGGTAATTTCGTCTTGTTTTAGACGGTGTAGTGGTGTGCCGGTAAGTTATCACGTTTTAGAGTTATAGTTGAAAAACTAAGTCTATGTCAGGTTCTAGTTGTATTCGACTTTGGTGGAATTGCACAGCGTCCGATGATTTCCATGTCGGGGAAAAGTGTCCAATTTATGAAACCAAATGAGATTTGCAAAAATTTCGCGGATAAACCGTTTAGGAAATTTCGTACTGAATCCAAAACTGCGATTTAAATTTTTATGCTACTTCCGGTTTGCTAAATATTCCGATTTTGGTTTCATTTAATTTTCTTTCAAATCAGATTTCTCGTGCTTGAACTTCCAACAGTTTTGACATAAATTTCCTCATGAACAAGCCAAATTTGCTAAAATTTGCTGGATGTACCTACAAGGAACTTTCTTTGCGAAACCAAAACTGCGATTGGAATTTCTGTACGACTTCCGGTTTGTGAAATATAGCAATTTTAGCTTGATGCAATTTTCAAAAAAACAAACCAAGTTTTCCACCAAGGTTTGCAATCTGCGTCGAACATGATGGTCATGTCCTGGGACAGGGAATGCGAGTGGTTCATGGCGTGCTTCATACAGCAGTGCAATGCGGCATGGGGTGGCGAGTTCCAGCCGATAGGGGAGACGTTGAAGATGGGCAGAAACATTTACTGGCGTCTTGGCACGGACAGCAAGCTGGAGAATGACATTATCGTGACCGGCCTGAAATACTGGATCGCAGAGAAGGAGCGGCTGGAAAAGAAGTCTGCGAAGAAAATGGTGGATGCGTTCCAGCAGCAGAAGGCGATCATCGGCGACTTCACCCAAATGATCTGGGCTAAAACGATGTAGGTGGGCTGCGTTAAGTACTTGCACGTTGATTCAAATCCGAGGGTGGAGGGCAAGGACAAGAAGAAGCTGTTCATGTGCAGTTATTTCCCGGCTGGGAACGTCGCCGGAGAGCGGATCTACATCACAGGCCACTCGGTGAGGCAGTGTCCCAAAGGAGTGGTGGCTAACGATGATTATCCGAACCTCTGTGGAGACACCCGACCCATGAATCGGGACGCCTTTGCGGGGCCGATAGACTTTGATCCTGCCGGCACGGATAAGTTCAACCAAGCTCACAAACAATTCTATTCATGGGAGCGCCACATCTGGAATTGGGAGGAGAGGAAGCGTCGATTGAGCTCCCTTGGTGAAAAACCGACGCTCTCTTGGAACGCCGTGCTTCTCTATGTCTTGCTGCACCTCTTTCGTTAAGCTTGATTAAGAAATAAAGCTAACTCAACAAAGATTCTTATGTCTTGGCTTTAAATTATCAAGTTTTAATTTGAATTTCTAGTTCAGCGTTTGTTGCTTCGCCTTTCGTTTTGATTCAAATTAAAGGTAATTTTGTCTAGTTTTAGGTGGTGGTAGTAGTGTGCCGGTAAGTTATCACGTTTTTGAGTTATCGTTGAAAAACTAAGTCTATGTCTGGTTGTAGTCATATGCGACTTTGGTGGAATTGCACAGCGTCCGATGATTTCCAAATCGGGGAAAAGCGTCCAATTTATGAAACCAAATAAAATTTGAAAAAATTTTGCAGATAAACCGTTTAGGAAATTTCGTACTTAATCCAAAACTGCGATTAAAATATTTATGCGACTTCCGGTTTGCTAATTATTGCAATTTTAGTTTCATCCAATTTTCCTTCATATCAGATTTTTCGTTCGTGAACTTCCAGTAATTTTGAGATAAATTTCCTCAAGAACAAACGAAATTTGCAAAAATTTGTTGGAGGCACTCTCAAAGCAATTTTGCGAATCCAAAACTGCGACTGGAATTTCTGTGTGACTTCCGGTTTGTGAAATATTGCAGTTTTGAACTTGATGCGACTTTCTTTAAATTAATTTGTTTACAGCGCAATTTTCGCAAAACCAAATGAGATTTGCAAAAATTTCGCAGATAAACCGTTTAGGAAAATTTGTACTGAATCCAAAACTGTGACTGAAATTTTTATGCGACTTCCGGTTTGCTAAATATTACGATTTTAGTTTCATTTAATTTTCTACCAAATCAGATTTTTGTGCTTGAACTTCCAACAGTTTTGACATAAATTTCCACATGAAGACGCCAAATTTGCGGAAATTTGGTGGATGTAGCTTCAAGGAAATTTCTTTGCGAATCCAAAACTGCGATTGGAATTTCTGTGCGACTTCCGGTTTGTTAAATATAGTAATTTTAGCTTGATGCAATTTTCAAAAAAACTTAAACCAAGTTTTCCACCAAGGTTTGCAAAATGCGTCGAACATGATGGTCATGTCCTATGACAGGGAATGCGAGTGGTTCATGGCGTGCTTCATCCAGCAGTGCAATGCGGCATTGGGTGGCGAGTTCCAACCGATAGGGGAGACGTTGAAGATGGGCAGAAACATTTACTGGCTTCTTGACACGGACAGCAAGCTGAAGATTGACATAATTCTGACCAGTATGAAATACTGGATCGCACAGAAGGAGCGGCTGGAGAAGAAGTCTGCGAAGAAGATAGTGGATGCGTTCCTGAAGCAGAAGGCGATCACCGACGACTTCACCCAAATGATCTGGGCTAAAACGATGTATGTAGGCTGCGTGAAGTACTTGCACGTTCTTTCAATTCCGAACGTGGAGGGCAAGGACAAGAAGAAGCTGTTCATGTGCAGTTATTTCCCGGCTGGGAACGTAGCCGGAGAGCGGATCTACATCACAGGCCACTCGGTGAGGCAGTGTCCTAAAGGCATGGTGGCTAACGCTCATTATCCACACCTCTGTGGAGTCGCTCGGCCCATGAATCGGGACGCCTACGCGGGACCGATAGACTTTGATCCTGCCGGCACGGATAAGTTCAACCAAGCTTACAAACAGTTCGATTCATGGGAGCACCACGTCTGGGATTGGGAAGAGAGGAAGCGTCGATTGAGCTCGCTTGGTGAGAAACCGACGCTCTCTTGGAACGCCGTGTTTCCCTATGTCTTGTTGCAACTCTTTCGTTAAGCTTGATTAAGAAATAAAGCTAACTCAACAAATATTCTTGTTTGTTGCCTTTAAATTATCAAGTTTTTATTTGAACTTTTTGTTCATCGTTAGTTGCTTCGCCTTTCGTTCTGTTTCAAATTAAAGGTAATTTTGTCTAGTTTGAGGCGGTGGTAGTAGTGTGCCGGTTAGTTATCACGTTTTTGAGTTATCGTTGAAAAACTAAGTCTATGTCTGGTTGTAGTCGTATGCGACTTTGGTGGAATTGCAGAGCGTCCGATGTCGGGGAAAAGCGTCCAATTTATGAAACTAAATGAGATTTGCAAAAATTTCGGTGATAAGCCGTTTAGGAAATTTCGTACTGAATCTAAAACTGCGATTGAAATTTTTATGCTACTTCCGGTTTGCTAAATATTACGATTTTGGTTTCATTTAATTTTCTTTCAAATCAGATTTCTCGTGCTTGAACTTCCAACAGGTTTGACATAAATTTCCTCATGAACAAGCCAAATTTGCTAAAATTTGGCTGGATGTACCTTCAAGGAAATTTCTTTGCGAATCCAAAACTGCGATTGGAATTTCTGTGCGACTTCCGGTTTGTGAAATATAGTAATTTTAGCTTGATGCAATTTTCAAAAAAACTTAAACCAAGTTTTCCAGCAAGGTTTGCAACCTGCGTCGAACATGATGGTCATGTCCTGGGACAGGGAATGCGAGTGGTTCACGGCGTGCTTCATCCAGCAGTGCAATGCGGCATGGGGTGGCGAGTTTCAGCCGATAGGGGAGACAATGAAGTTGATCAGAAACATTTACTGGCGTCTTGATACGGACGGCAAGCTGGAGAATGACATTATCGTGACCGGCATGAAATACTGGATTGCAGAGAAGGAGCGTCTGGAGAAGAAGTCTGCGAAGAAGATGGTGGATGCGTTCCAGCAGCAGAAGGCGATCATCGGCGACTTCACCCAAATGATCTGGGCCAGAGGTCGGCAAAGTGCGGCTCCAGGGCCGCATGCGGCTCTTCGACCTCTTGAGTGTGGCTCTGACACAAATATCCTACGGGCTTGCCCGGCCCTATGATATTAATTTGGAGAGAGATAAGAAGTTTTCCTTTTCCGTGAGACAGTCATACGTTGGTTTTCAAGAGGGAACGTTTTAAAGCACTTCCCATCTCTTTTACCAGAAATCAAAAAAAGTATTTCTCCTTGAAAAGGGTGTTCACTATCCAGAACTAACTGACGATAAGTGGAACCAAAACTTTTATTTCGTGGTAGACGTTTGGTCTCATCCAAATCTTAATCATAAACTTCAATTTTTTCAATGTTAGAATTCGTTTCATTCGAGAACAAATTATCCCATTTGCACAAGATTTTGAAAGAGAAACAATGTTTCACTTTCCGATCCTGATGAATCATCGTCAATAATTGTTCTATTGATAAATACTATTTTGAAACAACCATTTTAAATCTATGGGAAGCGTTTCTTAGCTGCTTCCAAGATTTTAAAAGCAGTGAAGCGACCTTAGCCTTCGTCAAAAACCCTTTTAACCCTTTTAGTGTCTGGCGAAAAAGAGGTACGAATTATGCGAAAATAACCGGCCGAATTTTACGATTTTACTAGGATTTTGAAAAGACTCCTAAAAACCAAACAAAAAGCAATATTTAAATAATTCAAAAGGACTAAATAGAGAATAAAACAGGGACGCTAATTTTTCTATATTCATTGAAAATTACATAAATAAAGGTATAAGTGATCATCAAAAAAAGAAAAATTGAGTTCCCTGTTTCAAAACGTAATTGCACATAGGAAAAGTCATATTTTTATCATAAATTTGGGTTACGATAAGGGCCGCCCGTGTTGAATTTCTAGCGTATCGCTCTCGCATATAAATAAGCAGTCTCAACATCAACTGGCATAGAATACAAAGAAAAGTTTAACCGGAAAATTATTTATTTTAATTCTCTCGTAATGAAATTAGACCATTTATAACAGATTATAAATCTATTTTGAGATAGAGATCTCTCGTAAAGCAAATAGTAAAGCCCTAGATGGTGCGCGACGATATATCGGCTCTGTCACTTTTCGCCAGTGCAGCGAGGGCCGATCCGGCACTAAAAGGGTTAAAGCTGTGATTATAAATTGTAACTTCTCAACACAAGTGATCTGCTTGGAAAAATCTGGAGAAGGAAGACATGTTCATGTTCAACGCCTGGAATAGTATTCCGGACGCTTATGATCAGCTGGAAAAACTCGCGTTTGCTGTTCTTTTCCTTTTCGGCTCGATGTATTTATGCGAACAATTTTTTTCAAACAAATTATTTGTTATCAATGAATTCTTATTAAGTATGAAATCAAGTTTCATTCAGTGTACCCATAATTTAATGAAAACCTAAAATTATGCTAAAGGTTTACTTCATTTAAAAACAGATTTGGCTCTCAATTTTTTTTAATCGTTTCAATTTGCATATTTGGCTCTTTGGCTAATAAGTTTGCCGACCACTGATCTGGGCTAAACCGATGTATGTAGGCTGCGTGAAGTATTTGCACGTTGTTTCAAATCCGAACGTGGAGGGCAAGGACAAGAAGAAGCTGTTCATGTGCAGTTATTTCCTGGCTGGGAACGTCGCCGGAGAGCGGATCTAATTCACAGGCCACTCGGTGAGGCAGTGTCCTAAAGGAGTGGTGGCTAACGATGATTATCCGAACCTCTGTGGAGCCTCTCGACCCATGAATCGGGACGACTTTGCGGGGCCAATAGACTTTTATCCTGCGGCACGGATAAGTTCAACCAAGCTTACAAACAGTTCGATTCATGGGAACGCCACGTCTGGGATTGGGAGGAGAGGAAGCGCCGATTGAGCTCCCTCGGTGAAAAACCGACGCTCTCCTGGAACGCCATGCTTCTCTCTGTCTTGCTGCAACTCTTTCGTTAAGCTTGATTAAGAAATAAAGCTAACTCAACAAAGATTCTTGTGTTTTGCCTTTAAATTATCAAATTGAACTTCTTGTTCAGCGTTTGTTACTTTACCTTTCAAACTGATTCACTCGTCAAATTAAAAGTAATATCGTCTTGTTTTAGACGGTGGTAGTAGTGTGCCGGTCAGTTATCACGTTTTAGAGTTATAGTTGAAAAACTAAGTCTATGTCAGGTTGTAGTTGTATTCGACTTTGGTGGAATTGCACAGCGTCCGATGATTTCCATGTCGGGGAAAAGTGTCCAATTTATGAAACCAAATGAGATTTGCAAAAATTTCGCGGATAAACCGTTTAGGAAATTTCGTACTGAACCCAAAACTGCGATTTAAATTTTTATGCGACTTCCGGTTTGCTAAATATTGCAATTTTAGTTTCATCCAATTTTCCTTCAAATCAGATTTTTCGTTCGTGAACTTCCTGTAATTTTTAGAAAAATTTCCTCAAGAACAAACCAAATTTGCAAAAATTTGTTGGATGCACTCTCAAAGAAATTTTGCGAATCCAAAACTGCGACTGGAATTTCCGTGTGGCTTCCGGTTTGTGAAATATTGCAGTTTTGAACTAGATGCGACTTTCTTTAAATTAATTTGTTTACAGCGCAATTTTCGCAAAACCAAATGAGATTTGCAAAAATTTCGCATATAAACCTTTTAGAAAATTTCGTACTGACCCCAAAACTGCGATTGAAAATTGTATGCAACTTCCGGTTTGATAAATATTACGATTTTAGTTTCAACCAATTTTCCTTCATATCAGATTTTTCGTACTTGAACTTCTAGCAATTTTGAGATAAATTTCCTCAAGAACAAGGCAAATTTGCAAAAATTTGTTGAATGCACCTTTAAGTAAATTTCTTTGCGAATCGAAAACTGCGATTGGAATTTATGTGCAACTTCCGGTTTGTGAAATATACCAATTTTAGCTTGATGCAATTTTCAAAAAACTTAAACCAAGTTTTCTACCAAGGTTTGCAAGCTGCGTCGAACATGATGGTCATGTCCTGGGACAGGGAATGCGAGTGGTTCACGGCGTGCTTCATCCAGCAGTGCAATACGGCATTGGGTGGGGCGTTTCAGCCGATGGGGAAGACGTTGAAGATGGGCAAAAATATTTACTGGCGTCTTGACAAGGACGGCAAGCTGGAGAAAGACATTATCGTGACCGGCCTGAAATACTGGATCGCAGAAAAGGAGCAGCTGGAGCAGAAGTCTGCGAAGAAGATGGTGGATGCGTTCCAGAAACAGAAGGCGATCGTCGACGACTTCACCCAAATGATCTGGGCTAAAACGATGTATGTAGGCTGCGTGAAGTACTTGCACGTTGATTCAAATTCGAACGCGGAGGGCAAGGACAAGAAGAAGCTGTTCATGTGCAGTTATTTCCCGGCTGGGAACGTTGCCGGAGAGCGGATCTACATCACAGGCCACTCGGTGAGGCAGTGTCCTAAAGGAGTGGTGGCTAACGGACATTATCCACACCTCTGTGGAGTCTCTCGACCCATGAATCGGGACGCGTACGCGGGGCCGATAGACTTTGATCCTGCCGGCACGGATAAGTTCAACCAAGCTTACAAACAGTTCGATTCATGGGAACGCCACGTCTGGGATTGGGAGGAGAGGAAGCGTCGATTGAGCTCCCTTGGTGAAAAACCGACGCTCTCTTGGAACGCCGTGCTTATCTATGTCTTGCTGCAACTCTTTCGTTAAGCTTGATTAACAAATAAAGCTAACTCAACAAAGATTCTTGTGTTTTGCCTTTAAATTATCAAATTGAACTTCTTGTTCAGCGTTTGTTACTTCACCTTTCGATCTGATTCACTCGTCAAATTAAAGGTAATTTCGTCTTGTTTTAGACGGTGTAGTGGTGTGCCGGTAAGTTATCACGTTTTAGAGTTATAGTTGAAAATCTAAGTCTATGTCAGGTTCTAGTTGTATTCGACTTTGGTGGAATTGCACAGCGTCCGATGATTTCCATGTCGGGGAAAAGTGTCCAATTTATGAAACCAAATGAGATTTGCAAAAATTTCGCGGATAAACCGTTTAGGAAATTTCGTACTGAATCCAAAACTGCGATTTAAATTTTTATGCTACTTCCGGTTTGCTAAATATTCCGATTTTGGTTTCATTTAATTTTCTTTCAAATCAGATTTCTCGTGCTTGAACTTCCAACAGTTTTGACATAAATTTCCTCATGAACAAGCCAAATTTGCTAAAATTTGCTGGATGTACCTACAAGGAACTTTCTTTGCGAAACCAAAACTGCGATTGGAATTTCTGTACGACTTCCGGTTTGTGAAATATAGCAATTTTAGCTTGATGCAATTTTCAAAAAAACTTAAACCAAGTTTTCCACCAAGGTTTGCAATCTGCGTCGAACATGATGGTCATGTCCTGGGACAGGGAATGCGAGTGGTTCATGGCGTGCTTCATACAGCAGTGCAATGCGGCATGGGGTGGCGAGTTCCAGCCGATAGGGGAGACGTTGAAGATGGGCAGAAACATTTACTGGCGTCTTGGCACGGACAGCAAGCTGGAGAATGACATTATCGTGACCGGCCTGAAATACTGGATCGCAGAGAAGGAGCGGCTGGAGAAGAAGTCTGCGAGGAAAATGGTGGATGCGTTCCAGCAGCAGAAGGCGATCATCGGCGACTTCACCCAAATGATCTGGGCTAAAACGATGTATGTAGGCTGCGTGAAGTACTTGCACGTTGATTCAAATCCGAGGGTGGAGGGCAAAGACAAAAAGAAGCTGTTCATGTGTAGTTATTTTACAAACAGTTCGATTCATGGGAGCGCCACGTCTGGGATTGGGAGGAGAGGAAGCGACGATTGAGCTCCCTCGGTGAAAAACCGACGCTCTCTTGGAACGCCGTGCTTCTCTATGTCTTGCTGCAACTCTTTCGTTAAGCTTGATTAAGAAATAAAGCTAACTCAACAAAGATTCTTATGTCTTGCCTTTATATTATCAAGTTTTAATTTGAATTTCTTGTTCAGCGTTTGTTGCTTCGCCTTTCGTTTTGATTCAAATTAAAGGTAATTTTGTCTAGTTTCAGGTGGTGGTAGTAGTGTGCCGGTAAGTTATCACGTTTTTGAGTTATCGTTGAAAAACTAGGTCTATGTCTGGTTGTAGTCATATGCGACTTTGGTGGAATTGCACAGCCTCCGATGATTTCCAAATCGGGGAAAAGCTTCCAATTTATGAAACCAAATAAAATTTGAAAAAATATCGCAGATAAACCGTTTAGGAAATTTCGTACTTAATCCAAAACTGCGATTGAAATATTTATGCGACTTCCGGTTTGCTAATTATTGCAATTTTAGTTTCATCCAATTTTCCTTCATATCAGATTTTTCGTTCGTGAACTTCCAGTAATTTTGAGATAAATTTCTTCAAGAACAAACTAAATTTGCAAAAATTTGTTAAATGCACTCTCAAAGAAATTTTGCGAATCCAAAACTGCGACTGGAATTTCTGTGTGACTTCCGGTTTGTGAAATATTGCAGTTTTGAACTTGATGCGACTTTCTTTAAATTAATTTGTTTACAGCGCAATTTTCGCAAAACCAAATGAGATTTGCAAAAATTTCGCAGATAAACCGTTTAGGAAAATTTGTACTGAATCCAAAACTGTGACTGAAATTTTTATGCGACTTCCGGTTTGCTAAATATTACGATTTTAGTTTCATTTAATTTTCTACCAAATCAGATTTTTCGTGCTTGAACTTCCAACAGTTTTGACATAAATTTCCACATGAAGAAGCCAAATTTGCGGAAATTTGGTGGATGCAGCTTCAAGGAAATTTCTTTGCAAATCCAAAACTGCGATTGGAATTTCTGTGCGACTTCCGGTTTGTGAAATATAGTAATTTTAGCTTGATGCAATTTTCAAAAAAACTTAAACCAAGTTTTCTACCAAGGTTTGCAAAATGCGTCGAACATGATGGTCATGTCCTGGGACAGGGAATGCGAGTGGTTCATGGCGTGCTTCATCCAGCAGTGCAATGCGGCATTGGGTGGCGAGTTCCAACCGATAGGGGAGACGTTGAAGATGGGCAGAAACATTTACTGGCGTCTTGACACGGACAGCAAGCTGAAGAATGACATAATTGTGACCAGTATGAAATACTGGATCGCACAGAAGGAGCAGCTGGAGCAGAAGTCTGCGAAGAAGATGGTGGATGCGTTCCAGAAACAGAAGGCGATCATCGACGACTTCACCCAAATGATCTGGGCTAAAACAATGTATGTAGGCTGCGTGAAGTACTTGCACGTTGATTCAAATTCGAACGCGGAGGGCAAGGACAAGAAGAAGCTGTTCATGTGCAGTTATTTCCCGGCTGGGAACGTGGCCGGAGAGCGGATCTACATCACAGGCCACTCGGTGAGGCAGTGTCCTAAAGGAGTGGTGGCTAACGGTCATTATCCACACCTCTGTGGAGTCTCTCGACCCATGAATCGGGACGCGTACGCGGGGCCGATAGACTTTGATCCTGCCGGCACGGATAAGTTCAACCAAGCTTACAAACAGTTCGATTCATGGGAACGCCAAGTCTGGGATTGGGAGGAGAGGAAGCGCCGATTGAGCTCCCTCGGTGAAAAACCGACGCTCTCCTGGAACGCCATGCTTCTCCCTGTCTTGCTGCAACTCTTTCGTTAAGCTTGACTAAGAAATAAAGCTAACTCAACAAAGATTCTTGTGTTTTGCCTTTAAATTATCAAATTGAACTTCTTGTTCAGCGTTTGTTACTTTACCTTTCGATCTGATTCACTCGTCAAATTAAAGGTAATTTCGTCTTGTTTTAGACGGTGTAGTGGTGTGCCGGTAAGTTATCACGTTTTAGAGTTATAGTTGAAAAACTAAGTCTATGTCAGGTTCTAGTTGTATTCGACTTTGGTGGAATTGCACAGCGTCCGATGATTTCCATGTCGGGGAAAAGTGTCCAATTTATGAAACCAAATGAGATTTGCAAAAATTTCGCGGATAAACCGTTTAGGAAATTTCGTACTGAATCCAAAACTGCGATTTAAATTTTTATGCTACTTCCGGTTTGCTAAATATTACGATTTTGGTTTCATTTAATTTTCTTTCAAATCAGATTTCTCGTGCTTGAACTTCCAACAGTTTTGACATAAATTTCCTCATGAACAAGCCAAATTTGCTAAAATTTGCTGGATGTACCTACAAGGAACTTTCTTTGCGAAACCAAAACTGCGATTGGAATTTCTGTACGACTTCCGGTTTGTGAAATATAGCAATTTTAGCTTGATGCAATTTTCAAAAAAACAAACCAAGTTTTCCACCAAGGTTTGCAATCTGCGTCGAACATGATGGTCATGTCCTGGGACAGGGAATGCGAGTGGTTCATGGCGTGCTTCATACAGCAGTGCAATGCGGCATGGGGTGGCGAGTTCCAGCCGATAGGGGAGACGTTGAAGATGGGCAGAAACATTTACTGGCGTCTTGGCACGGACAGCAAGCTGGAGAATGACATTATCGTGACCGGCCTGAAATACTGGATCGCAGAGAAGGAGCGGCTGGAAAAGAAGTCTGCGAAGAAAATGGTGGATGCGTTCCAGCAGCAGAAGGCGATCATCGGCGACTTCACCCAAATGATCTGGGCTAAAACGATGTAGGTGGGCTGCGTTAAGTACTTGCACGTTGATTCAAATCCGAGGGTGGAGGGCAAGGACAAGAAGAAGCTGTTCATGTGCAGTTATTTCCCGGCTGGGAACGTCGCCGGAGAGCGGATCTACATCACAGGCCACTCGGTGAGGCAGTGTCCCAAAGGAGTGGTGGCTAACGATGATTATCCGAACCTCTGTGGAGACACCCGACCCATGAATCGGGACGCCTTTGCGGGGCCGATAGACTTTGATCCTGCCGGCACGGATAAGTTCAACCAAGCTCACAAACAATTCTATTCATGGGAGCGCCACATCTGGAATTGGGAGGAGAGGAAGCGTCGATTGAACTCCCTTGGTGAAAAATCGACGCTCTCTTGAAACGCCGTGCTTCTATATGTCTTGCTGCACCTCTTTCGTTAAGCTTGATTAAGAAATAAAGCTAACTCAACAAAGATTCTTATGTCTTGGCTTTAAATTATCAAGTTTTAATTTGAATTTCTTGTTCAGCGTTTGTTGCTTCGCCTTTCGTTTTGATTCAAATTAAAGGTAATTTTGTCTAGTTTTAGGTGGTGGTAGTAGCGTGCCGGTAAGTTATCACGTTTTTGAGTTATCGTTGAAAAACTAAGTGTATGTCTGGTTGTAGTCATATGCGACTTTGGTGGAATTGCACAGCGTCCGATGATTTCCAAATCGGGGAAAAGCGTCCAATTTATGAAACCAAATAAAATTTGAAAAAATTTCGCAGATAAACCGTTTAGGAAATTTCGTACTTAATCCAAAACTGCGATTGAAATATTTAAGCGACTTCCGGTTTGCTAATTATTGCAATTTTAGTTTCATCCAATTTTCCTTCATATCAGATTTTTCGTTCGTGAACTTCCAGTAATTTTGAGATAAATTTCCTCAAGAACAAACGAAATTTGCAAAAATTTGTTGGATGCACTCTCAAAGATATTTTGCGAATCCAAAACTGCGACTGGAATTTCTGTGTGACTTCCGGTTTGTGAAATATTTCAGTTTTGAACTTGATGCGACTTTCTTTAAATTAATTTGTTTATAGCGCAATTCTCGCAAAACCAAATGAGATTTGCAAAAATTTCGCAGATAAACCGTTTAGGAAAATTTGTACTGAATCCAAAACTATCACTGAAATTTGTATGCGACTTCCGGTTTGCTAAATATTACGATTTTAGTTTCATTTAATTTTCTACAAAATCAGATTTTTCGTGCATGAACTTCCAACAGTTTTGCAATAAATTTCCACATCAAGAAGCCAAATTTGCGGAAATTTGGTGGATGTAGCTTCAAGGAAATTTCTTTGCGAATCCAGAACTGCAATTGGAATTTCTGTGCGACTTCCGGTTTGTGAAATATAGTAATTTTAGCTTGATGCAATTTTCAAAAAAACTTAAACCAAGTTTTCCACCAAGGTTTGCAAAATGCGTCGAACATGATGGTCATGTCCTGGGACAGGGAATGCGAGTGGTTCATGGCGTGCTTCATCCAGCAGTGCAATGCGGCATTGGGTGGCGAGTTCCAACCGATAGGGGAGACGTTGAAGATGGGCAGAAACATTTACTGGCGTCTTGACACGGACAGCAAGCTGAAGAATGACATAATCGTGACCAGTATGAAATACTGGATCGCACAGAAGGAGCGGCTGGAGAAGAAGTCTGCGAAGAAGATAGTGGATGCGTTCCAGAAGCAGAAGGCGATCACCGACGACTTCACCCAAATGATCTGGGCTAAAACGATGTATGTAGGCTGCGTGAAGTACTTGCACGTTGTTTCAAATCCGAACGTGGAGGGCAAGGACAAGAAGAAGCTGTTCATGTGCAGTTATTTCCCGGCTGGGAACGTCGCCGGAGAGCGGATCTACATCACAGGCCACTCGGTGAGGCAGTGTCCGAAAGGCGTGGTGGCTAACGCTCATTATCCACACCTCTGTGGAGTCGCTCGACCCATGAATCGGGACGCCTACGCGGGACCGATAGACTTTGATCCTGCCGGCACGGATAAGTTCAACCAAGTTTACAAACAGTTCGATTTATGGGAGCGCCACGTCTGGGATTGGGAGGAGAGGAAGCGACGATTGAGCTCCCTCGGTGAAAAACCGAGAACGCCTCTCTCCCTCTCTGAGAACCAAAAGAGAACCTCTCTCTTGGAACGCCGTGCTTCTCTATGTCTTGCTGCAACTCTTTCGTTAAGCTTGATTAAGAAATAAAGCTAACTCAACAAAGAATCTTGTGTCTTGCCTTTAAATTATCAAATTGAATTTCTTGTTCAGCGTTTGTTGCGTCGACTTTCGTTTTGATTCACACGTCGAATTAAAGGTAATTTCGTCTAGTTTTAGACGGTGGTAGTATTGTGCCGGTAAGTTGTTACGTTTTTGAGTTATCGTTGAAAAACTAAGTCTAAGTCTGGTTGTAGTTGTATGCGACTTTGGTGGAATTGCACAGCGTCCGATGATTTCCATGTTGGGGAAAAGCGTCCAATTTGTGATATTTCTCGTCGACTTGGAGCAACGTGTCTAGAGTCAGATTAAAGGTAATTTAGTCTAGTTTAAGAATCTGTTAGTTAGATTAAGGTAGATCATCTAGTTTAAGAGATACTCAACAAAAAACTGATAAAATCAAATTTTATTTTTAACTCTGTGTTTGGACAGACAGACGTGTTTGATATCAAGTTATAGGTAATTTAGTCTAGTTTAATATGACGTTAATTATTTTGTAACTTGTCCACCAGTTTCTGAGATATCGACTAAAAACTATCTCCAATCAACTTCAAACTGAAGATACTTGACTTCGAAATTGAGGCTTGTAGAGACTAATACATTAATACTAATAACAAGATAAATCATAAAATAACAAAAAACACTAATACTAAATTTAAGGCAATTTATTTCACTTTAACTTAACACTAACTTGATCACCGCCACTCGACTAGTCTACTAGTGTAGACTAAAGGCAATTTATTTCACTTTAACTTAACACTAACTTGATCACCGCCACTCGACTAGTCTACTAGTGTAGACTAAAGGCAATTTATTTCACTTTAACTTAACACTAACTTGATCACCGCCACTCGACTAGTCTACTAGTGTAGACTAAAGGCAATTTATTTCACATTAACTTAACACTAACTCTACACTAGTAGACTAGTCGAGTGGCGGTGAACAAGTTAGTGTTAAGTTAAAGTGAAATAAATTGCCTTTAGTCTACACTAGTAGACTAGTCGAGTGGCGGTGATCAAGTTAGTGTTAAGTTAAAGTGAAATTAATTGCCTTGAATTTAGTTTTAGTGTTTTTTGTTATTTTATTACCGTCTTTTGTAATCCGTTAAAAACTAACTCCATCTCCAATCTCCAGGTTGATTAGTGTCTCCGTCTTCAAGCCTTAGTTCCTCGACTTAGAAGTCGAAGTTGGTCTCGACTAGCACATCAAATTAAAGACAATTTAATTCGCTTTGAGCCAACACTAACTTCACCACACCCACTCGACTAGACTACTAGTTATTCATTAGAAACTACCTCCCTTTCCCACTTCCAGATTGTTTGCTCTTCAAGCCGAAGTTCTTCATCTTCGAAGTTGAAGTCCGCTACGAGTTTCGCATCAAATTAAAGGTAATTCAGTCTAGTTTCAGAATTAGTTAAATAGTTTGTTATAAGTTTATTAGGCTTCAAGTTATTAGCGAAAAACTAAAACTTTTCTTGTTTGTTTTGCAGGTTTTGCAGTGAATCTCGATTAAGGAAAGGCTTCTGGTTTTAAGCCGAGTTTTAACTAATTTCGACATGTTTTAGTTAGTATTAAGTTTGTTTTAGCTAATTTTAAGTCATTTAATGCTGGTTAAGTAGTTTTAAGTCTGTTTTAACTAGTTTTACGTCATTATAAGCTAGTTACGTGTAATTCGAACAAATCAATTTTATTTAGCTTATATCTTAGTTACTTCGGAAGCAATTTTATTGTGCAATATCTCATTTTGTAGGTTATTTAATCTAGTTTAATTATTTTGTTTAACTCATTTAAGTATGTTTAATACTTTCCGGGATATAACCAATTTTAGAAATAGTTACACATAAATCTTATTCAATTTTCTAACGTCGATTGTTAACTAAGTATTAACACTACATATACGTGTTATATATCATTTTAAAGCAAATTTAATCTACTTTGTGGATTGTATTAACTCGTTACAAATTCCTTACATTTTCGAAATTATTGGCATTTTTCTTGGACACTGTTTCAATTATTTTTGTTTAGCTTGAATCTTTGTTATTTCTAGAGGTTTATAAAGCTGGCACACCTCTTCAAAATTCAAATTTGATAAGACCAGAATTATGTGCTCTTTATGTGCTAATTATGTGCCGCAGTCGCAATTTTTGTGCCCTCATAAAACTTGATTATTATAGACGTGTGTGCTTGATTATTATAGACTCATTCCGCTGGGGGTGAGTTTCGCACAAGGGTTTTAGCACAAAAATCGTAAAAAGCATATCTGGAGGGCACATAATTATTGAAATAATTTCGCGTCATTTAAAATTTCTGTCCTCGATTATTAAAGGTTTCACCTCTTAAGTCTAATACAGTTCGGGGTGAATTTTTCGTACAATGGTGCGAGCACAAAAATCATAAATAGCATATCTGGAGAACATATCATAAGAACATATATAGCATATCATAATTATTGCAACAATATCGCGTTGGCTAAAACCTGTTTGGTAGATTATTATAGATTTCGCCTCTTTGGCTGCTCGGGGCGAATTTCTCGCACAAGGGGTTGAGTTAGCGACTTCGTTCCAGGGACCTTGAAAAGCACATAAATAGCACATAATTTTAGTGCTTATTTGGCATTGGTATCCCAATTTTTGCAGATGGATGGGTGCTAGCTTCACTGTTAAGTTAGCACCCTACTAGCAAAATTTGATTCTTTCATTGAAGGCTTCTAGCACAAAAATCGCGACTGTGGCACAAAATTAGCACATAAAGAGCACATAATTCTGGTCAAATTTGATTTTTGAAGAGGTGCCAGCTTTATAGACCTCGTTAAACGGATTACACACAAGATCTTAATTCAAACCCCTTTTTACACGTTTTCAGGTTTTTTAAGTTGTGAAAAGTGCTTCAAACGGACAAAAAATGAAAGGTAAGTCAATAATTTAAGTTTTTAATTAACTAGTCAATTTACAAAGGGGCTTCAAGAAGTTTGAAAGTTGTGAAATTTGAGAAAGAATTTGTTAAAGATGACTAAAGTAAATCAGATGTAAAAAACTCTACTTCTAGGAGCTCCTGATACCTGTGGAGGTAGGTTAGATCGATTTAATGGTAATTTTAAAGTTCCTAATCGATTTTGAAAAAAAATAACAATTCCTCTTTGAAGAGCTCCTTGTGAAGTTAACCTAATGATACTTTTGATATTGGGTTAGATTTATTTTGCTGCACATTTCAAAATTCGGAATTTATCGAGTTTACGGGTCTATTGAAATTTAGTGTTATGGACTTTTTACCTGGTGTAACTGCTATTAATCGTCCTTGTCACGGGTTAACGGAAAGGTCGCAAAGGTCGTAAAGCAAAAATGAAGCTTCTAAGTTATCTGGTTCAATAAATATTCGTGTTTTTCTTGAAATAGTTGTAAACATTGTCAACGTGACAGATAGTCGACGCGGACGCAAATAACTAGATGTTGCCACGTTTATTATTTTTTCTAATTACCAACAGATTTGCTTCGAAATAAAAAAAAGGAAAATTAGTAATATATCCAGGGAAAAATGTAAATAAATTAAGATTTTCATCAAATTAAATTTAAAAAAATCGCCAGATCCTCCATCTGGAAAATACAAATTAAATTTTGAAATTAAAAAAAAAAACAGATAAAACCTTACATTGGACCGAGAGTTCGCGCTGCCGCGCGTATGTTGTATTGATTTATCTTCCCGCTTCGCGGCGGACAACCTAATCTAACCAAGGTAAAACCAACGGTTCTTGTCACTTTGTCCTATATTGGATCGAGAGTTCGCGCTGCCGCGCGTATGTTGTCTTGATTTATCTTCCCGCTTCGCGGCGGGCAACCTAATCTAACCAGGGTTAAACCAACGGCCCTTGCCACTTTGTCCTACATTGGACCGAGAGTTCGCGCTGCCGCGCGTATGTTGTCTTGATGTATCTTCCCGCTTCGCGGCGGACAACCTAATCTAACCAAGGTAAAACCACCAATGAAATCCACACGAGACATTGTACCGTAGCTGTTCGTTGAAATCTGGTTGAAATATGAATGCAAATTCAATACGACGCTTAAAATAATATATATGCTGCCATAGTTAGTTTTTCATATAAAAGCAAAGAGGATCGGATCCTCTTTGATATAAACGGGCAAGAATAAACGTGGCAACATCCAAATAATTGCGTTCACATATACTGTCTGCAATCTTAAAAATGTAAAAAAAAAATTCAACAAAAACAACGTAGAGGCTTAATTTTTGCTTGCGGGGCTTAATAAAAGAGTGCCAAAGTCGATTAACAACAGTTACAACAGGTAAAAAGTACACAAACATATTTTCAAGACAGACCCGTAAAACCGAATATACCCCAAAATTCTCTTGATTGTCTCCTGATAGTTTTCGCTTAAAATTTTAATGAAAGAGTACTCTGTAAAAAATACAGTCCGGACGGTATTTACGGGCAAAACATCTTGCAAAGATACTCTCCTGATACCTTTGGTTTAAAATTTCAACGCAAAATTGGTTCTAAATTTTGAGAAAAATGTATCAGATAACAAGACTTTTTCAGAAATGTATCAGGAATCTTTGCAAAGAGATTTTTTACCGGGAATTTAAGCGTAAAATATCTCAAAGAAATATTTGCCTAAATTTCCCGGCAAAATATCTCTTTGTAAATATGGTCTCCTGATACCATATTTCAATCTAATTTTTCATTATAAAATTAAGAAAACTTCTCAGGAGACTATCTTTGGAAAGAGATATTTTGCCGGGAAATTTAGCCAACAAATATCTCTTTGCAAAGATACTCTCCTGATACTTTTGTTTCAAATTTCAGTCTAAGTTGCCTAGTTTTCAAGCTATCGAACAAAAACCGAGTCCATTTCCACTGTTCATGCGGAAGGTGTTGCTGTCTGCAAACCAAATTCCCTCGAGCTTGAAGTTGAAGTTTACTGTGAGTCACACACCAAATTAAAGACAATCTAATCTAGTTTTAGAATTAGTTTACTAATTAGTTGTGTTTACCTGTGAAGCTGAAGTTTCCTATGTGTTTTACATCAAATTAAAGACAATTTAATCTAGTTTAAGAGGATGTCCACTGTCTTGAAATAGTCCTTTCAGTTTTTAAGATATTCACTAATAACTGTACCTTCCTTGGATATTTTCAGGAGGATCCAGTAGCTGTCGGCGGACTTATCTTCAAGCCGAAGTTCCTCGCTTGTGAAGTTGAAGTTTCCTATGTGTTTTACATCAAATTAAAGACAATTTAATCTAGTTTAAGAGGATGTCAACTGTCTTGAAATATTCCTTTCAGTTTTTAAGATATTCACTAATAACTGTACCTTCCTTGGATATTTTCAGGAGGATCCTGTAGCTGTCGACGGACTTATCTTCAAGCCGAAGTTTCTCGCTTGCGAAGTTGAAGTTTCCTATTTGTTTTACATCAAATTAAAGACAATTTAATCTAGTTTAAGAAGATGTCCTCTGTCTTGAAATAGTCCTCTCAGTTTCAAGATGTTCACTAATAACTGAACCTTCCTTTGACATTTTCAGGAGGATCTGTAGCTATCAGCGGACGTATCTTCAAGCCGAAATTCCTCGATTGTGAAGTTGAAGTTTCCTATGTGTTTACACCAAATTAAAGACAATTTAATCTAGTAAGAATACTTCAACTTCATTCCAATTAGTCAACAAGTCAAGAACTTATCGAGCAAAAACTAACTACGTTCACGTAAAAGTTAGTTAGTTAGTTCGCTGTTAGAGCTGATGACTTCAAGCCGCAATTCCTCGCCTTTGAAGTTGAAGTATCCGGTGATTGTTGCCTCAAATTAAAGATAATTTATTAAACTCTGTTCCAGTTACTTGCCAAGTTTTCAAGCTATCGAACAAAAACCGAGTCCATTTCCGCGGTGCATGCGGAAGGTGTTGCTGTCTTCAAACCGAAATCCCTTGAGCTTCAAGTTAAAGTTTTCTGTAAGTCACACACCAAATCAAAGACAATTTAATCTAGTTTAAGAATACTTCAACTTCATTCCAATTAGTCAACAAGTATATAAGTTATCGAGCGAAACGTAACTTCGTTCACGTGAAAGTTGTTGCTGGTGTCTTCAAGTCGCAATTCCTCGCCTTTGAAGTTGCAGTATCCGGTAAGTGTTTCCCAAATTAAAGATAATTTATTAAAAGATAAATCAGTTTCCAAGTTTTCAAGGTATCGAACAAAAACTGTGTCCGTCTCCACGGTTCATGCGGAATGTGTTGCTGTCTTCAAACCGAAATCCCGCGAGCTTGAAGTTGAAGTTTACTGTAAGTCACACACC